>CM032346.1:10958568-12158568 GCA_019022885.1 Schlechtendalia chinensis
CCGATGCCGTCGGTCGGTTTGGAAATAATGTTGCCCGGTCGTTTGTGTTCGTCCGAAAAAGCGAACGCCGTCCACGATACGGTCTTTTGCAAAACCGTGTAGCCGCCGCGTGTCGGGCCAACTGTCGGAGAACCGTTCTCGATCATTTATTACGCGTCGCCGCCGGCCGCAACCGTACGTTTTACTTAGTCTAGCTGTCGTCGTTATCGAAACACGTTCACCGTCTTGTTTCCGGGTCCGGCACTTTCATTTATTTTATCTATAATTTTTTATTACTACAAATTATTATTATTTTCATTATTATCATTATTATTCATTGATTTCGCGAATACGTCTCTGCGATTTCATTACGATGTTCGTTGACACGGACAAACACGTACTACTACGCGTGTGTGATCTCTCGAAATCGCAACATTTCCAAAAAACACGGTACGACCGGTACAAGTTTATGCGCCCGCGCGCGTGATGAATAATGATAAAAAAAAAATATTTATATATTTATTAATACCTAAGCAAAATTAAGACGCGTGATCGATCAACGACATTTTATCGTGTTTTTTTAGCGATTTTCATTTAAATTCTATTCGTTATGACATGTCATAATTATTTTTTTCTTTTCGTTATTTTCCTGTTTTTTTCTCGTCCAGATATTGTCGACGTTTTAAGGATGTTCGTTCGTCGTGATTTATTTATTTGTACTTTTTTTTTTTCGTTGCAAAGATTACTAACAAAACGTCTTAGTATCTCTACCGTTTAGTATTTTGTAAAAAATCTTGCAATGTAGGCAAAAACGTTATATTCTCTTTGGCTGTGAATCGTAAACTTTCCTCCCGTTCGATGTCCAACCGGTCCTTATCCAAACTAGAACAACCATGTGAGTGTGTATGTGTGTGTATGTGTGTGTGTATTTGTGTTTTGTTTTTACATTTATAATATATATATGTTAAATTCGTTTAATTTCTGAACATCCGCAATGAATTTACATAAAAAATGTTTGCCATTTACGACGACTCGAGTTGTTTTTGTGCCATTGTTTCCCAGTTATAAATAATATATATATATACATATATATATACGTACATAACAAACAAAAACAAACAAAATCGAATAAAATAATAATAATTTGTATAAAATTAAAAACTATAAGCATGTAAATATTGTTGTGTCGTCATTAAGTGATGATGATGATGGTGATTATTATTATTATTATTATTATTATTATTATTATTATGATTATTATGATTATTATTATTATTATTATTATTATCATTATTATCATTATTATTATTATTATAAAATAGGGTATATATTTTTAAGGAACAATATATATATATATATATATGTATTATATATATATATATATATATATATAATATATAAAATTAAATAACCAAAAAAATTCAAATCATCTATCTGAAACAATAGAATTCATTAAAAAAAAACAAAACAAAACAAAACAAAACGAATAACGGATATTATTTCGTTTTGAAATATGTTTAAGTTGGACTTAATAATACAGCGATCCGATCACACACTACACAGTATTGCTATTTTTATTTTTGTTGTTAAAAACACCTATATTAAATAAATACATATATATATTATTCATATTATTATTGTTATAGAACTGCCGGTCGGAGAATTAACGTTTTCCTGACCGTGCGTGTGCGAATTCGATAACATTGAATCCGACACGGACGCAGTGCTATGATAATATTATTATTGTATTATTTTTTTCTGTAATGTTTTTAAGGCTTACAGCTCAAGAAAACAAAAAAATGATTATAATGCTATTTATTTTGTAAGCCCGAAACAATTTTTTCTCAACAATTTTTTTTTTATTAATTAATTTTATTATTATGAATATTATCATTATCATTATGAATATTATTATTATCATTATTCTTTTTATTTTTATTATTACTATTATTATGATTACAATTATTATTATTATTTTTACATCTTGTACATAACTTACGATGAATTTTTTTTCAATCTGTACATAAAAATGTAATAATAATAATAAAAAAAGCAACGTTGTACTTGTTCTGTTGTCACTAGACTTAATTTTCTGTACCAAGTCTGATAGCGTTTGGTCTGTATTATTTATTAGTAATATATATTGATAATGTATTATTGACGTGCGAGAGTTTTTTAATTTGTTTTTTGGTTTTTTGGTTTTTTCTTTTTTTTTTTTTATATATCACCAAACGACAAAATACGCGGCGTCGTCGCCGATATGATTATTTTGAGTATCGCGCGTGTGAACGCGTTGTGTACACCATTTTTAACAGTATCTAATTGCGTTTTTCAATCAAACTGCGGCTAACACCTTTGAACGACCGTAAAAATCGTAGCGAAATTGCCTCGAAAATTGTATGGTTTTTTGGTCCGTAATTGTGTTTCGTTTTATTAAGCTATGCACATTAATATATATATATATAAATATATGTATATATTGATATAATGTGTTAGGTATTTTTGCGTAGTTGTTAATTATTGCAGCACTAACGCGTGACTCGTGTGTGTGTGTTTGCCTGTCTAACACGCTACGACGGACACACGCGAACAACGAAGAAAAAAAAAACCCCAAAAAAAAATGTGTATGTTACGGAGTTATGGCCTAACCCGATCGACTGCGGCGACGAAGAAGCACAAAGCGTGTAGATAACGTAACGTTTTCGAAAAATACGAGAAAACGTCCGTTTCGGCGAGCGAAATAAAAAAAAAAAATACGTTGATATTACAAAGGTTAGTTATTTTATTGATTTAAAACGCTATAAACGATAACGACGTTATATATATAGATATGGTATGTCGAAGCGATACTCTTGAGGGGGACAACAATCGATTCGTGCGCGCAATCCGCTATGGTATTTTATAAGCGACGTTTATTCTTGATCCGATACCGCTAATTTGATTCGACAAAACAAAAAAATATATATGTATTTATATGTATATATTCCGTGTTTTTATGAACCGCAGGTAAAATCGAGGAACACATTGAAAACGTGATTACCGTCGTATACGGTGTCGAAGAGATTAAACATTTGCCGCGCGCGTAGAACGACCCTCGTTTCGGGTTTCGAAACGCCGTGAAAAAACAACGTTCGAACGAATATCGCGCGTACGAAACGGATATTCGCAGTCGACGATCGATGATTCGTATAACGTTTATAGGAACGGGCGAAAAAATAATCGAAAATCGCGGACGAAACTTTTTGACGTAACGGCGTCATAATCGATACGCCGTCGGCTAATTCCCGAAACCGTTTTTCGAACACGCGCACGAGTATTTTACTTAATTATCATTCTTTTTTTTCATTTTTTGTCGGCGGACTATTATTATTTGAAACGCCTCCGTGTTGCACGCTCCGGCGTGCTATCTACGATCGTCAATATACATATATACATATATATATATCATCGAACGAATCTGAAATAACGTAGAAAAACCGCGAACGATCGTTATAACTTATTTATTTATTTTATATACCGCGCGTATAGATAAGTGACATCGCGTTACGCGTCGCAGAAGATCATCGATGATGACGATGATAATAATTACGGTGCGGCGGACGAAAGCGGCGTGTGGGGGTCATGTAATGGAACGTGACGAAAATACGCCGTACACGAGTGTCGACAGGATTTTTGACGATTAAAAAAAAAAAACCGATCTGGAAATAATCGTTCGGGCGTCGCGACCGCGATTCGTTTGCGGTTATCACTATAACCCAATCTCGTGGATCGTATCTACGAAATATTATCACTGTTATTATCACGCGGCGACATATGATATCCATAAGATTCCGCCGTATCCGGGTGAAAACGTATTTCCAAACGACAAATCACCAACACAACGCCGCGCGACACACTTATAAAACGGTGGCCGCCGTGTGTTGTATGATCCGAAATCGTCTCATTTCGCCCCCCCGTAAAAACATCGAACAATAAATCGTCAACGTCGACGACGAATCATACGCGGTGTACGTGATCATTGCGCGGCGATTTAAATATCGTTTTCGACGTTTTTGTACCGTTTCGACGTTCGACAAATGTCCACGGGATACCATAGCGTACCTGCGAACGGCGAAAGCAACGGCGTTACTCGCGCGACTTTTCAATTTTCCGACGCCGAGTGCCGTGACAAGACGAGTTGCCACCCTCCACCCCGCGAAGACGACGGGATTCGAACGCGGTTTCCGGTGCGCGGCGAGAACCAGTGGCGTATTTAAGTGCGGGGCGGGAGGGGCTAGGCGAACAATTGTTTAAGGGTTTTGTTTGAATAATATCGCTACTTGTTCCTGAAGTATTCGATGCGCCATGTTCAATCTTTCATAAACATTGTAAATATTAAAAATAAACACGTTTAATAGACGTTAGCAATGATATTGATTCGTATAATTTATTTATTTACGTTAATATGTGTGTATATATAAGGGAAGCGGTCGTCTATGTCGCGGAAAATCGCATGGCAGAGCATTCGTTTTTTGTTTTTTTTTTTTTGCATTTTCAACACGCAGTAAGGAGGTCAGACGAGAGGGGGCGACGAAATTCTAAACACGTCACTGTTGCGAGTACTCGGAAAACCGAACCGATCGACCACGCGCGTTTTTTACAAACCCGACGCGTTTTTTCATCAATATTATTATTATTTTTCTCGGGCGGCGGTTTTTTTTTTTTCCCCCCGTTTTTTTTTTTCCGTTTCCCCCCCCCTCCCTCGCCCCCACACACGCTCTCGTCCACACGACGGTTTGACGGTACCGTTAACCAATAGCCGGGCCCGCGGCCGCCTCCCGTCGGAATGCGCGCGCGCACCAGCAACCACGCTGGAAATTAGCAACGCCTCTGCCGCGGACGCGGGGGGTTGGAGGGCGCCTTTCCCGCGCGTGTCGGTCGGTACGGGACGCGCCCGCGGTACCGACTCCGCGGCGCTCGCCGACGATCGCGAGAAAAAGAGAAACGCGACGGTCGCCCGTTATTATTATTATTACCGCTATCGTTATCGTTCAGGTCGTCGTCGACGCGAAAGCATGTTTGTACGGCTGGCCGTTTTTTCCCGGTCCCGGGCGAGATCCGTTCGGTTTCAACGCCTCGACGATCAGATATCGTTCCACGATCCGTCGATAACGCTCGAACGACGACCGCTGGTCGAGGCCAGACGCGTTCGTTTGGTGTTTTGAACGCGATCGCGTTTTTTTTTTTTTTTTTTTACAATCGGACATACAATGTTTTATGCGCGCGTAAAAAAAAAAAAAGCCCGAGGATATTCGCACGTGCGAATACACATCGTCATCACGTTATCCACACACAGGATGCCCGAGACGTGCGCGAAACGTCCTTTTGGATCACGCGAATCGGACGTGAATTAAAAACGACAAGTTATGCGTTTGGTTTTCTACGCCTTCGAAACGGAAAAACTAAATAAATGCACACAAATACATAAATATATTGGGTTTTTTTTTTTACAAACGTGTAAACGTTAATTGAATGATAACAAAACGAACGTTTCTTTCGCGCGTAACGGCGGCAAATCCGACGTTCCGACAAACGATACGAATCGACAGCGTGGTACAAATGTGTTTACCGATCCGTACGTTTCCGGTCGACGGGAACGGCGTTCGCCGATCTGGCCAAATCCAAAACGCGGACGGCAACGGCCGCGAGGAAAACCGGTCGTCGATTCGGCGCCGTTCACGTACCCGTCACGACGCGTTATCGGCACGGGCGGCGGTGGTGGGTTTCGGCCTCGGCGTCCGTTAACGAATTTCTCCCGTCGCCGGTACGCCCCGCGGACGAGGGATGGAAACACGTTACACGGCGCGCGCTCACCCGCCGAGACACGCGGTCCCCGTGGCCGCCGCTGCGCTCCCGCGTCGGATGAGGGTGAGGGGAGGGGTGTGGGGGACGTGGCCGTTCGACGACGTTCACCCCAACGAAACGAAACGGGGAGGGGAGAAAAAAACCAGTTTCGTGGCCGCGTCCCCTTTTCGCGTCCCTCCTGCCCGGAACGCGAACGGGTTTCTTTTTCCGAACACGTATTATTATTATTATTCGTACAAACGAACGTTATTAGAACCCCTCGGGCGGCGGCGGCGGCGTGTCCGTACGTTTCTTTCCGCTCCGCGCGCCACGTATACGCGAGCGCACAACACGTCCCTCGTAACGGCCCTTCGGGAACGGATAGGCGGTCGTCTCGGTCCCTCCCTCTCCCCCCTAACCACTACCACCACTACCCCACACCCGGGGCATGTCGAAAAATCGCCAGAAAAACGCGCAGATATCCGCCCCGTTACGACACACGACGGTTTACACACGACGACGCGCGACGGACAAAACAAAAGAACGTGACCGGCTCCGTTCCGTGACACGGCCGTACCGGCGGCCGTGTGCGTTGCCGTGGTCTCGGCCGGGCGTTTACCGTTCACTAATCGTCGGACGTGAATTACGTTAGAACGTTCGTCGCGCGTATCGACACGCACACCGCGATATAATCACGCGTGGCAATCCGTTTCGCCCGCAGCCGGTAAACCTAGATAACCGTAGGCACGTTCGTCGGCGAAGCCGTACGAATTCAAACGGGGGGGGGGGGGGGTTTGACTCGCGTTTTTGCCTGCAACACGTTTATCGTTCGCGCTTTTGGACTCGCGTTCGTTCTAACGTCCTGTCCGGTCCGCAAATCACACGATTAATCGTTTTCACAGGGTCGTCCTACGCGCATATTATATTCTAGAATTCGGTCGTTTTTTTTTTCCGTTCGCAACACGAAACGGTAAATCACGGCTGTACATAGGTGCGCGCGTATTAATGTATACACAGACGTTGGGCGGATGCGGTGCCGTCGATTAAATACGAAGATTAATGGGGCGACGGCGGTGCGCGCGGCACGTTTAACCGTATACCGTATACGGTATACGTACGTTTCAACGCGATATTGAGAAATCACCAGCGGGCGACTGTTAAACGCGTACACGCCTATTTTATTTTTTCTTTCTCGCCCGACGAGTCAAATATGAAATATCTGTTCACGGTTTACGGTGGAAACGCGTGTTTTTGTGTTTTCTTCCGCTCCGAGCGCGATACGCTCACTCCGCCGACGAAACACGGTCGCGTTAACATCCGCGGTATCAACCGGGTCGTAACACACCCGTCACCGCGCCATCGTTATCGCGGACGGGTACATCCGTCCCGACGTTGACGTTTACGCGTGCGCGTACGACCGACCGACAGGAGTCCTAGACGCCTGAAAACGTCGATCTGCGCCGACGGACGATTGAATTATTTTCCGTGAAACACCCGCGGCGCAAATCGCGTAGCCCCGTTTATTGAACGCACAACACGTTACCGGGCTCGTAATGGCATATTTATTGTACGTCGGTCGTACGCTATCGTATCGATCGACTTTCAGCAATCGATTCGGACGTCGATAGGACCGACTTCACGCGCGTAGGTACCAACTCGCACCAATACGAGTACCCGTACGGTCTCGTTAAAGACACGATTTAAAACGATTAAGCTCATTAAGCGAACCACGACGGTGCCATGGCTACGCGTCGGTAAGTATCGCGCGGTATGAGAACGGTTCGTGACTTTCGACGGGTTAGGTTAGGCACGGACGTAGGCAAACCGTAGGTAAAATGTACGCGCGCGCGTACAGGCGATTTCGACATAAATTTAAACGTTTGAAATCGTGATCGGTTTTTAGGAAACGCGTGTTTTACAACTCGTAACGTGATTGCTGTTGTGAGCAGTGCGCGAGAATCGTTTTGGACGGTTGGATACACAGGCCGGCGCAGAGAGACGGTAAGTTTGTCGGTGGTCGCGTGCGCAACCCCGACGGATGATGGCCTGCGGGGAAAGCGTGTAGGACGACGGCGAGCGGGCTCGTCGGGAACGGGGAAACGTACTCGAAAGCGGCTGCGGAAAGAAAACGGAGAGGAAAAAACGGGGCCGGAAAATAATAACATTCAGCGTTTCGGAGGAATTACTTAACGCCAGGTGGATTTGGCTTTATGTGTAAACATGATATAGCGTTCTGGCGGGGGGACCGAATGGCCCGCGAATAAAAACACTGTTGCGTAAGGGTGGCGGCGGCGGCGGACGCGTCTCAGGAAATCCTGCCGGAAAAACGTCACGACGGGGGATTTAGTTTTTATTCGGTTTTGTTTCTGTCGCGGTACTGAACAACGCGTATAACACGTGACGTGCGTTTATTTATTGTGCGACGCACGCAACAATCGGAATCTGAGCGCATTCGTTTCCGTTTTTCTTCCGTTCGTAACGTTTTTTGAACATCATTATTTCACCGTCTGTAATATCTGTGGAAACGTTCCAAGGCCGGTTGGTCGTTTTGTCTTTGAGAATCGTCTATCAATATTTACGGTACGGCGACGGGTGTTTTATGTTCCGTCACACGACGACGATTACAAACGATCCAAACGTGACGGATCGATTCGTTTCGGTGGCGACTGTAGCATTCAATTTTTTTTTTTTTAGGGGAGGGGGCAAAAAATGAGAACTAATGATCTTTATTTATTTATTCATTTTTTTTTTTTTTTTACTAATTTTCTAATAATAATTAAGATCAACAACTGTTGGGCGTAGGTTGAATATCATTTCTATCACTGAACTACGCTAAACGCGAATAAATATACTAGATTTTCCGAGGAATTCGGGCCCACCGATTCGTTTGGCTCATACCGGAAAACGACGTACGCGTTAGGTTAGGTCTGCATTCCGACCAGAACACCATTGGCGCGGCACGAGAAACCGGCAAAAATGTCCATGCTCCGCGCGACGGACGTCGAATATCGCGTTTAAAGGACGGTTGGAGGTGTTGGGGGGGGGCGCCGTGAAATCGCCCGGACAACGCGACCGTCTGCTTATCCGAGAGACCCCGTTGCGGCACGGCGGCTTTTTCGGAACGTCAGTATTATCGTGTTACCGCGCCCGTCGGAAAGGAGGGTGCACGCGGCGGCGTTACGGTATCGAAATCGACCGATGCCCCCCATAACGTCATAATATTTTTCATAACCTCGCGTTTCCATGTCGCGTATTATATACACACACATACACATATATTTATGCTGTTGTCGTACGGTTTCGGGACGACGCGGGCGTTGAAGACGTCCGTGTTGGCGCCACGTTTGACGCGACGTCCGCGTCGTAAAGGCGTGTGTCGATAATAATCGTCCGCCGCGCCGGCGACGATTGTGCCCGTATCCGGTTTTCTCGCGTGTCGGACGGTCGTGTTCTTCCGGAGATTGCGGTTCTTGTACGAAACCCCGTGAGCTCTTTGAACGTCGGAAGTTTGCCACGATCGTTGTGTACACCGTACGGACGGTATTCGAGGTTAAATTTTTAAATTTAAAAGCTTTAAATGTAAAATGAACGCCGGTAGAAACGTTGCCCTGTACCGAACGAACGATTAAATAAAATTTGGCGCGCGCATTTTTCGTTTTCTCGTTTTCTCGTTTTCTCATCGAACGCGTCAGAGAACGCGCGCGCATCCGTCCGCCAAAGGCGTATCGTCGTCCCGGACGTTACGCACATTTCTCGCGGTTTTCGCCAGCACGTTGTCGTGCGGCACGGCGCGTGACGGCGTGTTGCGTGAAAATCGAATGACGGGTTCGACGCGTCCGACCGCAGTTTGCGCGCGCGTAATGGGCCGAGAGGAGTCGTCGTCGTCGGACGACCAATTCGATTTGATTCTTCGCGGCGTCGAAACGTACACACGGGACGGCTTTGGCACGGAACCCCTACAGGAGTCCGTGTGTGCGTCGAGTACGTGGCGCAAAGTCATAACCAAACAATCTCTGAGGGTCGGAATTGATTTTCGTCTCTCCCCGGAGACCGGCGTCGAATGCGTTAAAAATGAACATATTGTTGTTTCACGCGTTTAATCATCGGTTACCATACACATACACGCATACGCACGCACTATATATGCTGTATACCACGTACGCGTTTACATAAATCGCCTGCAACGCCGCGGCGGGTCGACGGCGAATCAAAAATAATCGAATAAAACGCGTCGAGGGTTCGGAATCCGCCGAGTATTATGCACGTACCGTATTATATTATGTAGGGAGGCCGTATACCCGTGAGATGTTTATAATATCGTTATTGCGCGAACGATATGGTTAGAAACGTATTTTGTACGTCGCGTAACGGTACAGGTGGCCTATGGTTAAACATTTAAGTCGATTTTGATCGAGTTACTCGGCGCGTTGATCAATGTATACATTTATTTTTTTCATAGACGTTATTTACGTTCGTAAACGTGCACGTTTAACGTGACTTGGACGTTTATATATAAACTCAACGAGTTTAATAAGAAAAAAAAATTAGCCGACTTGCCCAGCCTCGTAGGTATACGTAACGAAATTATCAAATCGTATTTAATAATAATTGAAACAGGATACCCGCTGTACTACGCTACATACTGCCAAACATTTAATAAAATCACCGCCGAAAGTATGATGTAATAAAATAAAAAATAAAACAATAATAATAACAATACTTTTATGACACATGTATAGGTAAGTATGTTCGTGATATATAGTAAACGCGAAAACGTTTTTAAGAGGGTTTAATAGGGTTAAAACAATTTGTTATTCGTACAACATAATTGCTATGATTTTTATTTGATTTCGAATCCGTGTAAAGTTAATAAAGGTGTAGTCGTTTTTATTTTTTATTCATTCATTCATTTTTTTTTTGAGGGAGGGATAAGGGTTCTTTGGTACGACACGGCGTTAAACATGCCGTTAAATCGGGCTTTCGCTGATTCACGCGGTCAACCGCAGAGACCAGACTTTACAGAACTTCGAAACAGGTAAGTTTTATTTTATTTACGTTCATACACGAACGGAAAACAAAGAACACTATTGAACAAGTATTTCCAAGAGATTATTTTCGAGTACACGTATGCGATAGGGCTTTCACGCGTTACGACAAGTATGGAAACGCTCAAATGTCATCGAATCACTCGGCGCAGATTCTTCGTTCGATTTAAATTCTGTTTGTTTGTTTTTTCTTTCGCCGGTTATCATTCTTATAAAACATATTAAATAATCTTACGCTATGAAAATCACATAAATATAATAATACAAGGATACGTATTATTATAGGAATCATGGCCAACAAAACAAACCGAAGAATTTTAAAAATAAACAAATCTGATCCGAGTAATTAAGTGTTTCGGTATGACGTATAAAAATGTCTTAACGGTAAATGGCAATGAGTACAATAATAATTACTGTTTGTATACTTGATCTGAAAACAGAAAAACGACCACAATAAATTTTTTTTTTTTTACGTATTTGTTAGGTATTTGTTGTGCTTAGAAAAATACAATAAGTATCACATATTTATATAAACAATACCTTAATCTACCATTTCACACAAACATATACGTCGTCAAAATGTATATACATTTAAGTACTAAACATAATATATATAAAAACAAATTCTCAACAAATTATTCACGTATTGTACCATTTGGACATAATGTCTTTCTAATACAAATTTATAAACATACGAGTACATACGTATTATATAGTTTAAAAAAAAAAAAAATGTAAATATTCGAATTCATTATGCTAACAAATTAATATACGGGCATATATAGGCACGTCGATTCAAAAAGGCACTTGAATGTATAACGAGAAACCTTTGCAGCTCTCATCATTATTTCTCGTATAATTTATTAAATTATATTATTTAAATATCCAAATGCGAACAATATATATATACATATATATTACGGTACGCATTATGCGTTTGTACCTGCGTATTAAAAAAACCCCGTATATACCATACTCGTCGAGCGTTGGGGTGTAACGCCTCGCAGTTCCAATCCCTCGTGAAAATACGCTACTGAATATTTAACCGCCGTCGATTATTGTCATAATAACACGAGGGATGATATGTCGAACGTCAATTATCGTATAGCCGCGCGCATACCGTTTCAACAGCGAAACAAAAATCGTGTTCGTAGACTTGTGGTGCGGTGCAGATCGGTTCGCCATAATGGGCCATATTTACGGGGGACGTTCGTTTTGACGACGCTTTTTCGTTCGGCGTCGCCGGTGAGTCTTGTCAAGTACGCACGCGTATTACAGAGCGCTTTGACGCGTCAATTACCCGACGGGTACGTGAAAATCCGAATACATTCAAACGCGTTTTACATCACGTGTACACGCGGGTGCATAGAAGTCGTACGTGCGTCGGGATGAAGACGTGGTATGGTATACAACCGCGTGCGCGCCGGAGACCTTTTAAAAAGGGTCCGTCCCCTCCGGTCGTCGGCCGTAAAACAATCCGGATTCCGGCGGGCGGGCGAGCTAATTACAATAATAACGGACGAATCACGTGGCGTACTGCGGATGTATGCAGTCGGGGCGAAACCTCCCTAACATATACACGTACACACACACACGCGTATACGTTTACATTATATATATATTCATGTTTACGGGCGTCGTCAGCGTCCGCGATGTGTACAGCACGCGAACGTGTGCGCACGGACGGACAAAACTAACGATAACGTTACCGCCGTCGACGAACCAAACGACGTGTTATAAAAGTCCGCGACATTTCATTCGCCGTGAAACTAGAAATGTCGACGGACGCGGCACCCCCACCCACCGGACAAACGCGAAACGTTAAAACTAACGCGCGTCCGGCACGTCGTACATTTTTGTTTTGTCATTGTCGCGCGGAGGCGAACACGGAAGATGACTGGACGAGGAAGATGACTGGACGAGGAGAGTTCTTAATACACGTGTTACAAAGGCCGGTGGTCGCCGTCGACAACCGCGTTTTACAAACGGCCCGACCGATTGGTTGGCGGGCCCGCGGTCTCGTCCGTACGAAACGCTCGTCCGCGCGTTGTCGTGCCTCGTCGCTGCGGCAAAAGCGTACGAACGGTGAAACGATAAAAACGACGTAGGCGCGCGGAGACGGCGAAAACAGATTGCTGTGCATCCAGGTCGTTTGGCCCGTGAACGTTCTACGTATGAACGCGAACGTTCGACATCCGAAAATCGCACTACAAACGAAACGGGGTTTTGACGAGTACACGAGCCGCGCAAACGTGTCGAATACGACTTTGATATTTTCGTACGTGCGTTATCGGCGCACCGGTACCAATAATTGATCGACGGTCTATGGGGGTCGCAGCTTCTTCGTCTGTTCGTTCCGCGATGCCCCGCGAGGTTTCCCATCGTCCGTATTATATATATATATCATGTATATACGTGTATGTACACCGCGTAATGATATATTATTACAACAGTTTCACGTACTGTTTGACGTGCTGTGTACGTACTTATTACCGCCGCGATGTATTAGGGTAAAAAAAAAAAAAACAAAAAAACAAAAATATATATATGTACATACATACGCACGTACGTACGTACGTGTGGATAAATAAAAACACGACAAAAACCGTAAAATAATATTCTCACATTGCACCTGTTGCCTTCTCGGAACTGTCATGTCTCGTGGAAAGCTTATATAATACATTCTACGGACGGACGGACGGACGTAATGCATATTGTGTGCGTTTCTTTTTTTCTCGTGGGATAGGTGTACCTCCTAAAATGCTTGTGAAACGGAAGCCATTGTGCAGTCCTTACCGCATTGTGCGTGCGCGCGTGTGTGTGTGTGTGTGTGCGTGTACGTGTGCGTGTGCGTGGCGACGGCAGCAGCGGTAAACAGATGTCGTATACGCGCGCTGCGAGAGCCGGACGAAGACGAGAAGAGCGTATTTATATTGTTTTTTTTTTTTTCTAAGTACGAGACGGCGTAAACGCGGAAAACCCTTCGGGGGAACGCCCTTCTGCCGCGGCGCGATGGTCGCGTACAACCACACGCGCGTGAGAGAAGAAATTATAATACTAATAACACGTCGTCGATACACGCGCACGCACGCGAATAACAACGCGGCGCGCGCGGGGCCATTAGTCGCATGTTCGTATCCGTCCAAAAACGAACCGCGTTCGACGCACCACCACACGCGGACGCCGTCCGTACGTCCGTACGTCGTTTAAACGGCACGACGCCGACCGCCGTTATCGGACGTCCGAACATGCGCGAACATGCGTCCCACACGCTAATTGGCGTCTGAATAGCGGCCGGAAGTCTGCTGCGGTGGCGTACGTCGTGAAAGTCGTGCTCGCGACATACACGTTGTGCGCGCGCGCGTCGTCCGCCGGTCGTGAGAAAACCCCGAGAAAACGGCGTATGCAGAGTAAATAGTAGTAGTAGATATTACGATTACGGGTCGTGCAAACCCGTATCGCGAGCTATTATGACGTATCTCCGCCGCCCCCGGACCGGACCCGAGACAAACGTACATACTAAATATGTCGTATTTACAATACATAAGAAAATAATTGCGATGTCACGATTGTTACGTACGCACACGTGACATAATTTTCATTACCTACGGGGACTACACGCGTATGTGTGTATACACATACGATACGCGACCGGAACGAAAACTACCATTCAATCGCCTCGGTTTTTTTTCTCCCCCTTATGTGTCTTCGAAACACGAATAAATAAATACGAGGGGGCGAACCGGGCGCCGACGTCCGTTCATCCCGTATTTACCGTATATTGTTTGTGAATTATTACGATAATGGCCATAACGCTTTTATATATCGCGCGTGTGTACGACCGACCGACCGACCGCGGGGATCGCGGGATCGGCGGGTAGGTATTTGTTTGGATTTCAACACGTCCACTTAAATCAATTATCGCGCATTACGGTTTTCGTACATGTTTTTCGTTTCACGCGTTATAACAACTCTAGGCATAATTATGATCGCGTAGCTTACGCGTGTAATGTGCGCGTGCGCGTGCGTGTACGTGTACGAGAGGCACTGAGACCCGTTCGAAACCGACGCGCGCGCGTACGTATCATTGAAACGTTTAGCGCATACCGCCGTCGTAGGTACGCATCCCGCGAACGATACACGAGAATTGTGTTTACGATAAATCATTAAAATGTGCGCGCGTACGCCCAGTTTTTATTTTTTCGTTTTGTTTGTTCCTCCGAAGTTAATCGAAACAGAGCTTAATAATAGCCGGACGATTTAGCGAAAGTCCCGCCATCCGGCGTCAGTGTCCGGAAACTTATTTTCCCATTTGTCCCGGGCCGCGATAAATTTATAACGGGAAACATTTTCACTCCGCTCTCTCGCTCTCTCTTTCTCTCACACTCGATCTCTCTCTCTCTCTCTATCTTTCTCGTGGCTCGTTTTCCGTCCCCCCCCCCTCTCCGCTTCGACCGCTCGGCGAATAAGGGTGGAACCAAAATACGAGACGCGAAAAGCCGATAATAAGACCCTCCTCTCCTTAACAAATATCAAGGATGGCCGCGCGGACGGCAATTTATAGTCTTGGGCTTTTCACGGTAATTTAATTACGAAACATTTCGCTGTGCAGTCGTTTCAATAGATTACGGGATTGTTGAAACAACGATAGATCCGGTAGGTGTGTGTAAAGGTATCATAAGAAATTAATTGTACTTCAAGACGATTTCCGGACATCGTTACGAGGATACGTACATAAATTTTATAAAGTGTTTTTAGTCTTCTCGACAACTGTTCCTCTGTGCTCGGGCGAATTCGTTTTCCGACGTGATTTCGCTCGTAACGTCCAAACTACACCTGTCTGTATGATATTTATATTTTATAACGCCGCCGACGATTTCACGTGACGATTTTTTGTACGCGAATCTTTACGTCCGATTGCATATTTTCGATCAGATACAGTTCGAACTCCACCGTATCATAACATTTATTTTATAGCGTACAGGTAAGTCATATACTATGTGTTTATGTTGTTTTGCGAAGCGTAATACTACGCGTGTTTAGTTTATATTTAGTTTTTTTATGGTTTATTTTTTTTACAGGTACAGTAACATAGTCCACGTTACCACCAGTATAGGCGTAGAAATTAATTACAGGCAAAGCGCTAGTGGAAAGAGACAGGAAACGTCATATCCTATATATGCATCAAATGTCGGATATCCGGTTTGTCTGGCGTAATACGCTGTACCATAACTGTGTATACGTTTACAATGTGTACATGATTTTGATATGCGCGAGTGCACGTGTGTGTGTGTGTGTGTGTGTGTGTGTGTGTGTGTGTGTGTGTGTGTGTGTGCGCACATGTGTGTATATGTGTGTGTGCGCGCGTACGTGCGTTACGTTTGTTCGATGCTCTGTATACGAATGCAACAATCGTATAGATTTAAATAAAAGTTCTGTGTGCTATACAAGGTTCGCGTTTTCTTTTTAAAAAAAAAAAAACCTCCCTGTTAATAGTTCGCACGAAAATGTAAACAAAGATATATATACTTTTCATAATTGCGCACGTATGAATATGTGGGAGTCTATCTCACTCGTGATCATTAAAAAAAAAAAAAAATTCTTTAAAAAAATAGAAAAACCTATTTTAATTGTATATAATATTTTTAATTACGCGAAATGTTTTCAATTACACGCGAAGTATAAATATTTATAACGTAAATGAACATATGAATAATACAAATAATACAAAGTTATAATAATAATTTAGGGATTTATGTTAGTCGCGTCTATACGCGTGTACGTGCTATTCAACTTCACAAACGTATAATCCAAACGTAACGAGTACCGGCTAAGTACGTAATATTTTTTTTTTCTACGAAATGTAAATACCCCGAGTAAGCACACAGATTACACGCGTGTACACAATATACACACCCGTTTGTAACAGTTTAAGTGCACAGAAAAGATTCATACGGCCAACGTTCAACGGTCGTTATCTTTTCGTCAGATTTCGTTAAACGCATACGTTTTCGTTTTATATTCATATAAAAATGATATGAAATTAATACACGCGATTTTCCTTTTTAAACTTAAGCGTAAACGATTCGTCGACGTTCGTTCTATTATTCGGGCAGATATTATGACATAAAGAAAATAATTGCTCGTCCCTAACGTAATCGATTGTTGTTAATGGTCTCGTGTAAAAAAAAAAAAAATCTCAAACGACACGCGGAAATCGAGTAATTTTTTTTTTTTTTTTTAATCTCGACTTACGAGAGAAAACAATAACGTTTTGTTTGAAACCTGAACGACGACGCGATATCGTTCCATCCACAACGTACGTATACGCCGTGCATGTAATTTTATACGTTATAACGTCATAATAGTGGATACGCGTTTCGCGGGACTTTGGGTGAATTCTACCGAAAACGACGCGGACGTTTTGGTGTATGGATTGGGTTGGTGGGAAGGAGGGGGAGAGGAAAAAAAACCGTGATCAATATAAAGAGAATCCGACGAGTGCAAAATCCCGGAAGTTCCGGTCGCGTGATGCCGCTGGGCGGGTAAAAATTCTAGTTCCGGCGTGTCGGACGGTTGTAATGACTTGCGGTGGACGCACCGAAGCTTTATAGATGACACGGTCCGCCGAGAACAGTCGACGCAGTCTCCGACCGTTTCCCGAAACACTATACGGACGTATATATAAATATTATTTATATTATAGCGTACGTCGCGCGCGCAAATGTACGCTAAAAGGAATATAAAATCGATTCACGTATTTATACGACCGGCGGCACCGGTCCGATTCGCCGCTGCATGTGATTATTACTTACTAACTATTATTATTATTAATATTATTTTTATTATTAATATTTTCTTCCGACGGATCTGTCGTCGTGGCGGTTTATAAACAGTGTGAAACGAACGCGGAAAGACGCGAGGTCGGATCCGACCGCAGGACGCCGAACGCTTGAAATCGTGTAGAATGACGTGGAAACACTAATTGTCCAATCCCTTCTCCCATTCGAATCTCATTATCATTATTATTATTATTATTATTATTATTATTATACGCGTTTGTTGTATAGGAATCAAAAGTGTATTGGTTTACGTTTATGTACATTCGTTCTCCGCGATATGGGCGGTTTTTTAAGAACTATCGAAATAATATTTTACGATCACATACGGAATTCAGACGGAACGTAGACATTTTTTCACACCAAAACAATCTTCGGGTTAATCTATTATCATTAGATATCGTTGTTGGCATCTCGTTGTTAGCAATTTCGGTTCTCACGTTGCTTTCAAAAAGCGGGCGCGCGGTAGACCGGACGATTTTCGGCTCGTCGCGTTGAAAACGGTTCGTCGCGCCACCGCGGAAACGTACACAATACTCGTCATTAACGCCATTGAACGTCGTCCGTGTTAATTACGATAATTATATTACGTCTACGAGCGTGTCATAGAGACGATCGACCGTCGTAATATCATTGTGAAGGGGAAAATAAAAAAAGTTATTTACTTGTAACCTCTTTGGATTTGAATATGTTCCACATGTTCGTCCGTTGATAAGAGCTTATCTGTATTTATCAGCTTCTTGTTATGATGATTATGAGGATTCCATGCTTCTCGATATTAATCATATTTTTATTGTTGTTTGTGTTTACATGGTTTTGTATTTCCAATTGGAAATACAATTCAATTGAATGTGTGAAATACTTTTGGTTATACTTCTCGATACTGTTTAAAGTAAATGATAATTCCGTGTCGCAAATATAAAATATGAAATATCGATAACGTTAAAATATATTTCAAAAAACGTATTAAAATTATACATCCTAGTTTAGAAAGAGTGCATATACAATATATATTGGTAAGTTATACCTACGTTTAAGCTGTAATTATTACCTACTATAACGTTAAAAATAATTAGTAGCTTATAAATATATTTATTTATTTCAAATTAACATCTGGTTATTATATCATCCAAATTGTACGTTCTTAAAGGATTGTTGTTATTGAAAGTACATTATAATTTATTAATAATCTTATTTTTTTTTATCGGTATTTTATTTAGAAATAATTATTTATATGTACAATTCAAATCATTTTGATGATCAAAATGTTTATTAATTTTGTAAATAAATTTGTTTTATTTAAGTATGTTTAGTCTAAATAAACATTTTTATTTCCTTCAACCTATTATTTATTATGTTTATACCTACAATAAATATTGAATCCGAATGTTACACTTTCAACCATGAATTGGCTTAGATCCAATATTTGTACACATTACTTTATATATGTGTGTGTGTGTGTGTATAAATAATTTTTGTCATTCCATTTGCCTTGCCAAAATACATATACTTATTTATAACGAGCACTATAGTTCACGATCATTTTTATCAATGAATATTTTGTTTCTGAGAATCTAATATAATACTATAGCAGTTTATTTCACAGTTTTAACTTGTAAAATTAAAATATTCATAATTTATTACATGTATTCTTTCTTTTGCAGTTAATGAAGTTTTATAATAGATAAAAAATGGCTTCGAATGAACAATTGCGTGTCCAAGCAATATATTCATTTACTGGAAAAAATAACGATGAGGTAAAATATTTACAGTTTGTGCCTTAATATGATATAATTTTAATTACCTACTGCTCATTTCATCATAATTTATAATATTAATTTGCTATTACTCAATTAATTGTAATATTGTATTTTCATGTCTTAAACCGCTTTGTACCTATACTTTAGATGAGACCTTGATACAAACGTGGTATGATTTTATTTTAAATATATATTTTGTATAAGACACATAAGTCTTGGAAAATATATATTTAATTATGTATATATCGTGGCATATTTATAGGTAATGATATCAGTAACATAACAACCTCTAAGTCTTTTAATTTGTTTTAAAACACATTATAAAATTATTTAATTTTTATTAAACATATGTACTTAGCTACTTTTACAATAATCATAATATTTGATGAATGAGTTAATTTATTTAGACATTTTATTATATTTAATGTATGTATTGATTATACTCAAAATGTATAAAAGTATTTCAAGTAATTGAGATTATATGTACAGAGCTTATTGTGAAAATAACACGAAAATTGATTTTCAAATACATAAGGGATAACCCTTCCAACTGCATATTAGAATAAAGTCTATACATTTATCTTTCTTATAAATATAGTTGTCATTTAATTTGCCCATTGTGATGATAAATATCACTCCCCATAAAAAAAAAATCCTAAATATGCCACATATATATATAATTTATATTATATGTAAATTTCTTTTTTTTTTTAATCATTATAATATCTAATAATATTATTATTATTCATAAATGTCAATAGCTGTGTTTGAAAAAAGGAGACATTGTAGTTGTGTCTCAAAAGGAAGATGGAGGTTGGTGGGAAGGCACTCTTAAAGATAAGACTGGTTGGTTTCCATCGAACTATGTAAGAGAGTATAAACCTAAAGGTAAAACATTAATATTCTAGTCGTCAGAGTTTAAAGATAATATGTAATTTTGTTTTAGAAGAAAATGTTTCAAACGTGTTGGTTGATTTGACGGAACAGTTAAGAGCTAACCGAGCTGTAATTGTTATGGATATTTTAGAATCGGAAAGAGCTCATGTCACAGAATTGCACACTTTAATTCAAAGCTTCTTGATTCCTATAAAGAATTCAAATATGTAATATAATCTTATTGTTATTTAATATCTAAAATTAATCTGTCAGCTGTGTAAAAAAATATCCATTTAAATTATTATTTACATACTTAACAATATTGCTCGTGTATTATATATTGGTCATTAATTTTCATTTTAACTACACTTATTAAATTGAATTTCTAAATACTAATATTTTATATACTTTATGTATTTATACAATTTACTTTTAAAATGAAATTATGTGATGAACATTTATGATATATTGAAATACCTATATATTTGTAACTAAAATGCTTTCTTGTGTTACAGAATGACCATTGATGAGTATGATAGATTAGTAAATAATATTGAAGAAGTTTTTAAAGTTCACAAAGAACTTCTAGAATCATTAGAACAAATTTCTACACTTCAACAGTCCGATCAAAGAATAGGAAAATTGTTTTTAAACAAAGCAACATATATTCGGGCTGTACATTTACAATATTGTGCTTCCCATCCTAGGGCAGTTAGCGTCATCGAAAAATATAAGTATGAATTGTAAATATTTGAATCTGTTTCATTATCTAATTTAATATCTATACATTTTAGAGATGAGTTAAATCAAATTATGGAAAGTCAAGGAGCAGTGAGTCCTGGAATCTTAGTATTGACAGTATCCTTAAGTAAACCATTCCGAAGATTAGACAAATATAGTGGTATTCTTCAAGAACTTGTAAGACACTTAGAAGATAATCACGTTGATAGAGGAAATACTCAACGCTCTATCAGTATTTATAAAGACATTTCGGTTAGTTGTTTTTTTGTGTTTCTTAAGTAAAAGAAATTATTGAATATAACTTATAAGGTATATGATTTAATTTCAATATTACTTTAAAGTGGTTATTAAACTACGTTTTTTAATTTTGCAGTCTATATGTTTATCAACGAGAAAACAAAAAGAACTCGAGTTATCAATATTAAGTGGCATTTTAATTGGCTGGGAAGGTCCAGATCTAAATAGTTTTGGTGAATCCATCAAAATTGGATCTGTTGCTTTTTTTCCAGAACATAAAGATAGATATCTTATGCTATTTTCTACTCATCTTGTTATTTTATCAGTCTCTCAAAGGATTAGCTCATTTATATACGAAGTAAGATATTTATAAATCACTATTTTAATTATTTTCTTAATGTCAAATATTGATGGATTAAAAAAATTGTATTTATATCAAGATTTCATTGAATATCACAAATATACATTGTTTTAATTAAACTATATTGGTTTCCAGGGCAAACTTCCGTTGAGTGGAATTTGTGTAAAAAAATTGGATGACAATAATACCATTAAAAATGCTTTTAAAATATCTGGTAAGAAATATGAAATTATGACTATAATTTATTTTTGCTTAAACAACTATGTATACAAATCTGTATTAATATTTTAGGCTCCTTAATTGATTCCATTGTTGCTGTATGTCAGTCTAAAGAGGATCAAATTGATTGGGTACAGAAAATTAACAAGCAATTAGATAATAGCTGTGTTATTAATACCACGAGTAGCAATCCAGTAAGTTTGGAATGTGTTTCATCGAGTCTCGGTCGACTTAGTGATTATTTTGCACATTTGATATGCAAAGGTGTTATAACTAGGACACTTTTGAAATTAATTCTTTACACACACTACTTTAATAATATTGATACATCAAAAATTGTTAGGCGTTATGCTAATGAATCTAATCAATCATTTTCTCCTTGTAAAGTTAAACAATACTGTTCCCAAGGAACTCAGTATGAATACCAATTTAATGAATCAAATAGTTATAATATTATACCTCCAAGACATTGTTCTTCAATGGTTCTTAGAGAAGATGGTAAAATTGTGTATGGAAAAAAAATATTGTTTACACCAACTAAAGCATGTCCAGATTTGACTAAGTTGACGCTCTATAAAGAAGATCCGATTGATAATAATTATAATCAGACATTTTTAAACTACGAATCTAAAAAATCTGAAATTTTGAAATCAAAACATTTAACGATTCCTTTATTAAAAACAAATAATAAAGACGAAAATATATATTTATCGGATAACAGAGATAGTACATTTTCTTTATGTGATTTAAAAACATCATATTATAATAATTTTTGTGAAAATGAAAAGAATACAGAAATAGTTCAAGACTTTCAATATTTTAAGTGTAAAGATCATAACAGTATGAGATCATCCGATTCTGGCTTGGCCGATATCGCAATTCAAGTTACTCAACCATCGTTACCTGCAGAAATGAGTATACATTCTGAATCGTTACATAATATTAACTCGTGTATTTTTGAAGACGATCCTTCGTCATTGGATAACAAGTCAATACCATTTGAAAAGGGTGTTACATTTCGTTCTGAACTGTACGCACATTGGTGTTTCAAAACAAAATTACCTGGTATATGTGATTCAGGCAAGATAACAAATTATATTTGACTGTGTGATTTTGTTATATCTTACAGTTGCTGAGTTAATTTTTTTTGTAAAAATACCCTTATATTATTTACCGGTGCAAAATAAGATATATTATATTAATGTATGTATGATAACAAAAAAATTTTTTATCTGAAAATGTTCTGTAAATTTAATATCTAAAAAATTATAAATGCCTCGAATCACTTTGCCAATCAAATTTTAAATGGAACACTTAAAACTTAATCCTTTTATCAATGTGTATTATAATTGTTAGAATATTCAAGCCTTTTTTTTATTATCACATATATATTAATATAATATCATTATTTATTGTTTATGGTAATACAATTTCTTCACTTTTAATAATGACTAACAAAATTCATAAACTATTTTCCGAATTACAATAAATCAACAATTTATATTCTAATATTTTTAAAAAAAAATTTTTAATATATCAATTATAAAAAGAAAATTATAACATTTTGATTTGAAATGAAAAAAAATTTAATTATTTATATTTCAAACAATAGAATAATAGAATATTCCTTATTAATTATTATATAACAATTGGACTGAATAAAACTATTAACATAATATAATGTTATACTTATTATTTAATTAGGTATTAAAATATTTTGTTATGCTAAAAATTAAAATCTTAGTTAATTACTATTGAGAAAATGTCAACAACACATTTGTTTTCTCTGTCTTGCATACCCGCAACATAATAATAAGTTTTTTTACCAGAAAATGCTATTACTAATAAAATTGTTTGATAAAATAGTAATTAATTGCTTTTGATTTGTTTTAGCATGAAATCACATACTACAAAAATTAAAGATAATAATAATATATTTGAGGGCTTGACATATCCGTTTTTATGAATAATGACTAACAAAATTATTATATCTAATTAATACTACTACTAAAAATAAAATTAAAAACATTTGAATTTAAAATCACTTAATAATTGAATTATGATCATTACATAATCATTGTTATGTGCAAGACAGAAAACAAATGGCATTCTTCAATAACTAATATGTATATAACTCCATATCAAAAAGCGTTAAGATTTTTCATTTCAATTAATTTATATGTTTAGATGAAAAAAAATAGCAAACAGTTTTGGAGCGTTATGACAATTAGACCTTCACCTCCGACTCAATTTTATCATCATATTAATGAAAAAAACACATGTATAGCAAAAACATGTAAGTAAAAGTATATGAAATTTATAAAAAACTACCGATATTTACACTTAAGGGCTAACTGTAGTCAAAACTAATTATAATATAACAATATGTACATATAGACATTTTAAAAAAACTACGCACAGTTTGGTGTATTCTAATATTTAATTTGAAATGTAATTTCTATATTACACGTATCATGTTCATTAATTATTACTATAATATATTCGATTAAAAAAAAAAAAAAAAAAATTGTGCAATTCGTTTACTCATCCCCCTCTTTTTTTTAGGTAAAAGATCATTTGAAGATGATGGGAAAATTTTAAAAATATTCGAAGCCTTTTGTTCAAATATCAAAACACGACATGATGTTGTCAGGTAATAATAATTGTTTGCTTGTATTGTGTTTGAATGTTTGTATAAAAATTTCTATATTATTTAAAAAATAATTATAATCAACAAGATATTAATGAATTATTACAGAAATTTATTGTAGCCTAGAAGCCATGATGTTTCACTACTGATACTAATCATAAAAATTCAAAATGAACTTCATAGTCGAGTCCATGTCATGTAGATATTAAGTTGGGTAAATTTTGTTCTCGAATATTCATAAAATTTAATAATTTGTAAATATACTTTATTATACTTGTTAATCATATTTTATATTACTGTACATTATATACATTTTTATAAATTGTTTATACAATTAAATATATATATATATATTTGTATATTTGTCTAGTTCTCTAGCTTCGTAACCCATCCAAGTGTATTTACTTATGGTCTTTGATGTAATTGTAATTTATGCAACAGTTACCATTGATTTTAGAATTGTTAGTTTATTCGAAATTGATTTCGATCACACTATTTATTAAATGTAGTTGTAGTTCTGTATATTAAATGTCATGGAACACGAATAGAAATGAGGTAAAAACTTAGACATATCTAATATCCATAAGACTTGTGAGAGGGTCGATTCACTCACTCGGGCGATTATTGTTATGATTACATGCAGGGTCACCCTTTGAGGGGCTGTCTAACCCCAACACTTATGATTTTTTAATATTTAGTTAGCAAATTTGATACTTATTTAAAATTGTCATCAGTATTTTTCATTAATTTTGTTATAATGTAAAAAAAAAATTATTTTTATGTTTACTGAAAAAAGTATCTGTATGTGTTTTAATTACATTTAAATTATAGTTTGACTGTATTTATATGAAATATTACAATGGACAAAATATGTTCTATAATATAATATTATCTACTGATAACCGAGCACTTGATCTTTCGAACACAGAGTTCTAAAAATAGACAGGTTAATTTACAATATTGATAAATCCTCACTACGATTTGCGGCTGTACAAAAGCTGGATAGTTTGTTATTGTCATGATCATCGCGTAATCTGTTAGCCAGTGATTTTATTTTCGTAATTTTTGTACGTTTAGTGATAGTTACAATATTTTGTATTTACAATATATTTTTATAATCATAATAATTATGGATACAAATAGTAAAAGTGAAAAGTCTTCCAGCAAAGCAGAAAATCTAATAAAATTAAAGTGTCTTGAATGTAGATAGAACCTTTGACAACGATTATAAACAAAAATACGAAAAAACCGTACACAATGGAAAAAAGAGCCGGGCCGAGTGATGATCGCAAGCATGTTTATAAACTCAATACGTGTTGTTTGACGTTGATAATAATTCTAATTTTTTTTTTGTTTTCAAAGGGGTTTTCTTCACGTAGAGAACCGCTGACGTAGACCAAAGACCAAAAGCAATGAACAATTGACAAAAGTGCTCGTTCGACAATCCGCGGGAAATTATAGATCGTCGACGGGAACACTGAAATGGTTTGTGTGGTGGCTGGAAGGGGGGCGTCGAATAAGCCATTTCGTTCGGTTACACAGTGTCAACGCGTCGTGCGGACGTAAACTGTAGTACGGCGTGTTCTCGAAAGCGAACCGTCGTTGCGCGTTGCGTTCACCTGGCGAACGGTACGCAACGTTTCGCGTCTGAGCGAAAACCTCGGGTACAGAATGATAACGATGATAATTGGTGGTCAGTGGTCTCTGATAACGATACGCATTTCTCCTTAGCCACACATGACGTTATTAAAAAAAAAAAAAATAAATAAATAAATAAATCGTAATAATACTAATAACGATTAGTTACAGCAATAAACGTTAATAATTTATAACGGTAATGACGCGTCGGTAACGTTTTAATGCAGTTGTTTAATCGACGTTCGATTTGTTCCGTCGTGGCGTCGCGCGCGTCACTCCGCCGCTGCGATGGCGTACGAGCGATCCGCGTAGAAAGCGCCCAACGGGATTTCAACGGTGTCGTCGCGGCGTATCGGTAGTTACCGCCGGCCAAGACGACGACGACGACGACGAATATCCCGAGAACGGCGACGTGCATTGATGTGTTCGCACGTCACGATGTCGTCGAGCACGAACCGAATGGTCCAGCCCAGGAACCTCGCGTCCATACTGATGAAACTGCACGGCGCGTTCGCGGAAGCCATAACCTCGCCGAAGTCGTCCATCGACAAGCGTACGCTGGAAAAGACTTGGAAACTGATGGACAAAGTGGTCAAGCTATGTCAACATTCCAAGATGAATCTGAAGAACTCGCCGCCGTTCATACTCGACATACTGCCGGACACCTATCAGCGGCTCAGGTTCATATACACGCAGTACGAGAGCGACCTCTCCGAACTGTACAACAACGAGCATTTCAACGTGTTCATATTGAACGTGATACGCAAGTGCAAACAAGCCATCAAACTGTTCAAAGAAGGCAAGGAGAAGATGTATGACGAGAACTCACATTACAGGAGAAATCTGATTAAATTGAGTTTGGTGTTCAGTCACATGCTCAGCGAACTCAAAGCATTATTCCCAAACCATAAGTATGGTGGTGATAATTTTAGAATAACCAAAAGTGATGCTGCCGAATTTTGGAGATCAAATTTTGGATTGAGGTGAGATATTATTTTTTTCTAACAATTTTAAAACAAATCATTGTGTTCGCTTAATTTTAATAATAATAACAGCGTACCTATAATTTATCAACAAACGTCGGCCAATTTGTTGAGCATGACAGGATGAAAGGTCTTATACTGCATAAACTGGTACAATGGAACCTAAACCTGTACAATATAGACAATATTAAGCATTTATTATTATGCCTGAGCAAATGTTATACCTCCATGAGTAGTTTCTGATAAAAAAAGAAAAATTTGGTCTAGCAAACTCCCTATAGAAAAAAGATCACCAAGTGTTATTGACCTATTTTTTTTTTTTTTTTTTTTAATGTATTTATTAAATCAAATGTTATGAGAACTAGGCTCTACATTTTGTTCAAAACTTAAACTGGACAAATCTGTGAACGTGTTTTAACGAATCAAAGACAGAATGGTAGCTTGCAAGTATAATAGAGGGGTCACATGCTACCTTTTCCTTTTCTTCTAAATAAAATAGATTTATAATAATTTCAATTCCGGCATTTATTATTTTTAAATCGCCCTTTATTATACTTTTGGTTTTTATAAATTATTTTTACTGTTATATTTTATTTATAATATAAAAATGGTATCTGTTTTTTTTTTTTTTCTATAGCACTGTAGTACCTTGGAAAATATTTCGAAACGCTCTACACGATGTACACCCAATTGTCAGTGGACTAGAAGCAATGGCCCTTAAATCCACTATAGACTTAACATGTAATGATTACATATCTAATTTTGAGTTTGACGTTTTTACCAGGTAAATGGTTTTTTAATAATGTATTAAATTGTAACTGTTGGAATTATTTTTTATTTATAATCGATATAATAAATGTTGTTCATGTTTAGATTATTTCAACCTTGGCCAACTTTATTGAGAAATTGGAAAATCTTGGCTGTAACTCATCCAGGATATGTTGCATTTTTAACATATGATGAAGTGAAAGCTCGTTTAGAAAAATTCATCACCCGACCAGGGAGGTTCGTAATATGAATTTAGTTTTTTATTTCATTTATAACATTATTTACACCAATGTACCTTCACTTGATTGTTCTTCCCACACGTAATTCAAACCACTACACTAATTTTAAAACATCCATTATGTTTATTGTACTAATTTATATGTAAAAATTGTATAATTTTTTTAATAAAAATTAAAAAAATTAAAAATTACAACGTCATTGATATTGACTATAAAATAAGTTTTTAATTAATTCAATTTGTATTGACCATAATTATAAATTAATCTGATTGTTAAAGCAGAAAAAACAAATAAACATAGGAAACTATATGAAATTAAATTAATTAATAATACAACAATAAATTATTAATCTAATGTTTTGTTATAGTTATGTATTCCGTTTAAGTTGCACACGCTTAGGGCAATGGGCCATTGGTTATGTGACAACAGAAGGTGAAATACTACAAACAATTCCTCAAAATAAATCGTTATGTCAAGCATTACTGGATGGTGCTCGTGAAGGGTTGTAAGTAATTTTTAAAAAGAAAACATTATTACTATATATAAATATATATATATATATATATATATATAAATTGCATTTTGCATTAACTTACAAAACTTATTTTGACATACAATTTTAAAACATTTTTAAAAAAAAAAATGATTGAAAATTTTAATAAACATACTGTTTATATATTTAAAAAAACATATCTATTATATATATTTAAAAAAAAAATTAAGCTATTATAATTTTAAATAACTAATATATATTTTAGTTATCTTTATCCGGACGGACAAAAAGGCAATCCGGATTTATCAAATGCTGTAGAACAAAGTCCAGAAAATCATATCAGAGTCACTCACGAGCAATATGAAATGTACTGTGAAATGGGATCAACTTTCCAAATATGTAAAATATGTACCGAAAATGATAAAAATATACGCATTGAACCATGTGGTCATCTTTTGTGTACACCGTGTTTGAATTCTTGGATGGTAAGGTTCTTATGTAGTAGACTAACAAAAATAAAGTCTTTGTAAATTTCACATGTATCGTGGCCAAGGCGTATTTTAAAGTTTTAATTTATTTTTAAGGGATTTTAATATAATACTTTGTATAATTAAAAATGAATTTACTTCATATTAAAAAAAAATCAGTTGATACTGTCCATAACAGATAAATTGCATATATTTTTTATATTCTCCCATCAATCGTTCAGTACTCTCCTGATAAGCATAAATTATTACACATTGTTAATTGTATGATAGGAAAGTATTACAAATGAAAATAAATAGTTGTGGAATTGCATTGAAGTCTGAATATCTTTTATAGTCATTTTGTTATATAGAAGTATACAAATTGGGGTTTTTATTCAATAAATTTCGTTGCATTTTAAAGGAGTTGATTGCTTTTTTCAGCCAACTTTTTCTCTCTCTCTATATATATATATATATATATATATATATATATATACAGTAAGAGAATTGATAACATTTTAAGAAATTTTAAAAAATCAATATAGGGACCACAAAGTTATATAAACCTACTAATGCTTGGATTTGATTTAGTATTACAAAGTGTTCTAAATGCAGTAGTTTGAACAAGATTTAAGTGTATCTCTAAACTTATAACTGGAACAAGTATATTAATGTCTTTCTATTTCTCAACAGGAATCCGACGGCCAGGGTTGTCCGTATTGTCGAGCTGAAATCAAAGGTACAGAACATGTGGTGGTTGACCCATTTGATCCGAAAGGAGTTAAATATAAAACTGTTCCCATTGTACCTATTGTTATACAACATTCTGACGATGACGACGACGACGATGAAGAAAACGAGGAAGATGATATTATGGTAAAATAACACACGTTGTTGTCTGTGGCACTTCTTTAAGACCATTTTACTGTGATGACTGTAGATAAGTCCCAACGAATGTACAATGTTCGTTGAGATTTAAATAATGAAAAAAAGAATTCTGATTAACGATCCGTTTTGTCGATGTCGTTTTCTTTTTGTATGTGATAAATTGAGAATTATTAATCAATATTTATTAATAATATGTGATTGAAAATATATATATATATAGTATTAATATATACTATATGTATATATTAATTATATTTTTTTTAATTCAATGACAGTAGTGTATAATGCAATTTATTATAGTGATATATTTTATGTTTCTTATAACATGTATGAGTATTTCCGTCTCTTCGAGTTGTTGGATTTAACATCACATGTTTCATTTAGCACCATTGAAAATATTACTGCTATAGCAGTATGCTATAATGATCTAATACATTCAAATGTAGACTGCTGCTATAACAGTAACTGATCGTGAATGTGTTATAATCTATATGCACAAATTATATTTTTTTATCGATGACTATGCTATACAATAAAAATATTTTTCATTGATTTATGTATTGTATATGATATACATCTAAAAGTGCGGGCATATTATCAAAATTTAAAGAACCCATAGGTTAATAATATTTTGACTTTATGGTAATTAAAAAAAAATTAATAAATAAATTGATAGTTAATAAATTTCTACATGAATTAATAATTTGTTTATTTTCCATCCGGCAATTAATTAAATACTAATATGCTATTATTTTGTTTTTGTTAAATGTATAATTTGAATACAGAAAATTACCTAACATTTTTCTTTTCTTTTTTCGTTCATTGTAAATAATATAATATTAATTTCTATTATGCGAAAAGTTTAGATTATGGAAAATAAAATATATCGATGTCTTGTTCAATAAGTTTTACTTGACGAGTTCACCGTGAATTAAACATAACTATTGAATGTTATTATGCATTGTTGGTTTTAAGTGTTTAGAAGTTGGTTTTCTAGTCTCGAAGCAATCTAGTCTAGTTAAGAATTAGTTTATTCTTTTCGGTTCTTCTATGTAATAATTTTCTTTATCTGCCTATATTGTATTCTAATTTTCTCTTTTAGTAGTACTTTTTATCATAGTGATATATTTACTTGACTTGGTACACATCATTGATGAGATTCTATCCAACGAGATTTGAGTTTTTCTGTGTCGAATGCGACACAAGATTCGATGTGAGAATAAGGCCCCAGATTAGATTAGGTTCATACCTTCGCGGATAATGACACTTTGTATTGTGTACATACGTTGTAGACCCGAAGTCTTTATTTTTAATTTTTTTTCTTAGTAATAACAGAACAGAGGTTATAATTGAAAACCAAACTGTTCAAAATTTCACTGTATTTATATCAAAATGATAATGCAGTAAAATATTACAATGCAATTGTTTTTAATGTATGTTATTTTTCTATCAACAAAATTACAAATGTGTCCAATAAGAATTTTTGCGAGGATAAAATTGCAAGTATAAAATCAGCGAGATGTTAGGTTCGGTTGTAATTGATTCTATCCATGCATTCATACCAACAATCAACTTGTTTCGAAATTTGTTTTTTACTGTAATCGACAGATATTCAGTTCTTATTACTTGTGTTCAAAGAAATTCACCCAATTCTAATTTAGCTATAAGAATATTTCCCTAACGGTTTCTGTACTATTTATTTCAACAATCCTATATAATAATATAACTATTGCAAATGATAACCTCCAAAATTTACTTGGAATTTTTTTAAGATTTTGGTTTCTGTTTGCTTTTCATTTATTTACATGAATTGTGTATACTACACGATTTTTATACATATATTATTTTTACTCAAACAAAATGTGTTAGTACATAAATGTTATACATTTATTTTGATCAACTAATGTACACACATGTAATGTCCATATTTACATATCTATTGGTGTTATATTTAAATTAAAAAATTGTTAACGATTATTCTATACTAATGATTTTGTGTAATATTAATGGTTTATCTTTAAAAACACTTGGCAATAATAATATATAGGTTAAAAATAAAAATTATTATTAATTCGATTTCTCTTATATTGTAAACATACTATATATATATATTTAATGTTAGGGGCCTTAAATAATATTATTGTTATTCATAATTACTAATTGTTACTAATACAGGGTAATATATATATAGTGTAGTCTGCAAGAATCAATTTAAGATCATAAATTCCAATATTATTGTTATTATTATTTTTTTATAATTCAAATGGAATCTATAAGCAACATTTGTGTTTAAACAACTTTTGAGCCTTTAAAAAAATAATTAGTTAACGCATTTGTTTTATAATAAAATCCTTCATATTATGTTGTAAAAAAAACTATATATATAATATAAACTACATTGCAAGTGTGACATATGAATATATTATATAAGTACCTACATAGTATTTTAGTATTTATTTTATTTAAATTACTTTTAGTATTACATAAATATGTACCTACTCCTAATGTAAAGTTTTGTAATATACATATTTTTTTATTATAAATAAATCAAATAGCTAATTATATACATATCATGATGATTAACATATTTATTAATTGTGTGTATAAAAACTTTTCCTATCACGTTAGTGTCTAATTAGACTTTAGATATCTATACAAACGCAAATTAGAAAATTGTTCAGCCCAGGAAACAAAATATTGTAATAATAACCGAGTCTATAAATGACATGTTTACTGTTTATTAACATATCACATTAATACGTTACTGGACTATTTAAATGTGGATGAGAAATGATGTAGTCTTATAAAAGTTGTGAAAATTCCAAAGTTATACGACTTGCATATTTGTTTCATAACCCTTTTTATAGCTTTTTAAAGCCACCTCCAGAACAAGAAATATGTGTCGGCGACTTAGTCACCACTGTTGGCAACCAAAAGTTTCCAGAAAAGTCACTGACAAAATTTAAAAACACGCACGTCCACACCGATGCATCATATTTGATAAATATTTTAGTAATAAATTAGTCTTGAGCAAAATGTGGAATGACGTTGCTATTGTTGCATTTGCTCGCATAATTTTGAAATTTTACACCATGCATCATGTTTTTTTTAAATTAATTTTTATATACTGGATGAGTTTGGCCCCATAGCATTTGTTTTTTATGATATAAATCAATAAGTTGACAAACTCTTTTTTTGGAGACCACTCCATTATTTGATTAAAAAAAAATACATATATATATTAAATAAACGTTTCAACACAAACAAAAAATTTTCGGTAACACATGTTAGCGACAAATACGTCTTGGTCTGGACAGGGCATTGTTAAGGTCATTGTTATTTAAATATTTTCTACAGTATTATAAATTCGACAGTTACATTACATATTATCAGATTTAAAATACTGATTGTTATATATTACTGTTTATATTCGTTAAGTGCTCAATGAATAACAAAGAATCTGATTTGAAGAAGAAATACATATGTGCAAAGCTTGGTGTGTAACGATGTTAGTAACAATACGCTTCTACGGGAAAGGAAAAACATGAAAACCGTAATATAATGTTGATAATTAATATATATATATTAATAATAATAATAATAATAATATATGATATATATGAGAAAATCTTGCGACATGAACGGTTAAATAAGTAAAATATATATAACCGACAAGCTATATAGTCTACCTAGTCTTGGGGCTATACGTGGATACGACCAAAAAAAGAAAGAAAGAAAACCGCACACGTAATAAAGTATAGGTAACACAAACGAATTTAGACGCCTCCGCCTCCACCCAGTTCCTCTTCGTATTGTTTGCGGAAGCAGTCGCCCACGGGAAAGAAGTCCCAACAACGCTGCTGGTACATGTTCCACACGTACGTCTCTTGACCGGTGTACTCGGTGTCCGGCTTGTTGATCAAATGCATGAGGAAAAACCTGCGGCGTCGTAAAATATGAAGACAATTTGAATTCTCGAAAAGATTTTCGTTTGTCCGACAGACCTAACGTGCCCGTCACCTAAACATTTCTGTGCAACACTGTCGCACGTTGTATCCACTGATCGTATTCCACTATCCGTGAAACGTGCATAACGTGTACATTTTAACCGAGTTAAAAGTTATGAATAATTTTATAAAAGCGAGATTTTCGATAGTCCACTGTACTGTATAACGATTTCGTAAAGTGGATACAATGTGCATATAATGTATTCTCGACTTTTGATAGTTCAATAACATTTTCAGCACCAGACATTTCATCGAATTGAAAAAATGTCAAGTCACCATTTTCGAACGTCCGTTTATCGTTGGTTAAAAACTTACATGTAATTTGCTAAATTATGTTCTTGTTGTACGTGCGTGTCGAATCCGTGCGGCACTTTGTCGAAATAGTCTTTGCCTATGCCACATATGAAACAATTGGACTCCATATCCTCTTTGACGCTTTCCAACTGGTCACGCAATTCTCCGAATGCGTCGATAATCAAACCTTAAACAATATCCAGTTGGTAAATATTACGGATTTACTTATCTAAAGGAGTTTTACTACAAAAATTAAAAAACACGAGAATTCTTTTAAACATTTACAAAATACAGCTAATCTCAAAGTACTTGGTTCCATTAACATTCTCGATCAAAATCGTTATATTTAGGAAAAAATTTGAACTGTATAAAATGTCGTGAAAAACATAATCTTCTTAGAACTATGCTTTTCTTAAATGAGTAATTTTAAATCACCTTCCCATTTTCAAAGTCAACGAAACGCCACTGATATATATATAATACGTAAAAAATAATCTAGAATCATCTCTTTATCAGATTTAAAAAGTTAAAACTATCTATTATATTTACTAGTTAAGTCTTGTAACATCTTTGATATCAACTTACATCATTATGATTAGGTACATAATAAAAATATTATCAATTAATATGAAATTATTTTGAATCCAAAAAATAACGATACAATTTGTTAAATGTAGGTAGGTACACGTTTTGTTTTAACATCGTGCAATACGATAGTAAATCGTACACGACTGTAACGCATTTGTACCTTGAATGATGGCCAAAAGGATAACGATTACGAAGAAGAAGAACGTGATATCGAACATTATTCTGTAAACTTCATAGTCGTCTCCATCGGGTGAATCTATTTCGTCACCAATTCCACCACCGGCCCGCACGCCTTTGTACAAATGAAAAACGAAACACTGCGAAAGGCATAACGCAGATCACATATGTTTGATGTAATAATATTGATGTAGTCGTTTACGTGTGAACACTAAAATATATACCGTTAACATGTCATGGCATTTTTTGTCTATTTCTCCGTCTTCTTCTTGAACATAGAATTTCCTAAAGAAATTAAATGCAATGACCGTATATATGTACACGATGATTGTCAGAAGCATGACGGTCAACACTAACTAAATGGAGCAAACAAATTGTTCAGTAATTTCAAGCCGTAGACTTCTAACAGTATTTATGGTTGATGAGAGTACCTGTTTTCCGTTGTGCGTTACAGACTGTAAAATTGTTCTTAATGTTTTAAAACCAACCGCTACATCTAGTAAATGAGCGGCGAAAAAGAAATTGTTAAAGTTACCCAAAATCGAAAATGTAAAGTACCACAGACTGTACAAGAATGCCTGTAACGAAAAACGAAATCATTGTTTTGACATTTCGTTGACAACATAATTTTACAACATTAATAATGCTGTGAAAATCATAAACAATTAATTGTAGTGAAAACCATGAAGGAACTCTTCTGAGAAAAAAAACTTTTTATAGGTTTCTGTAGAGAAATAAATCCGTGTGAAATTTAATTTTAATGCCCATAAGACTTATTGTTATTATTTTTAATAGGAAATTACACTGTGAGGATAAAAATAGTCATTGGAATATACAGGTTATGGTCTTAGATAGGTTTCACTGGACATTTCAGACAATGGTAATATTCTTTTCAAATGCAATATAACGTACATTGTCCGTTATCGTGACTCCAGCTTTCCATACTTGATATCTCCAGTCAATATTGATAATGCTGAAACGAGAAAAATGGAATTAGGTTTCTGGCCGTTCAAACAATGTCATATGAACGGTACCCTATACTATATTGATTAACAAACATTTTTTTTTTTTAATTTTTGTCAAACAGCAATAAACATATATTACTGCTAAAATATTTTGGGTTTTGTTTCACTTCTATAACGACATAACAACTCATGTGTATTCCCTACCGCTATTATTAGATAAAATTATTTGTCAAAATCATTTGCATTTTTCTCGCACTTCACTTACAAATGTATTAAGCCGGATTTTTCTTCGTTTTCTTCTTGAGTACTAAAAGACGTTTTTTCCATACCCAATAAATTACTTATGGAATCAAAATCATAAGTCTCGCTATACTTTTGACGGACTTTTTTCTTTGTAAACTTATCCCAATAATTGACGGGAAACGATCTATAATGAATATTTAAAACGTATTATTACAAACAGTATAAATAAGCCACACAACAGGTTCATACTTGGCAGAGATCACTAGTTTATCCCAGTGGGACTTTATATCATCGTCCTCGGGCTGTTCAACAATGTATAGACCGTCAAATTCAAGTCTCCTGGCGATTTCTTTTTCGCGTTTAAATATGGCTAATGGCACTTTGAGATGATAGTATGCTATTAACATGGCTAAAGAAGCCAGTGAATGAAGCATTGCTGCGAGTCGCATAACATGTGCCATGTAAAAGAAGTCTTGATTGACATGGACAAGTTCTAAAGCAACATCATTGTCATCATTACTGTCAGAGTCATCAATGTCGTCATTACTAATCCCAGCTGATCCTAATGCATATTCTTTTACATCTTTATCACCGTCCTCTGATAAATCGTCTGCCAGTGATGAAACCTATATAAAACAATAATCAAACATTAAAAACAAAAAACAGATTTGACATTTAAAAGTGGTAGTATTTTATACCTTGTAAAACAGTAGCATAAAATTAATGCAAAATGCTAATACTAATGCAACGTATTTTAATTGTAAAAGTTTCTCGCTAAAAAACTTCAATGCACGATGTGTGTATGCGTTTAAATCAATCTAAAAAAAATTAATACATATTACCAATTAAGAGGAAATTTTATATAAATTATTGATTCATATTTTATACAATTTATTAATAAATAATGATTAAAAATTGAACTTTACAGAGAAGTAAAGTTGATTGTAAATAATTTATATTCTTATTTTTTAATACATTAGTATGGTTTTTGATGAAAAAAGAAATAGAATATGTATAGGTACCGTAGCAAATGCATTAGGATTTTGAAATGAGTTCTTTTGTTTGATTTCCGCCTCGACAGCTGCCATAACCGCTTGTTGTTGAGCTAAAATTTCAGGGCCAGCAATTGAATCTTTTCTAGCAGATTCTCCTCTGAATTATAATAAATAATACGATTGAAACATTAGATTTATTTAAAATTGTAAGTCAATTTAAATATTATGTTGACTGTAGTCAGTTGACAATAGTATGTTGGCTAATGAATTGTATTGTACAAGACACTTATTAGTTCTGATTATTATTTAATATAATACGTAATTTATAAACATCAAACTAGTAAACTCACACAAGTAAATCAACAAAGGACGTTTGCGATTCAGAGTTATCTTCAGATTTGATATTTTCATCTTTATTCCCGCTGGTTTCCATTGACAGGTCATCACCATTACGTTCTGTAGCGAATTTAAGATTTTTCGAATCGGGCGAACCAGAATTTTTTCTGCTACATACAATCATTTCACATTATCAATAAGTATGAATAGTGCAAAAATCATAAACCAATTTCATAATAACTCATGACTATACGAGTTAATACACACATATTATTACTGTCGGTCGAAGTTAAAAATTGTGATTCTTCCATTCCTGAAGACGGTAATGCAGGTAACATTCTAAATGATCCAATTTTTTCTTCTATGACTTCAATTGCTGTCTCTTCAGATTGTGTACCGCTCATTAGTTGCATTAGAATACGAGCTACATACCTAAGAAATATATAACATCACTATAATTGCTATCCTGTTTTCTTTTTGATATATTAGTGCGTTTTACCACATTAAACACACAGACACAATACACAACAAAACAATACAACATTATTGTTAGTATGAAATATATTATTTTATCAGCTATTATTTAATTTGTGTTTTAATTAAACAAATGTGATCGGTTGATTATTCAATTAAATTTTGAACTAAAACATGAATGAACAAACATAATATTAAATAAAATTGATATTCTATGGTAAATATCATTATTTAAAATTAAAAATATATTAAATACAACTAGATATTAACCTTAATATGTAAAATCCACTGTATCCAGTATAGAACATTAAATAAAACCACAGTTTGAAAAATGCTATAGTCAAGTCTATGACATTCATTTGCTGAATTTCATTGATTTTATTTTTAATATTTGTAGGCGATAAAACAAAAAACAATAGTTGAAATCCATATTTAATAGCTTGTAAGCTTCTTCGAATTGGATCTTTGGCAGTTCTGTATATACAATGTAAACAATGCTTAATTAAAATGTGATTATTTTTATTCATAAATAAGATTCAGAAAAGTATGCAAAAAAAAAATGTGTACTAATTTAATATATTATCATTGAATCATTATTTGAAAATGTATATACATTAATACACAATTTTTTTTTATTGTATGTCATAAGCTAGATTTATAATATAACTTGTATTATGTTATTATTTATGACTCATAACTCATAATTGTATCAGTTTCTATTAATTTAATAATTTTAAGTATATGTAAATAGGTTAGGTTAAGTACTTTTTTTTAAAAGATTAAAATACTCAAGAGATACAACATGGGTTTTATAATTCGTATTTTTGTATATTTCATTTCAAATTTAATAGTAATTTTTAATATATACATTCATCAGAATAACGGAAATATAATATCTATTAACTTTCTAATGTAAAAAATAAATTCAGAAATTACTTGTTTTCTTCTTCATCAGCAAGATAAGTATAAGCTGTTTTTCTAGATTTACCACTACCAATTCCTGAACTATTATCAACAGCCATAAGACCACTTGCATGCTGCATTTCAAATATAGCGTCTTCACAGAAATTAACAAATGCTTCTAATTTCTCTTTATCACCACCTTCTGTGACGATTGAATAGAAGAATGCTCGTTTTGATTCCTAATTGTTAATATTGTATATATATATATATAAATATATATACTTGTACACACATAAAATAATTAAAAATATATGTACTCTAATCTGAGGTTTAAGCCATTGTTCAATGTTTGATTCTTTAATTTCAAAGTATACCCGTTCAATGCGTTTACTTCCACCAAGAATTTCAATCCTACCGAGGAACGGTTGAAAATAGTTCAAAACACTGCTAGCTGTTTCAAGGAATCTTGTTAATCTAAATACAACAACAATAATAACAATAACAACAATAATAACAATAACAATAATAATAATAATAATAATAATAATAAAATTAGGAAAATCATACTTTTTGAGGTTTTTTAAATAAAAAGATATTTTGTGTATTTTAAATGGCCTAAAATTAATTTTAAATACACAATAAAATTCATTTAAATAATGCATGGAAATATGTAAAACGTTCATGTTTGACACAGTATTAGTAAAAATACTATTATACTAATATTAGACACAGGTTAGTAAAAATAATGGTATGTAGAAAGTGATAATTTATATTCACATAATGATAACTAAACCAACTTATTTATATTAAATTTACATTAATGGGGGGAGCATGGTAAGCACATGGTGTCCCCTACATGGCGATATATGATTCTGCACCTGGAAAAATTTTGGGAACTAATCTTACCAACACTGATGTTAGAATACCCGGGCATTCAAATTCGAAACTGCCCTTCCCACTGGCCATCCCCACCCGGACACAATAAAATTAAATTTACAAAATGAAAATAACATTAATTATTAATTTGTATGGTAATTCTATTTGAAAGAAAACACAGATAAGATGGTAGACAAAAATAAGGTTTCTATATTTTGTGTGGAAACTTAAAAGGTATATTTAAATGTAAAAATTACCTAGGCTCATTTGGCATATGTTCCGATAGGTTAGTCAACAATACAGCCAGATTGAATCCAATTTCTTTGGCAGGCTCATGGAATTGATCTGTAAAGCCAATATAATCAATTTTCCCGTCATGATTGGATTCACAACATTGTAGCATAAATTCGATTTCCTCTCTACAAGTTTAAACAGAATATAGTTTTAAATAACTGCCACAGAAAAATTATCTAGTTTTATGTAGGTAATATTTACGCAGTATAACTTTTTTGTTGTTCCATTTTGTCTTTAAAATCCTTTGGTTGTACCCAACCATCGTTATTAGGGTCAATTTCCTATAATTAAAACCATGTTACAATAATTGTGCAAGTAGAGAAACGTTTTCATAAAATGTTAAGATATAATATTATTTTATTTTTAAAAATATAACAAATAAACCAACAATAATTATTACTATCTTTAAAATGTATTCCTCTATTTATTGCATTATTTAAATATGTTTAATTTTATTAATTTAATTTAAATATATTTAATTAATTACCGTAAAGCTTGTTGAACTCGTTAAGTCTTTAAGTTTTAGGAACATGTCAAAATATTTCAATATCAACTAGGAATAGTCAAAAATAAAAAATATTAAATTAGTTTTTGAATTTTAATTTATAAACAAAAATTAAATTAAATACCTCAACATTGGATGCTGACTCGACTAAAGTATCCACCATCTGTTTACCAATTGTTCCATTAACTACGTTTCCTATAAAATATACATAGATAAATTAGTTTTGTGGTCAGTTAATGATAATTTTAAAAAAATATCAACATTTGAACTTGAATAATGTATTATTAACTCTTGTAACATCATAATATCTAATGAAAAATTTCCAACAAATTTATATTGGACAATCTATTGTCAGATTTTAATTGGTACTTTTATTCTATTAATTAGTTATAATATTAAAAAATAATGCATTGTTTAGAATATTACGTTCACTTAATTGAATTTATTCTATAAAAGTAAATTTTATTAATTATTATTTATTATTGTAAGTAGTATTATATATTTAAAACTAATATTCTGGTTATTATTTTATTTAACACAATCAAATTAATGTAAACATATAATAATAAATTAATAAAATATATCAAACAAAAAGCACGAAATCGTACAACAACCTAGTCTATTATTTTTTATTAGTATGAAAACTGTTTATTTAAAATTAATTTAATTATTACCTTCCAACATGGACAGCATCATTGTGATCATATCTTTTTGCAAATTTAAAAGTTCTTTAAGTAAATCAACTTGACTAGAATGTTTCGATAATTTATCTTGCATGTGTGAAAACAAAAACAAAAATCCACCGACAGCATCCCATAATCTAAGAAAGATTAATTAGTCCCATTCAATGCCAATCATATGTATATAATATACTACAAATATATTATGGGTTATATTTAATGCTCTCAGTTTATATAGGCATTCCCTGACATAAAAATTGTACTACTAAGCAAAATCAATAAAAATTGAACTGTATAAAAAATAAATTTTACTTCCGTAAGTATATCACACTTTTGTGTTTCAAAAAATACTGTTAGTTTATCACAGAATGTACAACAGCTTGGAACTTTTTTCACACATTGTAATTAATATTTATGTGTATCTAAACAGTTAAATTAGTAAATAAAGTAAAAACCTAGAATGGGCCAAAGCTTGTTGATTTTGAGTACATGGTCCTTGAATAACTTCAGATAATGTATTAAACACTTGGCTTGCAACACCGATTGCTTTGAAAAAGTTTGCTTTACCCGCTGGGTCAATTAACTCTTTGCTTGAATAATGCCAATAGAAATCCATTATCGATTCCTGAAATTATTGTCAGTTACACTTGTGGCTATTTAATATATATGTACATTTGTATATTAGATACCTGAAGCCTGAGTAGATAATCTACCGTACAAATAACAACATTTACAGTTGTGGTATTTCCCGCCTGCGTTCTTAAGTAATTTTGCCATTCTAAAAACAAATAAATAATTGTTAACTAATTACAATTTTAAAAAACAGAATTCATACCTAAATTATGGCCTTCACAAGTTAATTGGATGAATCTGAAAAGAGTACATGTGAATTCGGCATCATGCATATTTTTTTCACCAGCTGCACCTTCTGATCCAACCCCTAAGCCTTCAGCTTTGGTGTTTCTCTCAAAAGCATCCAAATCAAGTACGCTAAAAAAAAAAAAATGAAAATAATTGAGTATTTTATTTTATATGTACCGAATTAATTTTAATTAGTGATACCTGCACGAGTTCATTAGACCAGCAACTGAAGTAAAAAATCCAACATCTTTCTTCTCTTTTAGATGATTTAACATACCCTATCACAGAGAATTTTAATGTCAACATTAGTTATTTAGTAGTACAAATTATTATACATCAACAATTAATATTATAATTGTTGAGTATTGAGAAAGTAAAAACCCAAAATAATATATAATTACCATTTGAATGTCTAAATTACCACCACGAAGAACAGCAATACCTAATTGAAGGGTTTTCATAACCATTTCGCTAGGTATACCTTTACATGCTGAAATGTGTAACAAAACCATCTCTGCAACACCTCGGTTAGCTAATCGAGCTTGATGGAACAAAAGTTTTTGTTTTTCCATTTCTTGTTCCTAACATATTTTTTTTTTAAAGTTATATTATGTTACTAATATGTGTAAAATAAAACATGTTTTACATGAATAGATGCACCACTTTCTTCTTCACCGTTTGAACTTTCCAAATCATCATTGTTTTCTTCTTCTTCTTCACCACAAGACCTTTGATACAAAATAAATATTTCTTTACTGTTATCTCTTTAACTGTTTATGTGATTAATTGCACAACGAAATAATATTTTGATGTTATTTTATAGAATAATTTGTAGGGCTATAACACTTTTAACTTTTCATGCATTGTACTACTTACTTAGCTAAAATGTCTGCATAAGACATGTAAAGAGGATCATCTTGTAAAGCACCACTTCTTTCAGTCATTGCGCCTCGACAAAAAGTTGTAACCATTTGATTTAGTGGATCCGCCCTTCCTTCATCTTCTTCTTTATCGCGCTTCTTAAGTTCGGCCTCTGCAAATGATTGCTACAAAAATATAAAGAAAATAAAAAAATTTTAAATTATTATTTTATCACTCAATATATTATTATAGTGCAAAACTCTGATTAAAAACTAACTGTGAGATCTTCAATCATAACTTCTTGTCCAATATTTTCATCTTGAAGCCATAGTTCATAAAATGAACGAACAAATATATTTACTGCTCGGTGTCTAAAATTTTAAATGAAAATTACTAAAATTGCATAGTAAAATAATTGTATCAATAATATTAGACTAAATCAACTATAATATCAATACATCAAATTATCTGGTGACGTAAAATATATTGATAAAATTATCATACACAAAAGCGCGAATTACCCGTTTTTTAAACAACCCATTAGCGTATACAAAAATTTTGTATCAAAATAAAAACGCAAAAACACATTTGTACTAAAATAAACTATTAAATAAAAGAAAAAATTATATAAGCTACAATGCAATGTTCAATTAAAATAATAAATAAACATTTAAACAGAATATTAAATGAGCATTTATTATGAATATAATTTTAATTTTGAAAATTGTAGTTCTATTTGCAATAAACAAATTTCTATTAAAAAAAGTATGTATATGTATATGTTATCCATATACACATTAATTTATGCAAGTGGTGAAATGAAAAATGATACAAGTTCCCCATACCAAGTTAATTTTTTTACTTTTTACGCTTTCAAGTTGTCAAAAAATGGTAATATCAATTACACATATTACACTTGATATAATATATAATAAATATTTTTAAAAATTGAATATCAAAAATTCATTTTTGTTGATATTTGAATTATTAATAATGAATATATATATATATGTTTACTATGTTATAATATGCACAAAAATATAGTTTTTACAGTGCATCTAGTTAAATAATATAATATATATATTATGTAACATTTTGTTACATCTTTCAAGCCAACTAATTAAAAACACTAATACTTTGACAAAAGACACAATATTGTAAGTAGAATTTGGTGAACTGAAGCAAATTAAAACCTTCCCGAGTAGTGACATTGAGGATTTAATTGAAAACAAAGCAAGACATGTTAGAGGTACCTTCTTATGCTGTAAAGTGGACTCATTCTAAGACAGGCTATAGCGGCTTTTTTTCTGGCCACCGATAATATTGTTCTCCATCCCAGCCGAATCGATTGGCTATTATTGTGGGATAACTACATATTACATGTAATTTAAAAAAATAACAATGTTAGTAGGGAGGTGTACACACAATTAGATAGGTATATAAGTAAAAAGACATCACAGTTTGAAAATGATTATTCTACAATAACTATTACAGCCAAGATTTGATTTTAAAGAAAGGGCAAAGACACATTGATTTTGTATGACGGTTTGCTTCATATATAAATATATTCACATATATATATAATAGGTATATATATAATATGTCATTTTCACATAACGTAATAATATAATATTTTTTCATGAAAAGCGAATGAAAGTGATCAGTTGCGACTGAATTTTTGAGTAAATATTTAAGATGTAAATATAATTTTTGTTTCTCGCTTTTTATTTTACATTTCATGCGATGATTAAAATGAATATATAATAATAATATAGACAAATTTACATGACCAACACCAAACAAAAATCGTTGTTTTATTAATTATGTAGATGTCATTTTCATAAAAATATTGATTACGTTATGTGTATGATATATCGCTTATATATGAAGGAATATTACAATTTCGAGTCGATAGGAGATACATGCACTCTGGCGATTGAGTACTGAGCTGGTTATTGTTTTATACTAGACACATAGAGATGATTGACAACAAATAGATAGGTACCCTTAATAATACAGTACAACACATTACAACAGGCAAATAGACGTGACACAATAAACTCGCGTACGCATCTTAACATACAGGAATGTGATAATTAATATAAATAATAACAAATAGCAATTACACAATACTGGACAGTTTTTATTAGGCACTATATGTAGTTCAAGTAACTAGATCAAACATTCATAATATACTTGTTTTATTTTACATTAAAGTATTGACTGATTAATGTGATTTAACAAACTACGATACAAATATAAAATTATATTATTTTAACACAAAAATGTAAAATCATTATTAATTAAAAAAGCTAAAAAGAAAACTTTCACACAACACAACGAATAAATTATGTATGTATATAACATTATAAGCCTCTAAAGACCTGGTCAAAGCATGTAGTGAAAGTTGCCGGAAACAAGCAATAACAGCTCTCTTACGTTGTGTCGATACAACTGATCGATAAATCGCCTTGCTTTGGAGTTGCGGATGGTCAATCTAGCAAAAAAAAAAAAAAAAACAAAAACAAAAAAAAACAAATACTAACTAGGTTATTTGTGTTGACTACTTTAAATCCACCTAACAGTGTATAAATTATTATAATCATTAATTGCCAATTAAAATAAATCACAAAAATAATAATTAAATTAAAGTAAAATTGACATGCATGTTTATAATGTCTAAACATACACAATTTATTTTATTTAAGTTGTTATAAAAATAAAACAAACATTAAAAACTATTTTAATTTAATCATTTTGACAATGGGCATATTATAACCATCAGTATTCCATAATTAATATTTATTAGATTTTACTATTAACTATGTTAAACAATATGACTACATTTGTCAATATGTTATGTATAAATTAATCATGGTTAAACTGTTATCAAATATGAATTATATTTTTATATAAGATCACTGGTACATTTTTTTAGTATAATCCTACATTTTATCTAACTTTATGTTAATATTTTTTAAATTTTACTTTATAAATTTAAAATTGTTAAGTTTTCTACAATATTTATACAAATAATATTATATTTTATATATTATTTGTATAAAATATATACCTACAATGTATTCAGTGTAAATATAAATACAATATTGAGAATACAAATGTAAAAATATACTATTAAATATTTATATGTTAAGATGCTGTCTTACATCACGTTTATGTTGAAAAAATATTCAATGACTAAATTAATGTATTCAATTCGTTTTTTTTTTAATATTCTAAAATTTAACTTTAGTTCTAATATTTTTATATTAATAAAAAATTCAACAATTTTCTCTAGACATTACCCGTAATATTAAATAAAAAATGTACACTGTTTATTATTATTTTTTTTTTTTGTTAAATAAAAAAATGTAATGATGGACATCTATAAGATATATATAAGTGTCATGATGGGACATATATGTGTCAACTGATAAAGTTATTTTGTTTTTTTAATTCTAACCTTAATTTAATTTCAAAATACACATTAAAGTTGTCATATTATTGCAGCTGTAATAATTGTCAAGAGGCTCAATTTAATCCATTATATAACCTGCTCAAGGATAAAATCTATGCACAGCTATGTGATACACTATAATAGATAAATGTATTACTTACCATATGCAATCCATAAAGAACTTTAGCCATAGCGACAATTCTGTCTGCAACCTCGTCTACCTGTTGAGGTTTTATTTCAATGATCTCCTTTTTGTTTCCTAATTTCGAGTACAAATAATGTTGCCATGACATTTCGTCTGCCGGATCAAGTTTATCGGGTAATGTCAATTGAATTTTAACAAATTGAATTACATCATAGTCTGGCATCTTCTAAAACCATTATTAAACAAACATGAGTACATTATTGGTTTTCATAAATAAGTATTACAATGTTTTTTACTTTTAAAAATCTATCCTTGCAATGTTGAACCAATTCTTGTTCTCTTCCTGCAAACAAATTTAAGCCGACTGGCAATAATCGTTTGAGACAAGCAACCATTAATGACGCTTGAATTTCTTTTTCTTTGTCACGTTTCTTATCTCTGTGTTTTTTCTTTTTCTGTAAAGAAAAATAAATAAATTAAAATGTGTCAATGTAAAAATATTTTTTTAAATGTCATTTCCTGCTATACCTTCCCTACTGGACCTCCTAACGACGTTTCTGAAATAACAGCTGATCTTCGAGTAGCTGTCGGCATAATAAGAATCATATTATCGATTTCGTTGGCAGAAATAAAGTTTTGTTCTTCACGTAAAAAGTATTGCGATTTAGACCAAATGTTAAAGATTTCAGACACATGGTTGTATAAATCTTCAGCATTCGAAATACTATTACGTAGCCAATGATTGCGTTGAAGGTCTACATATTTTATGAGAAGTGGATAAAATGCATAAATATCCCTAACAACTAATTGCCAGTCTTCTTGTATTTGTGCTTCAATCTTTAAAATACAAAATAACGATAAAAATTAATATAAAATTGTCCGATAAGAATATTAATAAATTAAGCACTTGAGATGTATCGTCAGTTGATGATTTTATGAACCCTCTTAACGATTCTTCTTTGTGATATAATGATTCTGTTCTTTTTTTGACACGTTCAGCAAGTGGTAAGAACGGATCTTTTAATAATTCTTCCGAAGAGTTAATTATAATTTGTTGTGTATATGCTGTTGAAAACATTTACAGTATTACAATGTATTAGTATTAATAAAATGTGAATTACATAATAAATACAAGCAGTGTAAAATACTGACTCGCTATTTGTGTCATCCAAGGTGCATTATCATTTCCTATATTTTTTTTTATTAATTTTAAAACATTTTTCAATAGACAATTCATGTGTTCACTAGTAACCATTGTTACATGATTCCTGAAATAAATATTTACAATATTACAGAAAATTTAGTCTAGTAGACAATATTATTGTAAATAAAAGTTATAATATTATAGGTACTACAATTTTATTTTTCCTTGTATTCTCTTTAGTAAGAATATTCAAGGGTTTAAATATGATGATTCTTACGGCTGTATTTAAAAAAAAATGTTCTTAGTATTATTATTTTTATATAATAAACCATTTAGTAGAATATACTAGTATTTTGAATTTAATTAGTTTTAATTTTAATAAAGAAATAATGATTATAAGATGAAATAATATCTACCCAGTCGTTAAAGCTACATTATCTGGACCTTGTGCCCACCAATACGGTAAATATGAACACAACAACGGTAAAACTACATCAATTATGTGCGGTGCATCTGCATATGTTTTCTCTGACTCGACAAATTGATCAACTTCGCTTAATACAGTTTCTAGAGTGGGCATAGAACCTTCCATTCTCGACATTATATCTATGAAAAATTAATCAAATTACAAATAATTATAAATGAAGTCATTATTTATTGGTAGTGAAAAGATTTACCTTGAGCTTCTAACGAATGATCTGCAATCCGATTAAGAAGTGAATACTGATTGTGTTTATTCAAATGGGGTTCTAGAAAAGCTACAGGAAATGTCGAACTAAAAGCACCTAAACAGCTGCCAAATGCCGGACGATGTCTTTCCAATTGTACTTTTAAATATTTTCTAAATTGAAATCAACTACAAATAGTAAATAATTACTAGCATGTTTATTTAAATAATTGTTTTACCTATCATGAGTCAGAGATGTGTCTGTGCCAAGGGTATACAAACTACTCAACATCTTATATGATGCTACTTGAATTTCATCCACTATTTCAAACAAAACATGTTAGTTATTAAAAAAAATATATATGTTATTATTTACTACTTACATAATAGATCGTTTCCGTATTCACATGCAGCCAAATGATCAAAGAGTGATGATAAAACAGGTAAAATCACGTCATTAACATAAAATAATGAGGTAGATGTTTTTAAATGAGTTCCTCGTAAATAACAATAACGACTCTAAAAAAGATAAGTATACATTTTAATTAAATAATTTAAAATAACATACATGGACGAATTCAATATATACATCATGTAAATTTTGAATTGTGTGTTCCAAATCATGGGCAATATTATGGAAAAATGTAAGCATTGAAGTTCTTATAAATTCTGGACAATTTTTTACAAGAGACCTGCATAAATAAAACCAAAATATTATTAAAATGTATATTTAATACTGATATTAAAATATTGAGTTTACTTTGCATCAATAGCTTTTACGAGTACTTGTAGACATCTTACAGTTATACGGACATCAGCTCCAAAAGCCATTAACTTAGATCTCAAAAGATTTGCCAACTTACAAAATAAACTAAAATATAAAACAAAAAATAAAATTACAAAATCATATAAATGTGAATTAGTAAAATAGTTACAAATATTTATTTTACCTAGCCACCATTTCTTTCTCCTTTAATGAGGCTGCTCCTAAGACACTTGAAGCAGTTGCAATAGTTATAAAGTAATTTCTATGAGTACTAAAGTATTTCTCTACTAAAGGTAGCACAACCTACAATTAATATTAAATAGCATGTTTTTAATGTTGTTAGAAGTTACAACTCATAAGATATATGGACATACTTTAGAAAAAAATTTTATATCCCTTGTACAAATTTTGAAACTCGAACGTCTGCTGAAAGTACCTGAAGGTTTTAGAAGTTTCATATTAATTGATGCTCTATCAATGTAATGAATTAGTTTTTCTAATAGGCTATAAGAAAATCGAAGTTCGCCTGTTGATGCAGCAGCCAATTGCTCAGCTTCAGTAGGCCCTCCATTACGATTTGGTCTAAATATAAACAACAGATGTTTATTCAATTCAATACTTATCTACATAAGTTAATTAATACAACACATGTACCTATGTAATTTATAACCTTGGTACTGCAGATATTTAAGGAATTCCTGTGACCGTTCTCTGTTCTTTTTTTTTTCTTTATCCGTAAGCAAATCATATGGAACTAATTGATTATGAATACCACCTCCTAAATTTGAAACTCATCGTTATTTATAATTCTTTACTGTAAATTAATTCAAGATTTACCGCATATCATAAGTTCTTCTTTTTTCTTTTTCGCCCAAATATCATGAGAGTTCTCTGCTAATCTTTCCGCCATATTTTGCATTTCCCTGGTCAGTGTTAAATTTGTCATGTCTATGGGATTCGGGTGGTAATCAAATGGCGATGCATTTTCCTATAATAATATATTATGTTTCGAATTAATTACTTTAAATTAAAAAAAGCAGATTTATACATTTGATTTTGATTGGCGTCGAATAGATCCTCGGTTATTTAGTGGCGCATCGTTTTCTGAATGTTCAATACTCCATCCAATTGAAAGTAGAGCTTTGAGGGACTCTCTAACAGGTTCTTTATATAACTCCTTTTCCTAATATAAAAAATATTTAATTGTTAATTAATTTAGTACTGATATAATTATAATTTCGAAATAAAAGATATTTAAAAACTAAGACACACATATGTGTTGTATACATTTAGTGAAATTATCCTTTAATGAAAGGTTTTACAATAAAATTCTACAAATACATTTTTAGTACATACTGCAATTTAAATATAATAAATTTATTTTAATAACTATAATAATATTTAAGTTATTATTATTATTATTTTAGATAAAAAATTTTCAACTTACATATTCACTTAACATAATGTATGGTTTAAGACGGGGATGCGCTTTATTAACATCATTAAATTGTTCACCATACGTCCATCCATTTTCTATTTTGCGATTTGCCCATGCGTCATGATAATGCTCAGAGAATTTTTGTACAATAGAGTTCAAGTCATTATCAAGTACAATACTAAAAAAAATTAAAGAAGAAAAATTATTTAAGAAAAAAAATAATTGTGCAAATTAATAATAAAACTACCTATTTGTATTGATCGGTTCGGGATTATATGGTCCGTCTGACGGTCCTTGAATATTCTGTTTTGATGTATACCATTCATCATCATGGCTTTTTGACAATGAATAGTCCGGTGGTAAAGCACAACCAATTGCTGACAAACACGGTAATGCTTTTCCAAATAGTTCTGGGTCATAATCCTACAAATGTTTGTATCATTTATGAGAATATCGAACTATAGGAGTATAATGTATAAATAAAAAGTATACCATTTTCGACAAAGAATCAAATATATTACTGAATAACATCATGGTCAATCGTTTTTCTTCATCGCTAGAAGCTCCATATATACCTTGACCTCCCGTTGAACCATAGTATTTTGCACACCGATCATAATGTAACGTTAACAACTGAAATTCATAATTTTAATCATTCAATAATAACAAGATATATTAAATAAATATTTTCACCAAATCGCTGCTAATACTCAGTTGGATAACCACCAGAGTTTTTACAACAAAACTTATCCCCGACACCAGCTCATAACTTAGCAAGGTCAGGTAAGTTAATGGATAATGAGAACAATACATACTCTAAGTGCCACAGTAGTGTATTCCGATAAATTTGAAACATCAACCGTAAGTTTTCTAAGTAGTTTTAATAACATACTTGGTTGCATTTGGCTTTAAGTAATAAAAATTAAGTTATGAGAGCAATATGAATTAAAATATGTAATGTTTGAGAAATACCTAGTTAATGCCACTAAAAAGTCTGAAACAGCTTCTCGTTGTCCTTTTGTTAACATTCGATTTTTAGATAATCTGTACACTGTGTGTAATGTAGCATCTAATAGGTTTGCGTAATTATCGGATTCACTATAGAACTTTGAGTGACCTATAAGCAATGGCAATACTGAATTTCCGATGTATCTATTCATGGCTAATGCCATGTCTGATTCAAGTCCATCATTCTAAAAATTAAATGTTGGTAAGTATATAAGTTTGGATTTAACTGTATTTATAAGTACTCTGTCAAGCATTGTTGCAGTACGTAGATCTGGTAAGAAGGCCTCCTCGAGCAGTGTGAAAAATAGATCCTGCGTTTCAATGCCATAAACTCGTTCCAAGAAGAGGACAACGCTTTGTTTGTGTCCAGGTGTCAATCCGGAGGGCATGTCGCTCTTTGGTCGATCTTGGCCAGCAGCAGGATTCTGTAGTGTAAATCTAAGACTGAGAACACCGTGTAGATCTTCTAATGGTACTAGCGATCGAAGAATAGCTCTGGCACGTAAAGATTCATTTTTTCCCTTTATAAAAGTGAACAAAAGATTTAAAACAATTAAATAAAAAATATATAAATATATTTATCTCACCAGTGAGATTACTGAACTATCTGGAGCACACCTTCCTAGTAAATCTACAAGGGTACAATAAAAATTTAAAATAGCTGCCCCCGTATCAATATAATCTTCATCGTCGTCGGATTCTGGGAGTGGATGATCTAGTTGAATATTTTCTTGGTTTCCGTTTTCTTCTAAGAACTTTTTTCGTTCTGCTATTCTCTCGGACATCTAAAACAGTTTCAAAAATGTATTAATAATTTTAAATACTCATACAAAAATCAATTACTTTGTTAGCATCGATTATAGCACGCAAAAGGCCTTCTCCTTCTCCTCTCAAAGCTGGTCCTAAACACTCAGGTCGACGAATAAGTAATCGAATAACTAAATTGGCATTTTCTTCTACACTTTCACCTATTATAAAAATTATTTTATACAGAATATTAATTAGCATTTAAAAATCGTAATCGTCAATACAAACCATTAACCCAAACACAAAATCGTAAGAAATCTAAATATCGTTCTCCTTCAACTGGATCCCATCCTAAATCAGGGTAACCCTTTTCAATCAATTCAGAATTAGATTGTAAACCACATCGAGACAAATATATTGCGATTTTTTCCAAATAATGTTCTCTAAAAGTATAATATTAATATTACATAAATATAAATTTAATATTATAATTTAATAAATATAATATTCAAATAAATATGAATACAGTTTTGTATAATAATAAGTATGTACATTTATAATTTGTAACATATAAGGCATATTAAATATTTATATAAAATCAATGCATATAAAATGCTCCCACTGTCTAATGGTGGTGATGTCCTATAGAAACCCAATATCAATGTAAAACATTATTGATGTTATATTGTGTTATGAAACGAGTAGAAGTATTTCAAACAAATATAAATATTGCAAAAACTAAACCGATGTAATTTGTAAATATGTACCTTAATGCTAAAGCAAGTTCGGTATTTTCCATTAGAGATGAATATGCAACATCAAGAGGTGTACTTCCTCTTAATGATGGCCTCGAAAGTAATATGTTACTATTTTCTAATAAAAATGAAAAATGATCAAACATGGCTTTTTGATTTTGCCTTGATGTACGGCAAAAATAACATAAAAACCGGCAACAAGCTACAACCATTTCATGTGATGTATCCTATAATAATGTACAATAAAATACATTTTTCATTTCTGTTTTTAGAATTATACTAACAAAAATTGATATTATTAAACTATAAAAAATCACTTTTTCTTTTGGAACAATTTCCCCATCCTGTCCTGTTACAGGGGTCCCACCACCTGGTTGGGATTGAGCTTGAGCTCTCCGTCCTAATGTGTTCATCATGACTGCCATAACATTTTCATGCATTCGAAGAACTCTTATTAAATCTGGATGTTGGAAAAACGTGTGATTATTCACCAATTTCCTAAAAGAATATATATTTTGAATGTATTATTTATTTGTATTATAACAAAAAAATTAATATTTAATCATCAGTCAATTATATTCCCTATGAAATTATACCATTCCATATTAAATATATATTCTGTTTTAGACTAATCAAAATAATAAAATATCAATATAAACCATAATCTCTCTCGCATTAATTCCTCTTCTTCTTGGGACATTTGGACAGGCAACAACGAGCGTATCTGACTAAGTCCAACCAACATTTGAGCGACGTCTTCTTTAGTTTGAAAATTAATAACATATGTTTTCTCTAAAGCACGAATTAATTCTCCAACACTATCATATTGTCTGACTAATAAACTAGAATATTTCAATTGGTTAGTTAAATATTTTAGAACACATGTTATAAACAGATTTTTAAATATTATACCTGAACATTTCTCTAACTAATTTTGGTGTCTCAATTTGAGTTTCCTCGGCCCAAGATACAATGGTGGTTATTAAAACTTTTCTAAATATTTCTGAAAAAATTATAAATGTCATTATCAATAATTAATAATGCTTGATATTATTAAAAATATTTAACAAATATAATTAAAACAACTTAATGAAAATAATTCATTAACTGTTTAGAGTCCTGTATTAAAAAAGATAACTAATGTGAATTTTAAATAATTATATATCTGTGAAGGGTTATCTAATTTATTTATAATAAATACCTATTTTAATAATAAAAAAAATTTGTGCGTGTTACAAATACGTGCGGATGAAGTGAAACTTCTTTCAGTCATTCAACTGATAGAATATTAAGTTTGTATTGGAATTATTTTCATTGACACCATCATTTGATGTATCCATAGATGCTCCTCGACGTGTTTGTCGAGAAATTTTTGGAGTTACATTTGTTGACTGACATTGTTTTACTTTCTGTCGTGCTCTACATTCCCAACAACGTTCAGCGTTTAATTTTGGCATGTTTGATCTTCAAAAATGTATATTGAAGTTACTAAATATTCTCTATTCCGCTAGGTAAATAAATATAGGAACTGTACGAGATGAAGGCGTTTATCAATAAAACGCTTACTTGGTCACAACTGCTAGATACTATAAGATTAATTACTTGGTTTACCAATCCGAAGTCCGAACAGCCTGTGTTTATGTAGTAATGTAAATTAAGCAAAGAAAAGAAATGAAAATAACACGGAAAGTGATTAACACAGATAAGACGATAGTGGCACATTAGTGGCACAGAAGACTTTTTCAAAATATTTATTTAATAATAATACTTTATCAAGGTTTTATTTACTCAATCATTGAATTAACTTTTTATTATATATTAATAACTTTGAAAATACTTAATTAAATTTGTATGGCATAAAAAAAGTGTAATCATTTTTATTTCAATTAATGAATTATTTATTCTACATTTCCTTTTAATAAATTATATTATTTTTGAATTTACCTTCTGGTATTTTTTTCGCTTGTTCATCGAAACCATCATAATTTTCATCATCTTTCACTGCGTTGATAAAATTATAAAATTGTTTTATTTTACCCTCTTTGTTTGTTTCGTTTAAATCTACATTCTAAAAAAATATATTTTCGATGTAAATGTTTTGAAAATTTATATTAAATTACAAGACCAAATATCAATAAGCCATGAAATATTGATTGCTCATGAACAATGAATGGATTCTTGAAACTTTATTCTATTAATCCAAGAACGTGCAAAGTACCCTGAAGTCAAACTATGAGTGATTATTATAGGTCAGGCTTTAACAAGTGAGTAAGACAAAATATTTTTATTTTTATCAAATGAAATTGATATTTAGTAAATGGTCTCTCAATTCTTCTTGGCCAAAGATTAAATTTGATTGCTTAAAAATATTTGTAAATTTAAGTATAAATATATTTTTTATAATAATTAATGTTATAAAAATTGGTATTATAATAACCACTTGTGATTTGACTGTTCTACATCACGCGAAATACAACCTATATAGTATTATTAACACAATTACGTCATCTTCCGATTCTTGAAGAGCTACTAAAGATATTTGTTTCATAAGTTTTTCATTAAATTCATTCATTCTTTCCCGAAGATCATCGCCAATCAAATAATTATCTTTATCATCAGTATCCATATTTTTAAAGCCCAATATTGCATTCATCTGTAATGAAAAAACAAATGTGATTAAAATATATATATTTCTCTAATGTATTCAGTAATTAGACGTCAACAAAATATTAGTTAAAAAAGAATCATTTATAAATATTTACTGATGAATGTTACTACTATTTATTTATGTTAATATTATTAATATGGAAATTTTTTTTTATATAAAAACGATCACAAAAAAAACATTATTTTAAGGAACAGAATTTTCAGAATTAATTACTTATTGCTGGTGCATTAGATGAATCTAATGTTTATATCTATATATATATATATATATATATATATATAGTATAAACTATATATACATATAAGTTCTCATGCTACCACCAATTTCAATATAATGTAAAAAATCACTATTACAATACATTACTTAGTACATATCTACATAATGTGTTTATTGAATTAATTTGTTAACATTCACCAATTTAGACTACTGCTACATCATAATTCGTCCTCTTTGTCTGACAGTATAAGTAAAATAATATAGGAACTTCACATTCAAATATAATATACTATTTCTTACAGGTATTAATATTAATTGACCTATCGATAATAATCAAATTAAAAAACAAAAATATTATGTTTTACTAAATTTACTCAAATTTTAAAAATTATAAAACTGTAAACTATTACAATATTCGAGGAACATACATATCTAGGTATACGTTAGACAAAAAGAACAAATCAGTATAGAAACTAATGACTTAGATTAGGTTAGATTCTTTATATTTATACTTGTTCTCGTGGTGGACACCGGAATTCTCTAGTCTTTTTTGCTGCAACAGCAGATGGCAAATCTGATTGTTTTATTTCATTATATCTTCTTAATTGATCCTTAAAAAGCATTAAAACAATTATTTCAAATCAATTTTTTAAAATATGTATTAAAGAGTTTTCTTACAATTTGTATATCATTAACAAATTGAAAACTGAATGAAATTATCGATTCGACTCTATGTCTGAGTTGAATGTCACATAAATGATGTAATAAATAACACATTTGAAGTTTTGCACCTTCGGCCATTTTCATATGCAGCAAACCTTTTCTATGTTCATCAGAACCATCTACAATAAAAAGTTTAATTAATATTAAATTCTCTAAGATTTATTTTAACTTTGTATACCTTTTTGAAATTCAGGATCCCAAGTTTCAGGATTAATCATAATTAATAATTTTTCAACATCCTCGTCACGCACCATACCAACAAGTAAAAGACGATCCACTAATTTCAATAGAGGTCTAATATCACATTAAATTAATATTTCAAATATAAAATTACTTATCAATTTTTATCATCACTTACAAAAATAAATTTTCATTAGAGCCGCCTATCGGATCCCTATTATGAACTTGGTTAACTAATACAGCTTCTTCTAATGCAGCCATAACGTATTCTCTAACTATTTGTAATGGAAAATAAGGACTATACAAGTTTCGAACATTGTCAATAACATCTCTAAAAAAATAATTCAATATTGTAAAATATCAGTTTGGTAATTATTATTAAATATTATATATTTTAAGTAAATATTACACTTACGAAATTTCAGTCATTTTCATTTGAGGGCGAACAGATTCAGTTTGCAAAGATCTTAAACTGTGTCCCATTTGTGGGTCTTCATAGAGAACAGTTAGTTCATGTCCCAGAGGTATGATATATTCATTTTTGCAAACTTCCCTGAAAACAAATTTAAAATATTATAAAAATATTATGTATATATATATTACAAGAATACCAAATATACTGAAACAAAAAATAAGAATTACATTGTTGTAGCATGAGATTCCAAATGTAAAGCTATTAAGAGATCATAAAACCCTTGTCGTAATGGACCAGACATATATTCTGAACATATCGCATATAACAGTTGTTTCTGATTCACATGAGTGCACAGTATGTGAGCTGCTCTGTAATTAGCTTGATAACACACAGCTGCATATAAGGTCAACGTGTGTGCGTGAAAACTAGAATATTTATTTTAATATTTTATTATAATGATAAATAATAAAAGTTTCATTTATTGCTTATAAATTATTATGTAAACAAATAGCATACGATAATAATTTTTCCATTTCAATCAATTCTAAAATATCTATACATCGATCTTCCTCGGGGATATGTAGTGCAATCATGGACACTGGGTCTTCACACAGAATACTCCATCCTCTAATGTCAGATAATTTTAAAGTGTGAATATGTAGTGAATTGTTTGGAACTCTAGCCCATTGATATGGTCTTAAACTTTGAACTTTTAACCTCGGTGGAAACTAAAATAGATAGATTACAATAAAAATAAATTAAAAATATTCAACAAAATATTTCTTTAGACATTTAAAATACCTGAGGAACTACATGGCGTTCAGAATTTTGCAAAACAGCAGCAGATAATGGAAGAGTTGTAGAAGTTCTACCCAATTCAATTTGTAAAATTTCTTTGCTACTAGCTTCTACAAATATCGCAGGGAATAATTTTATATCGGGTTCCATCTAAAATATAAATTTTTTTTTAAGTAAAACTTCATTTTGTTATTTAGAACTTATATACTTTAAATTTAAAACTAGTTTCTTTTCCTTCACATGTAAATGACATTATTCCAGTAGCTATATCAATAAAACAACCTATAGCCATGCCCTGAGAAGCTCCTTTACCCGATGAATCATTGGTTACTTCATTATATAATTCATCAGATCGAACCATGTAACAACTTTGTCTATCAATACTGTAAGAAAATTGTGCGTGGATTAATATGTAATTGAATCTAATAATCAAAATAAAAATTACCTTTCCAAAATCCTATTGTGCTCATCCACAATTGTTACAGTACTTTTTCGAACGTGATTTTGACTGAAATCTTTAGAATGAAGATGATATTGAGTTGTAACCCAACCCACGTAAACATGTGTAGGGTCTTGACCAGGAAAAATTCTTACTCCATAATAATACTCATTTATTAATTTTAAACACTCCAAATCGTATATCTCATTTCCTACAAATTCAATTCCTGCAGATGTAGGTGTGAAAGACATTGCTTTTGGGCCCCCTGGTCGATCTGGTATAGCAGGTGGAACTAATTTTAAATCCATCTATTAAAAACATTATTTTTAATTTATTAACCACATAATTGACAATGATTTACAAATATCAACTCTTACTTGTGAAACTCTTATTTGAGGAGTTACTCTTTGTTTTGAAGTATTAGTATTAGGCCTATGAGAATTACGTGATCTATCCACACTTCTTGTTTTGTGATTATCTGCTGTATGTCCTTCTTTCTTTCTCGAAAAAAATCTTTGATAGAAAAAATGTAATAATGTACTTATAAATATAGTTTATTAATTTTATGAGTTAGTTGTATTCTTACCGAAACGGAGAACGCCCTCGTTTTTTTTTATCATCCTTAGATATATCTTGATTGTTAACATTTTCATTATTATACATATTGTTAAAATTAAGTTCACTAGATGAACGGTTCAGCTTTCCTTCTATAGTAATTAATATATTATGATAAAAGAAATAATATACAATGGTTTATTAATTATTATATGAATAAAATACCATTTTCTGTTACTATGTCTTCATGCCTTGATAATGACCCCTTTCGGGGAGGTGGTCTGGGAGGTGGAGGTGGTTGATTCTTACCTCTTGGTGGTAAAGGTGTATTTTGCATAATTTCATCGTTTTCTACTGGATCATCTGAATACCCTCGATGCAAACCTTTAGATTAAATAATAATAATAAGAAATTAATTTTTATATTCCGATATTTAAGTATTTAATTGAAAAACCAAACCTTTAATATCACTCATGGAAAAGCCAGATTTCATAATTTGTTCAATATGTGCAGGAGTAGCATGTTCTGATTGTGACAATAATCTATGTTGCCTAATTCGTATTTCTTGCCACCTTCTTTGTTTTTCTTGTTCACTATAAAAATATATATAAATTTATTTACTATTATATAATATTCATTAGCAAAATATATTTTATTTTAAAACATTTATAGTATTTTGAATTACTATTATACATTATATATATTACGAACTCAATAAAAGTAGAAAGACATATAACAGGTAAAGATAGCCGCAAAAATTCCCAATTAGCTTTTTCCATTGTTTCAAAAGTATTATGACTAATTTTGAGACATGGCGGCGTGTCAGAACCAGCTGGAATTCTTGTAACATCAATGACAGATGTAAAATCATCTGTATTCTCAAATATTGGTTGATCTTTTGTATACCAATATGTTACAGGTCTCTTCATGTTTCTAAAATTAAAAAATTAAAAAATTGTATATAAATTAAAACTTCAGTTATTTAACATATACATGCAGAATGGTTCATATCCTTCTTGAAGTCCACAAGTTGTGAAAAATTTTAAAGAATTAACGTCTTGACCGAAAGTCAGTTTTGCTTTTTGGCCCAGTCCTAATGTAAAGGCTGGCACAAATCCTTCTCCTTGGACTTCGGAAAATGTGGTTTCTCCACCCAATGTGTCCATTAGTAATTCACCATTTAATGAAAAACTAATTGTGTGGTCCATTAAATCCAAAAATACTCCCACAATATCTCCAACTTGCCATTGTCTTCCAAAAGATTCTGCTGTTCCCATGTAAATTTTTTCTTCCTTTAAAATAATAATAAATTTGAAAGTATTAAAATTAATTTTTTTATATCATATATAAATATACACTGACATTATAACCATCAAATGACCAAGAATTTTCATCACTGCCAATTTGATAACCCGGAGAACAATTCAATCTTGCCCATCCAACTCGCATTGGTCCGTTTGTTAAAATCTCAAACTCAAAATACCTTAGAAAAATATATTAACAATTGATAAATTATGTAGACCATAAATGTTTTTATATTCGCCTACCATTTTCCACTTGAAACAGCATAATTTTTTTCAGCACGATATGTTCTAAATGTTAAATATCTATTCGTGTTTTCATCATTCAATTGTGTCACTTTACAATAATTAATAATAATTAATTAATTAACAATAATTAATACTGGTTTTTTATTTTTTGTAAAGTAGATGTAAGCTTATAATAAATATATTATAAATACCTTCATTAGTTTCTCCTGTCGGAGGATCTAAATTATATCCATAAACTAATAACGTACGAACCGTTTCACTTGCTGTATCTCTGTAAATTAAATAATATATATTATCACCACATCTATTATGTTTTAATTATTATTTGTAATACCTATTTGCGTTTTTGATAGCATCATCTACTTTACAGTATGGTACTAAATGAGGACTACGTAACATTTGTAATTCCTAAAATTTAACATTTAGAATAATATTAATAATATCAGTTACTAATTAGGAGATATTAAAATTATATGCCGAAATATATGAAATTAATAAATGAAAATCCATAAAATTACAAATTATATTTTTTCTTTTAAAAACAATTTACTTCATTTAAACCATATGTCCATCCCTGTTGTATTCTTTCTTTTGCCCACAAATTGTGGGTATTTTCAGCTAGTTGATCAATTAATTCCTCCATTTTCCCTGACAAAATTATGGCAGATAAATCTAGAGGTGCAGGTTTATAGCCATTGGATTGCATGAATGGTTCATTGGGCAATCGAACAGTTTTAATACGAGACGGTGGATTATCAATTGATATATGATATCCCAATGCAATAATCGTTCTACAGAATATTATTATAATTAAATGTATAAAATAATTATTTAGTTTGTTTGTATTTACTTGAGCGTTTGTACAGCTAACTGAGAGTCATAACGTTTTTCGGCTGGAGGCAGTTTGTCAAACTGTATCAAGCATGGATGGAATTTCCTTGTGTCGTTTCTTTTGTCAGCATATTGCCAACCAGTTTCAATTTTATTCATTGCCCACATTTCATGGATATTTTCTGCTAATTTGTCTTTTATATTATCTATATAACTAGGTAAATTAATCTAAAAAAATTCCAAATATTTTAAAATATTTTCTAAAATATTTTTTTCTTTAAATTAATAGGTACCATTGATGTATCAACCGGATTTGGAACAAACGCTGTATCATCTTCAACATACCATGGTCCAGTGAGTACACATTTATTTAAATTTCCAAAATAAAAGCATGGATCAATTGTCAAAATTTGTTGAGGCAATAGACTTTCAAATAATGGAGAAAATTCATCTGGTGGAGTAAATTTTAATCGACCGTGGTCTCCGCCCAATAAGAAACGACAACTATATTAAATCCAACAAATATTTTACACTTAGTATTTTTTACCAAAGAAATATTAATAACTACAATAAATTTTAATACTGCCTTGTATAATAATGCAAAATTAAATGGAAATCGTTTATTCAGTTATTATTATTATTAGTACTCATATATGAAGTATTCATCTTTTCCTATGCCACTTTTTCTAACTATTTGGAGTCAGCTACCCTAGTCCTCAACTTCCACACTTCACTCAATCTTCCCCATCCTCAACACTTACACCAACTTACTTCATATCACTTTCAATCATGTATATGCAATAAAATAATAGGTATATAATTGTACATTTTCTATTTCATCATTAACAATAGCAATTATAAATCTACATTACCTGACTTTCGAGGAACAACTTATCACTGGGAAAAACATCCCATCCAAATTAAAGTCTCTAAATGCTCCTTGAATTAATTTCCCATTCAGTGTAAAAGTTATAATTGGAATAGTTAAATCTAATGCACAGCCAATGACATCACCTTTTTTTATGTAAGGCATATTTTGTGTACCAGGCATGACTTCTGATTTAAGTCCTCCTATAGTATATATACACGTTTTAAAAATGAATTGGAAAAAATTAAACATTAAAAATTACCAGTCCATAAATTTGATCCATCAAATCCAAAAGAGTATAAATCGTCTCCAACTCCATTTCCACCCCACTTTTCCCCTCCACCAGGGTATGGAACGTAACTGAAAATAAACATACAATATAACTATAAATTATAATTTATGAGTAAATATTATTACACTATAATATAATAATTAGTTAATAAACCATTTTAATTAGGTATCGTATTTATTACCCAGCAGTATTTGCCCATCCAATGCGTATATGAGGATTTAAATGAGTGGTTTGTTCTACATGATCTACAGCAACTTCATAATACCATTTTCTATAAACAGCAGAGCCGCTTACATGACCAACAAAAATATTGGGACGTACACTAAAGTGAATAGATTAAAAATATTACTCTCTGTAAAATAAGTATGTAACATAGTAATTAACTATAATTGTTGAAATTATTATACCTTGCCACATGATCAACCAATGAAGTCTGAAGAAGTAAATTTTTCCCGGGTAATAAAAAATCACAAATGTTATTTTGTGAACTTCTTACGGCGACGCCGTTACCAACGCATAGAGAACATAATACATCTAAAACTTTTGGATCACGACCATGTTTTTCCAAAAGAGATATTATTACTTTGATATGTTCATCCTAAATAAAATGTATTGCAATTTGATACATTTTATATTGTCATATATATTTATTTCTAAATCTTGATATGTATTAATGATTACACACTTTCATCATATTCAAAGCTTCAGGAGAATCAATGAGTACGCAATGGAGCACATCTAACATACCAGTCCCTTCACTAGACGCTTGAGAACCTAATCGGCTAAATAACCAATTTAACCGATTGATATTAGCAAACTGAGCACAATTAGTATGATTGCCCTTAATGATTGCAGCTAAAAATATCAAATTACTAAATATAGGTATATTATTACAATTTTAAACACTTATTACTAACCTAATAACTGATACAAATATCCAGAAATTACATCCCAATTTTGTCCAGACTCATCACCAGCTAAATTGACCATGAAACCTTGTGAAGTGATTATATTAACTTTATCAATAGCTTCTAAAATTAAATTTAAAATCCCTTCTTCTTGAAATAAGTCTTGTCTGTTTCTTAATGCTCTGAATCTATTTTGTTTTTCTTCATGCTCTTCAGTATAAGATATAACAATTAGTATCATCATCTCATAGTATCATAATAGTAAAATATACAATGATTAATAATTATAATTAACTTTACCCATATCTTCCTCTGGTTGAGCAAAGTAATTGATTAAATCTTCTAGACACATGACCATCTCATTTAGATTAACAAATGAACAAAATAATGATGAACGTCGGTTACTTTGCAAGTTCTCTAATCCCCTATTATACAAAGTATAACAAATTATTGGTAAAATATAAACAATTTTCAATCACAATAAAAATATTATATATTTGAAATGTTTATTAAATATACTAACGAAATAAACTGTGTAAATAATGATGAACATTTTCGTATTACTCTGGCAGTTCGAGATTCCTCTTCTTGACTTCTACTAAAATCTAATCCGTCATCCATTTTTCCTTCTTCGTGTAAAACTGCTTGCTTTTCTTCTACTTTACCAACTCCTTTCTTTTTGGTTTCGTATGACTATACCAAAAGTAAATGATTACAATTAAAAGTGTCTATTAATTCATTTAGGGTGGCCAAATTAAATTTTAAGATATCGGGGTACTATTAAAATTCTAAAATAGAACAACAAACATTACTATTTTTAAAAAATAATACCAATATTAATACCAAATTAATAAATGGCCATATAGTATGTCAAATATTATAATAATTAATTAATTAATAATAAACATTTAACTTATTTTTTCAGAATTGTAATAGTTTGGAAAGGATAAGTAATTACTATTTACTATTGGAATCATATAAAATATTATATACATTCTATCCAAATTTAACCAGGACTGATACTCATAAACCCAAGACTCGTCACCTGTGATGATGCATACTATGAATGTCCGAATTGATTTGGTCTAACATGCCTTCAGCAACTCTTTTGATACTTTATATGAAAAAAATTCAGCTCTTTTGTAACAAGCTGTGCGTATCATGCAATAACATCAACTAAAATGTGGCGAACTTATTCGTGAGAGATAAATAGTTTTCGTGAAAACTCTCTTAGAGTAAATGACCGTTTTCGAGCACCATTTTCATCACTAAGTCGATTTTTTCTTCAGTAACTGCCGTTACAAGCTGTCTCGGATAAGGCAAGTTTTCAACTATTTCACGACCTTCTTTAAACACTTTATACCATTCAAATGTTCTTGTTCTCGATATTACAGGATCTCCGTAGGCTTTTCCCAACATTTTCAACGCGTCCGAACAAGAAATTCCGTTCGCAACACAAAATTTCAAATAAACTCTTTCCTCAATATTTTTGTCCATAATAAAAATCGCCGATAACATTTGAAGTAGCCCAATGTCATGCTGCTGACAACAAACTAGTTGACAAATCGCACTCAAACTCAACATTAGTAAAATAAATGACAGTTATACCAACACACGGAAATTTTTTTTTTAAGAAACCATAACGCGGGCTGTTTGAATGACTCAGTTTCAGTTATATTTAGTCAGAATGTATGTAATTCAATGGTGACAACATTACTATATAATAATAATGTAATATCACCTAATAATTGATAAAAAATGGGCCAATCAATTACTCGCCTACATAATCTAATATTATTTTTATCTTTTTGATTATTACCCATAGATACATGATACCAAATGTAAGAATAATAAGCCCACAATTTCACTGAAATAGTCGAATATAAAATTAAAATAAAAATTTAATTTCAGGACATTATTATAAAGTTAAAGTAACAACACCAAGGCAAGAGTTCTTTTCTTAAACTGGTAACCCTTAAATGTCCACCCTATATTAATTTTTTTTGGCTTTATTTAAATTATGTTAAAAAAAAAATTATCAAGGAAAATATTTATATTTGTTTACAAATAAATTTTAGAATTGGTATAAATGTTAATTTTTGTATAATACAATTATTATTTTTAAACAATATTCATTATATTAATTTTTTATTAAACACTTACTTAAATCAATCTATTATAATTTTAGTTTATAATATAGAACAAATATAATGTTAAAATTAAACATAATTTGTATTAAATTTTTTTGAAAATAATTTTTGATATTTTATGGCAGAAACAACACTTAAGAAATAATTAAATAAATTATTTTTTATATGACTAATGTAATTACCAGTTATAAATAAAGTGGATTCAAAGTTATTTTAAGTTTAAACATTAGTTATTTAAAAATAAAAATTTAATAAAAACCATTTATGAATACAATTTCAAATATATTTTTAAATAAAATATAAGATTCATTTACAAACCTTGTATGTTAACCATAGTCCAGTATCTGAGTGTTGTACTAACACAGTACTGTCACCATACTTAATAATGGGAGCTCCTATCACTTCCAAATCTTTATCTTCTAAAATAATTTTTTGGTCATCCTTCTCTTGACGTAAGAAAAATGTAGAAGAAGCAGTTGTGGCTTGTTCTCTATCATACAAAAATTGAAATATTTGTAAACTAACATTGCAAATAATATTATACATGTCATTTATATTTTATTTACGTATGAAGTAACCATTGATTTTATATATAATTAATGAAGTAACTATTAATATGTTATGATAATTTATTACAAATGCATAGTTTACCTGCATATCAAATGCAATTCGTTGTTATCATTGACACCTAAGTACCTTCCAGTAGTCAAATGTCTAATTCGCATTGGGTGATACCAATTAATAAATCCACCTGCCCATTTAGTTCTAGCTAACTCCAAACGCCATAGAGATCTTGCCTGGCTCATAACACTACCGCTCTCATAAATCACTATACTAAATTACAATAAACATAAACACATATTTACACATATATTATACCGACTTGTAGAAAACGTGAAAAAAATATGATATTTTTAACAAATTTTATTATTATTGTTCTTAAAAATGTTTTTACTACACATTTTATTATCATACCAATTTTAAGTTTTAAAATATTTATTTGAACACAAATTAATTTTTTATTTTTTTGCTTATTTAATAAGTAATATAATCAATATTAGTATATTGGTAAAGCTTTAATAATAATTTTTAATACTTTTGTTTATCAAAATATACATTGATTTACGTTTTTAAATAAAATTACAAATAGAAAAATATAAGTAATTTCTTATTTATAAGTAAATATTTATAATCATCTATAACTACATTTTAATTTATAATTCATACTTTTGTCCTGTAACATCGTTCCACGATGACGGTATTGTTAAACATTCGTCTCCTCCGTGAAAAAACCTTAGTACATCTCCACCGAAAACATATCCAACATACTTCATTCTACTGATTCCTGTGCCATATGGTTGGACTGACCAGTGGGTTACGTGAAATGACGCATTGACTACGGATAGTTCATTTTCCTTGGCAGTATGCTAAAAAAAAAATTATTTTCCAAAAAACCGTTTTATTTTATAACATTATAAATTTACTAATATTTTATTTTATACTAAAACAAAACGTGAAATCAACACACCAAATACCGCTCGGTTGCAACAGACACCAAAATCAAATCGTCTCCAACCCGGACTTTTTCACCTTCAGAACGCTGTTTGGACGCTGGATGTAGTGTCCACCAACACGATTCGCCAAGTGAATGGTCTTGTAAACCAACGTCAAAAGATAATTTATCATTTGACGAACTTGTCGATAGACATGCTAAATACTATAAATAAAATTATAAAAAAAGAAAAATATTAATAATAATTTTGAGGGGTGTTCATTTATTAATAATCAAACCATATCACTGTTTTGATGACGTAATAAAATGGCATTTCCGTATAGTAAAGTTCGATGGCCCGAACCCGTTCCGCCTTTTCCCTATAAAAAAAAAAGAATTATTATGAAAAATTATGTTCATGTCAGTTTACGTCAAGGGTTTCCACAAAATACCTCCTGAGAGCTTGCTGCCGTCACTAGTTCTTGTAACGCCCTTACTGACAATGCTTGTTCAATGACAAAAACACATTGTGACAAATCTGGAGGAATATTCTGTAAAATTAAATACCAATTAGATTTATTAATTTAAACGTTTGAATCGTTGATGTTACTTTATCGGCTATGTTTTCCAAATAACAATGGCGATTTCCAAACCCTTCTGCGGCCAAACAAACTCTCTCTCCGGTTGCAGTACATGATAAACAAACCATGTCTTCCTATAATGAACGTAATAACTTTAATTTTAGTTGTCGTTATTTATTTAATAAAATATGTTACATTTGCAATGATTCTATTACGCTAGATTCACATGAACGCGCATATATATAGTTGTGAACACCGTTCAGATGGCGCCCGAAAAAATTTTTGCAGATTACCATAAATCTACAATGTGAAAATATGTGAAACATGCGTATTGGCTGAATAATCCAATAATAGTGTATAGTATTTTAACCCGCTTTGTAACTCGTAGTTGTTGCCAGTCCGGTTAATTCGGTTAGTTTTTGGAATAATTGCATAAAGGGCGGTCAAATTTTTTATCCTAGTCATGTCCGTACGTCTCGAATCCGTAGCACTGATAAAAGTTTTATATCAGTTCACGTTCGTGTTGACCGTCTCGAACAAATCGTTTAAACAGATCTATGCCGGCACGGCATTTATCAAAATTATCTTTCGAAATATGTTTTAGTACCGATTTATGTATGGTATTATCTAGTGGCAGGGGTGGCCAACGTTAATGGACTTAAGATCGACTTCTGAGTTTTCCTGGATTGTCACGATCGACATCGACATTTTAATTTATTAAATGGCCAAAAAAAAAAAAATGATACTATTAGATAAAATGAATTTAAAAAAATATATATATATGGCAATGGCCACTATTTACGATACGATAAGAGCAGCAATCGATACGAACAGGGTTTATAACGAAAATGGATTTTTAACAGGTATTTATTTATTGTGAAACAAAAATATAAATAATTGTATAATTATGTAATAATCATAAATTATTATAAGTTATTATATTATAATTTATTAAAATGTCCGACAAAAAAGGTGAGATGATAAAACCGTGAAATGTATAAATATGTATTCATCTTTGGAAGTTCTGTGAAACACTAGTTTGCCAAATTATAAAAATAAACACACAAGACAAATAACTATTGAAAAAATTGATGCAGATCTGAATATAGAAGGATTTGGCGTTCCCGAAATTAAGTAAAAAAAATAATACAATAATCGTCCAGTGTACTTTCAGGAAATGAAAAAAATCAAATTTGGTTCTTTATTCAAGAGCTATAAGTCCATAAACTGAAATAATCGCGTCAGGTTGGCTTCATTTTGCATACTGAATACAATTTATTTTCTTTGATAATGTATACAATAACGTCAGAATTCGAATCAGTAACACACGGATTTGAGACGCATGAACTCGGATAAAAAATTTAACAAATGAAAACCGCGCTTAAGTTAGAGTTCGGTTAGAATTAAGTTTAAATTCGATATTTCGGTCTACTTTGAACACTGTTAGGTAAACATAGAAAATCAATGGAAAAATCTCTACAATTTTCTCAATACATCACAAACAGCAGAGTCATAATATATGTCATTAGTATGATAAACATTCGAATCAAATGACAAGTCGGATACTCGGTTTATAAGATTACATATTTCAAAGTTTTACATTGATGAAAATTCAATCTACCAACTGTGTTTATTATACTTTCATCATTTTTCATTTTTTACCTAGGTCCTCTACTGTCCTACTGACTACTTTATTATTAATTATGATAGTTAATAAATATTATAATTATTACTTTATGCAGGTAAGCATATTATGTGCAATCAATCAGGAATTTCATAAACCATGGAAATTATGTAAATTAATTACAATTAAGGACTCGGGATTTACCGTCGTAAAAAAACTTGGAATATTTGTTTAAAATTACTTGATAAAAATTATTTGATCTACGTTTGAAAACAACATTTTTTTTTTAGAATTTGCAGTAGGTAAATTAAAAATACTTGTATATACATACTTAAATAAATTTTTTGAGACAAATTAAATTAGACAATTTGCTCAAATGTTTTTTTTTCCATTAAAATGATTTTTTTTAAATCTATACAAATTTTTTAAATGTATTAAGTTTTTGTATCTATTATTCGTATATAATGCAAAGTACTTATATGTATATATGCAAATATGCGCTAATTAAAATTGTTAATTCGGATACGAAAACAAAATTCAGCGGATATGATAATTTGCCAGAGGTATTCAAAATGAAATCCTAATTCTCTATAATTACGTCTACTAGGACAAAACGTAAGACATATAAACACTGCACAACAAAAATGAACACTTTACACGCGCGCGTGTAAATGTACTACAGCCGCCAATAATAATAATATGGTATTTAATAGTTTAATACGACTTACAGTCCGAAGAAACGATACGTCGTCTTGTTCCGAATTCCCATCGCCGTCGGACATCGTGGCAGCAATCGGAAAGACCGAAAAAATAATACCTTTCGTTCGCCTCTTTTTCAACAAAAATGTTTCAAACCGCAATCGACATCGCTATTCCCTATATATCGGTGCGTCTTCTTTTTTCTTTTTTTTTTCGTTTCATCCGGTTGTACGTTTATTTTTATTTTATTTTTCCGTTTATCGAACGGACGTGGTTGTCCGAACGTATGAATCGGAGACCCTACAACAGACAAGACACACAAGACGAGCAACATTGAACAACGTGACAGCGTATTGAAATGAATTTCTATTATTATACGACGTGTCGCTGCGGCGGGCGTCTCGCTGAATAATATATTTGATCGTCGGCGAACAGGGCGCGGCGGAGCTTAGGTATACGGTTATAATTATTTTTAAAATACATCACGTACGTCGGTCGCAGACGGTTTATTTTTTTTACTTTTTATTTTTATTTTTTCCTATTATTATTGTACGCGCTCGCGTTTGTGCGCGCGCGTGTAGGTTATACACGTATAGTGTTATACAGCGTGTGTCCGAAGCCTTTGAACACGATTTTACGTGCACATGCAATATGCATATGCCGGCTGTATGTTTTCGAACACAACAATCATAGCGACATAGTTGTACACGGCAAACTCCTTGCCGAAACACTCGTTTTTCATAATTGTCGTGATCATAACTGGTGAAATTACCTACGTGTAGTACACGCGAGCTTACACAAACTGAAGTATTGTCACGCCGTGCGGTATAACATATGTATACAAATAATATCGTCCGGCAATGTCCGATGTGACGGCATCACGTGATAGGCATGTCGTGTATGCGTCACTTATGCGAGTATTTCGCCGAAAACGAAAACTCGAGATAAAAAAAAAAAAGAAGAAATTTGATAGAAAAAGGAAAAAGAATTCCGCGGAAAAAAAAACCGATCGCCGTGCGCGCACACTAACAGCGCGCACACTAACACGCGCGCACCACACATACGTATTTTATTAATAATAACACGCACGGGCCGGTGCCCAGTCTTCCGGAGGCAACAACGGGCTGTGCGCGGAAGCTGCCGCCGCCGCCGTCGGCATAGAACCCGTCGTTCTATTTATAACCCGAAGCTCTGAAGCTCTATGACTTCGGGTGGGTGGAAACCATGCGCGCGCGCTCATACGTACGTGCGTACGTGCGTGTGTGTGTGTGTGTGTGTGTGTGTGTGAGAGTAGGTGCACTACCACGAAACTCGCAAAATAAATACGATTCGAACAACATATACAGAGTGTATCATATATTCACTTCTTATGTGTCGTGCTCGGTGTTTTGTTTGATATTTTTGGAGAATTTTGTTCTAAACAATATGTTGATTTTATTAAACGTAAACCATTATTTTGTTAATCATACGGATACAATTATTTTTGAAAACGTATCACGTGATCAGCGGATTATGTGTTTGGCAAATGTGTGCTACTTTATTTCAAAATTAAATGATGGAAATACAAATAACCGACCATAACTATTTCTATTGTATCCTATTTTTGACGCCAAAATCATATACAAAAAAAAAAAAAAAATCGTGTGTTTTCTACATTGTTGTTCAATTGGACTTGCGGACGAAAATCTATAATATTTCGACCGCCGGAATTGAAAAAAAATAAATACTAGGTATCAAAATCGATTTGTAAAAAGGAAAATAAAACACGTAGAATAAAACAATTTTAGTCGAACATGTATGAACGTTTAAAGTTCACACAAGAGGAAAGTCGCACAAAATAATGAATCGACTCGTTTATACGTGTTGTTTTCGTTTCATCGACATTTTATTCGCGTTTTTCATTTAGCATGAGGTTGCCGTACGTCCACCGGTACACAAATCCGGTCACGGTCGTCCCGCTGCTGGACCCACTTGAATGTCCAACAAAATTATTTTTATCTAAAAACATTCAATTCCACGCCCGACACGATCGTATAAAATTCTCAGGACCGGTCGCACGTGTAGTTCATTGTTGTCAATGGCGATTGCGCTGTATTTACCATTATAATCATGCAATAAGCAAAAGCATTTTTTGACGAATGTCCCCCCCCGGTCAGTATTTGGACTTTAATTGGTAACCGTAATTTGTGCAACAATTATTCAGAATACAACGCCGTATATAACGTGACCGACGCCTGTAAATATACATATATATATATTTATATGTACGTGTATATCGTGCGCGCACGGTGTGTGTACGTATAATAAAACGTACTGGTGTCTGCACGTAGTTTCGCGATACGTCTATGATTTCGCCGCCTAGCACAACTTTTTCGCGAAAATCGCCGCACGAGTACCGAAATAATATATCAAGTCATCCGTTTAAACGATTCAGCGTCGTACGGACAGGATTTTATTTCGGGAGAAAGGCGCACGGAAATCGTGTCATTATTGTATCGCGCCGTGTAAGGCGTGCCCGTAGCATAGTACGAATTAAGTACAGGTAACAATCGTTAGTTGTGCAACCGTATTAAAATGTTAAAGTGTTTGTGACGACATACCGAGTTCGCGTACGCGGTATGCGAAACACGAGGAGGTGGGAATCTTCGGACCGTTCTTTGCATTGCACGCAGCGTCAAACTCGTGTGAAGTCCGATGCAGGGGGATATAACTCATTAGGAAGGACATTAAATTAAAGGACTGATATTAAGTTTAAGACACGAAGCACATCAACGTAATAAAATTCCCAATATTCTTTAGATGTGACTACACTGATTTATTTGTATGACTTCAAATATTCAACTGTCAATTTGAAATTTGTTTACAGCTGACGGTATGTTTTTCCATGGTCGGCATAAACCGATTTCCAGTACGACTGTCCATTCGCTCAATCAAGTTTAACGTCGACATATCAATAAAATGTTAAATAATTTGATTAAAAAAATGTACTCTTAATTGAAAAAAAGAAGTAGTGTAGTCTTTAAATTATTCACAAAGTCAAATAAATTTGTCCAATATTTAAAATATTAAGTTCTTGTTTTGTTTGAAATATTTAGTTTTTAAGTAGTCATGAGTATAATAATTACTATTGGTTAAGACGTTATATGATTATATAAATAAAGTATTATTAAAAAATGTAATATTATTTTTTTTTATCAAACATTATTTAACTAGTCAATGTCTACTTTTGATCAATATAGTTTCAATATTCATTTATTCATTATTAAAAAGGAAAATGTCTTTAAATTACAATACCCATGAGGTATATATAATTTATATGTACATGTTTAAGTTTGAATATGCATTTAATACATAAAATTATTGAGTGTTAAGTTATTTTCACACCATAGGATTGAAAAAATGTATAAAGCAGATTTCATAAATAAATAGTTAGCTGAAACACTACCGAAAAAAGACAAATGTTGGTCAAATAATTATTATAGTATGTTTTAGCAAATAGTTTTATAGGATTTTTAGTATGTTTTGTTTTTCTTCTTTATTTAAAAAGTTATTTATATTATTTACATACAAAACAAATCAACAAATTTCCAATGGGGTGAATGACAGAACAATCCCAGAGACCTAGGCTACCTATTCTTTTTTCTATTGTTAGATATATCGTGTTGTTAAACAATACCATATCATTTGGTCTTGTCCCGAACCACAATTCACAGGTTTTGAAAATCGCAAGCAAAGCGCAAACGTAATATTTGAAAAAAAATATTTAATCTATATTTAAAATAGCACTCAGAACTCAACAATAATATTTTCTTTATGTATATATATTATTAAAACATGTTTTCTGTCTGTTAGCCCTTTCTGTTTCAATAGTTGACAGTTTTACCTGTGTTGAATGATAATAATAATTCATTTAACAATATAAGATGGTGGTTCATAATATGTAAAATAATATATATTATAAAATAATAATATATACTAATTTAGTTTATTTCATATTATTATTTATAATATATATTTTACATATCATGAGCCACCAACTTGTATTTTTAAAAAAATTATTATTATCATTCAACACAGGTAAAACTGTCAACTATTGAAACAGCAAGGGCTAACAAACAGAAAATATGTTTTAATAATTCAACCGAATAGTAGCTAAATATATATATGTAAGTATTATTATTATTATTTGCATACCATAAATTTACCTATTTGTATACAGATATTTTTTATTCAAAATAATTGTTATCCATTTTTTTAATTATAATTTTAAAAATTGCCTTTCAATATCCACTACATGTATCTGCTCTCTCATATATTGCTGATATCTATACATGTAAATGGTATGTTTATTTTCACTATTGGAAATTATAATTATATACAGCATAAAATATATATACATAGATATATAATATCAAGAATATTTAGGGGTTCTCAATTTCTTTTCCACATAACATACAAATTAAAAAAAAAAATTTTTTATTTATCAATAAAAAATAGATATTATATAACAATAATATAGGAATTATGCTCATTGCTCTATATCAAAAATACATTTTCTAAGAAATAATCATTATTCTATCCAATTTTCATTCGCCCATACAGGCATTGGAGTTTTAAATGACCAATCTGGACCACAATACCTAAAAGCATGTAAATACATAATTAGATCTTCTGGTTTTGGATCCTTGTACTGCACCTTACAATCTTGACAATAAGGGTCCTCCGATAACTTGTCTTTAACAAATTCCATGTCTGGGACATCAATTCCTGTTTGTGTAGACACATTTTTATATTCAGATTTAGAACTAGGGTCATCTATTTTTTCTGGTTGCAACCTTTCTGTCGACTTGACAGAACTGATGTCTTCTATAGCGAGTGGATCAATTGGTTTTTTTTCATTATTTAGCCAATTTTCAGCGTTGTGAACATATATTAGGTCCTGCACTAGTTGTTCATCGGTTTTACCAAAGTTACCACCACGACCTTTTTCAGGACCAAATACTGTATGATTGTATAAAGGATCATTTGTGATTGGGTATCCTATATATTGTAAATGAACTCTGATTTGATGCATACGGCCTGAAAATGGTGTACATAAAACAACACTCGTATTTGCTTTTTCATTGTACGTCAACAATTCAAACAAAGTACGGCATGGTTTTCCATTAGCAGATACTTTGCATACACCAATTTTATAACTCATTACTTTAATAGGCTCTTCACATACATAAGAATTAGGAAATTTACCTTCAACACGACATACATAGCATTTCTTAACTTTTCTTTCACGTATTTGGGCTTCTAATGTTCGAGCTGTGTTTAGTGTTCTCCCGAATATCAAAATTCCACTGGTCAGCCTATCAAGGCGGTGAATAGTTTTCAAATCTTTTAAATTGTACTCTTTGGCAAGTATGAATATAATTGAATTGTGTCTGTACCGCCCACATGGATGTACAGGTATACTGGCTGGTTTATTTATTACTACTATATTTTTGTCCTTGAAAATTATATCAATTTTTTCGCTTGTGACAGGCACTTCATGCCTGTGTACTAAATTCGCTACCATATCATTATGCTTCAGAACGTAGTCAGATTTCACACGTTCACTGTTTACTGTTAGAGATCCTTTTTCAATATGCCGTTCATATTCATCAGACGAATGAGCACGGAATTCATTACCAAAAACTTCTAATAAAGTCTTCCCTACCCATCGTCCTTTGGTATAAGTAGTGAATGTGAAGTAATAAGGATACACTTTCCTCAGACCATTTTCAATATAATAAGACGTTTCGTTGAATCTTTCCTTCGAAAAACCTGGACGCATTTCATTTGGATCTAGTTTTAATTTTTTATCATTTTTCAAATTATGTACCGAATCACGAACTGTGCGTTTATTTAGTAATGCCTCATCAGTAAACTCTTCTTCATCAAATGATGTTTTAGAATCATCTGATGACAAACACTGGGTACCAACATCAGATTTATTATGAATTAATAAAACTGGTTGTTGTGAATTATTATTTTCCATATTGTTCAATGAAGTAACAAATGAATTGTTTGTGATGAAATGTGTGAGCCGTTGAATCTTCAATCGAATTTGACGCACCATATACAATATTCTGCAAACAAATTATAAAACTGAGTTTAAAACTAATAATTTGGTTATAAAAATATATCATTCTTTAATAGTCATTAATATGTTAAATCTATGAAATAATATAATTCGAAAAAGCAACAACAAATATCAACATTTTATTTAAATTAGTAATTAATAATTATTTATTTATAAAACTATATTATATATTATATTCCATTGTATGTTGTTATATTATTGCATGGTATTATATTGTATTATATAATGACAAAAATGAAATTCATGATATACAATACAAATTCAAATTAAATATATCACATACCATTGATTTAATAAAAATAAAATATGCAACATCTTCGACACAAAAACAAATCTCCTATATACTAAAAAATGATTGTTCGAAAATTCAAAAAACTTAATTAAAAAATAATTAATTGTCAATGAGCTATGAAAACACGATTATGTTTTGTAAAATTATATAACGTTTTATTTAGAAAAAAATCTAAATAAAAACCATTACATAAAAATTTAAGTATTCAAAACATAAGTTATTTAATAATCTTTTATAATAAATCTTAAATATGATATTTTATTTATAATCTATTCTACATATGATAGATTTATTAAACCATATACACACGTGTATAATAAAATTAGGCATTGGTCTGTTGTGTGATCTGTCAACAAGTTTATGGTCTGGCGTGTGATTTACTATATTCTGGCGATCTACAAGATATAAAAAAACAAATTTTGTCCAATTTATTTAAAAAAATATATTATATATTTTATTTTTTTATTATAATTCACTGTATACTTGTTCATATTACATTTATTAATTAGAAGTTGTTCAAAATATAATGCAACGTACATTTTATTTATTTATTAGAATTCATAGTATACCTATTTAATATTATTTAGGAAGGTTGTGAGTAGTTGATTGTTTTCATTAATTGACAGTAAAGATGAAAAACATTCTTTTTTTTAAGGATTGAGAAGCTTGACAACCTTCTTTTACCCTTCTTACTGTAGTGTATTCCCAAACTTCTCTAGTTGCTAAACATTTTTTCCTTAAATTAATTATAGTTACTCCATCACATTTGGACAATTTGAAGAATTGGTGTCATTAAGTATTAACCCACGCTTTTGTAAATATTATACAAGCACTAAATTCAGATTCGATTATTTTATAAAATTCGGCAGCCAACATAATGTTCAATAGAGATGAGATTTAAGTGGTAAAATCCATACCAAACAATATAAACTGCAATAACTGTCCACTATTTCATATTTTGAACATCCAGAGATAAATAAAACCAGTTACATATATTATTGGTATCTAATATTTAATACATTTATCTAGCTATATAGGTTATTATATTATATTACATTATCTCTTACTATAATTATTTTTTCTAATATTAAGTATATTAATCAAGGTGTACAGGTAATTATATTGTAAACACGTAAAATAGGTTTTTGTAGATCACACAGTATACCCTAAACGTTAAAATGTAGGTTACTAACAACCGGCAGACCAATGCCAGAAATTATAAAAAAAATAACATGTTTATTTACCTTTTTATATGCACAAGTATCTTCCTATGTCAAACGAGCAAATCAAAAAATGAATACTTCTACAAATATGTGTCATATACATAAATAAAAAACTAGTTTTACTACGATAAAACACAATAAATTAAAATCAGCATAACCAAACAATTTTACTTCAAAATATTTCAAATAAAAAAATTAATTCAAGAACATTATCTCAATGACAAAAATCAAATTGATAACTGTTGATATCAGAGGATTCCAAATGAATTGTTATCATAATTATAAGTTGCTCATAATTTGGCCACTAGAGCGCTGTACCTATTCTAATATTTAATAAATTTAAAATTATTTCACAACAACTTGCGTAAATTTATTATAAAAATAACCAATAACTAATTATCAGGTTTGAGATTTTATAGCACATAAAATTGCATAAATATGCACTATAATATGACCTTAAATATGGATAAATAATGCACTAAAAATAACAAAATATGCAAAATATAACAGAAATTTATTAATCACTTACAAATTTGAAACTATTATAAATAGTTAGGTACTTAAGTTTTGAAATCATTTAGTCACTGATCAGAATCAAGGCTGTAAAAAAAATTACCCAATTAATTATCTTCAAAAATTTTAAATAAAAAGTAAGCAATTTAAAATGTTTAACTTATATGTTACATTGAATTACTAAATGCTTGGCCAGATTTTCGAATTTGAACTTCGGCGGTTGTCTACCAACAAAGTTTTGTACATCGAAAATGAACGTTCGGCGTCCACCGATACAATTGATGCATATTTCAAATACACAATATCGTCACATGAAAGTTCACCGAGTAGTTCACCAATATTTGTATTTTCTTCCCCATCCAGGATTTTGCATAAATGTTTTAATTTAGTCAAATCACTATTTTTTCCTAAAACGTTTTTTAATTTGAGATATATAGTTTTATCTTGTTCGCCATTTAATATTTTAAATGTTTCTTCTATATTTTCAACAACATTTAATGATGTGGCCAAGGGCAGACTTTTTTGCTTGCAATTTATCAATGGCTACAGATAAAATAGAAAAATTGAATTTTATGTATGCCAAGTTATTTTCAAAATTAGGTTTATCAAAAATTTTTTTTGCTTTTTGAATACTAATCGCGTTTTCTTAGTCGAGTAATCCAATAACAGCTTGTATGTTCTCATAATAATATGAAGCTGCATTAATCAAAGTTTCCCATCGCGTAATAATTGGTTCTGGTGTCAAATTTACTCCAGGAAGTTCATTTTTAAATAATTGTAACCGACTTGGAGCTTTTTTAGATATTTGTTTAACACTTCCTATTAATTTATCCACTGTACTGAAATGAGATCTAACCTTTTTTGTTACTCTGTGCAAACCATGGGCTACACATGTCACGTGTACCATTTTGGAATAGAAAATTGCGGTGTCTGATATAAATAAAAGAACATGTTCATGTTGTATTCTGTTCGGCCACAATATACCCATTGACTTGTTGAATAGCTGACTGATAGAAGAAAAATTTGTTTTATCTAACTCTTCAGTATGAAGTAAAAATATAACACCTTGACGATCGGCTTCAAGACTACTGACAATCATATTTGCAATATACCGTCCTTCGACATCGGTTGTTTCATCGATATTGACCCATATTCGCTTAGAAGATAATTTAAACGGAATGTTTTCCATAGTCTCGTTATATATATCATCCACATATAATTTTCTTAACGTGGTTGGTTTGACTTGGAATTGGATTTTTGATGTACATTTCAAGAAATTGTCAAAAGATTGAATTAGATAATTTATTTAAAGGAATGTTTGCTGCAATAAATGCTTTACATAAATCGACATAAAAAGGGTTCTTTTTTTGGTAGCTCGTAAGAAACTGTTGTTTTTTCACTTTTATTTTGATGGCGCTTTGTTGCTTGAATATGTTTATCTGTTTTTAAATGCTCAATAATGTTAAATTTTTTTCACTGTTAACTTTACATTCACATGATTGACAAAATAATACACTCGCGTCTATTTTAAATACTTCTTCGCCGAACTCGGATACATAGCATTTAAGTTTACACGAAAGAGATGATTTAACTTTTGACATTTTAAAACAGTTACAACACGTTCAACCGAAGAGCGAAAATACAAAGCAAAACACGACTACGGGCAAACGAGACGACTGTATAAAATGAATAGAGTATACACTGCTTTCAACACTCACTCGCAAGTCGCAGTCGATATCGATAGGAAAAACCCCAACAAAATCAACAAATAACCAGTTTAAAATTAAAACCAAATAATACGAAATACTACGAACAGCGCGGCGTTGCTCGCGTCGCATCAGTGCTTTCGCGTAATCGGTCTGTATGCTCAATCTGTATTATTATATTTACTTTGACAATTTGATATCGGCTAACAAATATATCCTAAAAATAGTAATAATAAAGTATAAAACTAGAAACTGGATATTAATTATTTGTGAACTACGCGAACGCGGTTTTCCACTTATATTCATTAATATAACCGGACCGGCATCTGTTTATTGCGTTTTTCCCAACCGCTATACTAATTATTAATTATTATTTACGTTACGACGTTGAAGTTGAAGTTGGACCGCTGCTCGTTAAAACAGATCCGATATTGTTTCATTGTCATTTTAATGTCAACTTCGCACGCAACGAGCGCGGCTTATAATGAAACTAATTATACGCGTACAAGGGACTCGCAATGACGTTGTCCCGAATTCACAAGCGGCGAGCAATATACGTGTGTATGCAGACGGAAATGAAATCTCCCGTTAATGATTCGTAACAGTGTGTAATTTAAATATATAATTAATGCGATCAGCTCATGACTTGCTAAATGTTTGAATGCGCCTATTTCATTGTACAAATATGTATTATTTTATCTACTAAATTAACGTTATCTGTTTTGAAATAAATTTGAGTACGTAACAAGGACTGAAGGACGTTATGCGAACTGGCATTTCGTCAGATGAAAAATCGTGCTACGCGTACATTTATTGAACACGTACTATTGCGAATACTTGTTTTATTATTATTATTATAATCTCATATTTATAATCTCAATAATTTTATTCTCATCGTAGATAACGTAATTTTCATAGTTATGTACATCGTATTGAATTAATCGTTATTCATTTTAAAAATTCATAAAAGTTTGCACGAAAATGTCATTTTTATCCGAAAGTCTAGTTGCACTATAACAATACATATTGTACAAGCTAAATTAAAACTATAATACTGGCGTGAATATTTGTTATTACAGTGGAACCTCGATAAATCGAACGTCGAATTAAATAATTAAATAAGTGGAATTTTCGATATCGCGAAGAAATAACTCGGCCCCTGCATTTCAATATAGGATTTGTGGGGTACATTTTAGCCAACTCGAATTTCTCGATAATTCGAAGTCATTTGAGTTATTACTCCAATTATTCGACATAAATTACCGAAAATTACCGGAATTAATACAATACATTGAACGGTTATCTATAACGATAACGTAGATATGTAACGTGTATGTACATAAATAACGAATTTAGCAAAACGATTACCAATCTAATCTTTATTCAATGTTTAAAAGGCACGGTCTATAAATTCAATAGATTGACGGCCGATATTCATTTAACGTTTAATTACGGTACATTAGTAATAAATTTATATTTAGGTTGAAATAATAATTTAACAATAATTTGACTTGTCTAGAAGCTTAACAAATCAAGTGATGAGGAGTCGGATAATAATGACGAAGTGGAATCGTCTTTAACTACTCTAGCCCAGGCATTAGATAGTTTACAGGTCTTCATCCAAAAATAAAAAAAAATGATCGATTTATTCTAAAAATAGTGCCATCTTAAAAATAATTTTTAAAATTATTACTATAGAATACTTTTTTAGATTATTAAATGATTATTATTTTTATTATTAATTATAATAGTTAAATTTTAATGTAAATCTAAATACATATATACATTTAGGATAATGTAAGTAAATAAACAAAATCAAAAATAAAGTCTGTGTTGTCTAATAAAATATGTACATACGATTTTTTCTATAACTCGAATTTTCGAAAACTCATTTTTTTTTTGTCTCCGACCGATTCGATTTATTGAGGTTTTCACCTGTATTTATTTATACATACTTGCATTTTCATTTAATTACGACGCAACATGTTCAACGTGCGTGTAGATACTCAACTTGAGATGTTTATTAATTTGTGTTTTCTATCTAAAAGTTTAGTAATTTATTTTATTGTTAAAAATTAGTCCTAATATAATTATGCTGGATTACTGTCTGATACGCAACATATGGTTTCAGTAGGTAATAATAGATTTGAAAACTGGTATAAAACCCTGATCCGGGCGATCCTTCTGGAAAATTTCAACTCGATTTTTACTCGAAAATCCCAAAATAAATGTGGATTTCCGATGTCAACTGAAAAATCAAAACATACAGAATACATTTGAAGTGTAGTAGTATGTTTTAATTATATAATGACGTTATTGATACACATTTTACACAGAACTAAACACACTTAAGGTGAGAACAGATTATGTGAACTTATATGATAGCACGTTAAATTAAAAGTTATTATTTTTCATAATTTTTAATAAAATTAAAATTGTATTTAATATGTTATACACAATCAAACATTTTCTAACTTTTTCGTATGTTTTTCTTGTCATTCTATTGTGATAAAAACCATGTATATTATATTTAGATAGGCAACAATTCAATAATACAGTAGTTCATGAGAAATATACGATATCAATGTACTTTAGCAATAGTTTCGTTTTGTGCAACATTTTAACTGATAAGTTAAGCTTAGGTTATAATTATGATTATAATTATTATTATTATTAATATTCGGTATATTTTCAAAATCATGTTTCGTCTGTTGTTTTTTGTTTCAGTTTAAAAATTATTAATGTCTATAACTTGTAATATAACTCTATGTAATGAAACATAAAGTTTAATACATTTCAATGCACTATGGAAGGAAGTAGTGAAAAGCTGACAAATTTAATTTATATACTGCGTATATAAAAAACTAATTATAAAATCCATAGGCTTTATTTTGCTACACAAGTCATATTTTTTTCTCATACATTATGCACTAACTTCACCCATCGTCCACATCATATAATTAACTGTTTTTAAATACGAGATGCCTCTTATAACCTATTGTTGAATATGTAATATTCATATACTTTTATATTTTATATTATAATAAAATATAAAGAAAACCTTGAATTAATTTAAGAAATAATAATATAGAAATTATCTACACATGTTAAGAGTTTTAATTTAAATTATTCGATATTAAATTTCTTAATAGAGAAAACATCCACATAGAAAAGTTACACAACACTATTATTTTTTTTTTCCGGTAACAATTTTTTACTTTAACTGCGTATGAAATCAGTAATGTTCTTACCAGTATAACAATTAAAGGCTCTACAAGTAAGCTACTAACTTGTGTAAATTAGATACAAATTTAATACTGTGTGGAATAATTATGAAGCTGATAAGAATGTTGAAAATTACTAATTATAACTAACAAATAAAACAATGGTTATCAAAATATTATAAGAATTATTCATGTCTAACATGCTGTAAATAAAAATGATAAAAAGATTAATCATTATTATGAAAACAAAGAATAACTGTTTCTACAGTGTATTTACATATACTTGTGTACAGCGTCGTTGTACACCTACATTAATAAATCCCGGAATTATGTTTATCTAAATAGCCTTCGCAGCCATTTATATTGTGATTATCAATAAGATCATCTGCGATGATGTTGTCATTCATAATAAAAATCATATTCAACGAGGCATGCTGCAATTTTTTTAATAATAATTTCCATAGCTGTCACTGAAGTATTTACTATATATAACGTATATATAGGTATTTATTATTATACTTATTGTCAGTAGGATTTTCAATAAATTGGATGATAAAATATTATGTAACTTATAGATATATTAAAATAAAAAATTAATATGAAATTCCATCGTTTTTCGTGCAAATTAAATAGGCTATACACAAATTTGAATTATTACTAAAAATATTTCGGAATTTTGTTGAATAACGTCTTATGCAAATACAAATGCCACACAGCTGTGCACATTTATTTTTGTTTGTTACACGCGTTATTAGTAATTAGTATTTAACATTATTTATTTATTCGACTTTAAAGGTGCGTCCTGAATGGCTATGAGTAATCATCAATTTTCCACTACAACCTTGCAGATACTGGACCATTTGCAGAATTAACTATTGGTGTACGACTTATTATATGTCACAATATCATGTATCAAACAATTATCAGGCGTTAAATTAAAATAGAACGTTTGAAGAAAATTTCAAAAAAATTTCAAAATCATAAAATCGGATCGGTGTTGATTGAAATGTCGTGATTCGAAAAGATTATCGCTCACGCGACACTATTGTTTAGATCAATCGTGGTCCGGCACGCGCGTCTATTTCGTACATCACGCTTTAAAATCCAAAATGACGATGTTTAATTGAATATTTTATCTGACCATCTACTAACATTTCAATCATCAAAACCTAATGAAAACAATCGAACTGTATTTATTTTATTAGATAATATGAGGGAATCGGAATTTTTATTTTTGTCCGGCCCGCGAAACCTTTATGATTTGCGAATAATGCCGGAGAAGTTTGGCGACCGTTCCATTTTATCTTATATCGATTAAATATCGATCGAACAATCATAATAACAATGATGATGACGATAATATTTTATAGACTCTCGAGAGCCGACCATCGAGACGCTTGCGTCCATTACACTTGACGTGACTGCGTGTGTGCGCGAGCGGCGAACGGAGGAGAAGGGCGATCACCGAAGGCGCGCGCGGTCGCGGAAACCGCGACGTCGGCCGGCGAACACGCGACTGAACGGCAGGCCGCCCCCGTCCGCCCAACCGAATAGTTTTGACGATTAGACCGATTTCCCGGTAAAAGGCCGCGCGCGATGCCCTGCGAAATCGCTGTTACGGATTCGGCGACGACGCACGGGCCGTTCGGGTTAAGCCAGCCGTCGCGCCGACGCGAACGTACGTCACAGTATTCGTTGGACGGACGGACGCCACGGCCGGCCGTTCACAAGCAATACCGTTCCGTAGCGATGATTTCGATATTATTATTATCTCGTGAACGTTTAGCACGCGGATCGCGCGCGCCAAAGCAGGAGAGGGCAAGCTGGTTAAATATTATTATGTTAATACGACGAGGCGACGGGACCGAAGTAGAGGACGATAATTATTATAACATGAAATACATAATGTACCATTGTGTGCGAGGCGCGGGGGCCGCGAGCGGTGTCGGTGTCGAGCGGTGTGTGTGTGTGTGTGTGTGTTGTGTGTTGTGTGTGTGTGTGTTGCGCCGTGCGCGTGCGTGTGCATATGCATATCTAACACACGGTATATATACGTACTGATAGACAGATAGACAGATATCCTTGAGAACAGCTGAACGCGTTGCGGTAGCGTCTACGTCCTAAACCGGTTCAGTTTGTCCGCGATTTTATACACGCGCGTCGTACTTCTACGACTATTATATCTGTCCATACCTGACTTGTGTATATGTATATATATACGTGCGATATATAAGTACGCTCCGGTAAATTATTATTTAAAATATATATCGTATAAACGCGCGTCCGTCTCTCTCTCTATCTCTATCGCTTTTATTATTAATATATATATATATATATATATTAAATTTTGATTTATAAAAAAAAATTTTTTTCATAATTTCGTTTCTTTTTTATTTGCACTGTGCCACCGCCATTTTTCATTTTTTCTTTTGAGAGTCGATAACCTAACCTAACCTTATTTTAAATTTTTATTGTGTATATATATATTTTTTTTTTTTTTACTCCGACTAACAGGTAATATCTATATATGACGAAATAATAACACACGCTCATAAAAAATACTATTCATACATGCAAAGAAACTGCCGCGCCTCTTTGCTAATCGCCGCGAGTCATCTACAAGGTCCTCTCCGTCGTCCTGGACTCTAACCGAACGTTATTTTCATTCATTCGCCGAGTATTAATTACACCGATATGTAAGTAAACCTCAAACTATGCGTACGAACAGATATATTTATCATTGTTATTATTCTTTTGCTCTTTGACATCGTGTTTCAATCTATTGGACGATTCGTGGCATTTCTTAATAATAATAATAGTAATAATTTTTTGTTCGTATTTTTATTTAAAAATATGAAGTCTCGTACTTTTTTCTCGCAAAATTTACCTACGACATATGGTCGAATATTGTTATTTTTTTAATTTGTGTGAATTCAAACTGACATTATATATGGTATCTGGTAATATTATAATATATGTAAATATATATATATATATATATAATATAATGTAATCGTTGTTTCTCAAAATAATTGATTTATAATTTAAAGGAATTTTAAGTTATTCTAATGATAATGTTTTGTTTATTATGTTGTAGCAGTGAAATGAACCTGGACGACCGTGTGTCTGAAATGTAAGTAGACTATTTTTTACACTATCTATTGATTAAGTTTATGTCTAGTGGGCAATCACTGATTCTAAATCACAATAACTCAAATGTGTTTGTGTTGTGTTAAGTGTTGCGATGAATTGATTTTTTGTCGACACAAGGTTTAAGGTATATATATGTTAAGTAAATAGATAAACGTGCTAAAATAGCTCCCGCTCGCTTTGTAATTGTAAATAAATAGAAACACACAATAGGTACTTTAAATTCTCATAATGTATATAACTTAATATTTACTAACTATTTTATTTTTTATTTCACTTTTAACGTTGAAATGGAAAACAGAAATAATTTTATGTACCTGTATAATTATAATACAAATTAAATGTACAGTATGTACATGCATATTTTATGGATTTGCATATAAATTATACAAAGACCTACTCTCATTTTCATGTATTTAAAAAATGAACCTTGTAATTCAACTAATAGTTGGAATACAATAGAATTTAAATAATAAAATAAATAGGAATAGTATTTAATTATAAACAAACACATTCAATATGTTGACATTTTAATTTAATTTTGGTAGTTTGTAGTAATTTCAAGAATTTGAGATCCTATTAAAATATAAAATTAATTTTTTAATAGTTATTAAGAGATTAATTGTAATTAATTATTATTTTTTATTAAAATCTGTTGGTAAAAACTGATTTCTTAATGTATAAAAATTATATAACGCCTGAAGTAGCCATACGAATAAATAAATAAATTAAACGCCTGAAGTACAAATTATAAATAAATACATTATTCTATTCATAATATTTAACTGAGGTACAGCCAATTTCATAATACCTCCTACACAACATTGCTATTAAACAAAAACCGGTTTAAACAAAATATATTTTGTTATTGCTCATAACGATTTATGCTATACGAAAAGCAATAAATTAAAATCGCCACACAAAGGAGATTTTAAACTGCATGAGTATCTAGATTTAAAATAATAATTTAAGAACTGTGTAAAACAATATTCGCCTTTCATAATCTAATATTTATTAGTAGTCGGTTTTATTATAAGTATTGTTATTGTTATATTTTTTTTTGCAGACCTTATGGCAAAATGTTCCTGATTTGACTATATTTAATACATTTAAGTAAATTACTGAGAATATAGTAAAGCATATTTTGAATGAGTTTTACCTAACTATAAATAGTTGTATTAAAAACAGAAATAAAATATTGTGATTAATATGACTTTGTTCTAAATAAAATCATAATATTTTGAATCTTTTTTCAGAGATATTTATTTAATACAAATTAAACATACAAATATATATATATATATATTATATATGTATATATTTTAAAAATATAGAAAATTATACAGTATTTAATTTACTTGAGTTGAGTAACCTGACCATGGCTATGCGAGAATAATTCAACTAAAAGTGCTTTAGTACGCATACTGCATATGTAGGAAAAATATTGTTCATATGTCCATCTGTTGTATACTAATGTATTTACCGTTACATTATTAAAATTTATGTTGTGGTCCAATGAAATATGAAAAATTAATACATTTAAGATCAAACCTTTAATTTTTTGTATAATTATAATAATAGTGTATATAGTACTAAACTCGAATAATTTACTCAGTTACCTGGATCAAATTATATATATATATAAATTATAGTTATATAATTTAGTAGCTCAATTAATATTTATAAATTCTTTCGGAGATCTTTAGTGTTCTAATTCTTTATTAATGATTTTTATCGAATAATTTTTCTCGGTTATCAGGCTTTTCTCCAACAAAAATTATAATTACCTAATACTTGGTAAATATTAAGTACCCAATTAGTAATTACTATATAATAAGCATTCCGAGAATATATACTTTTAATGTAATTTATTTTAAATTCATGGCGATTAAATACTCAATTTTTTTAAATTTACAATATGATTATTTAAATACTTAATGGGTATTAAAATGGATACTTCAAATATTATTTAATTATTTGAGTATTTGACATACATTAATAATGATAATATAGATTCATGTTTAATATACACTAAAATTGTATTTAAATTTTAGTCACCTATTTAAAATGTTATTATTGTTTAATTTTTATTGATATACAATTATATGATTTATGTATTATATAGTTCAAATTAAGATAACTATAAATATTTACAATTGTTATTTTTTTTTACATAATAACAACTCAGTTAGTTTCCATATTTTACTGATGAAAATTAATTCTAGAAAAAAAAGAGATTCTATTTACTATTTAAGGTCGAAACTTTAATATTCATAACTTAAAATTATTTTACATATTGTTTGATGTAATGTAATGTGTAATGTGTAATATGTCGTCGAAATATTTTCTGTAAAATGCGATTGGTATATAATGATAACAATTATGTGGTAGTGGCTTGTGACATTAATATGTCGAGTTGTTGGTACTTGACCTTCTGTACAATATAGGTTCGGACCTATTCGTTCCAGTGGTTAACCATTGTAACATTTGAAACCCATCCGGAACACGTTTAACTGCATACTAACCGTTTTACTACTTGCCATTGTAACTATATAACGTCGATAAAGTGCGTTCACGCATATTTTGCCTGTCCGTTGACTCCCCACCAAATACCATTCATTGCCAGTACAACTAGTCACAGTTCACTCTGTGAAATAAAATAATCACCGCAATCTCTTCTTTCCTATATGCCTCTCCCTCTCTCGCTCTCTCCCTATCCCTCTCTCTCTCTCTCTCTCTCTCTCTCTATCCCCTCTATTTGACTTCTCTCGTATATACAATTTTTCTCGCCAACTACATCTCTCTTGTTACGAGGGTCCATAAGCATATACGTGTACATTTATTAAAACAGTCGATTGTAATCGTGGGATAGCAGACGGAATTATTACGCGATGGGACCAACGAGATGAGTTTGTGTCGTATAATAATATCCGGCGATATGCGTCACGTCCGGAGGAAAAAGGGTGTATTACTAGCCGCCAAACAGGCGTTTCAGCTAATTAATTAATTGTCACATTACGTTCTCACGCCAGTTTAATTGTTCGCTGAATGTTATCTCCAAGAAATTACATTCACTTTACACGTTTAATGCCTTGTATACATCTATTTTTACTACGCGAATTTGTGACATCACAATTTTCAATCATATTTCCAACAAAAATTCTAATGAGATAATAATTAAGGATTCACCAACCTACCTAGCTACTGTTTATTTGTGTGTCCTAAATGTACACTTTTCGTTAAAATGTAAACAAAACTGCACTTAATGAATTCATTTTGACGTACCTCCTCATACGTAACACACTTTACGTTTTTACAAAGTAAACTAATCACCGTAAACTTCCCCGTTTAATTTAAACACCAGGTGTAAAATATAATAAAATAAATAAATGTATTGAATCAATATTTTTACAAGTGTTCATTAATGGTGTTAATTGTTAATTATAATTTTATTGTGTGTTAAAGATATTGTTATCACATAAAATTATGCTAAATATTTAAAAAATTAAATAATAATAATATATTTAAAACGTAAACAATATACTTCTAAACAATTTTAATTTATTTCAATACCACATAATATTTTGAACATATTTTATAGTTAAAACATAAACATGTTTTAATTGGGTTAATTAAGTAATAATGTACTTGATTATTGACTATTCAAAGAGTAAGAAGTCAAACTAGTCAAAGGTAATACAAATTGTTTAAAACACTTATTTTAAATTGAATTTATTCAGAACTCTGAATAATGATATTTACTTTTCGTCAATTAGAAAGCTACATTACATTAAAGTTAGATTACTCATCTACAAAATTGTATATAATATGTACACATAACTAGTATTAGTTGTAATTTCTATTTTTTAAATCACAAAACAAACAAATCATTTCAAACCAATATATATATATGATTCATTAATGAATCACTAATCATGAATTCACTAATAACATTTTTTTTTAATAGCTCCATATCTTAATACTCAAATAATTTTAATTTGGTATTTTATTTTTTAATTATGGTATAAACAGAGGTAAATAAATTTAACAAAAGGCGTTTGAGTCATTTCAAAACTTCGACTGTAAATGAAGTTCAGAATGATTATTATCGTATTTATATGCTTAGTTCGTTATAGGTCTATAATTTAATGTTCAGGTGAATGCTATCAAACAACGACTTGCTACAATAATTAAAAAAGTAAATAATACTTTTAAATATTTTTTTATTTATTTATTATATATTGTTAATGCTTCTGTAGTTGTAGATCATTTATTATTATAACACGAAATGATAAATATTAAACATGTTTTATCCATTTTATTATTTACTTAGTTCGGAATACGCTAATACTAAATTTATATTCCAACATATATTATCGACTATTTACCCTAGGCATTTAATAAACTGCTTGATTTGACATTATATCTACGACATATACAATACATGATAATACGTGTATACTCGGAGTTCACTAAAAATATCGGGTTTCACTTAGCATACTAAATGAAACCGACATCTTTTGTTAAAAAGTTTGTTTATTTGTTGAAAATATGTATTAGCATATCTACACCGATTATAAATTATTTGCTTTATTAAAGTCTATGTCTCTATCTTTGAATATGCTGTTTTTTGCGGTTTTCTAAAAGTTCAACGAAATATGTTCAAAGTTAACTGGCCATATCCTGAGGAATAAAATTTTTTAAATCAACCTTACTTTTTACCGGCATTCCACCAGTATAATGCGACTATGCGACATTTTGTTCTATGTTTTGTAGTCTGTATCTATGACAGGTTAGGTATTTGCTAATTTAGTTTTCTTTGTGTTATTGATATCCCTGATGAAATTGTAAATATATAATTATACTTTTCAAAGTTTCATCCTTACCTTCTTGCCAACTATCTCCTTTCCCTATACTTAAGTATTCTACCAAATACCAATTACGATTATAAATTTTATCGATTCCGAAGTATTCCAGGAAGTAAAGCACCTTCCGTCCAATCATTGATCATATTTTGTACTTGTTATATAATAATAATAATAATAATAAATTAAATAATAATATAATAATAATAATAATATGTAATACTCAGAATAATGCCTTAAATAATGTATCAATGGTTTTTACTTCATATTATGACAACATGTAATTAATAATTAATATTATATATTATTGGGGTGTTACGCCAATTGGGTATTTGAAAATTATTAAATAATTTGCACAAAAAATTTAATCTAAATAGATATTATTAAAATTTACTATTTCACACAATAATTCAATATTATTATATAGACGAAACTTGCATAGATTAATACTAATATTGAGTAAAATCTTACCAAACCCGTTTTTTTTATATATTTCATATAACTGTTTATTACATTTTTGTTTATGGTCTATACATATAACAATAATGTTTTAATTAATGAAGTTCGCGATAAATGATAATAATAAGTTCAAGGCGACGATTGTTCGAGTTACGAAATTAAATATGTTATATATGTTAGGCTCAAACACCGAAATCACGCAATGTTTGAAAAAACGACCAGAACGAGGTTGTGGACTAATAGAAACGATCACACACCGAAATTCACATTTTGTTTCTGAAACCTAACCCGGTTTATGATCGGGTCAAACCATCCAATACGCGTTCTGACCAAATGGAAAATGACAACACGAATGTTGGAACTTAATAATATAATCATTATAGTAATACTAAACTGCACAATTTATACGAAACCATTAATATTATTATACTAACAGATATAATACACAAATACCACAATACACATATTTTAGTAAGTAAATCAATTATATTTTTTACATAAATTGTATGACAATTAGAATTATATTTATTTGAAGTTACTTACATTAACTTTCTAATCTAATCATAATGTGTTTTGCATGTTAACAATAATATTTAGATTATTGGAATAATTATAATACTTAAATAGATAATTATTTTATTAAGTCTAGCACAACAAAATGTGAATTCCGATGATTAATCGTTTCTATTAGTCCACAACGCGTTCTGGTAGTGTTTTCGTGATTTTGACCATTGAGCGATTCTGTATTCGAACCTAATATATATATGTATATAATGTAATGGATATAGGATGAATATAAAACAAATTATTCTATCGACGGGGATCCGTTGGTATTATTATTATAGTTTTTTATAAATCATATGAATGAGCACGGAGAAGACGGAGGAAAGAAAATTATTCTAAAAATCCGAATCGTTTCCATTCCCCTTCGTCGGTAACTGCGTTGCGGTGCATGCACTCCCCTCCACTTTGGCTAAAACCAGTTGCGACCGATGCGTGGCGAGACGAGCCGACGTGGTACCTTCGTTCGTGCTGGTGGTCAAAATTTAACTTGCTCACTGCTCAGAGCGCCGGCGTTTAATATTTACTATTTAGTAACGTTAAGCCGTTCGAGTATGTAGCTGGTTGTATACGGTCGTCGTCGTGTGGACTCCGACAGGTTTTGGGCGACATTAAAATATATCCGGATGTCACGTTACTCGCACTCACAAGCCATAGTTTATAGCAATAAATTATCGTTCATTGGCAATTTTATTGTATCGTCATAACTTCATATATAAATATATATTATATAAATTTTTCAACCGTTGTATCTATTTATCGTTCGTCGTCTCTGCCGGCCGGCAGATTGCTTTATTCGTCCACGCATCCCGTATGCGTGTCCAGTAGTAAGTATACGACATTTATACCGTACACGTACCTAATAGATTAACATACATGTGCCCACGAAACACACCACATACTGCGCCGTTTATCAACTACCCAACTATACGTGCTGTATCATCCGGTACGATAACTTCGTATAACGTGCACGTTCTGTACTATTATATTTCTTATAGTCCTATGTACACGCGCATACATACGCGTTTATAACATCGCGGTGTCGTGTATTTATTCGAAAATCAATTGCGTGTAATGTTGAAGTTTCACGTTCCAAAACTCGAGCCAATACGTTTTCAGTTTGTAATAAACTAATAAATACACCTACCCGTGTAACAGGTTATACAATGGTAATTTGTATTAGTGTATGATATTTGATGCACGTTAACAATATTATTATATTAGTATAATACGTGTAAACACTATATAGGTGTCTAAATAGAAAACACTGTGTATTTGAAATACAATAATTATATTATCATGAGCTGTATATTCAAATACAGAACTGTAAACAATGTGTTATTCGAATTAAACGTACACAATACCTATATATAAAGCATGCACTTTTTATTATTTTAAGAGAAAATCAAAACAATTATATATTCGAGAGAACAAACACTCGCCTATTATTTACGGGATTTTTTTTATTCTTTTTTCCCTTTCTAATACATTACCATCGTGGTGATTTTTTTTTTACCATAGCTTCAATTACAATACATGTTAACAACAATGAGTGAATTAACTTAATTGAGCAGAGGAAATATGATTGAGCTTACATTACATTTCAATTTGTTTAACAGTCTTAATTTCTAAACTATGTGTCCTGTAGTGCAATAGTTTTTAAATAAGATAATATTTTAGACTAAACTCTTAAAGCTTTTAATATAATAATTATGGTTATTGATTAATCTGGCTATATATATATATACATATACACAGTAAACATTTGTCAATTAATTTTTAGATATTCTAATATAGTTCAAATAAATATTATATTATTGTAAACATATAATCATTATGTAAGCAGCTAAAACTTTTCTGATTAGTTTTAATCTATACATTATACATATAATATATTTTAATGATTAAAGTTTTTAAATTGTTAGTTTTATTTCTATACGAGATAAAATTAAATTTTCTATAACGTATATAGTGTGCATATGTAATTAAATATTGTCATTTCCTGTCAATTATTGATTTATAATTTGAATTGTAAGTTTTAAAAGGGCAATTTTCAAGTTAAAATAACTTACTACCTATCTAATATTAAATAAATATTATAATATTACACAGTTATTGTTATTTGGTTATTTTCATATCACGAATATTTTAAAGGTTACATAAATAGATTAAATAGTAATGTTTTCAATTTGATTTTCAAGTTTATTTTTGCTTTTTAAATTTTTATTTATATTTCAAATTATATTTTTATATGCTTTATAGTCATCAATTATACCATAAAATAAAGAAATCTAGAGGATTTTAATATATTAACTGTAAATATGTATTTCAAAGGAGTTAGGAGTTTTATATTTGATTTATTTATCGTATATATATACAAATACGATCTATAATTATTGGATTTGAATATAATTTAAACTATTTACTTCTAAGTTGTATAAACTCCATATAACTGTATTATAAATAAAATTCCGAACACTGTAGGTATGATATAGGTATAATACTGCGAGGTACCTAAATTGCGTAATTTTTTTTTTCATACATTTTAATTACAGTAATAATTATTATATTTACCACTTCTTAAAAACAAAATTAATAATGTAATATCTCATTTTCATGGGCTGATCTGTCATATTATCATATACACAATGTACTTCTAGTGTTTAAAATAAAAATATATTATTATACAATCGTTGTTATATTAATAATAATTTATTAATATTTTCAAAATTATATTAAGATATATTTATCGACCTGCTTAAAAGGCTTTTTGCATCATAATCATTGTTAAAAACAAGTTGATTACAATTATTAAATTAACAAATGTAAAAGTATTAATATAATCAGTAATTTTTATTACACAATAGGTACCTTCAATAAATATAAAATACCTATTGTGTATGTGTATTTCATATTATAATATACATTCTAAGAAATTCTAATCACGTAAATTTAGTTAACGAAATTAATGTTTCACCTCATTAGTATAGTGTCGGATTTGATTTAAAAAATATGACTCGTAACTTCATATATTTCTATATACCTTTAGTATTCGGTATATCCTTGTACGAATATTTTCAATCGCAATATTATTGATTCAATCTTTAGACATGTTGAAAATAATATTTAATACCTATGTAAAAAATATGTTATCGTTATTAACTATAATATAATACAATATACTGTTTAAAATATTTTAATTTTTTTTTAAATAAAACCAATCATTGTATCTACTTATACATAATTTATTTGTCTATTATAAAATTGCTTATATTAATTTTAAATGCCATAAAATATTAATTATTGGTTTAATAAATACTATAATTAGTAATTACTGTAGGTAACAAATTCGAAAATATAACGAAATGAAATAGTCGAAATATATTTATAATTCATTAAAATACAATGTAAATGTGTACTACTAATTGCCTTCCACGGTTTAAACAAATTATCCACATACTTGCTTGAAAGTACTAATTTTCTTTGGAATTGGTAGACATTTTTACAGTTTAACATCTGTATATAATGTCTTATAACAAACTTAAAAACAAATTTAGTACTTCGGAATTTTCGTCTATTGTTTATTTTATAAGAATAAGTATAGGCATTTAAAAAAAGAATAGGAATTTACGAAGGGAATTCTTTCTTTCGCGAAGCAAAGTCCGAAATTTAATTATGCATTATAATCAACCATAACATGTGTAACTGTTTGCTAAACTATGCCTACATTTATAACTACTAGATAAACAAAAAAAAAGATGTTTTATATTTATAGTGAATATTTACACAGAATTGAAAATTGTTTCTATTTAAAATATAATGATAAATAATTGGAGATGTATTTAATAACTTAAATGTACATCAATATTATTGTGTTGGTCTTAATTTAGACAAAATGCAATGACAAATCGATACCCATAGTAAATTATTCAAAACTATTATTGACAAGCGTCTCATTCTCTTAACCTAAATTGCATTTACTTAAAAACATGCAATTTTCAATAAAATAGTACATTTTTCTTTGTATATACAGTAATAAAATTATATATTAAGTAAATTAAATAGTATCAAATATTATAAATTAAATACTTCGTATATACCGATAACTCAATAATCTTTGTAAATGAAATGATATATTCTAAATAATATGACAAATACTTGTCTGAGATTTTATTTCGATAAAATTATAACACTATGTATATATATATCACCATTTTATGTTGATATATGTATTTAAAACCTACGTTTTTATTTTAAAAAATGATTTTTTTTTTTTTAATTTTCCAATGTTGAGTGGCTTTTTTAATTAGCTAAGTATTTTACTAAACGTTTTTCGCATTTTAAAATCATATTTTATACTTACCTAATATTGTTTGATAATGATTTATTTACATGACCTTATTTCCCAACTATTTTACATTTTAATAACAGAGTCCAGAAAATATATTTATAGATAATCTATGTTTTATCTAGATATTCAATGTGTTCTATTAAAATTATCATTATAAATTGTAGCATTAGTGAATTGCTTCTACCATATAAATGTATTATATATTATATATAATCATATAAGTACAAAATATAATATTTAAATTGCATTTATCAGATTAATATATTGTACTTCATTAAGTATTTAAATAAAAAATAACTACATTTATTAAATTTATAAAATTGTTAGTATGACTTATTAGAACTGACTAAAAGACAAAACCAAAATATTTTAGAACAGTTTTTTGTTGTTGTAAATATCTGTGTTTTGATAATTCTATACGTAATTAATATGTTGTATTGTTTGGAATGTAGTTCTATTATTATAATATAATCACTTAAAGACTAAATATACTATGCGTATTATGTACATCATAGGGAAATAAAATTTTTTTTTAAACATTTTTTTTAAAGTCTTTTTTTGTGGAAATCTGTCGAAAAAATTTACCGAAATTCAGATTTTGTAAAAAAAAGTGCCCAAATACACCCAAAATAGATCAAAGAATGTTTTAATAAAAAACTAAAAATAAATTAGAAATATAATTAAAAAGCAAAATTTTATAACATTTAACACTTATAGGCTTTTTTGTAAGAGTGAACTTCACCCCTTCCTAAAATTTGTCTCCATACTATACAGTCGCATATCTTATACTTTGCGCATGCCTTAATCACGGCACCATTTTACACACAACACGGTTACCTCTTTAACGGAAAACGCGAACAATGATTTTGTATTATTTTGTGTCTTTGTGTTATTCTTAATTTAATTTATCAATGTAAACATATGTTGATTGTTGGGTCATGGAATCACAACCGGTTTATCATCTCATAAGTTATTAGGGTCATGGACAAATATTACATACATACTTGTTCGAATCACATTTATTTATTTGAATGATATATCAATATAATGATGAATAATCAAAGAATGCCAAAATCATAAACAAAAAGACTATGTATTTATTATATTTCATATATTTACTATATGTTTACATAAGAATTACATATTCATAAAGAAACTAAAAATAAGAAATTTAATAATATTTTAAATATACAAATAGATTTTTAAAATAATATTTTTTATCAATAAATATTGATTGATATTAATAAAATACCACAATTGTTCAATTGAAATTTAAATCTCAATATATTTGCTTTTATTAATCATTATTATTATTATTATTATTAATTTATTTTTGATTTTTCGATTATATATTTTTTTTGTAATAGCCATAATTTTCTCATCGTATTTTTTTCGTTTTTATTTCTTATTATTTTTGTTTTATTTTATTTTTCACTTCATACCTGACAATAATTTTTAATCAAAACTGGTAGTAAATAAATACATTTGTACAACTTTATATTTTGTTATTTTGTAATACTTCTTGGCCTTTATATATATATATTTTATATTATAATTCTTTGTTTCATCATTAATATTATTATTATATATAACATATATATTATGTATTGTATTTTTTTAATAGATCGCCGCTCGAGCCTTCAAATTTAAATCCAAAACGTAATACAATGAGTACTACTAGAAGGCAAAGTAAAGAGAAAAAAGATGAATCATGTTTTTCTCACAATTTGCTAACTATATTGACCATTGCATCTGTGGTTGGTGGTGTCATTTTAGGATTTATTTTAAAAGGAGCAAAAACAGAGTAAGTTGAATTGTTTTAAAATATTGAATAAAATAGATCAAATTTTAAATACTGAATATGAAGAAATACATCTAATCGTATTTTTAGAAATAATAAATATATATATTATCTGCATCTGCAAAATACAACATTATAATTTGACAATTGTATGTGTTAAACTTATATGTTTACATATATTTGTTGTTGTTTTATATGATAAATGACTTATATTATTTAAAATTTAAATATAATAACATAAGTTGTACTCCTTGAATGTTATTTATTAATCAGGAATTAATGTTTCATAATTTCCCATTTTAAAAGAAGTTGAAAGTTTCATTCATTGTAACATGTAGATTTTTAAATTTATTTTATGAATCCGGCACTAAACTACAAAAGACAAATATCTAATAAACTAAGCTTCATAAACTGTATATAAGTATATAAAATAACGGCTTTTCATTCGACGAAGTTCCAATGTTCTTCAATTCTCTATGACCTATATGGTAGGTCACATCCTGTATAACATGTTTTTCCTTTAAGATAATATTAACGATTTAAATTAAATTTAGACACATATAACACTATTAAAATATTATATGATAACAAAGGGTATCTTACAGTGTTTTACTTTTATCAAGTTGAACAATAAAGTGCCATAGATCATTTATAATTATTAAAAAAAATTCTTAAGGTCAATATTGTTGAGCTACCTATTTACTAAACATTCCTCATTTTCCTCGCGATTAAATACCAGTTCACCTGATATCTAATTCATATATTTTGATTAATCGTAGGCTTGATATCAATCTTTCTTTCTAGTCCAAACTTCTATTTAAATTTATATCTATTTTTCTTTTATGATTAATTTCAAGATTCCTTCTCTCCTTTCCTTATACACTATTTCTTTTTTGTCCTTTTTCATCCAGGAAAAATCATAAGTCAATTCATTATTTATTATCTGATTAAGTATCAGATATAATATTTTCTTTAAATTTTTGAGACAGTTTTGTGAAATAAATGTTGTCCTAAATGTTTATTAACAGTCATTTTTTAAAATTATAATATACTTTGTGTAACATTTTTTTATTAATTTTAATCGATGTTTAAATATGTACAGATGGACAAAACGCGAAATAACATACGTTCAATTTCCCGGCGATATTTTTCTTCGCATGTTGAAGATGTTAATAGTTCCTTTACTTGTGTCGTCTATTGTATCAGCCATTGGTTCTCTGGATTTGTCTCTGTCTAAGAAAATTGGTTTCCAATCAATTGCGTATTATGCTGCCACTACATCAATGGCTGTTCTGCAGGGTATCTTTTGGGTGATGTTAATTCATCCCGGTAAGGTGATGTCTAATGACGAAAAAACAGCTACCGTACATCAAGATACTCGGCCAATCACCACCGTCGACACTATATTAGACTTAATAAGGTTAGTTGCAAACTTTTTAGTAACACGAGAATACGTAGATGTAGGGTTGTTTACCTAAACAATTTTCGTGGCAAAAATAACGGAGGAATGTGGTATGCAAGATATGACTATTAAATAACGAAACTGTCAAACTAGTAATGAGACGGATATGGGAATAAAATTGGTATATTCATAAACTATAAATATCGTTGCACCAAACAATACCAGTTTATTCGATCTACGTTTAGTAGTTCACTTGTGAGCGTTGTTTAATATTATTACCTTATTCGCGTTGTACGTCGAAATTATGTCAGATGAAAAAATTGAACAGCGTGTCTTAATTTAAAATTTCTTGTGAAACTCGAAAAATCTGAGACTGAAAGTTATCGTTTGTTGATAGATGTATATCATGGAGATAATGTCGTGTTACAACCACATTGTATTGTATTGTTTTTGAATGGCACAAATGATTTCGTGAGGGTCGTGAGCAAATTGTTGACTTAAGACCATGTTGATTGTATTTTTCGATATAAAAGGTGTAATAATGACTGAAAAATGAAGAAAAATGTTTAATTATTAAAAATTGTTAATAAAAAGTTTTTAGAGGGAAAATCTCCTTATTTAATAGCCACACCTCGTATTATTATCTTGACTATGATATAAACCCGTTTATGGATATAGTTTGAAATCATTCAAAGGGATTAAAAATTTATAATTTTTCATTGATTTGCATTCAAAATTACAGTTACCTATATAAACCTATATAGATACCTATATAGTTATCTAAAATAATTAATTTAATAATTATTATTAAAATACATTAATAATATATAAAAAAATATATATATAAATATATATAATACAATTGTATTTTATTTGTATTAACCTGATGATGACATTTTGTCTTAACCGGTAATAATAAACACACATATACAACAACTTTTATATTTTCTTTCTTTTTTCTTTAATTAATGTTAAATACTTTAATACTCATAGGCTTTTTATATATTTAAGTATACATTTATATATATATATATATTTTTGTTTATTTACGAGTATTAACTCATAATTTTTAATTTATTTCTATTCGTTAATTCTTTTATATCTCTTCTTTTTTATTTCTTTATTTTTTTATTTTTTATTTTTTTTTCTTGCATATCCTTTTTACTCTTTATTTGTTTTTTCTTTTATTTTTACTACTATATTATTAATAATATATTGTTAAATTTGACAGAAATATATTTCCGGCCAATCTTATTGAAGCATGTATATCCACAGTATGTAAATGTATTTATTGATTATAAATAAACTTGGTTTTTTAATTTTATTGATTTGTTTTTTTTTTTTTAGTATCGTACAGTACTTGTGCCTCCCAAAGGAGTCGTATTTAACTCTTCAGGTAAGCAATTGTTTTCAATTTTATCATCAATTTATATAGAACGAACCAAAATATTAACATTCTATAACTATTATGCGTGATTAAAATAATGTTATTACAATATGGATATTAGTAATTATTTTTTAAATTTAATTTTACCTTTATTGTTTATTTATTTTAAAAATTATTTTAATATTCAATTTTTTTTTAGTTAATAAATAGACACTTATAACTTAAAAAGTACAACAAACAGTAAATTGATGTTTTAAAATGATTTGTTATATGATTTAATAGATTAATAAAATAGATGCAGCAAACTAATATCAGTGAATATACCTAATTAACCTAATTGTTCATGTATTTATATATACATAGCTGATATCTTGAACATACATAATATACTTGACATCATTAGAATATTGATATTTAAAATAAATGCAACATAATAATTTTTATTTTAGGAAATGCTTCGGATATGACAACATGGGAAATAAAATCAGAAATGGTTGAAGGATCAAACGTACTTGGATTAGTTGCATTCTCCGTAGCTTTTGGTATATGTATTGGAAAATTAGGACCAGTTGGAAAACCATTACTAAACTTCTTCGACAGTTTGGGAGAGGCCGTGATGTTAATGACTAATTGGGTGATATGGTAAAAAGAGTTTTGGAATGAGAATAAATTTATAATATATACTTATTTATAAATAATTGGTTTTTTTTAGGCTATCGCCAATGGGTGTACTCTTTTTAGTAGCATCTAAAGTTTTGGAATTAGATGATTTTGGCGTTATTGTCGGAAGATTAGGAATGTATTTCTTAACAGTGGTATTTGGATTATTTGTACATGGATTCGTCTTGTTACCGCTCATGTATAGTTTATTCACACGTCAGCTACCATTCCAGTTTACATTAAACATGGGACAAGCTATCATTACAGCATTTGGAACAGCTTCCAGGTAAACACAGTATTTATGATTAAACTTAAACATCATAATATGTTTGACTTAATCCAACTTTACCTCGTCATATACAAACATAAACTTTAAGAATATTGGCAACCACTTCTTAAGACAGTAAAATTATTCTTCGACTTCCACTTTGTATTTAAAAAAGAGCTCTTCTCAACCCGTCAACCACTTAGGGATCATAAAGTTATTTTCTTACTACTAATATAAATCATATTTAATGTAATATGGAAATATAATTAAAAAATTGTAAACAAAAATGTATTCTTGTTAATAATTATATCATCTCCATTTGAAATATTAAATATACTTAACCCAACACTTGTTCATATACATGTTAAACAGGAATATAGTATAATACTTAAGATTTAACAACTAAAATTGTATAACAATTTGTATAACAATTTTATTTTTATTTTTCAGTTCTGCGTCTTTACCAATTTCCATGGCCTGTCTTGAAGAAAACAATAAAATTGACGTACGAGTTTCACGATTTGTAATGCCCATTGGGGCCACAATCAACATGGATGGAACCGCATTATATGAAGCAGTAGCCGCTATTTTTATTGCACAACTTAAAGGCTTGGAATTGAGTTTCGGTCAAATCGCTGCTGTTAGGTTAGTATTATGTAACCAATAATAAATATAATTTACTACAAATCGATGTTTTTTTTTTTAGTGTAACTGCTACAATGGCATCTATCGGAGCGGCTGGTATACCTCAAGCAGGTTTAGTTACAATGGTTATGGTTTTGGATACATTAGGTTTACCTGCCGACGATGTATCATTGATTATCGCAGTCGATTGGTTGCTGTAAGTATAAATGAGACCTTCAGTGCAGTAATGGACTAACCCACAAATTTACAATATTTGAATTAATGGCATTAATAGCAATCGTACACCATACAATTCAATTCATAAATGGTCCTTGACCTACACCGTTTTTGGCTTTTGAAAAAAATTCCCCGTAAAAATAGTTTTATGTTTTTTTCCAAATATCTCAATATTAATAATTAGAGGATAGTCCATTATTACATTGAAGGTCTCAAATATGATGTAAGTATTAATAAAAAAAAAATTATAAATACAAAATATTGTCATAGTAACACCTATATAAAGTTTATTTACGTAACTATTGTACATTATTTTATCAATATTTTTTTTAGTGATCGATTCCGAACAACTGTAAATGTACTTGGAGACGCGTATGGAGCTGGTATCGTTGCAAAATTAGCAGAGAATGATTTAGAATTGTTACAGTCACCCAACGAAATCGCAGAAACTGGTGGAAAATTGCCTAATGATGAATGGAACACAACATCTATGTAGATACGATCAGCCATTATTTTTTTTTAATTCATGACTATATTTTCTAAATTTTAGAACATTTTAGTTCTAAACTTAATCTTCATAAGAATGTTTTACCTATCATTTTGATTTTTAATTTTTAATCAAATAATCATTAACCATCTATTATATAGTGTTTAAGTTTTTTTTCTTTTTTAGTTAATATGATATCGTTTTTAACAAAATCAAAATCAAATTTGAGTTTTATACATAATTATTACATTGTATTTATTTCAATCATTTTAGTACATTATTAATTGTAATGCAACATTTTTTTATTAAGAATTTTTCACCAAAAATTTATTACGCTTAGATAGGTACATATCTATAGACTATTAAAACAATTGTAAATATTCATATGAAATGTACCTCTAAGATATACTTAGACTTTCTTAAATTAAGTTACAACTTAATTTAAAAATTCTTTATACATTGGGTTATTTATTATAGCCACAAAAACATTCGTAATTTTGTATTTGTAAACAGTCACGAAATTGAAATTTTTTTTTATAAAATAATGGTTGTACTTTTAGTGAAGTTTTTATTTTTAACCAACGATCAAATTATTTGTAGGTACTTGCATGTAGTTCATAATATTATGGAAATTCAAAATTTTTTTTTAAAAACCATTATTTAAAATGATAACATATTAACAAAAAATATTATTAAAATAAATTGTTTATTGAATCTCAACTGGGTAAAGCTATTTTTAAATTTAATTAGTTATATAAAATTGTATAACTGAAATTAGTTTTATAACTAGATTTGTAATTTGGTTTTGTGTACAATACATTACATTTCAGGATCAAATATTTTTGTGTTCCCTTCCATACTACAAATATTCCACAATATTATATTATTTAGACATTTTTACTTTATTCTTTAAATATATATTTATAATTTAGATATTTTTGTATGCCTATTTTAATAATTATTTTTAACAATTTAAATGTTTTTATTTCATTATTTTCACATTATACTTCTAAATCATAGGAACAAATTATAAATATATATTACACATCTATTATCCATTATTCATCTAATTTATTCAATAAATTATAGTTACTAAATCATAATGTTATACTATAATGTTAATTATTATTAATTAAACTGGACAATTAATTTCAGTCTGCCCCAAATCATATTAAATTGTGTTGTTCAGTACCTTAAATAATTTTATTAAATTTAGGATTTTCAGTTTGTTTACGTTGTTGTTATAACTATTACTTTTTTTTTGTTGTATTATGTTTTTTAAGGTGTTGAACGTACAAAGTATAATCTTTCAAAAATCTGGCTAAAGGTGGCTGACTCATGAATAAGGCCCGATAATAAATTATGTATTATCAATATGCGTGGGAGTATATCTAATTAATCTGAAATTCAGAAAAGTTTGTTGATCTTGTCAATATAAAAATAACTTTTACTATGGAAACAATGATGACGGTCTTACTATCGATATGGTTTAACATTGTTCAGTAGATATCGTAGGTGTGCGCGCTGAAGGGAGGCGTTTTTTTTTAAAAATTCCAGAATGGCCTTTATATATCAACATGTATTTTATATAGGTGTTCACGAAATCTGAAGGGCGTTGAGAAATATTTAGTAAAAGAAAAATATTAGGATTTTTGTTCAAGAAAAAAAGGGCCCATAACTGTTTCACACTCTATTGGAAACTAATGTCTACACGCCACTATAGTAGCCAATATCCTTTTGAAAAATATGCATATAATAGCCAAACGTATTTAGTAGACATCGTGAACAAAGTTCGTATAATATAATATTAGTATATGTTGCACTTGCGTGTTGTACGGAAACCCTGATATCAGTTGAACATCATTGCATCTATGAATTTTGAACAAAACATTTTAAATACTTGACGTTTGTTCGCTTACAAATATTATTATGACTAGTGTGTAGAGATTATATTTAAACATATTGTCAGTGTTCAATAGTTTTTTAAATTTATTGTATATTACATGTTATATGTAAGTTTTTTTTCGTTGAATAAAAAGTTAAATAAATAACGTGTAACATTTATGGTACATGAACATTTTTTTTTATTGAAAAAAATACAAATACAACCAAACATTTTTTTATGTATAAATAAACATATATCAAATATAGCCAATGAATATTAATTATTGTAATCAAAATCAAAAAATATACTATTGTATACAATTTGTTTATTAACTACAGCTTCAATTAAACATTATATAAAGTGAAACATTTATACCCATTTAAAATTTGTTTTTTAAAAGTTGTTTATAATTATTATGCACTGGCAAAATGGTCAAACATATCAACAAATTAAATACATAACATTTGTTTCATATATATGTGTGTGTGTGCGAATATATGGTTAGGTTATCATTTTTGTTATATAAGAAAATGTTATTTAGGATTTGATATGATAAAGGAAACAGTCAAATTGATTACATTAATAAATAATTTTGAATTTGTTTATTATTTATTAATATTATGAATTATAAATAGTGAAATGTTATAAAGCATATTATTAACAGTAAAATTAAGATATATTTTCTGATGAAAATATAATGCCAATTCACTCAATTGCTCAATTCTTTTCATATTCAATTTCGATATGAGGGCGACCTTTAGATTTTACAATTTTCTTTGCTTTCCTCATTGCAATATCCTATAAATTAAATTGAAGTATTATAAACTATAAAAATATTGTAAACATTATTTAATAGATTAAGCACCATAAAATCCAATTTTGAATCTTAAATCTATATTTTACTGCCATTAATTTATGTTTAAAAGCCAATTTCTGTGGTATATAATTTTCCATAGTATACAAAATTAAAATATCTACATACAATTTTCTAGTTTTATTCAAGTCATTCACGATTTCATTATTTATTCTATTCTCTGAAAGTGAGATTTATTTGGCAATGGTGAAAAATGTTAAATGCTTATTTATCTATACACCGCATTATATTTAATATTTATAATTATATTAAAAATAATTCATTAAACAAATTGGAAAATATTATGTTAACTGATAATAATAAATATATTTTCAATTAGATAAATATAAATATGGGATATTATTTTTCTTATTAAATATAATTAAATGTTTGATAAAATAAACATTGTGTGAATTTGTAAGTATTATTCATACCCAAAAAGTGTAGATATGAAATAAATAGTATGAGAATGAAAAAAAAAAACAAGATTCCATTTGAGATTTCATCCTATAAAGACGCGACCTCACTCAGTGATCCAATCTTGGAACCCTCATCAGTATAAATATACTAAAATATGCTTGAGAACTTGTGACTGTTTTATACTATACACTATAACCCCATAACCACAAAAATAATAATACACTTTAATGCGTATACATGGTTGTCAAAATATGTATACACAGTTAAAGTATTATTATATTTATGATTTTGGGTTTATAATGTATAGTATAAGAAAGTATAACCAACATAAATATGGTGCTCAACCTGTCAACTTTTATTATTTATTCGTACTTCTATATCGTCCATTTCTAAATCTTCTTCGCCTTCAGAATAAACAAATTCAGATACATTTTCATCTTCTTCATCGTCATCCATTTCTATATCATCGTAATCTATATCATTATCAGACTCTTCAGCCTCTATATACTCGTTAGCATCTTCATTCTAAAAATATGTAGTTAATAATTAAAATAATTGTGTGTATATAAATATGGAAAAACGGTGATGATCTTTTCATTAAACATACATCTGAATCTTCTTTTTCATTTTCAAGTGCTTTTTCGAATGCTTGTTGATTAATATTATACATATCACCATACTATAAAAAAAAAATGTATATATACATAAACATATGTCGATAAAATTATTAAATTAATGTATGATTTTAAAAATGATTATTACTTATTATAAAATAATGATTGCGTAAAACATTTTACATTACAATTAAAATTAGAAACTAATTAAAAAACAAAAACAAAATTTGTTGAATAAAGTATAAAATAAATTTTGTTATATTAATTATATATGTATATATACCGTTCCACTTTTAAGCCTTTCAACTAATTCCTTTTCAATAACATTATCCAAACGTGCAGCAATCTCAGCTTTATACTCTCTTCTTTTAATTCGTTTTTCCACTTTTCTTGGCATAGAAACTAATTCTTTCCTAAAATTAGTTCGTGTATCAAGTTAATATGTTTTGAACATTTAAAATCATTTAATTAAATAGAACATACTGAGTTTTAAGCTTAAGTTTTCTCATCCGAATTAAATATTGAGTTATGCGTACAAAACGTTGTTTGCACATTGATTTTAATGGACCTGGCCAATATAACATGTGTTCATTCATTTGAGATATAGCTTTTTGAAAATTTCTAGACAATTTGATTTTTTCCCATTGTCTATTTGGATAGGTACATCTGAAAAAAAAATTGATACCATACACAAAAACAAATGCATTCATAATATAATTTAGTCATCTATACCTTTCTGCAGTTTTTAAAAAGAGATATATAATACCCTTCTCTTCTCTGATAGTAGCATATCGACTATTGGCTAATGGACAATGAGTACGATTACACAAACCAGATAAGTTATATTCGTTCCGGCAAAACTTTGATGAATCTGTCCTAAAATATTAATTAAAAGTATTAAAATAATGTAATTCATACAAATTAACATAAACTATGTGCATTTTAAAGGGCGTTTAAGAAATCATTTATTGTGAGAAATGACAAAACAATATGTATACTATATAAATATATAATGGGTATTTCTTACAATGACCAATTTTCTTAACCAAACAATATAATTATAATAATAATTTACTTGATTTTGAATGAACAGAATGTATTTTTTATAATTGACCAAACAATCTGAAAAAAGTAAAAAACTAATTAATAATAATCTATATTCTTAAACTAGTTCAAAATATTACTTTTCATTTGTATACAAATTAGTTTGTCAATAATACAGTTGTAACTACATTATTTTAATTCAAGTAGAATTGAAAACCATTTTAAAAATAATTATATATTTTTTAAATTGTTTTTGTCTCAACCTTAATTAAAATAGTGCCTATCCCTATTATTTTAATTGAGATTCAACAACAAAATAATTATTTATGCAATGTAGGTAAGGAAAATAATTGAATTATTCCAAATGTTTTTTCATTGAACTACATCAGATACATACACAAAAATTGAAAGAAGAAATCTGAAAGTCAGTCATAACTCAAAAAAAAAACACTATTACGTTATATATATATTTCCGAATTTCAATTAGTTGACTAGAATATGAGACTATAATTACAAAACTTATTTTGTGGGAACCAAGTATTTATTAACGCAATATGTGCCAACGAAAATGTGTGAAAAAATCTACGTAATCAGACATAATTTTACAAGAAATTGTTCATTAAATAGTATTTGAACGAACAATATATAAAGTATTATCATAAATCATCTTTTTATTTTGGCGATAGTTAACCTACATTAATATTAAACTACAATATTTACAACTTATAGTATACACCGTATATAAAATAAATTAAGAGAATGATTTACTCACATCATCTTGATCCATGTTGACGTTTGTGTATAGAATTGTCACTAATCGAGAAAAATACAGTAAATTATAATTACAATTGTAAACTGGACGCACATGTAAAGCACAAAAGAACGATTAATATCAATACAACATTATTTTGCAGTACGTACACAGTGATTGTAAGGTTAGTTATGAAGTGTCGTTTGGGAACAAAGTCGCTTTAATCTAAAATATACAATGTTCACCTACGACCAAATGATATTGCACCACTCTCTGATAACACCATTATTTATCACGATGATAATCTTAAACTGTGAGTGCGACTTTTATTGTTAGTGCAAGTCATAATATCAATTGTATTCGCTTATAAAATAATTTGTATAAACAAGTTCCATGATCGTCAATCAGTTAATATATTTTTTGAAAAAAGTAAATATTTATACGTTTAGTTAAGTGATTTTATTCGATTTTCAAAACTAAAAATGTCTTCGGATGATGATAACGATGAATATATTGTGCATGGAAAATTATTGGACCCCATACAAGAAGGTCAGTTTCACTGGGATTTGGAATACTTACTTTTATTATTAGTAAAATTGTTTTGAAATACATATGAAATTAGCTATTATGAGTTCACTTATTTTATTTAAAATGTTGTTTTCTTTCCCATAGTTAAGAACGAATGTAACATAGTTTATATAACGTTATATAGTAATTTATTTAAGTATATTGTAATATATAGCTTTTAAAAAGATATTATTTTGTATTATTTATTAAACCTAATTTTTCATTAGTATCACTAAACAATATAAAATGTAATTTTTGTGTTAAATTAAAATATTAATGTTTAATTTCCTTTTATAGATGAGATTGTAAAAAAAGTACATCCTGATAATCAGTTTGTTAAAGACGAAAATGGATTGAGACGATTTCATGGTGCTTTTACTGGGGGCTTCTCAGCCGGATATTATAATACTGTTGGGTCTTTGGAAGGATGGACCCCAAGGACATTTAAATCATCTCGAAATTCAAAATGTGTTACAACATCTCAAAATGCTTATGATTTTATGGACGAAGAAGTAATAAGTTTACCATATTAACCATATTTACCTAAACTACATAGATTGGATAAATTAATTTTTTTATATTTTTATTAGGATAAAAAAAATTTAGGTGTTGATTCGTCTAGTTTAAAAATCAAATCAGAATACAATAATCATTCTTTAAGAAAACGGAAATATCCAGAAATTGATAGTGGACCTATTCCTGGGAAACCAATACTTGGAGAAATTTTAAAACCAATTCCGTAAGTATTCATAACCTAATTTTATTAATATTATTTTAATTATTGTATTATTCTACATTAGAAATACGTGGGGTTTTGAATTATTGATGAATATGGGTTGGAAACCAGGTCAAGGTGTAGGACCTCGACTCACACGACAAGAAAAACAGCAAACCGAGAAAGAGTTGTATAATGTTGGAATGAAATTTCAAAGAAATACAATACAGACTACTGATGATGATGATAATGATATAACAAATTTATTATTTAAAAACGTTAAGGTTTCACCATATGAATATGAATCTGTTGTTTTTAAGCCAAAGTTTGACACTTTTGGGCTAGGTTATGAAAGTCTCCAAAAACCTAATGCTTCAGTAAAATCTACAAACAAATACAGTAAACTTACTATTGGTGGAAAATCTATTCATGGACAAGTAATTATTATTTGTAACTGTTTGTTTAATTAATCAATACATAACACATAATATTCATTAAAAGGTTTTATTATGTACTTTTTTATTAATAGTAAATTATAATTGTTATATAATTTGTAATAAAATTATATTGATTTATAATTAGGCATTTGGAGTTGGTGTTTATGAAAATGATGATGATGATATTTATAAAACTGAAGACTTATCAACTTATGATTTTACATTAGATGATAAATCTCAAAAACTTCATCATAAATCTAAAATACATTTTGGTACTAACTGTATTGACAATTTTGTTGAAAATACAACTGTTAAAAACAATTTATTTGAAGAACTCCAGTCTACTATAGAAATTCCACCTGGTAATTTGATATAAATATTTGTTTATCTCATTTATTAGGGAAAAAATAAACATAGTTTAATCATTTTATTAGAATGGCGTCCTCAGGGAATGTTTGACAGAATTATTGGTCAATGTCCTTCTGATTCATACAATCAATGTAATAATTCTCCAAACATTTCTAATATAAATGTGAATACAAGACAGCGAGAAATTAAAATTCCTGAATTACGTGCATCAGTTGAAGAATTTGTTAAAAAAGGTAATGTCTTTTAACTGCTAAGGATTCAAAATATTAATTTTTTTTTTTTTTTTTAAGAAACTCCTAATTATTTATCAGAAATAATATCTGATCGATTTACAAGAGCTGTATTACCAGATGATTCTACTAATGCTACAATACCAGTTGCCCGTACATTTAATTCAGCATTAGAAATATTAAAAAGCTATGCTATTAAAAAACAATTTGGTTTTTGGACGCGGAAAACAGAATTATGGATACCTGATAAGTTGCTTTGTAAAAGATTTAATATTCCTGTTCCAAAACAGTCAATGTAATTTATTCACGTATTATTCAATCTATTTTTTAATTTATAAACTCATAATAAAATATGTCTTTAGAATAAAGCCAATAGATGATGGAAAAAAGCGTGGAGTTTCTATTCTATTTAATTCTTTACAATTTCCGTCAAATGAAATTCAAATTTCAAAACCAATTGCTATAACTAATGTGAAAGACGAACAAATTACTTTAGAAGATGTAAGTTTTATGTCATATATTTATACTTCACAAATAGCATTTCGTGTTATATTTATACTTTACAAATAGCATTTCGTATTATATTTTTCCCTTTTAGATGATAAAACATGCTATTTTATAATTTTTTATAATTTCGTTTCATTACATGTATATATTGTTTACTGCATTAATATCTGAGCTCTCGTTATATATTACATTATTATTTTAGGATACAACTAGTATACAAGAATGTCCAAGTGAAAAACCGAGTGTTGATTTTTTCAAAGCTATTTTTTTGGATGATAGTGATGAAAATAATTTCAGTGAAAATAAGTTACCAGACATAAATATGGAAGATGATCATCCAAAAGAAATTCTATCATTAAACAAAGAAACAGCTAAACCTGGTATCCTCCCCAAAGGAATTTTCACGAATCTTAATTTTGACAATTTATTTAACTCTCCTGTCAACGATTATTGTATAACTCAGACTGATAATGAAAATAAGTTATATGGTCCACTTTTGCCAGAAGACAAAAGTTTAAATGTAAGCTCTGTCAATGTTAGAAGCATCGAAAATTCTTTGTCAGGAGATGAATGGATTGAAAAAACGCAGTCGTCCAAAGAGATTGCCAGTCGTCAAAATAAACACAAAAAACATAAGAAACATAAGAAGAAAAAAAGTCATAAATATAAATAATTATTTATTATTATTTTTTTTTTTTGTATTAACTTTGGAAAGTGTATATTATTACACAGTATATTGTTATGTATTAAATATGATTTGAAATATTATAATAGCAAATGTATCTCATTGTATGTCTTGTGTATTATGTATTCTATGCATTTAAAATTATTATAAAATTCAAAATAAAATAGTAATTATTTATAATTTAAGTTACTTATAATGTTCATGAAATAAAGTAAGTTGGATTGAAAATTAGTTAATCTACTATCACTACTTGTTTCCGGTTTGGTAAATGGTATGATTAGATAAAGGCAGCAAAATAATTATAAAAATATAATAACTAGCAATTACATCATTTAAATCATTAATGGGACACCAACGCATTGTAATTCGGAACTAATGTTAGCTGCCACAAGGTTGCTGTCAATCCAACATAGATATGTTGTTATTGAGCCATTTAGGTTGCCAGCAATCTAAAACAATTATTCTTCACGGGCCACTTAAGGCAGTGGCAGTGACTGCCCAATTGACTTGTTAATTTCAATGCATTCTATTATTTTATGGTGTAGAAATTAAGACATGAAAACTATAGAGGAGAAAAAAATTAAAATTAATTTCTATATTTATAATTAAAAAAAATTATTTGTAGTACAATTTTGAAATTTGTAACGAAAGTAATTTGATTTTTTAATATAATTGAAAACAATTTTTTTGTTTTACCAATGAGTATTAAAACTAATATTAAGGCTGAAAAAAAAAGTTTATTGTTGCACCTAGATCTTATCAGTATTCGTATCAATTTGTGCTGGAGATTCGGTTTACTTGTTCCGAAATTCCGATTGCAGATCATCATAGCACATCCCTTTCTTTATTATATATGCTCGTAATGGACAATCTCATTCGCGCAAGTCCGACGGTAAGGCCACAGATTGTTTTCGTATGGGATGTGGTTCTACCGACGGATCATGTTGATCACACTGGCGCGAACACCGTCACCAGGATAGAAACTGTCAACGCCCTCCCTTAACCTCTCCACACACCTCCCACCGTTCAACAAAAATTGTTTCCGATGACTTCCAAAAATGAATTATAAAAACAATAGTAATTAATAGACTGTATAGAATAGTATTCTTGTCTATGCTGTATATAGTGCGGACCGTTACGTCAGTGATCGTCAACACGCAAATACATATAATGTATTATATAATTACGCAAAGTGTATCGTGTTGTGTAAAAAAAAATTTGGGAACCCCTCGTGTAATAAAATTCGAAGTCCCACGTATGTACAATATAATTCGTCTATGGCTTGCGGTGATAACCTACCACCGTTATCAATAATTTTCGGACGACGTTGCGTTCTTTTCATCCGAGTACGAAACACGTTATAGTACTTAGGTATATGTTTTAGAGTATGCTCTACGTATTTTGATATTGTTTTCTATAGTAAATTAATTTTTCACAGTGATTTGGTGATCCGTCCGTACCGTATTCGCTGCGTTCGAAGGCCTTCAGGAGTATTGTGCCGACCGGCCACCGTTTTACAGCCGGAGAGCAGAAAGTCTGCGGCATTCGTTTTGGATCAACCATGCGTTTCGCCGCGATCGCCTTACTGCTTTTTGGAGTGTTTTCCATAAGAGGTTTGGCCTTCTACCTGCCCGGTCTGGCGCCAGTTAACTATTGCAAAAAACCTGCTGCATCTTGCTCGGTAAAGAAACAGACTGCATTTATTATATACTATACATGTAGACCACATATTTATATGATCTATGTATCTGTGTGACCATCTGCAATAAGCTGCTGATTTGCAAAAATGTAAAATGTTTTATATGCATTCTGTGTAAACAATACCCGGAATTGTTAAATAAAGTACAACAAATTAATTAATTTATCTAAGTTAGGTATAATAATATTATGAACGGATTTAAAAGATTGTTTACCTATCGGGCCAATTCTCTAAGACTCATATGACGATTTTTGAACGCCACCTTCTTAATTTTGTTAATGCTTTCGTCGTTCGTAAATATTACAGGTTAACCAGAATGAGGCAAATTAACTAACACTTCTTGACCTTCTTTGAATGTTTATACTATTCCTATACTTTTGTTTTTTCCATTGTAAAAATCGCAGAGCACTCAAAAGTATAACTAACAAAAACAGCTACGGTCAATACACTGAGTCACAGGTCACCCTCAAACTGTATGTGGTAACTAGGTAGTATGGTACAAATTTAAAGAAAAAAATTGTGGTGATATATTTTATGCGCGTCTTTCAAATGATAAATTCCAGGTACTTTTTACACAGAATGTATATCTATATGTATTTTTTTTTTATTTAAAAAAGTTTTAATAAAATCGCCTATTTTTGATGATAATAATTGATCGCCAATAATTGCTTCTTTGATATTTTATATATATATTCAATGACATTTATTTATCCAATTGTTATTTTATTATCTAAAAAATTATTTTTACAAATAATACAATCATGCATTTTACCAATCGATCATTGATTTGATGTCAATAGATCGTACACATTCAAAAACGTTTCCAATATATAATTTTGTATAAACACTTAAATTATGTAGGTGGTTATATTAACTATTGTCTTGTATGAAAATAACCTTATAGCTTTTAAACTGCTTTCAAACTAATAGTTTCTGATTACTTATTACTTACTATTTCCTTTACATTGTATTATTAATATTTAATTTTTAATTGTGTTATAGAATAAGGTTGAGTTATTTGTGAACAGGCTTAATTCTGACGAATCTGTTATACCATATGAATATCATTAGTAAGTATAATTTTGGATGTTTACTATTTTAAACAAATATTTGTCTTATAAAAATAATTTAGTATTCATTTTAGTTGTATGTTTTTTAAATTTATTCATTCATAATTTTACTGACAATTGCTCTAAAAAAATATCACAAATAATTACTTTAATTAAATTTTTATGTGAATACAGTAGGTAATAATTTATATAGGTATAGCACATACAATTATAATTTATTCGCTTTCTACAGTGTATAGTTGTTGAGGTAATTGAGTTCATACCAATATTATTTGTTTAGATATAAATTATACCTGAAAATAAAACTATTATATAGGGTCTGACACTGATAATGGATAGTTTTCAAATTATAATAAATTTAAATTATTTAAATTTGGAGAAATTAGATTTGTGGTGCTATATTTCTAACTATATACTGTTTAGTATTAATAGTAATTATGAATCGTTGGAAAGTAGAACATTGTTTATTCAAAGTTAAAAGTTATTATCATAATAGCTGTTCTATGGTTATTATTCAACGCTCTTTTCAACAGAAATTTGGATTAATGAGTTGCAAAAACATACCAAATTATAATAGAATTCTTTGTATGATAAAAAAAGATTACTGGTTCTGTAGCTGACAAAAAAAACTTCTGGTTTTAAAATGCTCGGTATTAAGGAATATTGAAAATACATAAGTATGAATAAAATATGATTTCAAAAGAACTGGGCAGCAAAAAGCTCGTTAATATATCATTTTTGATAAACGATTATTTTGTTGGCATAGCGATTATGGTCTCCAGATCACTAATTTAACACTATATGATTTTTTTATGGTGATATTTAAAATCCAAAGTCTATAAAAAAAAAAGCCACATCTGTGAGTGATTTCAAGAATAAAATAACGATAGAAGTAAAAAAAAACCCCTCAAATGTTGTGCTTTATGAATAATATATCTGTTTGCACAAATGTGATGCACAAATGTATTGGTTAAAATGGATGTCATATGACAAATGTATTTTTTTTTAAATAATTAATTAATTATGTTAAGTTAAATAAAATCTTGTATATATTTTTATTTTTTTTCTTCATATGAATAAATTTGAATCAAAGTTATATAAATTGTGTTTTAAACCATCTATTATCAGTGGACCCTTATGTATAATATATCAAGTATGAATATTTAACACTATTTTTTTGTTGTCAATAAATTAGTTTATTCATTTTTTATTAATAAACATTTATTTGTGATTAATTAATTAATTTTACCTATTTATTACTTTATTAAATTTTTTTTCTTATAGTTTTGACTTTTGTACGTCTGATGAAAGTAAATCTCCAACCGAAAATCTTGGACAAGTCTTATTTGGGGAAAGAATCAGACCGTCTGGATATAATGTAAGTATTTATTATTATTTATTTTATATTTCATTCAACAAAATGGATATGATTCAAACATTACATAGATACAAAAAAAAAAGATAAAAAATTAAATTTTAAAGTAAAAATAACTTTGATTTTATTAAGGCATACAAAATGTGTTTAATTTTAAATATTTCTCCAATCATTTCAAAAAATGTCTAATAATTTTTTCATTATCTACAGATTTCATTTTTAGTTGATGAAGAATGTAAAAAACTATGCACTAAAAGATATATTCCTAATGACTCTATTAGTAATATGAAACTCTTTGTTCTTAAACGAGGAATGAGTTTAAATTATCAACACCATTTCATTGCGGGTAAGTATTAGAAAATTAGTAAAATAATTTTTTTCTTGGATAAAATAGTATTTCTTATTAAAAATGACATTTCAGATAATTTACCAGTGACATGGTGTTACGATTTAGATGATGGATCACAATATTGTAATACAGGATTTCCAATGGGTTGTTATAAACCGGCTAATCATGATAACAATTTATGTTCAACTATTCTTAGAGTAAGATTTTTTTATTATGTATATTGTTAATATTCTCTTTAAAAAAAAAAAATCATGTTGTTAAAGTCTGTTTTAATTAAATATAATAATTATTATTTTAGGTACTTCCACAAATGTTAAAACCAAATACATATTATATATTCAACCATTTAGAATTCACAATTACGTATCACAGTGGGAAGAATGAAGATTGGGGATCATCTTTTAATTCTGAAGGTGGTCGAATCATAGGTAATTTATTGATTTTTATTTACAATGTATCTAGTGCATATTTATATAATTTGTTTTATTATATATTAGATTGTATTGTCCTGTTTCGAGAAATGTATTAATTTCAATTATTTTAGAATCAACTTTTTGGTATTAAATTTAAACATGAATAGACCGTGAATACCTAACGATGTGTATTTGCGTTCACGGACATACTATAATCAGCCGTCCCTCTTGTCTGTGACTATTGTAGATGAAAATATTTTCCGTCGCTTTTATTTATGCGTACAATAAAAGTTGCCACCGACGACAGAGACAACGAAACATTCATATTTATAGACAATGCAGAAATAGCTATTGTGTAATTGGGCCTTTCTGCTTAATTTTGCCCGTTAGTACTTAATTGTTATTATAAATATGAATGTTTCGAATTATAGTAAAAATACGATTACTTATGAACAACCGACTGAACTGAATATATTGAATCAATATTTTTGGTCATTCTATTCATAGTCGCTTTTCCGTGAACCTATGTTAATCCTTCGTATGATTTATCGTTTGATATAGCTCATTGTGTTATTTTTTTTATAGTATATTTTCTGTTTCTTTATTATATTTTTCATTTAATTTATTGTTTCTTGTTTTATTAATAAATTGTATAAGTTTTTCATCACACATCATAAAAGTGTTAGTACTTTCATCAAAAATTCACACACAGTCAAAATAATATCCATTCATTAGTGATTTTGTGCGGGCCACTCGTACACCGTCACAAACATTTCATTACACAGAGAATTATTAGAATTAATATTTTATCTTGGAATGTTTTTGGTATCCACACAATTACTTATTAATGTATATATTATTTATTTTACAGCCGTAAAAGTAAAGCTGAAAAGTGTCAAACATAGATATCCAACTTATGGATGTGATTCGGGTTTCATGGAAATACCTGCTGATAAAATTAATTCAGAATTGAATATTACATATTCTTATTCCGTTAAATTTGAGGTTTGTTTTAAGTTTTAGTATTGAAAATGTATATGCTGAATGGTTGATATATAAATGTATGTGTTTATGTGTGCTTATTCATTTAAATTATAATAAATTATTTTCATTTAAAATTACATTATAAATTTTTTACATTTCAGATGAATAATACTGTAAAATGGTCATCACGTTGGGATTACATTTTGGATTCAGTCCCGCCTACGAATATTCAATGGTTTAGTATATTAAACTCATTGATGATAGTTATTTTCTTGTCTGGAATGGTTGCGATGATTATATTACGTACATTGCATAAAGATATTGCCAGATATAATCAAGTAACTGTCTTAATTTAATTTTTACAAATTATTTATATTGTAATCATAGCATTATAACATCCAAACGTATATATTATAATTTTAGAGTATAGAATTTAAGTTAATTTATTGTTTAGGATTTACAACATATGTATTGTTTTAATGTGCTTAGATTGATTCGGGTGACGAAATTAAAGAAGATTTTGGTTGGAAACTTGTCCATGGAGATGTCTTTCGACCTCCGAAACGAGGAATCTTACTTTCCATTTTTCTTGGTTCTGGGGTACAGATTATATGTATGACAATTGTAACACTAGGTAAATATTTTTTAAATGTTAAATTGTATTTTTTTTAAAATAATATTATTATTATTTTTCAGCGTTTGCGTGTTTGGGATTTTTGTCACCAGCTAACAGAGGATCTCTTATGACATGTGCTTTGATATTATATGTTTCTTTTGGGACGCCAGCTGGATATGTATCATCAAGAATTTATAAGAGTTTTGGAGGGGAGAAGTGGAAAACAAATATAATATTAACGTCTATGTTTTGTCCTGGGTTAGATAAAAATTACATAGTTTTTATATTTAACATAATTTGTATTTCTATATTGTATATAATTATTTAAATTTTTTCAGAGTGGTTTTTTGTTTATTTTTCATAATGAATTTAGTTTTATGGGCTAAAAATAGTTCAGCTGCCATACCATTTTCAACGTTACTAGCATTATTATTTTTATGGTTTTGTGTATCTGTTCCATTAACATTTTTGGGAGCTTTAATTGGATTTCGTAAAAGAGTGAGTATACAAGTATATACATATATAGCCTATATTTTAATACTTGACATTTTTTTCAGTTGTATTGATATTCGTTTCACAATTTATATACGATTATGTGATTAAGATATTTCATAATGTTTTTATTATGCTATATTATTATATCTAATCATTTATAATATTATGTTATATTTAAACAGCTAATTAATTTTATCTCATTGTAAATTTGCCATTTAGTTCTATATGTTAAATTTGCTAATCTTGACTAATTTATCTGAGAACTTAAATGTTTCTACATTTTAAACTATGACTTTTTTTGTTTTGTTTACATAAAATAAAATAGCATTTTATATGTTTTAGCCTATTGAGCACCCAGTAAGAACAAATCAGATTCCAAGACAAATTCCTGAACAAACTATTTATACACAATCTTTTCCTGGTATTATTATGGGTGGAGTTTTACCTTTTGGATGTATTTTTATTCAGCTCTATTTCATTCTTAACTCTCTATGGTATTTATAATAATATTTATTATTCAGTTATATTTAAATTTTTGTTACTCAAATTAATGATAACCTATTTAAAAAAACTTTGATTGATTTTAGGTCCAATCAAATGTATTATATGTTTGGATTTTTGTTTCTCGTATTTATAATACTTGTAATTACTTGTTCAGAAACTACTGTTTTATTGTGTTATTTCCATTTATGTGCTGAAGTAAGACTTTTTTTTTTAAAATTATATTTAAAATTTGAATACTTGTTAATATTTATATATTTTTAGGATTATCATTGGTGGTGGAGAAGCTTTTTGACAAGTTCATTCACCTCTTTTTATTTATTTTTATATTGTGTGCATTATTTCAAAACAAGGCTTAATATTGAAGGTCTAGCCTCGACTTTTCTTTATTTTGGATATACAATTATAATTGTATTTCTGTTCTTCTTAATGACTGGTAAGTTTATAATTATTTAAAACAATATATGTACTACTAAAATGAATAAAATATTGCAAGTACAGGATCTTTCTATGTTCTTCTCCATAGTTTTGGTTTAAGAAAGTTATTTATGTAACAATTTTAGTTGATTGTAATGTCTGAAACAGAGATTCAGTTCTCCTCAACAAAATAAGGAACAATGATACCAAGGTTTTTAATTGTACTCTAAAATTAGGGCTATGTAGTGGTCTCTTGTGAATGTTACAGGGATTTTTGAAATTGAGTATCAATTATATTGTTTTTCGACTATATTTTTGAAAATGTGTTTCATCGCTCATCATTATGTTGCAATGTTAATGTCCTTGAAAAAAGCAGATCTTTGTGCATAATGTTCAACAATTATCTGTTGCACGATCGCTATTTTGTAAGGATGTGACCTTAAATCTCCTATTTCATCTTATTTAATTCTTCTACTTTGCTTATAGCTAATATGCTTAACCATTTGTTCATTAATTTCAAATTCAGTAGCATGATGGTGTGTAGAACAAGAGGGGCTCCTTATAACTAATAGCATTAATTATAATTAGTAGTAATCAATTATAGGCTTTAACATGTTAGAAATGTATTAAGTTATAGTAGTTTAATATTGACATTATCAAGTAATAATCAATAATAATTAAGTTAAAAATCAAAATTCATGTCAGAACAGATGTAATTTATGTGACAAATAATAAATGTATACAAACTCAATATCCTGAGACCAAATGTTCATTCAATATTATAAAGTAGTTTGAAACTAATATAATTATTATTATTATTATTTTTTTTTTTAGGAACAATTGGATTTTTTGCAACATTTTGGTTTATTCGGAAGATTTACAGCGTTGTGAAAGTGGACTAAATTGTACATTGTTATCATTGGTCTTTTGATTTTTATTAAAACTATATCATAATTAATTAATTTTTTTTCTTTGTACTATAGCATTGTATTTGAAATATAAAATGCCTTATATGTAAATATATATTTTTATTCTATTTTTCATTCTTTAAAATTACATTTTTCTATATATTATTATTATTATTTCTAAATTACAACAATCAGTAATTATTTGACTTAACATTAAATAATACCATAAAACACACATGAATATAATACAAATATATTTTACAATTGCTTGAGAGTTAATATAAAATAAATTTATTTCTTTGGAAAATGAAAATAATTTTTACTTAATGTATTTTGTTTATATATACCTTGTAAAGACAAGTAAATAATAAACAAATTAAATCATATATATATATAACCATTTAATTTTATCTATTATATTTATTAATTATAATATATTGTAATTTTATTATACAATTATACGCCTATTATTGAATAAAATGCACTAATACAGTGAATCCTTGAAACCTCTACATATACTTTCTAAGAGAATTAGATGATTTTGTAAATAAATGTTTCGCTGAACCTAATGTATTATTAGTTGAAATTTGTAACATGTTAAATGTTGATATTATAGACTGTAGCTATCAAATTAGTATGAATTAAAATTAATGTTAGAGATAAGTAACAAAATGTGTTGATATCTAAATGTTTGATATACAAATATATGAAATTATATTAAAATGCAATGTATTGTCATTGATCACGGTTTACATTAAAATGTAAACCGAAATTTCTCCAACCTCTGAAAAAACATATCTAAGGATAACGGGTCGGATTGATACATAGCGGTCGTTTTTTCCTTCTTCTGAGAATCGAAAAAAATATCTATACAAATTGAATCAATTAAGTTACTCGTGACGTTATGGGCGTGTAGATATCCATGTCGGACAAGAACTTGTCTATTCGGAAAACCTAAAGTGCCATGGACCTTTTAGCCTTTTCGTCCTTGATCCGCTCAGTCCGGTTGCTTACCTGTCATAATCTAACCGATTCTCATGCTTGCGACCGGATCTTCGTCGAATGTCGAAGCGTCCCTAGGACCACAGAGAATGTCTTCAATGTCAGACGGTCTGATCTCTTTGCCTCTCAACATCCATTTCACAACTAGTCGATGTTCTCGCCAGTGAACGCAGTAGAATACAGTGTGCTCGGCCGTGTCTGATGGGTCCTGGCAATAGAGGCACCTCTCGTCCGATGCTCACTTCATACGGTGAAGATATGGTCGTAAGTACCAGTGCCATTGAGGACCTACGCTGCCACTAGTAAGCCTTTCCATTTTTCTCTGTCCAACGTTGGCGTTGTACTTGGGTTTATTGTTGCATTCTCGTCTACCAGGCTCGTATCCTTTTCCACTGTATCTTTCCATCTGATTCTTGGTCTGCCGATTGGTTGTTTCTTGTTTATTTTTTCTGTCAAAACATTCTTCAATATATCGCTATTTGAACTCCATAAATGTCCCAATCGTTTACCTCTTACATATGTGAGGATATTGGATTTTCTATATCTAAGCAATACAACTCTTCATTATGACTTTTTCGTATACTTTTAAATCACTACACCGTATACCGGGCCAAATATGTTTCTTAATATTTTCCTTTCCCATACAGCAAGTTTTCTATTGCCGTGGACCAATTTACACATGCATAGGTTGCTACTGATCTAAGATAGCTAATGTACAAAGTACTTATCGATTTTCTCGATAACAATTTCGATCTTAATAACTAATTAACACTATAGTAACACTTGTTTCCGTATGATATTATTTCATTTATTCCCCTATGCATATTGTTACTACTATTTATATTAACCCCCAAATATTTGAAATTATCGATTTTTTCAAAACTCAGGTTTCCCATTCGCAGATTAGATTGGTCTAGGAGCAAGAGGTCATAGGACTAATTATGCTAAGATTTCTTATAGGCTGTAGGCCACTATAGGGAGGATAGGGTCCCTCGATCGCCGTGTGAAGAAATATTATTGTACCAAGCACACCTTAGTATTTTCCAGTATTTCTATTTATGTTTCTGTATTTTTATAACTTGTAAATAAACTCGGGTCGGAAGCGTTGCTCACGCGGTGCTCGGCCTCCGAGCGATTTACTACGAGAAAAAAAAAAAAAACCAAAACCAAAAAAGACCCCATTGGTCTACATTTCTTCCATAGATAACACCAGCGATTTAGTGTTTAAAAACCAACAGATAACGACCCGAAAATCGTTCTGCGGCCGCCGCACGACACGGAGTGACTTCGGAAGTTCCGGTCCGTTCGTTCGATCGATCGCGTGGACGTGATATTTGTACGCGGGACGTCAACCGCCGCGAATCGATGCTGGCGATGATAACGCCGTCGCGCGAATGCAACGTTACGTCCGGCACGCGAACTACGATCGGATGACGCGCCGCGAACGTTACGCAATGTCTAAACGCGGAAGTTCTGCGCTGGATCGTGCACGTTTCGTTTCGTTCGGAGGAAACGGACGATGACGTTACGCGTTATTATTAGTCACGTTACCTGTCACTACTTGCGCAGCTACGAACGTGCGTCGGCCGCGTACGGCGTTCCACGATAATCACACGGTTTCTGTTGTCCATGCGATCGCCGCCTAACGCAGGTACGTGTGCCGAATACGTGTTGTACGCGCGTCAAGCGCTCTTACTTGTTCTCTAGCCGTCGTAAGTTTTCGATAGTACGATAAGTACGGGTCCCAGCTCTATGGCCGAGTTCGGTTTGCGTGCGAACTGCCCGACCTTCACGACCGCTTAGTAATCGGCGTACACGACCGTCGGCGATATTATTCATATCGTCTGGCGCTTTTAACGTGTTTCTACGTTGTACCCGTAAACGTTCAGATATTCAGCGTAAACGTGTTCGACGACTATTCTCGTTGGCTTTCAAATGTAATATTATTTTTGTAGCCGAATCTATATCGTATACACTATGTTATTATCTAAATGTACATAGTAGTGCCGAGCGTCCAGCTTTGCTTTCATTTACATGAACATTAATTTTTCTACAAGCTTGACTTGTTATTCTGGGAAAGAACCTTATCCATAAATGATTTTCTCCAATTCTCGTGACCCTACTAATATAATACTTATACATATATATTGTAGATAACTTTATAAATGTAATTGTCTTTTTTTTCAGATAAATTAATAAACATGACATTTCAAGGCTGCATGAAACAGTAAGTTAATTGTAAATTAATAATGTGAATTAAACATTTTAAATAGTTAATACGTATTAGATAGGTACCTACAAGTTAAATAGCTAGTAAATATGTGTTAAAATAATACAGTAGAAATATATATTTTTGAAATGTTTTCAATATTAAAATTCATTATGTTATAGAATATGAATATTTTATTTTAACAAATATAAATTCAATTTCAATAATAAAATTTTTTGGGAAATTGTCTTTCGTGTAAACATTTTGTAGTTAAATAGTTTAAAGTCGGTCTATTAAGTTATTTTTATATACAACGTTATTCATTGTTGAATGCCATATATTTTGTAAAATATCCATGTCATTAATAATATTTCATATATCTAATACAATTTTTCTTAAATTTGGTATTTTAGATATTTGTAATACTTCGTTATGCTGTGAAAAAATCACAATAATGGCACAATACATGTGTTTATCACTTAGGAGCAATATAACATTAATTGTATTAATTTGTGTTTTCGCGTAAGTAATAATATTAAACCTGTTTTCTATATACATTCTATATTTAACAAACTTTAAATTAATTATATTATTTATTGTGTAAATTGTAATTCAAAATAACAAATTTCATCGTTATAGTCCCAGAAATACTATTTTTTAATTAATTACTTTTTAAAAACATTTTTGTTAATATTATCAGATATCATAAATCACTTATAATATTATTATGATTAACAAAAAATAAATAAAAAAATAAAATAATACAATTAATAAAAATTCATAACATACCATAAATATCTTAATATTAATTAAAGAAATATTTTTGTTAATATATCTGTATTATTTAACTGAGATTTCCTAATCATACTAAAATTAACACATACTACCAAATCAGAATGGAGTAGGCTTTTTAGTCGACCTAAATTAAACTATTATCCAACTGAAACTCCCTCAAACAACTAGCATATTCAATGCAAAAACCTACATTATGCTTGCCAAGTAAGCGATATATTAATGATCTGTGATTTCCTTAGCACTCTAAAAGCACTTAAAAAGTTTTTGGCCTAGCATCAAAATCATTTAAGAAATTCAAGCTGAATTAATTGATACATACTAAAACATTGAATTCATCTGGATTTCTTTGCAAATTGAAACAAAAGCAGCTGACCATTAGCAAAACAAAACAATCTCAAACGGTACCATCAAAAACATATCTTCCAATGACATTTCTATTTATAACAAAATTTTTTTGTTATGGAAACATTCTTGGGATTCAGTTCCATTAACTAACAAACTAAAAACAATTAAAGATTTAGTTAGATAATGGTATACACCCCCAGAGTTCAGTTGAAATCAAGACATTGTCATTTCCAAAACAAAAACTGTACACACATTAACTCACTCATCAGCAAAAATCTACCACCAACCTTTAATACCTGTTAAACGTCTATCATTATTAAACATATTTTCAAAGAATGTCCAAAATATTAATCAACATTTTCAATCTACCAAAAAGAAAAATCAATTTGAATCTTAAAGAAGTCCCAAATGAAATATAATATTTTTTATTGTACACTAATCATAAATTTCATTTTCAAATGTAATCTACTATATAAATTGTAATTTAATATACACCGTTAGCCACTCGTAAATTATAAATTGTAAATAATTGGACATGTTAAATACTTTATATATAACTGTTGGTTAATAACCATTGTTGTTAAGGTCTGTACATTTATTTAAAAACAATATATATATATATATTTATTAAAATATTTAGGATCAATAAAAATAATTTTGTAGCTATATAACTTGTTTTATTTTATAGGTTTTAATTTATTGTAATAAAATTAATAATGGGTATCAACATTTTAGATGCTATTATTTATATAATGTGAAAAATTATTTTAATTAAAATCCTTGCATGTATTTGTAATTAAAATGATCAAATCTATGAATATATATATATATATATATATATGTTTTGTTGTTAAATTTATTCGTTGAGACAATCCAAAGACTTGATCAATGCTTATCATAAGTGGATAGAATAGGTAGATCATGTGATCTATTTATCTATATATATTTTACTGTATGCATGACACTGTCCCCTTCTCCAAGTGGAGATGTATGTGGACTGTACTCCCCTTTGGAGTGGGTCCTAAAAATCTATGTATGTAATAAAAATTTAAAAAAGACATGCATGTAAATAATTCATCCAAGTAATATAAGTTATTAAAAACATATTTTATTAGAAATAACAATGGTTTAATAATTTGTACAATTTGGCTGTTTTTTTAGGATATGCTGTATATTTTCAGTTTTTTCTGCGATAATAATATTTTTAATATTCATAATTATACCAATCATTTTTCGATATTCACCTTCACTTCAGAGAGGAATGATATTTCTTAACTATGGTAATAATTATTTTATTTAAAAAACTGAAATGTGTGTCTTATACTTATAGATAATAGTAAGCTGAGTCATACTGTCATCTAATATCATATATTAAATATTTGCATGTGAAAATAAAACATCTTAATATGAATCATACTCTAATAATGAGAGCAAATATAATTTTTAACTTATAATAATTCTTAGTTGACTTATGTCAGCAGTTTATTGGAATAAATCACAAAAAAATAATTTAAATATTAAATATAATAATTATAATTAATTAAATTTGTTATTAGTACGTATGCCATATGATGTAAACTATAATGAACCAGAAAAATATGGTATGAAGGGAACGAGAAATTTTTATATCAAAACACAAGATAATATGTCTTTAGGAATATGGTATGTAACTTTTTTTATTTTATTGATTATTTTATGATTTTTGTTAAAGTGTACGTTCTATTACTAAAATAATAACTAATAATATTCTATAACATATTTATGTATGATAATATTATAGGCACGTTTTACCACAAAAGCTGTTAAATGAACACGAAAAAGATAAAATGAATTATGAAAATCTTCTCAGTCATGGCGAACCAATTATTATATATATGCATGGGAATTCTGGTACTCGGGCAAATGATCATCGGATACAATTATATCATGTATTACAAAATGTTGATTGCCATGTTATAGCTGTAGATTATAGGAGTATGTTACTTGATGATTTTAGTTGAAATTTTTTTGATTTGAAATTTTATTTTTTTATTTTATGTAAGGCTATGCTGATTCTACTGATGTTGAAATTAGTGAAGTTGGAGTAGTTACAGATGCAATGGAAATCTTCAAATGGACATATCAACGTGCTAATGGTTCTCCTATCTTTGGATGGGGACATTCTTTGGGAACAGGGTAAATATATTAATTCATAACATTGTTAGTACGAATAATTAATTAAAATTTAATATTTCCAAAATTGTAACAATTTGTTTGTTTTTTGAGCAGAATTGGTTCACATGCATACTCCTTGCTCGAGAAAGAAGGTTTATATCCTAATGGTCTCATACTAGAAGCTCCATTTACAAAAATGAGTGAAGAAATACGAGAATATCCTCTAACCAAGGTGAAATATTAGTTTTTTGAAGAATAATGGAAATGATTTCATAAATAATTAAAAATAATTATAAATATATTTATTACATAATAAAATGAATATGAAAATTGAGAGAAAAAAATAAATTAATATACATTATTAATAAAAAAAAAAAAAATGTTATGTATAAATAGATTATTTAAATAAGTATTTAATAAATATTTAATAAATATATCTATTTATATATATATTTATGTATAATATAAAGCCAATGATTATTATAGAATGGAAAAACATAATGTTGTTTAAAATTTGTTTATTTACTACCGGGTTATTATTAATTATTTGTTTATTTACTGTTGCATTTTCTTTTTCACTTTATACCCAATATTGACTTGTTGTCAAAACCAGTAGTAGAGAAACAAGTTTTATTTAACAATTCTATATTTTTTAATTTATTTAATACTTGTTGGCTGTATTATATGTATATTTATAGATATTATATTTTTTACAATATAATATTTTATTATACATGATATTTTCATTTTAATTAATAGTAACATTTTTTTTATTATTAGATTCATCGCTTGTTACCTTGGTTTGAGTTTTTTATTATTGACCCAGTTGAAGAAAACCACATTTTGTTTGATACGCATACACATTTAATGAATACTAAAATGTCAATATTAATATTACATGCACGAGATGATATTGTAGTACCTTATTGTTTAGGAGAAAAGGTAAAATATATGTTTAATTATAATAGACATATGTAATTTATAATGATTTCAGTTAAAATAAAAATAGAATTTAAAATTTCCAAGGAAAAACGAATTTCTATGTTATACCCACATTTAAATATATATATGTATAATCTAAAATGTACATGTTAATAGTCAATTACACTAAATTAATAAATACTCGTATGTATTTTTATATAGCATAAATATCAACACATTAGATATCTTTGTGTAAACATATATGTATATATATATATATATTTTCTTTTTTATAGTTATATCATCATCTATTGAAAACCAGACCAAATACTCTAACTGAATTAGAGTTGTATGATAGTCATCATAAATATGGACACAAAAACATTTATAAAGATAAACAATTAGGAAATCGTATTAAGTGAGTGCATTTGTTTATAAAAGTATCTTTTTTAAATAATTTTTAATGTCAAGATTTTACAACATTTTATAACATATCATTAAGTAAAATCTGTCTAAGATGAAACTATGTGGGATTGAAAAATTAATTATTAAAAATATTAAGTTTTTTTTAAAATGGAATTGCAAGTTTATTCGAAATTTAAATGTGTTGTTTCTATTTTATCAAAGGACATCTTAGACAGAATTGACTATCTAGTAAAATCATTTTATTAAACCAGTGTTTTTTTTTGTTTTTAGAAAATTCATTAATGATTCAATGACACATACACCTCAATAAAATGTTAATATTTTCTAGTATTTATTTAACTCAATATTTTTAATTAGGTATATTTAATGTAATTAAATTGTTTGTTTATTTAATTACACAAATTATACAGTTCACTTGTGAAATAAAAAAAAAATGATTGTCTTTTAATTCTGACAAATATTCAAAATGTATTGTTGTCTTAAAATTATTATTATTCTAAAATGTTATTATGTTTTCACACCACTACCTTAATTATTATAAAGTGTGTTCATTTTAAATTTGTGTTGTCATATAATACTTAAAAATAAATAAAGTAGATTTTATTGTTTTGTATTGTGATCCAATTCTGGTTTATTTTTTTAGTATCGATCTCTTTAAATATTCGTATATGTAGCTTAAAACATTTGTAAATACACTATATTATATTAATACATTTAATATAATTGTTTGCAATTTGTATTAGTTTTAAAAACATAATTTGTAATTGTCGTTCTGTGAAAATCCATGGTCAGTTGAGCTTTTATTCATGGGACATAGAATTCTAAACAGGGAATTGTCTCTAATTTCTAGGTATCAGTTATCGATGTATAAAACTAAAATTCACTTCAACAGAACGAGATCACGGCTGCCTAGAATTAGTTAATAAAGAGATAATATCAAAAACTTTGCTTATGATTTTAAGTTGTTGTCTTACTGCGCTCGGATAGATTATGTTTTTACTAAACTAGTACTAGGGACTCTATGGGTCTTAAAATCTTCGTTTAGGAAACCGTTGCTCTAAATTTCAGCGTGACGTCTTGTACGCATATAATTCAAAAACATTTAATTCATTTTTAAAATTAAAATTATAAATACAATCTGTAAAATCTAGTGTTTACATTATGCAAATGTGTAGCTTTAATATGTAATATGACTTTACATAGTTGAAAGAGCAGACACCCAAGGGCGCCACTTTATAAATTGATTAGATATTTTGTTAATAACAGTTGATAAAATATGGAATTGCTTATTTGTGTTTTTTTGCCTGGCAACAATTTACTTTAACAAGGACGTTATACAGAATCTGAATTCATCTCTGTCAAGGAGAATATAATTTATCATGTGACAAAATTGATAATAAATGTCGTTATCATAATAGAACCATGATGCTGCGTTAACCCTACGTATAAAATTCATTGAACGATAATTTTAACGCGGTCTTAAATACCATAATCAATTATTGCAGCTTAAACTATTTTAGTCTATGAGATTTTTTAGACAAGAATAAATAATAAGCGCATAATAAGAATTACGATTTGAATTCTCTCGGCTATATAAATTCGAATCATTATTTGTTATTGATAATTTCTTCTATGTACTTTTATTATAATAGTGTAATAATGTTACTTTTTGAATAATATGTACTTTGGTATGATATGAATTATGCTAGTTTAAACAAAACTAATTCCAATGTTATTTAGTAGAGGAAAGAATATTTAACAAGGTAAGTTCGCAGATATTATATAATATAATAATTATTTAAAAAAATGTGTTAATTGCTTTTCCATATTACACGCGAGATTGTCATTTTAAAATATTTTGTTTTTGCTTTTTTGCTGGCTTGCTGACATAACTGTTGTTTTCTTTGTTTTGATTTTCATCTTTGGAAAAAGACTGAATCGCAAGTTTTGTATGTATTTAGTTTGCTATTAATATTGACAAAATTTTCTGGATCAATATAAATAAAAAACAAAAATCTGATTATGTCAATTATTAAAATAATTTAAATTTAAACTAAAACTGAAAAAACTAATTAAAAATGTTTTTGATAAAGTGAATTTATTTCAAGATTCTAGTCTTTAATTTTATTTAACATAATTAGAAAAAAAAAATATAAATAAAGAAATACAAAAGTACAAAGTCTTATAAAATATTTTTAAAATTTATGATTTTCATATACATTTAATACAATTAATACATTTGAAATGTATGAATATTAAATATCTTTACTTATTTTAATTTTTTTTCAGTATCCCATGAAATTTATCAAGAAGTTTTACAACCATTTATGTTGTATTAAAAGAGAAATGTCGTCATTTAAATTATCTTTGTGGGAAAACTTTATGTATGTAAATTCAGTGGTTACACAAGTTGAAAATAGATCACTTATGATAATCTTGGCAATGGAAAAATCAAAATCAATTTATTTATGTCGAAATTCTAATGATACAATAAAAACATTTATTAACAGATTATGTTTAAAAATGTCTCAACACAAAAAAAAATTTGAAAATCTTCAAAAAAGTGATATTTCAATAAAAATCAATGAAATGCCTATACCAGATAATTCGATGTGCGGTGAGATATTTCAAGAGAACATTTCAAATATTACTCTTCACATTAAAGATAATATATTCAAAGTAGTAATCAATTTACCAATCATTAAAGAATTGAAATTGAGTACACCTCCTTATAAAGGCTTAATGGTATATCCTCATTCATTTAATAAAGCATACAATATATCTGTTATGAATAGTACATATTCGTGGTACAGAATTGATTCAGTACAAGAATTTGAAGTAGGTAATCAAATTACTTATATACCGACAGCAAATGATATTAATTATCGTTTAAAATTGGTTTGTAAACCATGTAATGATAAAGGACAACGTGGACCCACAGCAGAAATTTTATCATCAAAAGTTGAAAAAAATGATGTTGAAGTCTACCCGTATGAGAACAGATTAAAAGAGAAACAAAATAATAGGTAACATTGATACTTGTAATTATTAAAATTTAATAGTAATTAGTTGTAACCGGATTTGAATGCCATAGAATCGGAGGAATCTGACGATGGTGTTATAAAGGAGTGTTAGATTTGAGTTTGGATTTTAAGAAAGCTTGGAAAAGATGAAGTCTGTTATTGGCCATTTTTTATTTATTTCTGAGTTTACTTGCTCTTATTACAAAAAAAAATGCCATTACGTACTAGTACATAGATTACATACAACTATAGATTTCAACAGTAATTTTCATTTGTAATTTACACAAAAATACAATTTACATATTTGTCAGTGTCAAATTTAATATATATATATATATTTATATTTATGTTCATAAAATGTATTTATGTAATGTCCATCTATTTTCATTTTTATAGTATTCGAATTGTGTCATACAATTTATTGGCTAATGAGTATACGAAGACAAAAGAAGCCAAAAAGGAAATGTATCCATATTGTCCCGAAAAAGTATTAGCTTCAAGTTATAGAAATCCAATTATTTTGAAAGAGCTACAAGGTACGTGTTTACTGTCGAGATGAGTTTTCTGAATTACTGAATTACAAATTTTTTGTATAGCATACAAAGCAGATATAATTTGCTTGCAAGAAGTGGATTTACATTTTTACAATAGAGAGCTAAGCCCTCTATTAAATTTAGTGGGCTTAGATGGAATCTTTTTTAAGAAATCTGGTTCGAAGAATGAGGGATTAAGTTGTTTTTATTGCCCAGACAAATTTGAGTAAGCGAAATTTGTATTTTATATGTTTAAATGTTTAATTACTTGTATTTATGGTCATTTATCTTGTTTAATTATATTTCAGTCTTTTGAAAAATTTTAATATCAAACTAAATGATATAGAGACTCTAGAACAGTACTGTCAACCTATTGTTAATGATGAGTTGTGGAATAAATACCTAGAGAAAAAAACCATTCTTCAAGTTAGTAATGTTATAAATAGTACTATAATTTATATTTTGTACAAAATATTATGTTTGAAATAATTATTTATCACATGGCCGAGATATTTAATATTCATTTTATATTTTAGGTGTTAGTTTTAAAAATGATTTCTGACAAAAAAACAATATTTTTAGTATGCAATACACATCTGATTTCTCATCCTGAAGGAGATTCTATACGTTTACTTCAAGCATTAATTGAATTAATCATAATAAATCAAATAAAACAAAATATAATCAATGAAGTATGTGTTTTAATATTGAAAGCTAATTTTTTATTATTTAATAATAATTGAATACATTTATTTAATTTTTAGAGAAAATTACTCTGAGTAATACCGTTTTTCTGTTTAGTTTTATTAACATAGTTTATTATTTATTTTTATTTATATAAGTTTTGCTATAATTTAATATTTTTATTGCAGTATCCAGAACATGAAGTGTCTATTATATTTTGTGGAGATTTTAATAGCACGCCTGAAAGTGGAGTGTACGAATTATTTACTAAGTTATTGTTATCAGAAAAATTTAGTAAGTTCTTATCGTTTAATTAATTTTATATTAATATGTTTTAATGTAAAATAGTCTATATTATATTATGGATAATTTTGAAATATTTCTCGTTAAAATGTATTTAATAAGCAAAAATAGTTTAAATTTTTCACCATATTTTTAATAATTTATAAACAATTTTGTTTGTATTATATAATACTTAATTTAAAACTTCAGTCAAAAATAAATGTACATTTTTATTAGATGATTTATTAAACCATAAACAATTAAATTGGATATTATGAAATTTTAATATTATAAATTTTATGAATTTTATTGATTATGATGATTGAATTTTAATATAATTAATTTGATTTTGATATTATGTAATTATATATATATATATATATATATTCTACTTGAAATTAAATTTTTCAGATGAAGTACAGGGTTTGAATGATTTAAAAAATGCAATCCATTCCAAAATGTATAGCGCATATGATATTAATGATATTAAATATAGCAATTATACACAGAATTTTGTCGGACTTCTAGATTACATATATTTTACTAATGAATATCTTGAGCTCTCTCAGGTAAACTACAATTAAAATGTTTATGGAATTAAATAATATTAACAATAATATGAAATTATGTGTTTAGATATTATCTATGCCTTCACATGAAGATGTTATCAAACATGGAGGTATTCCAAGTGTATTATTTCCTTCGGACCATATAGCTTTAATTGCAGATTTCATTAGTAAATGAGTAATGAACATTTGTACTATACAATGTCATTTCAAGATGTTTAATAGTTTTTTTTGTAATTTTTTTAACTATACCTATTTATTACTACATTGAGTTGTATGTCATATTTAAATATACAATTTTAAGTTTTTTAAAAATTATTTGTAATTTATAATATTGTAATAGATGAATTATTTATTGTGATAACAGATTTATTTATGATACTACATATTGTGGATATGTAGTATTGTTTCATTAATTAATTTAGGGAAAGTAAACGATTAAATGATTTAAATTTTAAATTATTATCCGAATAAAATCCATATGAAAACTGATTGAAATACATGTTCAAGGATTTAGATAGAAAAATTAATAATACAATTGAAAATGTACAAATATTAAATTAATTTTAATATTTCAATTGTACCTGTTTATTAATGATCGTAAATCTCGCGTGTCATCGATAGACTTATAAACTGACTTTTCCTGAAAATCATTTTTACGAGCATGCAAATGTGTGATATTACTAAAACGGAAGGACTATCAAAGCTAACAGACGTCGTTATTTGTGTGCAAAATATTTGCGTCCAGCACTGTTCTAGTAAATATATGTTTGTGTTTTTCAATGAATTGAACGAATAACGAAACCGTGTATCATATTACGAGATCGCAAAACTCGGTCAACGGGTTATGCGTTCGTCACGTTGAAAAACAATCGCTTTCGGTAATCAATAAATGTATATAAGCGTGGTCACGTCGTTCGTCTGTTATCACCGGAATCGATCCGGTCGTGAAATCGTTGGTCAAATGAAAGCTGGTGACAAAATTAAATGGCACATTTGAATCAAAAAACCAGTCGAGTTGTAAGTAAAAACATTTGTAATTTTATAGACAATGTCAATTTTTCTCATAAGAAACATTCTCGGTTTTAATAAAAAACTTTTTTTTTGTATACTCAATGAATCGTGTTGTTCATATGGTAACACTGTTAAACGGTCGTCGGCCGTATACTATAATGTAGTTTTTCGTATTTTGTTGTGGCCGCCGCCGACTGGTTGGTATTTGTGATAATAAATAATAGTCCGTTTGATTTTCACACGCACATCAATTTGTTTTTTATTCCCCCGACGTTTTCGTTTTGGTACTCCTCTCGCCACAAGTCGTTTCGACGTTTTAGTTTTGTCGTACCGACGCCGTCGTCCTCGTCGTCGTCGTCTCGTCGTCGTCTCGCGTCAACCGCTCGCCGCGCAAACCGGAGACCAGCTGAAAATGGCAACGACAGCGGCCGTTTACAATCAAAACCGCCGCGTGCCGCCTACCGTGCAAATCCAAAAGGTAAACTTCTCGCGACAATCACTGGTCGTCGCGATCGTCTCTCACGTAGCGCTCCGAAAACGATTGTACGGACGCCCGGACGTTTCGTTTCGATTTTTATGATTATGTCCCCGTGGTCGGCGTTCATGGTTTTGCGCGTACCAAACGCCGCTATTGTATTTACATCGTTGTCCGGAGGACCGTCGTCATACGTACTGTAAACGTTAGTGGTCTTTCGTCGACCGCTTATAAATTATTACACGTGTGTGTGTGCGTGCGTGTCAATTTATATTTATTTTATAGCGTTCACCGTTTGAATTTGAAAAATAATCGTCTTTACGTCTCGCTGTTTAAACGGTCGATTACTTTGGGCATATAATGTATTGTATCCGAATGATGAAAATATTAACGCGTGCGTTGGTTCATTACTAAAAAATATGTTTCGTGCTGCGTTTAAGTATACGTATAAATTATTTTAATGGTTTTTGTTATTTGTGTTATAGATTTTAGATGAAAATGCACAGTTAATTTCAACAATTCACGAGTTCCAAAGTAAAGGCAAAGCACAAGATTGTGTGCAGTAAGTATTAAGTTTATGTTATCGGTCTTTTTTAATAGGTACAATGCATTTACATGATAATTAATAACTAATAACCATCTGTTGTATTATAATGTGTATATATATACGATTTTAAAGACTCAATGTCGACTGAATGTTTGTAGACTATAACACAAACAAGGTATTTTAAAATAAAAACAAGAACCCTACATAATCATAAATGAAAATAGTAATATATATATTTTGGTTTAGATTTCAACAGATTCTTCATCGAAATTTGGTTTACTTGGCTTCTGTGGCGGATTCAAATCAGAACATTCAATCATTGCTTCCGGTGTGTATACAACTAAAAATATTTAATATTAAAAAAGATAATTTCTATAATTTTATTCAATGTAATAATAATAATTTTTTAATTTTATTTGATAATTAATAATAATTTTTTGTATATAAACATTTTCTTTTAATGTAGCCACCGAGTATGCAGGCACAAGGACAGCATATGCAACATCAACAACAACAGCAACAGCAACAACAGCAGCAGCAACAGCAACAACAGCAACAGCAACAACAACAGCAGCAACAACAACAGCAGCAACAACAACAACAACAACAACCGACACCTGTAATGATGGGTGGACTAGATGGTCAAAATATTCAGACACTACAACAGCAACAAGGTCCTCCACCGGGAATGAATCAATTTACCCAAGGACCGCCCGGACAGATGACTCCTGGCGGATATCGTCCCCAACAGTCTATTGCTCCGATGAGTATGTTTTGTTATTATGAAAATTTAATTATTCTTGTTTTGATAATCAAAGTGTTTTATACGACAATGACAGGAAAAAGCGATATAATAAGTATTTATTCAAATTTGATTTAGGTGAGATACAAGTGTCATTTTTTACTTAAAATATTCTTAATAAAATAGTTTATGAAAATTAATTGATTAATTTCATTGAAATACATAAACTTTTGTTCTTTGGTTAAAGTTGTTAGTAACTATAATTATGTGTGATAATCATGTCTGTTTTTTTTAAATTTCAGGGTTGCCTTCACAACAATATAGACCAATTCAGTACCAAGGTCAAAACTATCAAAATTTTGCAGCCACCCCAAACAACGCTGTAGGTCCTAGCCAAACCGCCGGATCTGGTGGAGGTAATATGTATCCACCTTCAAACCAACCATATCCAGGTCAAAGTTACGGTCATCAACAACCGGTGCCCAATCCTAACTACCCGAATCCCAGTTATGGAAATCCTGCGAATCAACAATATCAAAATAGTCCGTATGCTAACCAACCGGGAAATATTTACGCACAGAACGTTGCGGGTTCGCAACCACAGAATTTCCCTCCTAATTATCCGCCAGTTGGATATGTTCAACAGCCGGCGAGTTCTAGCAGTACATACGGTCCAGGAACGAATCAGCCTTCATCTTATACGGGTTACGGAAACGCGCCGCAAATCACATACGTGTCGTCTCAGACAACTCAATCGGCGCCATCGGCTTCTACACAAACGTATCCTCCGCCTCCTAACCAATCCGTTCCTAACGCTGCCGTCGCCGTACAACATGCCACTCCTGCACCACAGCCTAATTATCCCGCGCCACAAGCCAATGCTCAACCATACCAGCCTCCTAACAACGGTCCCAACCAACAGCCTGTGATACCTCAAAATTATATTCCCCAGCAGAACTATCAGCCTCCGCCACAGGGTTATCCAGCGCCTGGCCAGCACAGCGGATATCAGCCGTATCCGCAGCAGAGACCATTGGCTCCTCCTGCCAACCAATCTCCTTACCCAGGGTATTCTTATCAACAACCACCTGTCTAGTGTAATTAATAACAACGTTTGTATTGTATTGAATTGTGTATACTATTTTTGATTTTCGGCGGTGTGTTCATGTGAATGTACTTTTTTAATTTTATAAAACGGTAGATTTATCTAGACGACATTAAGAGTAGTTATTCGATTAATTTTTAAGTATCATTTATTTGTATTAATTAATTAATCTCCATTCTATTTCAATATTTATGTTTTTATGCTATTTTTTCATATTATAAATCCAAATTTTTTTTTCTTAAACAATATATTGTTTTATTCTTTCTTAACTGTGTGCGTGCAAGGTGTTTTAATCATTAAGTAGCCCAGAATGTAAAATTCAACATGAAATTAACACGTACGCAATGACAAAAATGACATTGACATTTTCATTCGTAGTGTATTACTTACGACGTGTCAGGCCATTCGGCCAGTGGTATTTTTATGTGGCCAATGAATATATTTTATGTTTAGCAAAACCGATTTATTAGTAATTTTGTAAAAGCGATAGAAAATTGATTTCACCCGATCGAAATCGTTTCGTATTGTTTTAGTTGTAATAACATACTGTTGCTAAATTATGTTATAAAATGTTGGAATCGGCCGTTACACGAATCGAACAATCGTCGTCGTCACGTTCGGATTTTTTATAATATCCATGTTTCGAGGTGTAATGGTGGATACGTGATTAAAAAAAAAAAACGAAATGACATTTTGTTACGTTTTCTTTAATATAATACACACAAGCGAATACAGTAAACAAAACGTGGCGATTATATTTGATACAGCAGATTAAAAAATAAAACGATATAATAATAGTAATAATAATAATGAGAACGGTCCGAACGTTTTTCGACGGCATACAACCAAAAACCGTACAATAACGTGTATTCCGTGCGCGAAAACGTCGAGTTCTCAAACTATTCGTTATATATTTATATATATATAATCGACGATCAAAAACGAAATGAAAATAAATGAAAAAACACCGTAATATTTTCTACGGACACACGAAAAAGGTTGTGGGGAGCGATTAAAACGCGCGACGTTATGAATACAGTTCTGTACATTGACTACGGGGTCGTCTCGCGTAAATGGAGTTGGGAGTGGGGGGTAGGGTTGCTCATACGATCAAAAAGACACTTAACCTTATAATACGATTTTTAACATGCGATAATGTATAATATATTGTTATCATTATTTTTTGTTTATTATTTTTTTGTTGCCTTCGCCGTTAACGATTGTTTATTTTGAAAAATCTATCTCGATCGACTTGAACGCGAATTCGATTAGCAGTAGTACACGCAATAATGTAATAATTGGTCGCGGTACGCGCGGCGATCGTGTACAAAAACGAACGAGAGACAGACGAGGTCGGACGGGAGCCGGGACCGCGTTTTGTCGGTAAGGGTTTCCCACGAGAAAAACGAAAACGAACGATCGCGAGACCCGATAGGCGTATTACAATTTTTTTTTTTTGATTTTTTTTTAAATATCATAACTCACAAATATTTTAATATGCTACTTTAAATCATGATTAACACGTAATTTTTTTTCTTCTTTCGAAAGCACAATCAAACGTACACGAGTAAAACACTAAATCTATTACGAATACGAATCGAACGGGTGACACGGTCGAGATTAAAAACGTTTTCTAAATTCTAACACGTAAAATCCCATAAGTAACGTTACGTATGCATATATATATATATATAAAAAGAAACTATTTTAAAACGGCGGAAACAAAAAACATCGCGTACTATTGTTATCAAATGCACGACGGACATATATTATACTCGTGTGTTTGATAAATAACCGATCGACGTAATAATATTAGTCGCCGATCGTCACGCGGGTTTTCAACATACAGAGTGTCTCCCTCAAAAAAAAAAAAAAAAAAAACAACCATATTCATTTCGAAACTTCGGCGATTTCAAACGCGTTTGTGGCGTTTGTTCGACGGCCGAGACGTTTCCGAACGAGAGAGGGCACCGCAAATACTGCCAAGTCCGGATGACGGACTTCTCGTGTTCGACGTTTGCGTTTGAAATGCTTGGCCGACCCGACGCCGCCACCGTCGAACGTCCCGCCAGAGCTGGTCCGACTGTCATCCGAACGCGGTCGGCCGTTTTCATCGGCCGAAGACGATAACTCGGGTTCCGAAACCCTATAATAACAGCTCCATCCGAAATCGGACGGATCTTTTGGCTCGCGCGCGCGGACGGACGGCCGTCGAGACCGTCGTGGACATCCGAGATGTTAGCGTAGAAAAGCGGGTGAGGTCAACGTCAACGCCGCCGTTCTGAAAACCCGGAACACGGCTAAAGGCCATTGGACCCGGGAGTTCGTTTTCGTGACCCGACCAGCGCGTATCGTTTGACGAAATCGCTCCGCCGGAGAACGTATGACGCGTTTTGATTTCAATTTTTGGCTTTCGACCGGCATCCATCCATAGAAAAACGCGTTACGTTAAAAAACGGGGATTATTCCGTTGCGGATCGTCTGCTTTTTTCAATTAAATCATATAAACACCGAAACTAAAACGCAATAATAATGAAAATCTACCGGGACAATAATCGTGTACGCGCCCTCTCCCGAGGTACTCGTTAAACGCTACGTGTAAAATAAAAACGTAAAACGTACATAATCCGTATCGTTAAAACACTCTACTATAGTACGTGTGCGCCGAGAAGAATTATGTTAAATATATAATATGTCGGAGAGTTCACGCGACGAAACACCGTTGGTCGACGGGCCCACAAGACGCGTACCTTCACGTACCCCGTAGGTATATGCGCGACGCATTATTCCGTTCCGTGGACGATTGTTCCCGGTCCCGACCACCGTGTCTGGAGCGGACCCGTCGGACGTGTCGTCGGTCCGGGCGTGAAAACGACAGGAAACGGGAACAGTACACGCACGCACACGCACACGCACAGGACGAAAAACGGGGACCGGAAGGAAGAATTCTTTCGACGCGGAACGGACGGGGTCGGGCGACGACGGAGTTAGAAGGTAACAGGCGTGGTGTCGTCCCGTCCGACGGCGGCTAGTTCCATTGGTTGTTTCGCGGGGATAGGCGAACGGGTTGACGACGATGAGTGGTAAATGGGGTTGTCCCGTCGACCGGCGTAGAAGAAGTCTCCGTGCAAGCGGACGAGAAGGGCTGAGGGTTGGAGACGTGCGACTGAAACGAAAAACAACAAAAAATACCAAAAATATACACGTACGCGTTGCGCGCGTCCACGACGGGATGGTTTTAACAATCCGCGAGACGCGGCGGGATATCGTTTGTTTTATTATCACGTTTGAATTGAAAACGAGTCGAACGTCTTAATAATGGTTCGGCCGACAACGTTTTACCTAGTCACTTTGGTTTAGACGTGAAATACTCGACGAATAAACACGCGGATAACAAAAAACGTCGTTGACGTTATTGTGAAATATCGAAAATCGGTCAAGTTACTTGGTGATTACAACGGGGAAAAAAAACTTCTTAACGATAAATAAATAAAACGGATGATCGATAATTCGACATATATATATATACAGACTGCAAAAACGTATCGGTTTAAAACCGATTTTCGTACAGAAATGATTGTTACACGGACGCGCTAAGACGAATCGGAAATTCTTACGTTTCAATTCAACGGAAAATCAAAACCATTCAGTTATAGTACGCAATAACGAAAAACTCTACAAAATATTTGTTATGACAAAAAAAAAAGAAAAAGAAGAAAGGTTAGGTCAGATCGTCTTGGCACACGATATGATCGATGTACCGATCGAATTCATTATCGTTTACAATAATAATACAGACTTGTGCGTATTTACCTTTATCGGAATTTAAGCAAGACGGTGGGCCAAGGCCACGACACCAACAAGCGTTACCGTCTGGACGGCACTGGGACTTACGGCCTGGTTGATGGCGGTGATGCTCATGTCTCGCAATTCGGGGTCTGATTTCAAATAAAACGACGTTTTAGTGCATTAGAATGAAAAACCAAGTACGATGTTCCGTCGTGAACACACGCAAACTCACCTGAGAGAACAGAATTGCCTGGGTGTGCTTCTGTAAATAGAATAACAATACACATTAATATACACACGATATACAACGGTTAAAATAATAATGATTATCGATATTTTTGACGAGTCGTTAAGATTATTAGTTTATTGTTATTGTTATTTTCATTATTAACTCAGAGTGAACATTTCCACCGATTTTTTAAGATATTCAATCTCATCGTGATCCCAAAGACTAGAAAACTCAATATAAAACCGTATGTTGTTTGACTGCTGGAAAACAATTGAATAGATCTGGGCGAACATTTTTGTTTATAACATTTAAAGTTTGAACGAAATTGAACTTAACAAGTTTCATGATAATACTAGTTGTAGACTTCTTTTCGAATTCGTGGTTTTCTCAGTTGTTAAGACTCGAATTAACTACGTCTACAAGATAACGAAATGTTCTGGACAATCGATTATTTTTACGATAACATTTCAGAACATTAATATTGTAGTTTATACATTTGTTTTCAGTGTCGGAAAAGTATCTCGTAAAAGTGAAAGTCGCTCGAAACGAGTTCCACAGCGCCGTCCGGACATTGTCATAAATTATTACCAACGAGTCCGGGTTTTCTGTAATGGACATTAGCGGGCCGTATTTCGATTTCTTACGTTTTCACAATTAAATCGCGCTGATTCTCTATTGCGCAACGGTCGGTTTTTCAGTCATCGGAACAAAACGCCGGCGCGGGATTTCAACGAGAAAGGACGCCAGAGGACGGGGAACCGGAAGCGGACGAAACCGAAACCGGGGACGTGTTTGTTACCGTTTTTCGCGCTGGTGGTGAAGTAGAAGGACTGAGAGACTTCGCTCCAACCGTAACGGTTCGGGATTGCACGGTCGTCTCGTATTTGGTGGCGGGTTCCAGATTCCTGATGGTCTCGGTCCGGCTCTTCTCCAGTTGGTCGGTGGACGCGGGCGTCAGCAACAGTTCGGTCCAGTCGTCGTTCCACTGTGGGCACACGCGTGCGCGTTAGACGTATCAATGACTTTTTTATTGTGTTGAGAACCGTTTTTACCATCAAGATTATCTCTATATACATATGATTTAAGAGCGATCGCGCGTAACCGAAAAAAGAAACGTTACGATGTCGTCGCGCGACAGTTTAATTCGGTTTGTTTTTTGTAACACGAACGTACACGTTGACAGACTCGTGTTGAGCAAACGGCGACAGAAGAAGACATTGAATCGGATTACCGACAATTTTGAATTTTCTTTTCATCGTGTTATTATTATTGTAACACAACAGAAACGCTATCTGAGAACGCACGTTGTTTGATTTTTTTTTTAGCGGGGGCGTTTTTTTCTTCTTTTCGTTGAGTTAGGCGATGATTTAAATTTGCACGATTTAACGTCGGTGTACCGTATGTGCGACGCGTAATTGTAAATCACAGCCGGTGGCGGCGCTAGAGGGGACAAGGTAAGGCAAGCGCCCTACCCGAATTCGGTTTTGCTCCACCTTTGCCCTGCCTGTTAAAGAACAAACGAGAATTTAAATTTCAAGTACTTATGTGTTTGCTGTGTTTCATATGTTTCGCTGTGTAACTCGTCGTATTTTTTTTCATGCGCGTTCGTTTAGACAATACACCATCGTTTAATTTGATTTCGAAATTGATCATATTTTATCAGAAAACGCTAATAATGCAGTATTTTCCATGCATTTCAATAATTTATATCACACCCGTGTAGACGGGTTTTCACTAAATTCTATGATCGATTTGTCATGATCTTGCCCCCCCTCCCTAGAAGAAATGTCTGGTGCCGCCACTGATCACGGCGGATTTGGACTTGTTTTTCGTATCGCAAAACAACGCGTCGTATGAGCAATGTGTTACGTACACGATACGTACATACGTTGTGACGAATTCGTAATCATCGTTTCTTTTTTTTTTTATATATGCGATAAAAGAATTGAAAAATACGGCCACAAAGGAATACAGAAAATTAGTTTTGAGATCGTCGCGTCCAGCGGTGGTCCGAAGAAAAGGGAATATCCGCGGTCAGGTCAGGTAAATATATTACCTTAGACGGATGTAAATCGACGACTGTTCTCAATGTTTTACGTAAATTACTACTGCCAATTCGATCGGATGAAAAAACGCCCTGGTCGTTTACACATTCGGTATTCATATGACGGTAACGAAATCACGTTATTAAATATTTGTTGAATACAACAACGGTATGAAGAACACTTGTGGTTCGTAACCGCGCTCAATACACTCGATCAGTTGACAATTCCCCCCCGCACGGTAAAAATAGCAACGTCGTTATACAGACAATATCTATTTTATTTATTTATTTCTCTTTTTACGAATTCGAGAAAAACGTTCAAATCAATGAACGTGCATATGGTGTGAGCGGTTATTGTCTTCGGAAGAACAAAAATCACGACGAGTGTCGGAGGTTAGACATCGCGATACGTGTATTTACGCGCAACGACGTGTCGGCGAAATCGACCGATACGTTTCAACGGCAAAAAAATAGAAAAATAGAAAAAAAAAATACGTAGAATAATCCATAAAATATTACCGGAGCGTTATTGCGTGCGCGTGCGTATATATATATATACATTTATACTCGTATGTACACGGCGAGGGCCGTTCGCGCGAGTGTGTCTTTATCGTTTCAGTGGATTTTTATGAGGCTTCTGGTGGCGCCTGCCACAAACATTACATTTCAATAGGTCTGCACCTCCGTCGCCACATATATTATCGTACACATATATTGGTCTTTTTACAGTCTACAAACGAGTATGTGTATATATGGTAATGTTACGGTATTATATTATACAGACCGTCGTTACGCGAATAAAAATAAATTCGGAGAGATCGTTGTTTTTTTTTCGCTTTTTTAATAATAATAATTATAATTGTTATTATCGTCATCGTCATTGCCGTACGCGACGTTATAACGTGTGCCCGTTTTGGGATTCCGTTCGTGTGAAACGGTTCGATTAAACACGAGAACCCGCGCGCGCGCGTTAATTTCGAATTTCCCAAACGTCATAAAACGCGCTTAAAGCCCGGGCGGCGGGGATTCGCGGCCATTTTCGAATCGGTTTATAGCCGAGTCCGCGTTTACGGCTTCCGCGATAATACGCGAGTCCGTAAATTTGTCAGCCGGAACTGTCCGATTAATACCGCGGCCATGCGAACATATTTGCCGCTTTTTTATCGGCGGGGCGCCCGGAGTCTTCGGGGACCACCGGAACGCGCGCGCGCACGTTTTTCGGCGCTCATCTCAACATCGATCGAAATTAATGTGCGCGCGATCATTTTTTTCAAAGACCGTTTTTTTTTACCACCCCTCCGCAGAGCAAAAAACCGACAATCGTTGTGTACGTCGTTGCCCGTCGTCACAGACCGCGTCGCCGCGAGGTAATCGTTTTTTATGTTTCCCGAGTCCGTTTGCCGAATCTGAACCGATCGGTTTGTTCTGTAAAACGCATCCCCGACGACAACCGGTAAACGCTGCATCGATCGTTTCGTTGACCGGTTATGAAAACGCTTTATACTCGGCGGTTGATATTGGCACGGTAACGATAACAGATCGTTTTTTTGAGTTCATCACATGTGCACTACTACGCGCGTATACAAGTCGATCGGTCAAACGTGGCAAATCATATTAAAATGTTGACGTTATCATCATCTAACGGTCTAACTCGAAAACCATTTATTGTAATATAAGATCCCACTAGGTTTTTATTATTATTATTATTTAATAAATTTAGATTTCATTGATTCGATCGTTCGAAACAATATTTCGTTATTAAAAAGTAAGCGTAATGACGTTTTCGCTACATAATAAAATTGTTTACGTCGACTATTATTTATTCGATATTTCATTGCAGATTTTTAATATTTTGAACCGTCTGTTGTTAATTCTGATAAAAATGTGAACAATCGCTTTCACAAGTCGTAAAATATTTTACCCACATTCAAACTTGAGTTTTTACGTTAACTTTATTATATATTTTCGGAATTAATAAGTTTAAGCGTCTGTTACGTCGAACATTAATATTTTTTTTTTTGTGCTACACATTAGTTATGCACCGATTCGTTTAGGTATTCATCAGTGACATTCATCGTGAGTTTACAAGACGGGTGGAAAACCTGTAGTTATCATTGTATTTTCATTACCGATTAAATCACTTGTGATTAAAGTCGACGTTATCGTTACTTACTCTTCTCATTGGACGTTTGTATTGGATTTCTTGGCTGCTTTTGTTCGTCTTGACCTGTCTGTACAGCAATTTGTATTCCAGGATAGGACTGTAACTTTTCACCGTCCACAACATTTCGTACGAATTTTTCGAACGACCTTGCGTAGAGCTGGTGATAACTGCAACGTCGGGTCTTCCTATATAAACGGAGACATACGTTTAACAAACAACAATAGTTCCGTAACGTTTTGGTTGAAATGTATCACGGTCGACATGCACTCGCAGTAGGTTGTACGTGTAACTATAATTATCACTTGGTTATCAACCGTATGGTGGCGGATTTGCGCGCGTAGGAATTAATATTCAGTCTGAATACGACCACGCGGATCAGAGGCTCGGCGACGTTCCTCGAGGCGTTTGCGTAAACGTCAGTGATTAATTCAAGAACGTTGCGCCGATTGGTCTTTAGATCCGTGCACTTTTAACTCGGACGCGTAACCTAAAACCGTCTGATTAGACGGGCGCTTAGGGACGTTCGTACAACAATCATAACGCACAACAAAAGCGATTGCGGGGAGCGAGTGAATGGCGGGCAAGTACGGAGTGGAAATTTAATTCCGAGTGTTGCACGGCCAAGTGCAACGTCCGTCGAGTAAAACAAAAACCAACGGACCGGCGCGTTTCCCGGGATAGGGGGTCAGTTCTCCATACTTTTGATAAGAGAAATAATTTCAATTTTTTTTTGAGGTTACATACCAAAACACACAAAATTATACAAATATAAATTTAGTGCTGATAAATGTACAACTCTGCATTAAATATGTGAAATAATGTATGTTATTAATGTATTTGAGTATTTGATGTGTAACGGTTTTAACGGTCATTACAGTGATACAGTAATAAAATGTTTTATTATACCTATAATATTTCATACGTTCGTGTAATATAAGTTTTTACGTTTTTTACGATTTTAAATTTTGTTTAAAGTGAATTTCTATTTGGTCAATACTGTAATATTGTATAGTCTATGTAATATTACCATTTATGATAATCATTATTTTATAGTTCTAATTGTAGAAAAAGTTAAACATTTATTGTTGTTTTTAACTAATCAAAGGTCAGTAAATTTTTAATGAACATTTGGAACGTGGGATTTTAATTATCTATGTTGGTGTTTCTACGTCCGCAAAAATCGGTTATCAAATTTTTCTCTTAACAAAAGTATGGAGAACTGACCCTATCCCGCGTTTCCCGTAGTTGTCGGGCTGCGCGTACCAAATCACAATCGCACACACGAACGGTATGCCAGCCGTCGAATTAAACGGGTACTACTAAAAATCGGTGGCGCACTTAACATGACGTTTTATTCGTTTCACTCTCCAAATCGGTTATATACGAATTGGAATGGGCGATTCATTCGAAATCGATTAATATACGATTAACGTAATTCGTTCGCATGCAGCCTTACCACTAATTACGTACATATTTAGGTACGTTCGAATTAATGCGGAGTTCGTGTTTGATTTATGCCGCCAGAGACGATTCTACACGGTGTGTATGTGTATTCGATGGACTTTTCAGATAATCGGATACCTTTAACGACTAAAGTTTGTAAAAGTCCCGATTATCATAATTTATTTCGTTTTAATTTCTTCGAACGTTGTTTATTGCCAGAGAATAATGCGTATCACGGTAACAAGATAATAAAAATCCACACGGGCTTATGTTTATATTCGTTTTTTTTTTTTTTTTAGAAATTTTACATTTTTTTTTTTTTTTATTAAAATCGTTAACAATATTATTATGGTATCAACTCTTCGAAATTCATTTACCTGACGTTTAAATTGCACGTACGACTGTTTGATGATAGGTAAAACAGTAACGGCCGACAAGAAAGTATAGGGAGTTGTTTTTATAAACGGTTTTAATCGTTAAAAATTAACATTTTGTATAAGAAATGCATTAATGAAATTAAAAATGACTCGTCCAAGGTTTCTCGGAGGAAAAACAATACAAACAATTTAAAGTTTAAAATCAACTATGCCATTGATATTGATATTTTATATTTGTATATATTTACTATATATCAGTAAAAAATATTCATCGACAAATCAATAACGAACGATTGAGTGATTACAAAATAGATCACGTCGCACACGATATACGGATAAAGCGTATTTAATTTCAACGTCTTGACCAATAAGAAGGTGTTCAGAGTTAGGTCCACCGGACGTTGTCAGCTATTACTGAGCTGTTCACGTGCAGAACGTTTTTATAGGAAGCGTTTCGGTTTTGATCCGCGGCGAAAAGTCGTATTTAATACATTTGTAATTGAAGTATTAAAGTTTAATTGCGCGACGGACAATATGCAGCGTATTATCCTTCAGTTCGTTGACGGTCTTACGTAGACAAATTGTTCTTACGTTTTGTTCGAACCGTTTGCGATACTCGTGTTAACGAAGTATGCCGGTCGACGACAACAGACTTACGTGAAGGAGAATTTTATTTCGAAACGGCCGTCTTAGGGGAATATTTGAATTTACTATCAAAACGAAAAGAAAGTTTTTCGTGAAGTGAAAATAACACTGCTGTTACAATATCTACACATTTTTCCCATTTTCGAAATATCCATTAGCGTTATCCATGAACAGCATATATACATTGTAAATACGTAATATACAATATCAAATCAAAATCTATTTTACGTTTCTTTAAAATTAAACTTTTACGAAACTCGTGTTGTCGCAACGCAACGTGCATAAAGATATAAACTGTAGTCATTGTGTGTAGCGTACTGTATCGCGACTAATCGATTTATTTATACACGTATAAAACTATAGAAATGTTCGCGAGTAGGTTTTAAACTTAAAAAAAGATTAAAATTGTTAAAATTAAAACTACAGTGTTCGCAAACCACAATTTTCCATTTGTTCCACGTTAAGTATTATGTCGTAAACAATGTTCGACGCATTTCACTTCCACACACACACACACACACACACGTCGAACGTTCGAGTGTTGAGAAATGTCGAATACGTTATTTACCGGTCACTTCGATGAATCGTTTGCTCTTGCCAAGTCCGTTGTCAGCCACACACGAATAATTGCCAAAATCGGTTTTTTGCACTTTTCTCAACCTCAGGGTGTAACGGTTTCCTCTGACGTCGGTGATTCGCCATTCGGTCATGTCCAACTGCAACGTGTCTCTATACCAAAGTACCTGGGGGAGAAAAAAAAATATATATATATACATATACAAACGAAAATCTAAACATAATGTCGACACGTTGTGCGCGCATGTTTGTGAAAAGCGACTTGGTTAGCCGTTCCGTGTCCAACGACGGCAGTAGGGACAAGTTACGCGCGGCGGTTTCTGAAACTAGAAATATCGGAAGAACGCGGTAACGGTGACTAACAGTGCGGTTAGGTTAGGTTAGGTCGACCGTCGTGGGGGGGGGGGGGGGTAGAAGAGACGGCTCTTTTTTAGACTACGTTTTGGTGTCGACGAACGTCGGAGCGCGGAAAAAAAAGAACGGAAACGAAGCCAAAGGAAGACTAATTTAAATTAACGTCTACGACAATGGTTACGTCATGATGTTATTATTGGCCGACGTCCCGTTGGCGGCGTAAAGTTTCGAACCTTCGATTAGATTCGCACCAAATTACCATGGTATCGCCATTATTTGGTCCGGGGGAAGCGTTCGTTAGTATTTATGCGCGTGTCGAATCAGTACAATACAACAGTGTTTGTAAACGGATCCTAACCTCTTGAACGAACGTTACGCCCGGAATCAGTTAATTAAAATATATATTCGTCTAGATCGTCCGTGCAGCGAATTCGACTGCTCTCGTTTCGGTTATATCAGATGTTACGCCCGAGCCGTCGACCTACAGCTCACGACGAACGCGCGTTCCGATTTTAAAAACGTTTCTCTTCTGGTTATTTTTCGTCGTCTGAGAACACAATCAATATTCCATACGTTTCACGCGAATACTTGTCAGTCATAATTAATTCAACTATTAATTAACCTCGCCTTGTTTGTATTTCGTAGTAATTCTTGTCGTTTATTTTTCACCTGAAAGACCCTTTGTTTTCCGTTTTACTTTTTAATAATTTTTCATCAAGGTATATTACAGTGTATTGTTTTAATTTCAGTTGGTTGTTTTAAAAGTTTCGGATTCCTTTTACGTGCTGTCGTCCCATCAACTGGTTATCGTCGGCACATTAACGTACAATTATGTACGTACACACGTACACGATTGTTGATTTTGGTCGAGAAAACTAACACGCTCCAACGCGTTCCGTTTATCGATCGGATACTTTCGAACGACTTTCGCGAACTGTACTCTATTATATCCGTTCGTAATTAATATCTTTTTCTTTTTATTATCATCATCATCATCGAACCGCCGGAAATATTTTTATTCCTATCGGATCTTGTTGGCCAGAACGACCCTGGAAGGATACCGTCGTAAAAATATTATTAATAATACGCTTAGATTACGCCGTCTGGAGGGTTTTGAAATTGATCGACGTAAACCAAACGATTGGAACACGGTTGATTAATGGCCTACCCGACCACCACAGACCTTTACACTTCTCGTACGCGTGCGTTTTCCATTAAAACATTCAGTTGTTCGAAAAAACCGAGATGTCGTAACGTTAAAACGGATCCGACGCCCGTGTTACGCGTATTTCGGTTCCCCAGCATGCGGTTATTCGTCTCGAAACGGATAGATCGAACGAGTTGTTTCAGGGCGCCGTAACGATATGGATACAGAACAATTGTAGTTGTTCCGGTAGTGACACACGACGGAGATTTCGACGGTGAAATCGCGGCAGGTCAAGAAGGACGTGCCGCGGACCGAAGTTTGCCGGGAACAATAAATCATTAACTTCGCACTGTACGTGAGAACAGCCGGCGTGAGAAAATCGGCGGTCTTTCAAATGTCTATTTTGTCGTGCACGTTATAACGACAAGTAATTGTTTTTACTCATCGAATATATTTTTACCATAATTATGTTATACATAAAATATTGTTACATAATATTTATTTAATAACAAAGGACGATCAGATTGAAGAGGCAAGGGCGTGCAGTCGTACGCATGCGACGCTGTGCGCACGCAACTCTCTGAACGGGAATCGCGTTTTTAATTCATTAAAAAATATAAACGACGGTATGTCGTGCGCGAGCCCATGTGTAGAAACATGATAATAGATTGAGTGGAAAAAAAAAACACACACACGCCGCGGCCGCGTACACAAAACTGTTTATAAATTACGTCGAACGATTGTCGAGAGGCGGCGGATAATTCGGTCCCGCGGGAATTCGAGAGACCATAATGCATTACGAATTTAAATCGCCCCGACGTCGGTAGTTCGGTCGGAGCGAACGGGAGGAAACGATCGAAGGAAAGGTCGCGCGGCCAAAGAAATAAGGTTATTCCGTTCGTTTCGGACGGCGGCGGGCAACACGCGAAAACACACGCGAGGGCGGAAAAGGACCGAATAAAAAGACTCCGGGATACCTAACCCAACCGCGAAACGGGCACGCGCGTCTCTGGTACGTACGTACGCGTATACATATATACATTTTATACATTATACAAGCGAATTTTATATCCTGACGAGATGAAATATACGTTCGAGTCTCTCGCACAAAGCCCGAATATACGGCTAATATGAAAGGCAGACGGCGCTTAAAAATAAAATGAAAAAAAGATACAGGGAATAGTTTTCGACGCGGATGAATAAAAATTTCCATTCGCCAAATTCGGTTCGAAACCGGCAACAAAAAAAACCTTTTGCGCACCGTGTTTAATGTATTCAGTTTTTTTTTTGATACAACCTATTTCGTCTCCCGACATTCGACGCTTTACTTTTGGTAGTAATATCGGCTCGATACGTTGTGAGATCATAACGCGAGTGTTTTTTTTTTTTTTGGTAGGTAACTCGATCGTAAAAATATATTTTACAACCTGCAATTTCCATTGAATATTTTTTTCAAATACTTCAAACGCTTTAAACGGTTTATGCGTAATACACAATCGTATACATTATGATCGACTAACGATATACGATTACATACGTCTATCTTACGATACACGTTTTTCGAGAAAATTCTATTACAATTGATAATCTTTATTCTATTTTGATAAAAACGTATACATACTGACGACGAATTAGAAACAAACGCGAAATCACAATTATGCGTTTTTTTCCCCAATCGAATGTTTATGATTTCACGTACGAAATATATATATATATAGAAAAGAGTGTATAAATAAAAAGCAAACGTAGATTGTCTGCGACGACAAGCAAAATCATTATACGTAATATACGGACGAAAACATTTGATCAACTCGTGACGAATTGAAGTCAATTTCATGATTTCCGGGATGGTTGCGGTTGAAAAATAATATTACACTCGTGTTAACCGACGAACGTCTGAAATGTTGAAAAAGAACACTGTAATGCGGTGAACAGTGATTGAGATATTTTACTTTATAAACCGAGACTCTGCAAACTCATTTTAGTAGTTTGTCATTGAAAAAAATTTATTATAAACAAGGATAAAAATGCAATTGAATAAAGTAGGCACACAGTACACGGCGCAGCAGAGTATCCTCGTTTTTTTTTTTTTTTCTTAAAGTTTTTGGAAAATCCTTTTTACCATCTTCAATAACTTATGTGTACACAGAACTTTCAAAGTTAAACAGACAAGTTAGAAAAAAGTCATAAAATCAATAGCTTTTTAATTTTCTATAAAGAATCTTAGAACTTTTATCCGAAGCATATTTCTATATTCCTCGATGGTTATTCATTTTTTTTCCTATAAACTTTGAACAACGACTATATTCGATAACGGCCAACCACTCATTGGAAATATTTCGAATACTGTTCACCAAATGACGTAGAAAAAAAAAAATATTATGTGGTTCGGCGTCCAAAATTACTGTTTAGCTACTATATATATATATATGTATATGTATACACACATATAGTTATTGCCCGTAAGAAATACGTTAGAAATAAAACGTATATGGAATCGGGCAAAACGCCAATGTTTTAAATATTCGATAGAACTTCGAGAAACCAATTATAACTGGTGACTGAACCGATCCAGAACCGATTTTCAAATCGTTTGATCATCAACGATTTCTTCTTTATTTGAAAAGTAATCATTTACTTCACTAATTAATTACGTACACATGGCGTTATTAGTGTTTCTTTGACGTGCGAAATATTCGAGAGATTTGATTTGTAACGGGAAACACGCTGTTACCCATCACGACCGGCGTATTTCGTTATATATAAATGACCGATGAACATAATGCGTGTCCCGAAGTGTATCTGTTCATGACGATAAACGTGGTCGAGAAAACTCGAGGATGGTTCGCCTTACAGGATTGTCTTTCATACGCGAACCAGGACGGAACGCGCTTTGGGTTTCTAGACTGGGAATCATTAACAAACGTCGCGTCGGCAGCGGGCACGAAACTTTTGGATAGGCCCGGGCGAGACGCGTGCTCTATTAAAACGACTCGGTTGATTCGGTCGCGTTCGTCGCGGGCCCGGCGAACTCCACGTAAACGAATCGCGCACAGACGGATATCCGTCGCGGTACCGAACGACACGACCGTCTCCAAAGGCTCTGCGACGTTCCGCGAGATCCGACCCTCTAGGCATCCACCCCCCCAAAGCACGCAATCGTACGGACTCCTGTAGAGATTCCACCCCCTGGGTTAGCAATATACCTATTGTTGTCGGACGCTCGCTTCGGTCCGCGTTCATGTTAAAAACGTTTCTGTTCCGTGAACGCAAAACAAAAGACGTACACAATGACGACGACGGGGATCAATGAAACGGAATCGCGCGTATCGACGCGCGGTGTACGCGGTGACGGGATTTGACGGGATCGTGGGATCGATCAAGTGTTTAAAACCCGACAAAATACACGAACATGTTTAAGGTAATAATAATAATGTTCGTGGTGAACATTACGTTTTACCGAAACGAACTACATCCGTCAAACCTAACCTTCGTAGGCGTAACGCGGAACACGGTTTTTTTTTGGCGGGTCTCAATTGTACAAAATCGTGCGATTTCCTACCGACAACGCATAACCAAGACGCATCATATTCATTCATTATCGTTCGTGACTCCTAATTGCTTGGTTTTTCATTTCGTTCACGGCATTCACGATATCACGGATTTTTGTATTAAAATATCGAAATATAAAACCACGTGAATTTGATCGTTTTTATAAAATTATTCTAGAATTAAAAATATCGGTAAACCCATGTACACGTGCAAATCATGATCACTAAAATTAAATTATTTTTTGTTTTTCTGGGGGTTTTTTAACCGAAATTATCTATTGAAGTATTAACGACTATTGTCCGACAATTGAGATAATTAAATAATAGTGTATTGCCCGTTAAATATCGAAATATTGTACTTTAAAAACATACGCGGAATCCAGAGTAATGCAAAAAATCGAATAGTAAAGTTCGCGGAGGTCAGTGGAGGTTTGTGTCAATATTGAAATGCATACACAGTGACCATTATTATAATACATACACTGTCGTTTATTAATTTTTTTTTTTTATAAAAATAACTCAAAAGCAAACGGATATCGTTTCACAAAACCGTTTAAAAATAAAGTGTGTATATCATAATTTGTATTCGTTTAATACCAATGCCATCCGGGAAATGATGTATTTGTTATTACATTTTTAGACTCGATATTTTCCGTGTGCATTTTTCCATCCATAAATGGAGTACGCCATATAATGATAACGAAATTCGGTATCAGTTATTAAAATTTTTTTTCTATATATATATATTTTGAAAATCGTTTGTATTTCCAGTAATTACGGGTATCAATGTTTTTATTCTTCTAATAGGTTTAGAAACGACCGACAAAATAAAATATCATTATTACTTGAACGCAGCAGTGTGGACATTGAATATATTTTAGTTGAAATCATTCACGTGATTATATTGATGACAATGAATTTTTTACGATCGGACATTAGTGAACGTTTGTGGCGTGAGCGCGTCGCAGACAAAATGTTTCGCGAGCGGAGGAATTCCAATTATGTTAAGTGACCAGAATCCGGAGCTAAAGACTTTCAGACGTTGAAATTACGCGACGTCTTTATAGTGCGTGTCTTTTGAAAATGATACCGAGAACGGGTTAGGGACGCGAAATCTATGGGATTTCGTACGGCATTATAATTATTATTATTATTATTATATAATTAAAATTCGGGTGAATCGATTCGTCTAAACACAGCTTTTAGTCCGAATACACACGGACTCGTCAGATATTACGAATACGTTATATCACGCGTGTATAATTCGTTATATGCACTATATATATCATATCGTTCGTGTTATACATTTCATTAGATTACACGGTTACGGTATTCGTCTAATATCACAAGTCCGTGCAGGTAAACACGGTTTTCGACAATCGATAAATCGTATTGTACCGAATCGACACAATCTACCGGCCCGTATTCGTTGGGATCGACCGGGATGTGCGAGACGCTGAAGCTCCGTGAACTTTTGGCGATCAGATCGTTATTTACATACTAATCTGGCGTTTGTCTTTCTCCCAGTCGTGTCCTCTGAATTCTAACCGACATTTTTTTTTTTTACAAATAAGTCGAGCAATAACGATTTATTTCGTTTACTCACGCGCCGAACTACAGTAGCGAGCGGTCGCTCCGAAATTACTCCCTTCGCCACGCCATTGACGTGCGCGGGCGACGAAACGACTTTCCAACAGAGGAACGCATTGCACTGCACATGGTCGGATGACCCCTAACACTGCACTTTCGACGAGGTCCTCCCCCACATCGCGGGGTAGCAGAACCCCGTTGGTTGTTAGTTGGTTGTTCGGTACCGTTTACACCACGTCGCGACGGGCGCAAATCGTGCCGAATTAACGTGTTAATAAACTTTACTATTCATCCTTGGTTTTTAATCATTTAGAAACCTAAAAAAAATTGTCGTGATACCTAACATGGAGTTTCTTGAAATATCTCATATTTTATGACAATTGTGGACACAAAAACGAGTATAACTCCTGATATATTAACTTTATCAACTGGAGAACAGTCTAAATCGACTCAGCACATGAAAATACATGGAAAAGGGGATTTTTAGCCAATACATAACTTATTTAGAGTTTTTTTCACCTAAATATTCAATCTGGCCCACTGTGCGTCGGTCGTTCGCGTTTCCGTTGTGGACCGTTGCACGAGTGGTAACGGATCGTATCCGATTGGAATCTATCGTTTTCCGTTGTGACGATCGATACGCGCGATTTGCTCCGACGTTCATAAACCGTACTCGCGGCGTTCGACGCGAATAGAAACGGTCTATGGAACGGGTTGACACTTCCAAAAAGTTTACTTACGTCAGCTTTGGGCTCCGCGTGTACAATGCAAACGATTTCTGTTTCTCGGCCCTCCACCGTGAACACGATAGACTGTTCTTCTTTGACTTCGGGCGGGTCTGAAACAAGATCCATATAATTGTAATTCAAATAGAGTCGACGGTTTCGGGTGCGAACACACAGGTATAGTTTTAAGAGATTTTTATTTTTTGTTCGTATGTAGGCACGCATGTTTCATTGCTACTTTCGTGTACTTATTATTAAATCGGTCGGACTACTGCGCTCGGAACGCGTTACTTTTTTTTTTTTTGTAACGGGCTGTCCAAATTATATTACAACGTTATTCGGTCAATAGTTTAAAAACGCTTTACGTTAATGCAATTACGTTCAGGTATTTAGTCGACAAGTTATTTAAACGTATTCCGATTCGATTAGAATTTACCGAAAACAACGTGATATGACGTTTTGTAACACTGTAGTTTTATTGCAATTACGGTCGAATATCCGAAAATCGCTCCGAGTCGTTTTAAAATCATATCGTCGCTAGAGGGGTATACGAGTCGCTATTTTTTGAACGATCGATGTTCATATTACGTTATAAAATAAATACGTTTCCGAAAAAAAAGAAGAAAAAATATCTAGAATAAGCGATACCGACGTATACATTTTTGAGTGCTCGTCAAGTCTGGTTCATAAACGCGACGGGATAACTTGTCTCGTCAGAGTGCAACGACGACAACGTCGTTCGGGAAGTATATTAACAAGATCGATTAATAGAGCCGATCCAACCACGCGACGAACTCGAATTCGTCAGTACGTGTTTCTCAACACTCAATTTTCCACGAGAGTACGATTCCTACCGTCTCGCAGCACTACGGACGATTACGACGTCGAGACGGGAGAGCATATTATTAATACTGACGTTAGCTGCGACCGGCGCATCGCGTTTCGCTCTGTTTTCCCGTCTTCGCGGAGATGACTCGCGGTGCTCTTCGGTTCGGCGAGAAGACGGCGTTTATCGTGGTCCACGGGGACGGGCCCGTTCGGATTCCACGCGAACGGACGAACGTCATCCGTTGCCGATCGACGTACCCTCGCGAAAACGAGGTTAGGAAAACCATATAGTAATCATTTAATGTTTATCCCGTCCGTCGGTCGCGTTCGAGAGTAAACACGCGCGGACCGATCCCGTTCTGGCGGACGGCGGGGTTCGTATCAACCGCGCTACGACGTATTACGTTCTCGCGTGTTTGTTTGGCTGCTTTCTTACGTTCGTTTTGTTTTTTTGCTCTCCGCGAGGAAAACGATAGTCGAGAAATTTAGAGACAACGTTAACGAACTCTCATTGTTTGGAAACAACGGACCGCGTGATTTTCGCGGGGGCGTCTCGTATTAACATCGTTGATTTCGCCGGCGTGTGTTTTTTTTCCATCCGTTTCCGTTCGATTTTCACCGCGGCGTGGCTAGTGGAAACAACAATAAATCCCATCTCGCGTACATTTTGCAGAACAAACAGCACGCCGCCGGCATACTTGAACCGACACCGGTTATTTTATTTTATTTCTTGTCGAGACGACGCGCGCTTTCTTATTTCTCTATAAAAACGTCGGGCGGAAAAAATTAATAATACGCTCTGACTTTTTCTCATGCTACGACCGTGTCGTTTCACGGACATTATTTTCGACTCCGCAGAAGTGTTTGGCCATGCAAATAAAACGCGTTACTCGTGTATATACATGTCTATATGTATTTAATATATATATATATTATATATATAATGTGCTGTGTTGTCCCACAACACCACGCCCGAAAATACGAAAAACGATTCGCTCTTTTCAGACGTCATGACGATTGTAAATATTTGTTTTAACGTTGTTCGCCCACGCGACATATTATGTTAATGCCCGAAACGTCAAATAAAACGATAAAAATAAAACATATGCCCGCGTTAACGAGACGCGAGAAGGGCTAGTCTAAATATTGGTTTTCTCATTGATGGTTATTAACCGAATGTTATTTTTTCCGTCGCGCAGGTAAAACGCGACTTTTAAAATAAGAACGTTATTATTATTATTATTATTATTTTCGTCTGGAACCGGATAGTTTTTACCGACGTTAGAACGCGTCAAACAAACAAAAAAAAAAAAAATTATTAATTTTCCAAAGTGTAAACGTTCACAAACTTTACGGCTCGAATATTGTGAGGCATCCGCCCGGTAGCGGACGTCAAGCGCGCCCGTTGCATATTTCAGCGGGTGAAAAACCCGTAACTATTTCCACGCGCCGGCCGCGGCCAAAATCCTTATAAATTTTTATCAGTGTCGGATTGTGTTTTCACTGTCACGTGTCTTGGTCACGTTTCCGTTATACGGACGTGTTATCGCGACAACGATTTCATTATTCGTTTTCGTATAATATAACTGATCGGCGTACAACGGGAACGTTTAATTGTCTCGTTCGACCGCCGCCGGAACACCATGCTCGTTGTACCTACTCGGAGTATCAAAGTAATAAAAAACGAGAAAATTTCCGTCCTTAGTTCTGATGTTTTATCACGAATCGGACGGGAACGGAAAAATATACTCTAAGCTAATTCATATAAAACTGATTAAGAACAAACATTGTACGAGTTAATGTGATCGTGAAAATAATATAAAGTAAAAACAAAACGTAATTTAATATTTACATATATATATATATTACGTAATATGTATTTATTATGTATACAGACTATATAAATTATGAAAAAGTAAAATAATGTCGTCTTGTTTTGAATGGTGAGATACGAAATCGTTTTTATGAAAATTGTAATCCTCATAAACAAATATTGAAATAGCGATGTGATTAAAGTTTACGGTTAAATTGAATGCAACAAACTTAAATGACCCATAGTAACGGAATATTTGCGTTTCAAAAATATTGTTGACGACGAAAATAAATTTGCTTCAGAATATTATTTTAAGAGAGAGAGTAAATAAAAATAGAAATAAACGAAATACGTGATTTTATTTTGAATTAAAAACGTAGGTATTCTAACATTAATGCCGTTATATTCGACTATAATAAGCGCTAGGTATCTCTTGTTTACAGGGCTTGAATAATATCGTTTTCATACTTTTTACTACGAATTAAAATCGAGTAACATAATGTATTTTATATTTACAGCGATTAAACTAAGTGAACCATATATACTCGAATTATATTCGTTTTTATAACAGAATAATATTATTGTAATGAGTCGTATTTGCACAGACTCTCATAGTTGGCGTAGCATTGATTTTCACGAGCACATTTTTCGTGCGGCATTTCTTGTATTGTTACGTTATTCGACTAATTTTTAATCTCCTATTACGCGAGTATAACTTTTTTCAGCATTTGCAAACAGAAATATAATTGAAGTAAACAACACACAACGGCTAAAAATAAACGAGTTTTCAAGGGAGTTGTTAAGTCTGAAATCCGTTATTATGCTACAGCCCGTGCTACATAATTATATAATATAGTAAGCAATGCAAACGCGAACGTGTTTTAGAGTAATTGGAGTACCTAAATACACGTGCTATAGTGTGCTGCTATACCGCGCATAATATAATGTTTATTTTGTTAACATGTTAAATGGTTCAAATATGTCTCTCGCCGTTAATGTCGTATAATTCAAATTTACCGTAATAGTTTTATATTAAGTTCGTCACAATCTATTACGTAAATTGCAACTATAATGGAATATCAAAACGTATACAAACGCGTTTGAATTGGAAAAAAACTAGAAACGGAACGAAATGAGTGTAATAAACAATATCTCGTTGATTCGCGAGTGGGAGGAGGGCTACGTTTTCGGCGTCACGTTAAGAAAATCAGAAGGGGTAGGGTGAAAAAAAAAATTTTTTTTTTAAAAGGAGAGGTACTCTGTCCCCTCGCGTCCCACTCAATTCAAGCGTTTTCGTGCATTTCGTGCAATTATTTTTATTATCGTGCAATATTTACATAATATGTTGAGATCGATTTCTTCGTTGACAACGGTCCCGATATCGTTTGACGCGGTGCAGATGTAAACTCCATCGGCTTGTCTCCGGACCGATTCGATCGTGTACGAGTTGCCGACGAATGTTTTTTCACCGTTCGGCAGCATGTTGTTCTGAAACGAACAGACGAAACGTGTTACAAAACGTTATTTTAATCTGTATCAAATGCATACGAGTTGATGCGCGACGCAAAACCGCGATTAGCGTACACACGACAAAAAGTATATTACCTACGTACGCGTAACGAACAATTCCAAAAACGAAATGGCTTGGTGATCAAAACGTTTTTCGTTTTCGTTTGTGTTATCGATAATTTAAATAGAAAAAAAAAATCAACAAATCTGGTTGTTAGTACATGCCACGCCTACGTGTAAACATCTAGTTGCATAGGAAAATAGGGGCGGAGCAGAAACGGGCGATAAAATGGAAATAAGAACAATTTCGCATCGAACAAAATAAAAAAACGTTCGACTTGTCGTACGCGAGGATTTCGTTATTATTATGGGTCTGTGATGACTCACTCTGTCGTTGTGCGTTCACACAAGATCAGAAAGACACGTACAATTTTACATAAATATATCTTACATTTAACATGTACTAATTGTTTGATCTTGAAAATAAGCGAATAAACGTACACAGTATAAACATTTATTTTTTATTTTTTAGGAGGGGTTAAAAATAAAACAATTTGGGTTCTATACAAGTTCACGAATAATGAAATCGAACAAATATTTTAATGTGTTAAAAATTACTCAACAATCATTATTTTTTTTCATTTTTATTAATATAATCGACAAACTACAATATTATACACGTGATTGTACATTTTCAGTTTTAAAAAAAATTCCCCGGGGAAACGGAAACCTTCTACACCCTCGCCATAAATACACCGCTGATCGTACATAATTGAAACATAACGCTCCAAGCTTTCGTCATATGTTTTCGTTACGTTTGCACGGAATATCTCCTACCGCCCGTGACGACGTGTACATTAGAAAGACAACAATACGATTTTGTTTTGCTAAGATACCAGCAAATATGTTATCATACTAGTTTTTATTTGTTTCGTAAAAACAATTTCATATTTATTTTATTCGAATAAAAAAAAAAAATAATTTATTGTCGAATGTTCGTTGTTGATATCGAACTGCGGAAACAAAATGTTAAATTTACAATTCTAAAGAGCGACGAAACAATCGATTTCATAATAGTATTCGCATGTTTGTAATGTTTCTAAACACTCGGGTTTTCTGAAAAACTCGTAATGTGGTCCTGTCGTCGGCTACCTCGTTTATGAAAATTGGATGCGAACCGCATTTCAGAGAAATAATTTTTGCGATCTCCCGTCGTAAGTTTCCGAGAACGTAAAAAACGCAGTGTCAAAACTGTGAAATTTACAGCGTGCCCGTTTTTACGTTCCGTTTTATTTTTACATACGTAATAGACTCTGAACAATCGTTTGGAAATATCTCGTAATAAATATTTCGGCCGCGAAACGTACGGGAAATACGGTTTTCGTTTTCATCGGGTTCCGACGACTGCAGCGCGTTCAACGGAACCTAACGGGAAATCAGTGTTGTCGCGACGTCCTGCCGCAATCAATCGATCACGACGTTTTTCTACAGCTGCGTTTTCGAACGATTAAAAATCGCCTACGTACGCGGTTCAATGAAATCGGCGGCAAATGTTTTCGACGGACGCACCGGCACACCGGCAACTTTTGATCCGCCGCGGCAATACGGTTTTTCAATATTATATTATATTGTTTCGCGACCGGTCGGTCTCGTGAACTACACATCACACGGCGTACAATTCGATTTAATCTTTCGGTTTCGATCGGGTTTCAAAAAGAAATCAAGTAAAGACTGGGGAACCGTCGGTCAGTAAAAAGCCTCGCGACGGGATTCCACGGTCCGGAAAATAAATCTTTCGTTTCACGACTCGACGGGTTGAGTTATTTTTTTATTTTTTCCCGTAACGAGGATGGCGGAACGATCGCCCCCATTAGTTAGTACGGGTGTCCTCGGCGAGAATGCTCATCGCGACTGCGGCAATACAATCACGTAAACCGATACGAGTCGACCACGCCGGAGTGCGTGCGCGCATAACAAAGACGCGTCGTCATGTTCCGTTCTATTCTCGTCGAACATAAACGAACGGGGACACACACACGGAATAAATCCTCTTACCACCGTTTTAATTCACGATTCAATTGACAAATGTAAATTTTACGAGTAGACGTACAACGTTGCGGGGCCGTGTAAATTAATATCGTGTACACGTTATTCGCGTGCACGACAAACACGAATACAACAGTTTCGACATTTAATTGAGCGCGCGAAACAACAACAAAAATAATAATAATAATAATAATAATAGTAATGATATATAACACTCGCGCACCTGTATTATAGCGCGTAATAATTACAATTAGCGTAAATAAATTTGAGTAAATAAATGTTTTACGAGCGTGCGTAATAAATAATGTTGTTTAACAATAATAATAATAATAATAAATAACGCGAACGTTTTTTTATGCGTTACGCGTAATATACAGTCTAGTGTCGCGTCGTGTTGTACCGGAAAATGATGAAAAACAACCGCGGGTCAATAAATTTACCCGACCCGCGTGTCGTCTGTTATTCGTGAATTCACGTTGTTTCATACAAATAATTTGTTCGCGCAGATAAACGCGAATTTAAAACAAAACAAACAAAAAACCCCCAAAAAACAACGATTAACACGTTTCAATTTAAAATCTTTTATATGTTTCTTTGCGAAAACGCACGCAAAACGGAATGGCTTGAGCGTTGAGCCGCGGACATTCTCCGGTATAACCGAGCACCGGTTGTCAGTGTGTCGTAAATGTAGTTAGGCAGTGTGAATCTGCGCGACGGAAACCAATCGATCGAAATCACGATTTCAGTCGGCGGAGACATCTCGTTACTCGCGATCTAAATAAAATAATCGCTTGTTTTCGTGTGTTGAGGACAGAGGGAACGGTGTTCTCGTTGATATTTCATGTCGTAAAATATTCTCCGCTCTAGGGGGGGACTGAGATGCGCCACCAGAGTAATTTATAAGACATAAATATTTCGGAATACTCGCTTTGGCTTAATTCGCATAATAAAGCGTATTCGCGTGTAAGAAAAAAATATTTATTTCGTAAGAAAAAAAAATCCCCTCCTTTTATAACAACAATGCGTATAAAAACGGAGACGATTTACATAGTATACACGATATGTATATATTTTTCTGTTTTCACACAAAAACCGAGTTGTCTTAGGTTTTTGACAAAATTAATATTTTATTAAAACTAAACGAATGTGTTTAAAAACCGTAAACTGAAAATCAATTTAATCGAGACAGACATTATTTCATAACACTGAAAGCCCAAAGAAGCTATAATATATAGTAAAAACAGTGTTTTATACAAATCATTTGTTTGATTTCTAAAAATTTAACTTTACTCGAGTAAACTATTTCGTAAATCATAACGTACAGTGCAATATAGATCGTAGAACGACATGGTTTCACGCGTCGGTACTAGGTGTATCGTCGTGTCGTATCGGTCTTAAAAACTGCTAATAACTTTTGCCGCGTCGTCGTGATAAAGTTTACGGCGAAAGTCTATCAGACATGTCGTTTGCGTTAACACGTTGAATATAAAGTAGAATGATTTTTATTCTAAACGAACACGATAGAATTCGGTGATTTTTCGAAAAATAATCGAAATTTAGAAATATTGTCGCTTAGACAATTTATTCTGTAAAATGATCATTACGAAATTTATCGAGTAAAAATTTTCAGAAAAACAAGACCGCCATGCACGTCTCTTCTCCTTCCGCCGGCCAACAGAGCGTCCGCGTATATAAATATTTCGAGCGCACACGTTTTAGTGCGACACAAGGTCTATTTTAGTGTGCAGTACGAATTTAAAAAAAACATATAGTGATGCAGTAATGTTTATTGTGGTTTATGTCGTATTCGTGGGTCGGTGAAAAAGAAAAACGTAGCAGAATTCATCCATTAGCTACTCAACAAGAGTGATATGAAGGTGTATTTTCAGAATCAAGTCCAAATAAAGATAATGATGTTTCATAAGGGTTTCGAATTTGATATTGAGAAAATTGTATTTTATTCAAGTATTTGAACTATGTATGAAATAGTGTTATAAACAATAAATTTATTCAGATCTCTTTCGAAAAAAAAAACGTGCATTACGAAATGTTTTGTAAAACGGGTGCCGGTACGACACACGGACATATTCACAATCCGTTCACGAAAATGTTGTGCAAGCGGAATCACGTTAGGGATTGACCGTCGCGTGTTCGGTTCAAACGAAAATCGTCGTTCGCGGACCGGCCGCAAGACACGTCATGACGATCTCGTGATTCCGTTCGGCGTGGCGTGTGCACACGTCCTGTTCCGCACGTCCGTGAAGTTAACGGCGCAAAGTTAATATTTTTCAATGAAACCTTTCCGACAAATTTGTTGATCGTTGTTGGATAAGTCCCGACATTTGTTGGACCTTAGTTTTTTTTATATAAATTTTTTTTAATTAAACGCGCTAACGTGAAATTAGCGGCGCAAAATAAAAAAAAGCCGATAACTTTTCAAAAAATGACCAACAAATTTGTCGGAAAGGTTTCGTTGAAAAATATTAACTTTGCGCCGCCAACTTCACGGACGTTCGCTGTCGCCTTGGCGGACGGGAACGTAACGGCGCGGGGACGATTGAACGGAAACGGACGAAGCATCGCAAGACCAAAGTAGTCGTCTCTCGTTTGATCGACGCGACGTACGGCACTGGACACTGGACGCGGCGAGAACGCCGAGCGGTTTTAATAACGCACGGTCGAATGGAAACCGAATAGAACCGAATTTTCACGGTCGGCAAAACAAAAGAATACCCCGTTGACTTTCGACGGGGGACTCGAGAAACGACCCCGAAACGCCCGAGAAGTTATTACACCGGGGGAATCCGTCGGATTAAAGTAACGTACGAGATATTATTTCCTCCCGGCCCGTGGATACGATAATGCGAATATTCGCAAATTTTTCGCGATCGTTTATGCGCGTAATGCGGGGCGGGGTTCGGGAGACCGGAACGCATAACGGGAAAACGAATAAAAAACAAAACGGACGCCGTTGAAAAAGGTACGTGCGGGTTCCACCGTGCGAGTGTGCAACGTCCCGGAGGCGTATTTACCGGGCGGACGGACTTCACGTCGAAACGGGAAATTCGAAGTTACGCATCGTTCCTTGGCGCGTCGACGGGTCGTTTTGTTGATTTTTCAAGATCCAAACGAGTTTCCGAATGCGCCGTCCGTGCGCGAACGGAATCTACGTCATTCTCGGTCGAAACGATCGGATGGTACCGTTGTACTTGTAGCGTAGTAAAAAATCGGTGTTACGCGACAAAGAAGAAAATGATCGCGTCCAGGACTCCGCGCGTTCGCTTTACACGAAAATGGCTTAGCAAGAAACAAACACTGCGTTTCGCTGTCGTCGAGAGAGCCGTCTGTCTACCTAACGAACGCCGTCGTCGTTATGGTTTCCGCAGTCGATTGTTATTTGTTTTGCGAGCGACGTTTAAACGCGCGAACATCAAAACATTACGAACGACGTCAATCGTTTGTTTCGGTTTTCGGGGATTTTCACGGGGTCCGTTTTTGAAAAATTACGCGAAAGACTTCGCGCATCAATTCGATTCACGGGCGGCGGAGAGACCGCAGTCTCCGCGGTGTGTTCGTCCGGTAACAGTTTTTACGACGACCTAACCTAACCGAGCGCGAGTCGAACGTACGTAACGGCCGTCGTGGGATTCGTGGGCGCAGAACTCTCGCTGCCGTCACCGCGCGTTATTGAGATTAAGTCAATGCTGGACGCCTCCGCACACCTCGACAGTTATTACGGCGCGGTGAGAAATCGTTTCGCGACACCCGTCCGCTCGGCTTAATCGATCCTCGGTTCGGTCCTGATCGTCGGACGGCTCTCGGTTTTCCGGCGCACGCTACTTTTTTTTCGGAAAACTATTTTTTTTTTTTTAAATTTTATTCGTAGGAATGTCGAATTCGTTCACGAAAAATCGTACACCGCAACGTAGCTGTCGCAAATACTTCCACGCGTTTACCGCGATAACTACTCGTGCGCAATTGCGTAGCGGATTAGTGAGCCGAAGGGATATTATTGTGTTTCCGTCACGAGCACGACCGTCAACGAGACGGGAACACTCAGGGAAAATACACGCCTCTAGATAAATAACGGACCGATTGCCACTACAAGTTATACGAACCGAAAGAAAACGAAACAACGGTCTTGCACAACACTTCAAAAACAAAGACTTACATACGAGCGTCCATTTATTAACCCTAAATGACAATTGGTACACGCTTAAATATAAAATATAGAATGATAAACAGGTACAAAAGTCGCCGAGTTGTACGCGTATCACGTCGACAGGCCGCTCGCACAAGACGGCAGGTACACTAACAAACCGGGTGCGCCTGGTCACTGGTAACCGCACACGCGGCGGCCGCGGTCGAAATTTCTCGAACGTTATAACCAAAAACAGTTGGCCGATAACGTCGATGGCTCACGTCGGTCGAAGCCAATTAGTGTCCACGGGGCATCGTACAAGGTGTATATATATTTTGAACAGTAGCCGTTCGGTTTAAGTTTGGAATGTTTTTCGAGTACACGTCCTTCTACGACGCGTCAACGGCACGGGCTATTTGTGTACATTCGACGTTTCCGACGAAACGCGATTTCCGATGACTTTGTCGAGAGCGAAAATTACTATTGTCCTCATACAATTCGAACACGTCGAGCAAACGCAATTGTCATACGGTCACACGTCTAACTTACTTTACGAGACCACGTGATTTTCGGCGGCGGGTTTCCGGTCGAGTTGCATTGGAGAGTAACGTCCGATCCTTTTTTTGCGCTGACTTTCCCGTTGGACGTTATGCCGACGATCCTTGGCGGAACTGTGTGAACACGTTTAAAATATCGATTAGTCGTGTTAAAATCAGCAGCTTATCGTTTAAAAACAGTATCGTCTCGTTTTCATTGCTATTGTCACGGGATTTCCACTTTGTCGGCGCTCGGGTTAATTTGCATGCAAAACAACGCGCAAATGATTTAAAAAATTAACTCTTGCAGTAACGTTAACGTAATGCACTTATATTGCACGCGGACAGTGACTTTTATTCGGAGACAATTGTACGTTTGACTGTAGACAACGGGTTATAATCGTTCACGTTCGATCCACACGGGTTTTAATCGCGACACGTACACATACGAGTATATACGAGGTTAAGACCTAACACTTATATCGTGCACAACTTTTATAAACAGTTTGCAACGATGACGGGTGTACAAGCATCGGTGTATTCATGTCGTATACGTATAACGTTCGCACTATAATCACTCGCGTTTCAAAATATCGATTTAGACAACGATAAAAAATAAATATTACGCGGATGGTTAATAACGATTCTATGAAAGTCGACACGAACGTTTGATATATCCGGCCGTTATAGATGCGATTCGTACCACTTTGATCAGTGTTCGCCTTTGTGATAAATGTCGACGACAGCCGCTCTTCAATAACATAAATACACTTGAAATAATTAATGTCTCGCGATCATTTAATACACACCGTGTGTTACGGAACTCCAACAAAATAAATTCAATTATGATGTATATTCCCAGTGAAAACTAATGATTTTAATGCCGTTTTAACGTATAGTAATTCGATGACTCGAATCTCGCCGAATAATGTAAATAACGAGTAAACGAAGATGTATATCACATTTTAAAGACGTAATGAAAACTGTCTTAGTTTGTACAGTGAGCTTTTAAAAGTTTCTTCCGCGGATTTCTCTACAGAACGTTCTTTCATATCGCCAGTTCTTGTAAAAAAAAAAAAAAAATCAACATTTACAAATATCCACCGAGCTCATATATTTATACAAACATAAATATATGGGAATATTTACGTCTGAAAACCTGTACGAAAGCGCTTCAGCTCTTCTGAAAGCTCGACGTATAATATCTGATTGGAAATGTTTTCAGACAGCGAGTACTCGAATGTGAGAAATACATAGAACACATTTCTATTTTTACTTGTTCTAGTTACGATATTGTTCTCGTAGTATTTACCGTTATTTGTCGAGTTAATTTTTAATTTTCAACAAACAAATCGTACGTTTTCGTATCGATAATTCAGTTGCACACGTGAAATGCGTATTATTTAAAAAATAAACGAAATAATTTGATTTTTTGTGCTTTTACGAATTTGATAAGATCACGTTTCCACGGGTCGGTCACTAGTCGGCGTCGTATTTGTTTGAAAACTATTTCGAATGTTACGATTCGGATTATTCGAAAAAGCGATACATATAAAAAAAAAAAAAAAAATTAGTCTTAAACGAGTTCGCCGATGGGTTACGCGCGCGACCAGAGACGCGTTCGGAGACGACGGCGAATGTCCGAGTGTTTCGGACGGTGTCGCGCACAAACACGAGTCGTCGTCACGAAACCGGCCAGCGCCGCACGCGGGATGGTTCTCGACATCCGAACCGGTGACCTCGGTACGAAAATAAATAATAACAGGGTGGGCGCGGGTGTGACGACACGGAGGAATTCCGGAAACCCATAACCGACGATGGTTGCGCACGTCGGCGGCGAAGGGCGTGTGTGTGTGTGTGTGTGAGATACAGGGAGAAAAACCGAGAAAATAACGGGTACGACGCTCGTAAAGCTAACGGGCGGACGGGACGAAAGACCGGACCGGGGGGGGGGGATGAAAAAAGGGATAATATGAATAGCTACACATTTTATATACACGTATACACGCACGCGCGTATAATATATATATTTGTTGCACTTCTATTACTATTTCGTTGTGTTTGCGTTTCAGACATAGAAAACGAATAAATCAATTATGTACACACGAACGAACCATGTTAGAGGCTATAAAACAACAACTGGCCTTTTTAAAACGTGTATACATTTATATATATATACATATAAGTACTAACATCCTGTCTATGGGATGTTGTTGCGAGAAGGGAAACTTTCTGTTTAGTATACGCGTCCGTAGTCCCCTATACGTAAAAACTTTAAAAAGCAATAGGATGATCCGGGAATGCGAAATGTTTTCCATAATAAAAGAAATATGTTTTCGCCAAACAAGAATCCCGCAAATAATTTGAAATTTGTTTAAAAAAATATACGTTATACGGTTTTTTCCCTTTTGGTTTAGACACGCGTATCTATGTAATATTTTGAACACTCGTTCGTTTCTTTTGTGTCGCGCGAAACCGATAACAGCATTTCGATTAAAAATGCATTTTACAGTTGACGGAAAGAACGATGAAAAACGGCGGTGGATTTGGAAACCGACATTGATAATCAATGAACAGATTCGTTTGTATTTTGAACTTTGCGGGACTTCGAATACATAGACAAAAACAGTCGTACAGTTCTTTTCCCACGGTAGTGCACTTAGGCGTTGACGATTTTATTCAGTATTGTCCATACACGCAGGACGTAAATATACGGATTTGACTGGTGTCGGATCGGTTTAAAACAATACAACGACGTCTGAACGAAACTTCTATCGAGATTATTCTGTACGTTATCAACGAACGGCCAAATCAGTGGTCGCGGTTACTCCAAAAAGCAAACGAATGTCAGCAAACACGCGTATACGAAAAGTAAACATATGCGTATCGTAATCGTTGATAATCGATTCAGATCTATATATTGTAGGGACTACGGCGATTCCGCCCATGCTTCCAATTTGTATGACGCCGGTGTTATTACACGAGTCTCTCTGTTTATTATTATTTCAATTCGTGTTATCACTCGTACACGACGACCGTCGTCGTAACGTGTTGGCGCACGTAATTTATCGATTTCACGACCACGGTTTTAACATATACAATAGACACGTACATTTGCTTTTAAATATTTATTACGTTCAAATTACCGTTGAAAATAAAAATCTGAAAGAACAACGTTTGAAAAATTACGATAGTTAAATAAATGGAGACGGATGATTTTTTTTTTTGAATTAAGGCTATTCCAGAGGATACTCAGTAGGATAAATTGGCGAAATTATATTCTAATACCGGGGAGAAAAATAACCGCCAACAGTATTTGCCAGCGTTTTGTTCACGCGACACGATGTTTGAGCGTTCGTCCGAGGCCGGCGGACGACATTCGATTTCGCCCGGACCGAACGACGATATTGATACGTTGTGCTGCGAAAAAGATAATTTACTATTAGTCGTTACCAGTTGGAACACGGGCTAATGATATTCTACGTCTGTGTTGAAATTACATTTCACGCGTTTCGTTCAATTATATTTATTTAACGTTCACCCAGAACTTTTCAGTCGGAAAGTATTATTTCAATTGACGATACGCGCGAACAGATTTGAAATAAACGTATTTATTTAATTAGTTAACTAATTGATTTGGACCGAAATGAAAACGCTGCGAAGATTTCAAATACGGAAAAACGAACCATTCTTATTATTTACATGCGCTAGCAAATCGTATTCCGTTGCGTTTAATTCGGTTCGACGTAATTTGTGTAACTATTGTTTTATATAAATTTTGTTCGTCGTTGTATATGATTTAAAGAATATAATATCGCATCGCGCAATACAGTCGTGAATAGCGTTTCATCATAAAAAAAACTTTCGTACAAATAATGGAATTAAAATATTTCTCGGAATGTAATAAATGGAGAATTTGAGATACTAGGAATACTACTTATTTCGAATAAGACTTTTAATAACATATAAAGCGCGTTCTTATTATGTTTGTTTTATGAAAAAATTGTCTATTGATAAAGTTTTTGTAACGCAAGTGTATTAAAAAAAAAGAAAGAAAAGAAAAGAATATTGCTTAAAATATTGTGTGCATATATATATAATAATCCGTTATCAACTATCAGATGTAGTTTATAGCATAAAGTATCTCTACGACATCAATTTCGAAAATGTCTGTTTAAAAATATTATAATGTGTTGCGTACACTCTTTGGATTAAATGAAATTTTTACGGCAAATCAACCCGAAGTCTAAAAATATAAAACCATTTTTTAAACTGACATCTCTATGATCGTAAATAAAGAAAGTACTTAACATAATTTATCATATATTTAAACAACTTTTAAATAAAATTTAACTGTATTAATATTATGAACGAATTCGGGTTTAATTAAAATAAAAAAAAAAAATGACGAAAAAAAATTAAAATTAAAATTAATCCGAGTTAAATATTAAGAGATTTCAAAAAAAAAAATGTCCGCTCGAAGTGTTTTAAGGCGGAATCGTAAGAACCTTGATGGGAAAAGGTAACTGAATAATATTGTGCTATAATTTGAATATTTACTACTCTCGCCGAAAGAGCATAGATTTTTTTTTTTCCCCCCATTTGTTACTGGCATTAGTTTAACATATAAATTGTAAAATATTAATATTAAAATGAAACGGACGCGGTAGTTATTTCGAAGAAAAAGAAAACTGAAAAAAAAAAACAAAAGAAAATGTAATTATGATGACAATATTTTATCTTTTATTTTTGAGATACGCTAAATGTACATTCAATGTTTCCGCAATAAAGATTCCGTAGTGGTCGTTTTACATTTCTATGGTACACAAATAGAACGAAATTGACTAGCGACGATGTTTCGGGTTTCACGTTACACCCCAAAACGTGATTTATAATAACATTAATATCTATGTCTATCCCGAAATAGAAATGGCATTACGTCGCATGTTCGACGTCAAATGTGTATTTTTAAATCGGTCACATAATATTTTATACGATAGAGAAAAAAACCACACGAAACGAAAGTTATTACGAAAAAAAAATTATAAAAACACACGACAAATTCATCGTTAATAACGGCGATGATGTTGTTATCAGCAGCGTTCGGGGCTCAGTACAAAAAACCGGTCTGTTCCGTCGACGAATTAATCCGTTTCCCAACGTCCGCCGCGGAAAAAAAAAACCCGAAACACCCCACGAAATATCGCTCGGCAATTTATTATCACAATTTTTTTCCGGCGCACTCCCGTGTTCATTACGAATCGGCGACCGTTTAAACACCGTCCGCTTCGGATCGCTCGGATCGTCCGGACCGTATTGTCGTTTATTAATCGAACTACACGCCGTCGCGTTCGTCACGTTACCCACACCCGCCCAAGACGACGTACCAGTACGTACACGTTGTACACGATCTAAACCGTACGCACATTTCGTTTGATTTCGCCCGGAATGGCGTGCGAGTACGGTGAACGCAATCGTCGACCTAACGGCATAGGTTAGGTTACGTAGTTTTTGAAAGTTGGTTTGAACTCCGTGGCCTCTTTTCTAGGCGCGGACGTTCGAACTGAGACCGTGGTGAAAAACGGTTGTAAACGTTCGTTCCAGCATACCGGAAAAAGAACATTCGATCGACGCGCACCAATGACCTGGAAGAAAGCTAGACGAGACGAGTCCGAATATTTTTTGGCTTCTCAACCGTCGCGCTGCGTACGTACAATCATTAACACACCGTTTCGAGTTATTAAACGCGTGCACGTCCAAGTCGGACAGCGCAGCGACGTACACGACACACTCGTAATTGACATTCGCTTTCGGTCGCAAACGACGACGATCGCCCCCGTCCGATACCGTCTCTCTCATCGGCAAACGCGCGGGCCGATACGAAAATGTTCGAACCGTTGTAACGGTTAACAAATGCGATTATTCTCGTACGATTAGCGCCGTACATTATTTATCGTAGTTGTTCGACGTGAAAACGAAACGTGTTGGCGGTCGTTCTGGTTTGTAAATCAAACGTGGCACGTGTAAAAAACGTTAACGGAACGAAATCAAAACGTTCCTTTCGGTCGCGAATTCACGTACGAGTTTATATAAACGTACACGCGCAACAACATACTGAATATCGGTTTTCGGTCGATTCGTCAATCGTTAACACGTCTTATTCCCGTTTTCTTCCCGGACCGTTGTTCGCACCGTTGCGCGCGCGCGGGGCTCGTGTTTGTCCATACCCGTTTCGTTCTCCGCCCGACAAGACAAACGATACCGAACAACAGATGTCGACTGCGCTGCCGGCAGTCCAAAAGATTTATTGCAAAACGCCCGAAACGTGACGCGATTTACTTAGGGTTCCGCGTGACGTTTTCCAAAACTAAACGTCAATATGAACACTACGCGCGCAGTACGGACAGCATGTTGTTCGCAATCGTCGTCGCATCTTTTTGGATCCGCCGTGCCCGCGTTCCGTCGAAATCACCGGCGACGACAACACCGACGACGGTTTGTTTTCAGAACAATAAATATGACGTACGAGTTGCCGTTCTCGTGCGCAATCCTAATTTCGCGGTACGGTAATAATAGATTTTTTTTGATTTTGTTGATTTTGTTGTCGTTTAAATCCGAAAGGAAAACGCCGAGCTTCCCGGTCAATCATACATTACAACAGCGTCGTTCGATCCTAAAAGTTACGGAGAAAATCAGATAATTATAATGACGGTGTGTAATCGATTATGATAATTATGGTCTCGGGATTCAACGCGTTTGCGTCTAGTTTTCGGAACGATTGACACGACGCTCTCTCGGAGCTACAAATATAAGCACGTTTCCTATTAACGATTGATTTTAAGTCATTTTCCACCTGTTTTCTAGGAATGCGAAAAAACATACTAAATTCAAATAAAACATATTGGTTTTTAAAAATAAACGTTACGTGTTTTTTTAGCTATCAAACTATTGAGTATTGTATTCGTCAGAAAAAAAAAATGAAATTATTTTTGAAAGAGTTTTTTTTTTTTGAGTATTAACGGCATAAATAATTTGTATTTTGCAACGACGTTTCAAAATTTGTTTATGGCGTTGAAATCCAAATTCTAATAATAATACGTTTTCGTTGGTATTATTACTGCTTTTGACGTCGCGTAAACGTACAAACCGGCAACGCGCGGCCGTAACGGAATTGCCTATCAGACGCGCCGTGCGTCAGGGCAATAGGAAATCCTATATAATAATTTTTTCATCCCGGCCGACTCGCGGCGATGAGGTCGTTGTAGTAAAAATCGTTCAGGCAAAACGCGTACGAATAAACGTACAAACGGATAGTATTGTCGGAACGAAAAATATAAAACACGGTTATTATTCGTTTTGACGTTCCGAACGTTGTAAGAATCATATCAACCGTCCGACATCATCCGGGACGATAGCAATAAAGAACAGAAAACAAAACAACGAAAACCGACCACGTGGGTCAACGGAAATAATAAATATTAAAATGCACGTCCGTCGTCATGCGGTTTCGCGTTCGATCGAATGTCAGAACAACTAAAAACTACACGTGTATTCGGCTGGAAGCGTTTCGGAGACGACAAAACGCATCTGCAGCCGTGTGGAAAAACACGCGCGAACGTCTGTTTCGATCGCATCGCCGTCCACGGTGTGTAATTGGTGGCAGACCGACGGGGCACTCGGTTGTATACTTGACTTTCGGGCGTTTTCATATCCGTTCGGTGTCCGGCCGAAGGACGAAACGCGAACGCGATACTGTTATTATTAATCGTGGTGCGTCGACGGACAGGCCTACCACAACCCAACCAAATCGACCGATCGTACTTACTGAGTATTTTCAACGTGTGTTTCAGTTCGACCGGTTCCAGCGTTCCGATCTGACATATGTAATTGCCGGCGTCGTTCACGTGCACGTTACGGATTTCCAGGTTGTATCCTTCGACGATCCGGATGCGTTCTTCCGGCGTGACCTTCGTCGTGCCGGCTGTCAGGATGGCTATTCCTTTTTTCCAAGCCAGCACGAAATTCTCTGGAACATATACGGTACAGGATTATAGACGTCGGACTCATAAGACGGGCCTATCGAAATCGCGTTTTGGTCTTCGTTCGAGAAAACGCCATCGGAATATCACGCGACCCGACACGCACGTTATATATACATTCGAAACGGCGTTGGTATTTGACGTTTGTTCGGCGAGTCTATAAACGCGAACGCCAATAACCGATTCGTATTATTTTTTTTTTTAAATTTTTTTATACGGAATCGTTTGATAGACTGCGTACATACGTACACAGTTTATCGTAATAGTCGTCTGAAACCAAATCAAATTTTAGACGAGCCTTGCACAGTTAGGTTCGTTCGAAAATGATCACGTTTATTTCGCTTGACCGCGCGATAGAAATGCCCACTGCGATAGATGTAATTGACGTGGGTACGCACATTATCACTATGAAGTCGACGGATTGCACGTACATTTATCGTCAGCAAAACGGTTTAAAAAAAAAAAAAAAAAATTTAATTATGTTATTCCGTTTACCCGCTTGATAATATTATTACGGGTTTTACAACCGCATAATAATAATAAAATTCATATTAAATTATTATTCGATTTTAATTTTAAATCGCGCGATTCTAGTAAAATATTTCGTTTAAAAAATAATAAGTGTTTTTCGACTACAAAAAAAAAAAAAAATAAAAATCACACACACACACACACGTAGTGCACGGCGTCAACGCGAAATAATTAATCCGATATTCATGTTCAATTACTATTCAAACGTGTTCCGGTACGGGTCTCATAAATGTTTAGGTCGGCGCGTGATACTACAATATCAGGTCAGTTATTGAGAGTGGGAATCGCTCTGAAAAAGAATAATTCAAAATGTACGCCCGTAAACGGTGACCGACCCAAGTACATTATCCAACACCGGCCCGTCTTGCCAATACAACAGTTCGTACGAGAACAGTTATGAAGTGCATTAACATTTCTGAGTACTGTCCCGAATATTGTTCGAGTTTAAGTGAATCGGAAACTTGTACGGCGTTCCTCGAATCGTCTATTACACGCTGGCAAATCAATCCGTCCGGTCGTAACGGCGATTAATGTTATTGTGACCCCATTCCGTTTACGTCTGTTTTACAGCGTACAGGTACATATCCTCTTTCTCGTGTTTGAGACCGCACAAAATCGCAACGAGACACAACGACCGTTGATCACGTACAATATTAAAACCGCGTTCGACAACACGCTCGAGGGAATATTATCGATTTTTCCTTTTTTTTCTCCTTTTTTTTAGACAAAACGGTATTGTCGCATCAGATCAATCCAAACAAACGGAGAAATCGTTCGATTATCTGAATTTCATTTTGTTTTTAAGGTACCTCAATAAATTACAGTTGGGTTGAGCGACGCGTGAATTTACTCGGAACGCCGCTAAATATTTGTCTGAAATCATTAATGTTTTATAGAACGCGCACGTTCTCGGGCTATTTTAAACGTCGTTATATTCGGAATTGTTATTTATTTTTTTTCTTGTTATATTTAAACGTCTGAAAGAAAACGCTCGTTTCCATTTCACGGCGAACACATTTTTAGTTCTTTGATAAAAAACAAGAAAGAAAGAAAAACCGTGTTTTAAGCGTATACGCGTACGTGTAAGTTCAATCGAATTCGGTTTAAACATTAGATAAATAATTTGAATGTCTTGCGCACGTGTACGTTGCGCGAAAACTGATAAGTAACGTTAGTCTCTCAAACGATAGTCAGTGGAATAAAAATTAACGACCGAGTCGGCGAATTCCAAAAATATTATTCGCATTCGTATTGGCGTCGTTGAAATACGGTACCGTCCGCGATCATCGCGAACGCCGGAGTGTTGGACTGCGCCGATCAACCTTCGCCGTCTACGCCTGATTTTGCGGAAGACTACAAAAATATCCACGGAATGATGTTCAAAAAAATCAATCGTTATTTTTGCGCTGCGTTACGGAACGAAAAGCTCTCTGGAACCGCACCAGTACAACGAAACGTCCCGCGGAAAACAACAATCGCAAATAAAACAACCGTACGTACACAACACGGTTTTCGATTCGTACCCAAACCCGACCCGTGTTTTTGCGGTTTTCGTGCAGGTCCGAGTTTATGGGTGAAACGTCTATCGGCTGTTAGTTTATTATATCGATTATCATATTATCCGTTTCAAACTAATCAATTTCTAAAAAAAAACATGTTAAATCCCGACGAAACGTACGAGAAGAAAAAACGCATCATCAAATTTAATGTATGTAATATACTGTGGTCAGGTACACCGTTTATATTTATTTCTTCCATATTCATGTTGGAAATACGTAACGTATAGAAAATATTTAAAAAAATAAATCGACTATTAGACATATTTTTATGTTGACGTTAGAGAACAATTATAAATTAACATGCTTATTGTTATATAGAAAAAAAAAATCGAACATTATGCTTGAATCGAATGACAAAATCTTGTTTTTACAGAAAGTATTATTTAGTCAATAATAATAATAATAATAATAAAATCGCTTTAAAAATAGTTTTGTGTTTGTAATTCGAATACGAAATAATGTCGCCTCGAAGAAACATGTTCCATTCGACCGAAATAATTTTTAATTGGAAAATATTTTAAACTTGAATTCATTTTTTTGGAATAAAAAAAAAAAGCCGACGCCAAGAAGTCGCGTGGTCGTCAATGATTGTGGGCAACGGGTTTTGTCGAGCGAACGCGTATTGTGCGATAGGACGGCAGTGAAATATTTTCGACGAGCGTATTATTTCCGAACGGGTTAGTGCTGCGGACTATCAAGGGCGCCGTCGTCCGGGCCCGGAATAGACGCAGTTAGCCGATCTGTTCTAATGTGTACCACGAAAAAACGGCCTGTTAAAATCTAACGGGACGTTGGATTAGACGGTCCCACAACGTTTGTCAGATTATGGGATCGGAATTGCGCGCGCGACGCGGTCTTATAACGCACTTGCGATCTCTCGCGTTATTGTCCCGCCGCGGCCCGCGGTCCGGTGGTGTCTACGACCTCTAGGATTCCTATTTATTGTATGGCGCGCCGTTGATAAGTCGCTGCGCACCGACGTGAAACGCTTGCCTATCTCGATCGGCTCCGGAAGTTTACGTCCCGCGAGGACCGAACGGTAACGACGGGGCACGGTGGGCGTTTTCGGCCAGATTTATATTCGTCCGGCTTGCAAGTCCACCGAGGCGGATTCGAGACCGGGATTCTCCGCCGACTTCACGCCTTACGCGCGTTGCTGCCGGTCCGTTTAATCGTACCGACGGAGGTTGCGCTCGCGATACTTTCGGAGGCGAGTCTCCGCGGGACGATCGTCACTTTTTTTCGCGATCAGGTGCGACGCTAACGATTTGAGTATCGAACCACCGTGGACATTAACACGTGTGTTTGTGGAACGCTCGACGCACTTCGAATCGACCGAAAGCAGTGGAAGAGAATTCGAGTAGTCTGATTGAAAACGAACGAATGATAATAAAACGTTTAACTTTTAACGTTAATTGTCGCAACGATACCTACCTAACGTCGTAAAACGCTCACAGACCATTTATTTACTTTGTTTTTTGTGATTTCGTTTTAGTCTGGTCGTGAGAGTTGCATAAGCTACGGGAAAAAAAACATAACGATGGTGAACAAAGTGATTTTGCGACCGACGAATGCATTTTTTCAATGCGGCACATAGAAACGGGTCCCGGGTTTGAACGCGAACGGTTGTAATATTATGGCGTACGCGACGATTCAAATGAACGACCCGAGCCACGAGCTATAATAATAGTAATAATTGTAAAACGAGAATTTGAACACGGCGAGAGACACGGGCGAAAAATAAAACGTGTACTCGGGCGGGGGAGGTGGGAGAAAAAAAAATTAAAATCCAGTCGCTTAAATAACTTTTAGAGTATTTCGTAAAAAAAAAAAAAAAATACCGAGCCTGTTGTGGTTTTAATTTCAATAAAAGCACCGTCGACATATTATTATTCTGTGCCCGCGGAGTCGTTTTACTACATGGTCGGGTCCGTTGTGACGGCTTAATGAACTCGGTTGCCGCGCGAAGGGGAAGATTTACACGACGTGTACACACACACACACACACATATGTATATAAATAACAGTTTTAAACGATATCGCGTGTCCGGTACCTATTAATATAATAATATACGTGAAGGGTTCGCGCGAAGTCGAGAGGCCAGAAAGTTATGGAAGTTTTTTGTATTTTTTTTTTTCATTAATTATGAAACGCGATCGTCGGCGGCCGGGCAGCGACGGGGATCGTAACCGTACCCGAACGCTAAATAATACATGTTATTATTTATAAGTATAGTGTGAACAGAGGCGGGATTCACGCCCATAGGTCCGAGCCTCGAGCGAGACGTGCGCGGGGGAACGCAAAACCGTTTCGCGGATTACACGACGTTCGTTCTCCCGTTATGATTGTCACGCGGGCCGGACTTGAACCGCAAACGTTCGCGTCGATTCCCGTGGTGGCCGAACGGTTAGCACGCCTCGTGTTGTATTTGCTTCGGTCGTCAAAGCTTACAAGCGCACGTTGTTCGGTCACAAATCTCCGGCCGTTTGATTGTATTTGTACGATTCGCAATGACGTTCGTCGGCGAAAACGAATTCGCGCAAAACTCGAACTTAACACGTATGTACGGCTATCACAAAGGCGATAATAATAGTTTACCGAAACGTTTAAAAATCTACAACGAAACGCGTAATTCGAAGTACGAACGTGTCGTATGTACTCCGTCAAATATCGATCCAGATTACTTTCTGGAAAACAGCGTCATTGCAGTTCAGCTCCGAGCAAGCATAAATAGACGCGCGGTCACACACAAACCGATCGAAAACGCGAATCACACGTTAATACACTCGTCACTAGGTCGCCCCTCGTTTGATCGTAAATGTTTTCGTTCCACGACGAATTTCAAGTATACGTTCTTTCTCCGTCCAAACAACAGTCTACTGTCGAAAAATAATTATATTCGCACACGTTTCAAGAGCAAAAAAAATATATATTTCTATACAGGCGTGGGACATAATAGACTCTAACATTTCCTAGGTGAATTAAAAAAAAAAAAAAAAAATTCTATCCGAATGATGATCTTGACGAGCCATATGCCGGCATAGCTTTAGGAATTCCGGCGGTTTTTTCACGAACGGTCGCCCCTCGAGTCCTTCAAGGGACGACGTTTAAAAACCTCGGCTTCGAGGTACCGTCGTAAGAAAAAGTCCTACAGGGTGAACCGGAAGGCGTCCTCGTGTTCGTCCGCTTTCGGACGTCAAACACTCGACGGACGCCGCGACGGAGAAGAAACCGACGCGTCGTTCACACGCGACCCAACGGACAACACGAACCGCTCGGCTTCGATTTTCATAATTACGGCGTTCCCTCGTACGGGTTTCCGCGCGTTTCCCGTAACAAAACGTTTAGGAATCCGCCGCCGCCGCCGGACCGCGTTAGGTTGATCGAAACGCGTATTGAAAACATTTATATATATATGTATGTATGTATGTATAAATATTTAGGCCGCCCGCGGCGAGCGGAGACCGTCCGCGAAACGGATTATTCGGTTATCGCGCGGCGGCGGCGACGAGGGGAAATAACGATATGGGCGTGCTGCCTGTCCCGGAACCGTTATTGCTTCGGCCGGAACGACGTGGGTGTGCTGTTGGCGCGGACCCGAATTATTATCGTTCCGGCGATAAAAATATAATATACAAAATACGGTGGGGAAACACCTAACGCCGCGCCGAGAAGATTTTCCATACGCGTATATACATATTTATTTTTTATTATATAATAACGGTTGGCCCGTAAACTTTCGGGACGATCGTATTTATTCCGTTTGGTGCGTGACGCGAAACGAGCGGATGATAATTCAACGGAGCCGCGCCGTAGACGTTGTAAATCGTTATTATCGCGATTAATCGTTCGCGAACGAGAAACGATCACGATAATAATCAAAACGCTTTTGTTTTTCCCCGTTCGCTAATATTGTCGTCATCGTCGTAAGCGTTGAGACATACGACGCGATAGAACCATGTTGTTTCTTCATCCGACCTGTGCAAATCGTGTTTCACGCGTTCGCCTTTTTTTCACAAGTCCACAAGTATATTTGCGCGTACGAATATCGTTTTTGTAATTCGTAGTCAACGAATAGTGAACGGCTGCCCCTGTCGGGCAGGCGTGTGTCGCGTACAAGCGCGCAAATCCGAAAAATATCAAACATCGTTCTCCCGCAATGTTCTGGCGAACAGGCCGACGTGTTCGACGAGTATTTTCTTTTTTCACAATCGAATCCGGGGGTTAGGCTTTTACGTTCACGACGGCGTTACGGAAACCAAACCGACGTCCACCCCAGAGCGGACATTTCGGCTATTCGTTTCGCACGCCGCATACCGTTTTAACCGTGTCCCCCGAGCGCCGTTCGATCGTTCGCGTCCCGGAATGAACGTTTCAAAGGAGAACTCTCGCGAACCGATAATAGCTACGCGCATTCGTAAACGATCGACACTATCGTTTGTGTTCATTAAAAAAACAAAATAATCAATATAGTTAAGTATATATATATATATATTGTAATCGAAAGAACCGCGTTTGAAACGTATTCGCGCACTATACGGTACAAAGTTATTATTATTTAAAAAAAAAAAAAATTATTTTCCGTGAAATACTCGAAAACTTCTTTTGGGAAAATATATTTTCCTTCAGACGACGGGTCAATTAAAACCGGCACCCGCGGGCCGTTGGAATATTTCGTTTAGCTGTTGGCTACGCTTACACATCCGTCCGCGCACCCGTCGCGTTCCTTTGTCTTTTGCGTCCCGGGGTCTCCGACGAATTGCCCCGTTTGTTTCGTGAAAATATTTACAGGTGCCGAGATAAGGGTCGGTCGAGATCCGTCACACCGCACCCCGTCCGACGAAAAAACAACGTGCACACAACGTGACGGTGTAATGTCGTTTTTCGTTCGTCAACTCTCGCGTTTGATAATCGTCGCGTCATTCGTGTATGTATTGTATGTGGCTTGTCCGGTAGAACGGGAACCCGTTTCAGAGGACTATTTCCACGTTTCGATCAATCGGAGATAATCGATCGTAACGACGAGAATAAATAAAAAGCATACCGGTTATACGCTGACAATAAACTGACTGTAAGAACACGTTTCCGAAAATATAACTCTATTATAGCACGATGACAAGCTTTTTTGTTTTTTTTTAATTACGAACACTTTGCAGAATAATAATAAAAAGAAGTTTACGATGGTAAATACTTCAAATTAAAAACGCTCGGTGTAAAAAAACAAAAAAACACGAAATATATATATATATATAAGAAAATAGACGTACCGAACGTGCTAATACGAAAGGATAATAATAATTATACAGTCGAATCTCGTTATTGTTAACAGTGATTTATTATCACGCGATTCTTGTGAAACCCGTAGGCAATGATAAACACGCGGTCAATATTAACACGCGAGCATAGGGATATGATAAATAATAAAAAAAAGCGTTTGGAATGAATGCTTCGTTCGTGTAATTGTGATTAAACGAACGATAAATATTTCATGAGACGTGACAGAGCGATACGAACCACTCCGCCCAAAATATATTGCATTAAAAACATGTATACAAGCCCGCCAGCGAACGTCTAATGAATACGTTATATTTTCAGGAAACTTATAGACTTAAGTAATTCCCGGTGCGTTTGTTTTTTTTTTTTAAGCGTAAAAAGGAAAATATTTATATTTATTGAACATTTCCATCTTTTTTATCGATACCGTATTCAAATTTTTTAACGGTACCGGATACATTTATTAAGCCCGTACTAATTCTATATTAAACTTATTCGACGTTCGTTGTCTGTTTATTTTTTGTTCCAAAAACAATACAGTTTTACGACTACGGACGTTTACGATATCGAACACGTTTTTACGAAAAAATATCACCGTCGCGAGCGTGTGTTCGGCCGTCCGGAAAACGAAACATTTTCAGGACGTTTGCCGACCGAAACACGGACGACGGGATTTCCTATTTTTCTGTTATTTATCGACTGAAATGTAATGGCGTCAGGATTGCGAGGAACGAAATGTCCGTCGTCGTCGTCGTCCATTGAAACGACATTTTGGTGTCCGTGTTATTTAACAATATCCTCGCAGACGACGCTTAATCCGATAGCGCAATTGTAAAGGCGCCGGGCGGTGCAGAAATCTACGGACAGTTTATGTTCCGCCGAATCCCATCGTCGTTATTAGAAATTTATCGACGAAACGTATTCATAACGATATAACGTTATTAAAAGACCGTCTAGCTTTGTTTTCTCGTAACGTCCGAGTTGCCGGACCGAAAACCCCGATCGATAAATAGCCGTTAGTATGGGAATCGGACGGTTTCGTCGTTCGTAACCATTCGAATCGTATAAACGTCCGGACCGTTTGTAACGTAACGAGCATATTGATATATTGCGCGTATGAGATATTCGACGTTCCTAAAAAACCGGTCGGAATGACAACCGATAGCCCTCTTCTTCCCATACGCGACTTCGTTCGGTGAGCAACATCGAATTAATTAAGTTGTGTGAATTTTTCTGGTAATTTTAAAATGATGGAGTAGATCCGGGAAGAGATCTCTCTCAAACGATGTGACACACGGGCAAGAGGGAGATGAATTTTTCACGTTTAACGGTCATATTAATTTTTTTCTACATTATATTATATGAATTATGTTGCTGATTGTATTTCGGAATGTTATTTTATTATGTATCGAGTGTAAATTTTTTTTTAATCGTCCACACATACAAAAAGATATCAAACAACATTATGCATTTTTCGTTAAAATAAATCCTAAGTCTCCGGCACAACTCGTGTTTAGGTTGGCGACCCCAAAGTGAACAAGGGCGTCAGTAACCGTAAGGTCACGCGTTCTTATTTGAACTATTTCTCTCTCGTCCGACGCGATACGATAAACACGGCGAGCACGTGAGCCGCGCGTCGAAACAGTCGAATGTAAACGTCGGAACTCACCCGGATTGTATACTTCGCACGGTAAAACAATGGTGTCTTTGGTGACGACCTGGTATGTGCTCGGCTTGTTCAAGAACTTGGGAATCTTGTTCGGATCGACCGGCACGTACAATTCGGCGGGGTCCAATTCTGCAAACAAACACAATTCGCAATTAACAAAGCGGTCTTAAAAATATTCGTTTCGCTGGAAACGTCACGGGCAATTGACATTGTGTGGCTTTTTTTTTAAGACCTCCGATCTAAACGGAACTAACGAAACACATTTTATCGAGTACACACGAGCATTTCATTTTCACCGGTTCGGTTTCCACATGATTATGTTGCTAAAATCAAAAACGTCGAGAAACCATACGGTCAATTATTATTATGCTCGGATGATAAATAATCCGACGCGAACCTGAAGTATTCGAACAATCGTGTGTTATTTGTTCGAAACCCCTTTTCGTCGACTCAATGCCGTTTTCCCGTCACATTTAGTTCTAACCACGCGAACGTTTTACGAGTTTTCCACCGAGAAACGTATTTTTCAGAATCAAGTAATTGTTTTGCCGTCGCGTCGAACGAAACAACCACTGATCCGTTTCCGTCGCCAACTCGGCACGGACTTACGACGTGTAATATCATAATAAACGAGTATATTTTCCTTCGGGTTTCCTGTGATAACTTAAAAAAAAAAAAACTGTGAGCAAACGCGGCATCGATTTCCATGACATATCCACCACCGACGTTTTGTCTCGTAATGGCTCCTCCGCTAAGGCGCGCGCGAAAAATAAAAATAAAAAAAATTATATTTAAATCGGTCGTTTATCCACGCCACAGTCAATATAAGTTACCCCGGTCTTGTACCCACGTCGCTGCATATTGAAGTGTTCAAAGAGAAAAGCCTTTTTATATTAAACAGTATATAGCGCGTGTAAGCTGTTTGAAATGGAAAAAACTTGGGCGCCGTTTTTTTTTTTTTTTTTTTAACCCTTAAGCTAAGTTATCACTAAAACTCCGGCGCGCAAGACGAGAGGTCTTTGCCGAACAGTTTTCTTTTATCTTTCCTCCTCGATGCTTCCCGTCCAATAATTATTGTCGTTTATAAACGGATCGCTAATATCTGATACCTACACAATCCGTCCGACTTTTTTTCCCGTAGAATTTTTTCCCCGCAAATTATTACGACGAAAATATACCATTACTACCGCGGTAAGAGTTTGTCGAATGGGGTTTTCGAGAATTAATGGATTTCGACGTTCCAAACGACGTTAAAAATAACAAGAAAAACATTTTTCTAAAACCATTGAAAAAAGCACGTGTTTTTCAAACGCGAAATTTCCGTTTCGAAGTACTAAAAGAAATAAGGGGGTTGTGTTTTTTTTTTTTTAGTTTTTCGTACGGGACGGTAGAAAACAGATCATGTCGGCTTCCTCAGTTGAAATCGTTTATTCACGTCAAACGTTTTTATTCTAAAAAACGCGCCAATAATTAATGCGCTCGAGTCGTTGATAAAACGATAATAGCGCGCGCGTATTGTCGGATACGATTTCGATTCACGATCGCGAAAGAATACGTTCCATTGTACGGTTTTCATTCGGATCGGAGAGTGTTTTGTAGTAACAATGATTTGTTCTGTAACGCTATTAAAATGCCAATTACGAACAAAAGTCGAGGCTTCTTTGTTTCGCCATTAGTTTATTATTTATGAAAATTAACTTTACGGTTCCGGACGCCATCTGATAATCGCGTTTCCGCACAGTCAATAACAATAATGATAACAACAATAACAACACTTCAAAGCTCGGAGCGCTAACAACAGGGAGACAAGCCCGCGAAATTAAATATTCAAACGCGTCGGAAAATCGCGGTAATACGTACACACACACACACACACACACACACACACATATATATCGTTCGTATTCCCGTTAGACGACCACGACGATTTCCCCGGCGAGATATTTGCCTGCCGAGATCGATTTATCCGCAGGTCGACGGATTCGTCTGGAGTCGCGTCGGCACACGCGAACGTCGGGAGAGTCTCCTGTCCCCGGTCCCGAGACAATCCGCATCCCGTCGTTTTCAGACCTCGTCTTCTGGAATTCGTAACGTTCCACACACACTCCGGACCGTGTTCGTTTTCAAGGCGATATCGACCGCAGCGCGTCGGCGCAGTACACATTTCGGGGCCGAACGCGGCGACCCTAGCGCGTTTCAAAAGTGATGATTACCACGTGCTGAACGCGACACCGACCCGAGTGGTCGTTCTCGTTATTGTCCTACAAAAGAAGTTCATTATCACCATAGTGCACCACGTCGCGCGCATATTTTAACGTTTTCGTCCGGTCCGGACAACACGCCGGAATAATTAAGCAAAAACACGGAACGCGATACCCTCGCGCACGTTTCACGGGTACAGTGCTGTGATTTCCTCTCGAGGCAACTACTGCGATGTTGCGACGCGTTTATTTGGCACGCGCGAACAACCGTGTAACTCCAGTAAACAAAATTTTTCCCAAACAAACGTCGAAACATTTAACATTATGACGGTTTACGTAATATCGGTTTTTTTAATTTTTAAAAGTAAACGACGGTTTGTTTGTTCGCGGCAAGTACAGTTAAACGCGAAATTTCTCTTCTTAGACCGAAATCGTTGACATGGACCGAACGTGTTGCTCTAGTTAAAACCGTATAGTCGCTTTTTCTCGGCCGCGTATTTTCGCCGCCCTCCCGACCACGAACACCAAACAAACAATTTTCAACAGTTCAAAAATTGATTTTCAAACGCTCAAACGGCTTTTCACGCGAGACGCGGCGAAACACGTCCGACCGAGAATAAGGCGTGGCGGTTGGTTTCGACGATCGACCGGAAAGTGAAAAAAAAAAATCAAAGTGCGTTTAACGGTATTCGGATGTTTCGTTTAAGTCGTACAGTGTTGCAAAAAAAAAAACAACCCCGCGTGATTCAATCAACGCGTACATTGATACGAGGCGTGCGGACATTGAGTTTAGGAAAACGAAGTGGCGAAAAACCATTCCTCCTCCGCCGTCGAGTAACGTTGCTAAATACGAATTGGCCATAAATAATTTACGTCCCGGAGCGTTAAAAAAAAAAAAAAAGCTACCAAACGAGCAGGCCGAGCGTCCGTTTTACGAGCGCGTGCACACACAGAGAGAGAGAGAGACAGAGAGAGAGGCGCGCACGCAGTAAAAATGGAATATTTTATTTAGACTTTTTTTTCCGCCTCTCCGTATTTGTCGTCCGGTCGCATGTAATATTCAAAAACGATGAAGCGTCCTCGCGAAGGGTCACACGCGGACATAACCTTTTAATAATAACCCGTTAGGACGGCGTCCTATGCACGTGTAATGTGGCCTCTGGCGATACAGAGTGTCGTCGTGAGTGCCCTCGCCGAGCGCGCCACGGCGCCCGCGTATAGTTTTACGACGACGCGAAAGCGCGTGTTATTATTGTTCCGCGTTTTTATCTCTTTCTCTATCCTCTCTCTCCTCTACGTGTCGGCCATTTGCACGGCGCCGGCACTCGTCTGACCTTAGAGCAGCAACCCTTTTCGGATTCCGAATTCATTACGCCACGCACACGCACCGTACTGTCGTCGCGCGATAAATAATTGATTCGTTTGGGAGCACTCACGCGGGGCTTTGACGTGATTCCCGTCGCCCGTTCCCGCGTGCCGACGAAGCGTTAAGAAGTCGACAACGTCGAAACGGGTCCGCGAAGCCGAACGGTCAGTCGGCGGTATTTTTCGTCGTCGTTTCACCTCAACACATTCCCGGACGAGATTTTAGTGCGCGTGATCGCAACGGACGACGGTCTTGCGCACAACGACCACAGCAGTAATCAAAGTGTCGGCCGCCACAACCCCGTCCGTCTGATTATTCCACGCCGTTTTGTAATATTAATAATACGTCACCGGGGGGAACGTGTAATTATTTCTGTAGCTTCGCGCATTCATTATGTTCGATACGGAAGCAAAAGATAGGGGGGAGAAAAAAACGAGAAAATCTTTTGAAAAGCATACGCGAATAGCGGTAAAAGCGTGCCGTGGACCGCGTATAGAAATTCTAATACTCTCCGATCCGTTTAATTAAAAAACAATTTTTCAAACGATATTTGTTTCTTTTCTTAACGTCTTTCCTCTTCCGTCCCTGGTCGTCATTCTCTTTCACCGGCTCGTGACCTCGTATCGTACCGACGTCGTCTCCGTCCGGAACTCGTCCGCGTCCGGAGCGCTGCCCCAGGCCCGCCGAGCGAGAGAATTATTTTCGAGAACCGAAACGCGGGGATCGCGAGCAGTACCGCACAACGTCGTAACAAGATGCTGTTGGCGAACAATAGACGCGTCTGCGGATTATCTATTCCGACGCGTGTGATTAACGTCCGCAGAAAACGCGAGAAGTCGCACGACCGGTTGAACAATAGCCGAATAAGAACGACAACCGAAAGTCGCCGCGTTACCATATCGTTTACATAGACAACACGATTTAAAAAACGGTCGCAACGACGTCTCGTATAATTCGGTGTTATCAGTAACAGTACGAACGGACGGAAAGTCGATCGAAAGCGATCTAACCTTAAACCGCAAAACGAGTACCGTCACATTAGCCGTTTTTTTTTTGTTTTGGAAATGAAACATTCTTAAATTCTGAAACTGCGGTTCCGGTTCAGGTTTTCGTTTATTCTTTTCTAAACACTAGGCGACGAAAATTAATTGAAAAACCACGTGTCTGACGTATACGTCTTTATATGTGTATTAGTTGTCGGTTGATTTTGTTTCGTACGCGTGTATTAATATTACCGAAGCGCTTTTGTTGTGGACGGTGCGAAAAAACGAGAACGCAAAAAGAAAGAAAATTGTCTCGGACAAAGTTTCTTGGCTTTTAGTCCATAAACGACTATGAAAATGTCACGATATCTTAACGAAACATTAATTTCGGTCAACAAACGTACCCCGGACGTGTTACTGTTGAAATGAACATGAAGCCGAAGAACACAACGACAACAACGAATTACACGTCGTTGAAAACGTCAAGACGACGCCGAAACCTACGACCAACGCATCTCAACAATATCCGTGGTGCGCAACGAACTCGATTCGAACGTCTACCGACAAATAAAAAAACAACGCGCAGCGAACGTATCGAAATTAACCGATCGTTACATTTTTGTAAATAATGTAATTGAGCACCACAAATTTGTTGTATAACATAAAATTATAGAATGTTTCAACATAATTTTTCACTTGTTTTTTAAATGGACCGGGCCCGCGTACACACGTCATTGTTTTCAGACGTTCACATCGTTTAGCGATCTGTTTACGGACACTTACGTAAGTCCCCCACACCAGCACCCGTTCCGACGATGCGACGACGATAACGGATAGAAGACGATCGTCGGGGTCCGTTCTCGCGTTCCGCGATCTAACAACGATCGTGCAGAACACGCACGACGAGAAAACGCTCTGGTGATATTTTATCGGCTAACGCCGTTACGTAATACGGATTAATGAATTACATCTCACGTTCGTTTTCGATGTGCGTTCCCATTTAGCGCGAACGCCGCGCTATAAAATACGCTTGATTATAAACAAATAGTCATGATGTTTGTTGTTGTGCACATTACGGCAACGAGGCGATTAAACCGTAGGATTGTAAATAGAAACGTAAATAATACTAGGTCGAAAAAACATCGCAGCAGCTCCGTCGGGGCGAAATACATATTGTTATTAAAAGACGCCGACGGGCGCAACTGTGAATTCGACCGATCAGAGTTTTCAGAGAGACTGTCGCGGCGTTCTGGGGGGTTTTTTTTTTGAAACCATACGTTTTTTATGTTGAGTTAAATTTATTGTTAATTGCCCGAGTGTGAACAACATTGTAGCTATGAAACGGACCGTATCGAAATGTATTGCACAGAACACGCGCACGGGACGTAATTTATGTAATACAAATTTATAACGCACTCTGTCCGTTTCAAATGATTTATCGCGCGAAATGCGTTCGTTTCCATTTCGTTGTTTTCGCGTAGTGTCGCACGCGCGACATCCCCGCGCACACGCTGTACGAACCGGCGAACGCGTCCGGTTTTCGCCGAGGTTACTACGTCGACAACGAAGTGTTATGACGATCGGTTCGCTTTTACAAACGACCAAAAAACAAAATGTTTGACGAATACCGTTTCGAGACGAACCGTCTCGTATCAATATTATTATTATTTATTATCGTTATCGCAATACTGCTGTTAAGACACGAAATCCGTTCCGTCTAATCGTACCCGGTCGTTGTTGCGCATGATCATTCGAATTAATCTTGCAAAACGCGTGTTCGTATATATACGTATATAAACATGTCACTGGGAAATCGGTCACGGCGGGAAAAAGTTCTCGAACATATTATGAGCAATCGATTGGAAACTCGTTATAGGATTAGTTCCGTACGACGGAATAATTTTTTGGATGGCATTCAGACTGTAAATCATCTGGTTTCGAGAATGGGTCGTAAATTTATCACGCAGCTCTGGTAAATCGTTTATTGAGTTTGTTGGAAACTTGAAAAAAGAAAGAAAAAAACAACGCTTAATTATTTACGACGTTGAATACGACCGGGTAACGATGATACTTCATGTTAGAACTATATTTATGGTTATCGGTTAAATTTAAACGTTCAACCGTAATACCGGTGTCTGTCCGTCGAATTTTTTCATTGAAAATTATTTTTAAAAAAAATTATAAAAATATCCGCTCGGATTCTTATTTTAATTGAAACGTTTGTTTGAGCCTCGGACCCTCGATTGCCGACGGATCCCCTCGTCGAACGCCGTTCTCGATCCACACCAACTCGATCGACTCCGGGGACGATTATTAATTATTATTATCAGGAACAAAAATATTTTCGAGCACCGGAAGATGAAATGAAATGATTATGTTTCAACGGCGTTCCGCAACGTTAAATTCAATCAAGCATATTTATACTCCGCGAATAATTAAAGGGGGTTTTCTTTTCGGCAATTTCGTAAGTTTAATGTAAATATAACGCCCCCGAGAAGGACGAGAGACGCGCGGCGGGAAATTACTATTTATTTTCCTAATTAAAGCGAGATACCGGTAGGCGAAGAGGGTGCGCCGTCCGGACGCCTGAACGCAAACGTTACCGATAACACGAGCAATGATAGTAAATACGAGTTTTGATCATTTGAAGATCTGGCCCCGTGAAGGGAACGCGGCGGGCACAAACGTTCGATTGCATTTCGAATTGCTCTTACCGAATTATAATCATAGTACCGTTACGGCTATTGAACACCGTAGACACATACGTGACGACCGACAAACATTTGTACGCGGGGACGGTGTACATTGGCACCGGGCAATTTGAACGGGTCGGCATTCCTTCTTACATTTCTATTGACGGGTTCGTTGGTTTTGCAAACACGTGTTTTCGTTATTCGTTCGTTCCGGCGTTTTGTTTGTGCTCGGAAGGAATGCGTTGTGTTGTCAACTGATAATATCGTATTTATCAGTCGGTACTTTATTTGACGAGTTTTCCGATTTGGCCGGTAGTTGCGCAACGAACGCGATCAGAAACAATACCGAAAATCGCAAACTAAACATGCACAATCGTCGACGCATTCGTTTTTTTGGACATGGACTATCTTCGTATTTTTTTAAGAGCTCGACGACATGTGTTTCAAGCGTAGACATATAATATTTTTTATATTTATCACGTCCGCCGTTAATAATAATAATAAACGTCGCTCAGAATCGTTTTTTCCCCGAATACAATGATTTTCGCCGCTCTCAAATTGAATATAATAATGAAACTCAAAAGTCTCCGTCTAAGTAACTTATTTGAGTCGATTTCCTCAGCGACCGCGTCACGTTAAACATTTTTTTTTTTCAAATTTAGTGCTGTGCCTACATTAAACATATCTACGTTGATATTCTTCTGACACGTTTCACACGTCGCAATCACACTCGACATTTCGAAATTATAATCGTTTGTTCATTACATATTTTCTAAAGATCACATTGTTTATACATTTATTATATTATATATCAATACGTTGTTTACGGCCGTCGACTAGTCGTTTGTGTTGGCGCGGGTAACACTTTTTTCAGCGGCCTCACATAATGTAATGGATAAACAAAAATGTTTTCGTGGACGTTCAATAAACAATTTGGTCGTTTTCAATTCCGCGTCGTGTTATTTTTGATGATTCCGTTTGAAATCTTTAAACAACTTTGCTCACTTGCGAGTTTGCGGTTAAAGAAAAAAAAACCCATTTTTTAAACACCATCGAATCGCCACATCGGTTTTTTTTTCTCTCGTTTTGAAAAATATATTCTATCAACTATAATATAACCATCCGAACTGAGTTTCGTCGAAACACATCATACTTACATTGTTCATAAGTATACGTAATTTAAAATGTATTGTGATCAAATGTGCGTAGGGTCTTTATTATCGTCTGTCGTCTAAAGTAGGACATTGTTTCAGTTATAATTGTATTTTAAAACCGTGTATGTTCAGTGTTTCGTCAAACTTATAACCACAGCACTCGGGTAGTTCGAACGAAAACTGATTTCACGTATAAATTGTTCTATCTAGACGATATATTAAAACACACATTTGTTCATCGGAAATATTCGATTTGAATACGGTAACCGAACCGGAACAAATGACGACCGTCTTCGGTGTGTGTGAATTGAAATACGCAATTCGCACAAACATTGTACGACTGACTACCGGCTGTTAAACTGTGTCCAAGAGCAATAACGCATGAGTAGAAGTATCGGTTCTCGTGTAGACGATTTTTTTATATTATTTTTAAATAGCTTTGTATTGTTTTCGACTAGACTACGAGGTGGCTGGTTAGCCCAGCTCTGCGTACACATCGTACATATTTGAACTGCAGTTATTGTATTGGTGATGCCACAGACGCGAAGTGGTGAATAAATTAAACGAGCGTACCGAATTAACAATATGTTCGACGGTGAATCCATAACATTGTTACGCACAGTATTTGCCGAGCGGATCTGAATTTCTGATAACGGTCGATGCCTACTTGAATTCATATAGAATTCAAATAATACCTCTTTACGTTTACCATTCATAATTGACTCCGACGATTCCGAACGTTCGTAAAGTTATTGTAGGTTTTCACGTATTACCGAAATTCCCGTTCTACGATCATGTTTTCTCATACGCCGGGGGTTTTGTTTTAGAGAAATTGAAAATAACAATTATAAAAAATATTTAGATCTAAAAAAAAAAAAAAACGATTCGCATTAAAAACGCGGTCTTCCGAGTTCGTAGAAATCTGAAATATACAGTTTTGTACACCGACCATTCGAGCGGACAGATGCACTTTTGGTTTATACGCTGTGGTAGAAGAACGTTACGAAAACTAGCCGAAAGTCCGTGTTTAGCCGTTTCATAAAACAAGATAAGAATAAAGAATACCGTCCTAAATTGCAATGGTCGGGCGACTGGAACTCGACGAGGTAGAGAGAGAGAGAGAGAGAGAAAATATTAACATCTTCGAAAATAACGAAAAAAAGTACCTTGCCATTGTCTGGTTTATTTTATTTGATTTGTTTGTCTTTTGTTATCTCGAAATCGAAAACTATGGTAAAGAGAAAAGCAAAAACAAACAAGTTCGCGTTGCACAAGCGTATAACTAAATTCTGCGGGGGGGGGGGGGGGCGAATGCCTCGCCTTAGAAAATCACACCGTTACGTCATTGTACACGGCGGGCCGCCGACCAGTTAAACATTTCCTCGCGATTTATCGTTCTCCGGCGAACTTTAAGCCACTTTTCGCGCGTTTCCGATACATCCCCGCCGTCACATCCGCGTACGTGTTCGCCGTGAAAACGAAATCATCCGAATCGCGAAATTTATCATTCGAGCGGCCCCCCCCCCCCTCAACTCCGATCGTCGTCGACGGATAAAAGTTCGCAACGAACGTTTGTTTCGCCGACGCGCGGACGACGGGGGGGTTTTTTTTTGAAGTGCGTTAAACGTTTTGTTCGTCGCGTCCTACCTGACCTGGACGGTAACGTAAGTACCGATTCGAAAGTCCTCGTCGTTCGCAACCATTTGACTTCTAGTAAATTTTCAAAAAAATCTCACCCCCCTTAGATCAGAGAGTATGGTGACGACCCTCTTTTTTTCTTTATTTTAGCGAGCCGTACAAATAAATTATTTTAACGGCGAAATTCTCGTTGTTTCATCGTCGCTTCATCATCGCCCCGGGCCCGGGGACCACTGCACCGGGAGGTTTACGGACCGCGCGTTTTTAAAACCGTCGGCTTACGCGTTTTTTAGCGACGCGACACTCGTTTTCGAACGAAACACGTATATTTAAAAAAAACCCGAACCGAAAACCATCACGTCTCCCGGAGACCGTTGTTAATTAAAACACAATACGAACAAAAATTTAATAACTCTTTGACCAGGTATTGTGTTCGTTTCTATTGTGATCAAACACCGCGAACAAAAAAAAAAACACCCCCCGTGTTTATTCCGGTCGATAAAATACAGCCGCTATGCCGGGCCGTTGCGTTCGTACACGTATTGCGAATGCAACGATGTCGACGGACGTGTTTGGATCGCCCGGCGGAGAAGGAGGTTTTCGTCCAAAAAAATATCCTTTTGCTCGCCCCGCGACAGACGGACGACCCGAGTTCCGTCGTTTCCAAACTGCAATATTATCGACGAGCACGTTTTTACAAGCGACCGCGTATTACTCGGTTACTCTGAAAACGCAGCGCTGGCGCCGTGAATTTCGGAAGGAGGTTACGGAATGTAATCATCATAACCGTTCGTATCAATTCGTACCTGTTGTATAGTCGTTGAACGCGAGTAGGACATCGTGCGAAACACGTCCGTCACGTTTCCAGCTAAAACACCTAACATTCTCCGTGTCCGGAACGGACACTGCCGCCGGCCGTCTGTTCGAATCGGTTAAACTTGACTATCGGAAAATGTACTGGCTAGCTACGATTCCGCTACCTAACTAACCGACCAAACTGCACGAAAAACCGTTCACAGACAAAATACACTTCGAAGAAAACGTATCGTAAAATCAATATATCTATTGATCCGTTTAGATCAGTTCGTCTAAAATCAATATTAGCGTAATATATCTGGATCGTATATTGTATTAAATGTATTTTTTATGTTTTAAAATATTAATTGAAGATTTTCTTTCTAACGTGTTTCAAGTAATTAAAGGAGAAAATCGTTAAGAAACCTTCATTAAAAAAAATAACAAATAAAAAATTCAGCAACAGAAATAAACCACGGTTATTTAATTATATCCATTATACGTTTTTGTTCGGTCGAGAAAAAAAATTGTACTTATAATGTAATAAATAAAGAAAATGTATAAAAAAAAAAAAATACCCGCCGAAATGATAAACGTAATAATACAGTATTAATTACGACATTGCGAATAAGTACATCATAATGCGAGTTTTTCGTTTGGGTTTTCCGAGTAAAATCCAATTGCAGTAGATTCGTTAATTTTATCCAGAAATGATTTCGTTTTGTTTAGAAAACCGAATTACTTTTTCGGGTAAATATCATATATATTCTAAATATTCGTTTTTTCCCCCTCGTCGATTAATGTCATTGTTACAGCGACAACGACAACGACAATAATAATATTAATAATAATTATGATAACGATTTGCTTTACGTGATTGATACTCGATGAAATGGGAACGTTCGGTCAGGTTTTTCGTTTACGGAATGAATTTAGAAAGAGACATCTTCAAAGTAAGTACTACGGACTTCGATTCGCGTTCAACGATCCAAACACGAAAATCTTTTGGGTATTTGCGGTGGCCACGATTCGATTTCGAGATAAAACTGTCGTTTAGTATGCTGTCCGTAGTTAACGCGTCGAGTTTTTTTTTTTTTTTTTTTTTCATTCGGCGATGAATAATAAACGCGCCTCGTCGAGTGCGTTGCGTTGTTGTCGGCAGAAGACGACGTCGAGTTTTCTCTCTCGGAACCGAAAACGAGGCACTTACATAAGAGAAAAATCGAATTGTCAGAGAGAATGAAAATAAAAAGTAGATGAAATTGCCGACAGCGCGGCTAATGAGGAATGTCGCCATTTAATTGTGACTATACTGGAAAAAAAAAAAAATACGGTTCTCGTCGAACTTTCAAAAGATATACTCTTACTTCGTTCAAATAATAAAACAAGGGGAGGAAAAAAAAAGGAAGCGGCTTATAAAGTGGCTCGGTCGATGTTTTTTTTGTCCCGACTATTGTACGGAGACAAAAGAACAATAATAACAATAATAATAATAATAATAATAATAATAATAAAAAAACATGTCAGGTAAATTTTGTCGACCGCGATCGATGGAACCGTCCGACCGAGGAGACACTCGAGAACTTCGGATTGTTTTCGAATATCACATACAGGCCGTATGCCATTATCTCGAGAGTCCTCGTCCGTACGTTTCTGAACAATTAAATCAATCGATTTGTATTATTTTTATTATTTACGCGCCGCAAAAAAAAGTTAAACAATACGACTTATCGTTTTTGACGGAACAATCGAAAACCGCGATACGCTTTGTAGCGTTACGTCGCCGAAAGTCATTTTTCTATTCATAAAACACAAATGTCCTATGGTTTCCGATAGAACACCGATGAAAACAATTGACCGAAAACAATTGGTGAAAATCGGGCGCTGATAATCGAATAATAATGCGCACGACAACAACTCGCCGCGGAACATAAAGTCGCGTATTCGAACGACACACGACACCGTTTTCTCAACAGTGGATTTTCGTCGACGAAACGGATTAATTTTCGCCTGGTTCGTTCCGTTATCATAGAATCCTATCGACGCGAAAAAAAACAAAAAAAAAACCGTCCACGTGGAAAATAAATAAACGAACGTCATTGATCATTGATCCCGTCGTGTTTTCGCGGCCATTCTCGCCCGGCGAATACGATCGGGATTTCCATCCGATCGACGCGATTCCGGAACGTCTGACCCGCACACGAGGTCGTCTTTAGACGCGGACTTTTCTCCGGCTTCGGGTTTTTGGCGGCGGAAACGAAAAAAAACCGGGCCACGCGTTCAACTACGAATTAAAAAAACTAAACGCGTGCGGCGCGTGAATAATAAAAAAACACAAACAAACGAAAATCCCACGACGACGTTCGAATCCGTATCGTGACCGTTAATAATAATAATTGTCGTCGTCGTCGTCGATTTTGTTCGTCTACGACCGGACGCGGTACAAGTCCTCCGCCACGAGGGTCGGCCGAACGGAAAACCGAAAACAACACCGAATAATAATTAAACGCCGTCCCCGTTCCCGTCCGACGGACACGAGCGGCGGTAATTAAAACGCGTAACGTCGCGCGGGGTTACGTTTTTTTCACGTTCCCGTTCATTTTTTCGTTTTTTGGTTTCGCACCGTCGCGTGCCGGCCGACGGGAACGGGTGCGCGGTTTTCGGCCAAAGGGTCGCGGCGACGCGTATGCGCTTTACACGATATTTCACCGGGTTCCGGACCGCGGCGAACTCGAGAGAGGCCAATATGTGTTTCGCGGAGAGAGAGATAGGATTTTTTTTTTTTACCCGAACGCAAATTACCGGACCGTGAAACGTGGATAATGCTCGTTAGATAACGCGGTTTTTTTTTTACGTCGTAATGACGGCCAACTTTGTTTCCCTCCGCGACTCGTTTCGTCCCGGACGCGTGATACACGACGAAAAAATAAAAACCAAAACACTTGTACACGTACGTCGTACATTATGACGTCACTGTTATTATACGCGTACGACCGTCCGGAATGAAGTACGATCTACTTAATTAGTAACTCGTGTACCGTATTATTCCGCCCGTTTCTCCACACCGGTCGGACGAGGCGAGTTTTTTTTTTTTTTTGGTTTTCGCTTTTTTAGCTTTTTCGAATTGAATTACTCTGTCGCCCGTATACGACACACACACACACACACACACACAGGTTGCGGTCCTTCCGATTTCAAACGGATGTGATAAAATTATTGTTTTACAAAGCGTTCCGCCCGGTTTCGCTCTTATCGTACAGTCAGTCGCGCGGACGACGGAGCGTATTGTAACGTCCCCCGTGCCCGTTTCCGCCGCGGATTTTTTTTTTTTTCATTTCAACTCGCCGACACGTACGCGTCCGAAAGTGGTAATCGCGCAGGTTAGGTTGTTAGGTTGGGTTCAGGTCCGGATGACCAGCGACGAGCACGGTCCGGTTGGCCGGACGCCGTTTCATTTCGCGTTGTCTTCGGATACACGAGGTCGTCCCGGGCGTACACGGCCGGCCGACATGCCATCGGACACCGAATTCAACAAGGCCTAACGACGGCCTAGTTGACGGTACAAAACATTCTGACGAATCCGTGTGCATTTGTTGCTTTTCAATTATGAACTGCGAAAACAATTCTTCGATTCGAAAACGTTTCACGCGTAAAACGTCCGACCCGAACTGGACTGGACTCGACTCGTCCGTCGTGCGTGTAGACGCAATACGAGTATGAATTAAAACAGTTTAATTTAGTTGCGATTCCTCTAGCACTTTTTTTTTTTTTTTTCATTAGCCGCGTAATAAAACTATTTTCTATTTTCATACATCGTCGTCGAAATTTATATTATGTCATTCGATTTACGACGATTGTTTTTACCGAAAAATGTTTATTTTATCGTGGTCCGGGCCGTGTCGCCTGGGGAAATATAAATAATTTTTGTTATACGTGTTTTTTTTTCTCCAGATAATCATCCGTACGTTTCGTTCTATACGTTCACCGCCGTCCCTTATTTGTTATGACTATACCGACTTTCGATTTTTAAATGGCATTTTTTCCCGTGGGGCTTCAAACATTTTGTTGATATCCTACAGGCCGGCTGAGGACAACGGAGTCCTCGAACGACTTTTACGTTTTATTTTTCACGCGAACCGTGCGTTTTCAATTCGAAAACTTGACCGTAAACGTTGACCAGTATTCGGCGCGACAGACGAGAAACAAACAGGCTGTCAATAAAATAATCGTGAAAGTTTTACCGAAGCAAGATCGCAAACGGCAATTCAAACACTCCCCTCCTCCTGCCCCCCCCCCCCCCCAGTACAGTACGGATACGATAATGGTACGTGTACACTAGTAGTGGGCCGGATGAAAAAAAAGTGGCCGAATTTTCGTCCAGCTTTTGAGCGGACGAAAATATGGGTCGGATCCGAGACAAGGATAATTTCGAAAACGGTCCGTACACAAACATTCCTCGAAACGAATGATAAAAAAAAAAAAAATAAGCATGTATATTTATATATGACTATATCGCCGTATGCGTTCAGGCGTCGTGTCAAACGTGCCCCGTCACGTTTGACGAAATATAATATCGTAAGTCTGCCACGAGAGTTATCATCGCGCGTAACATAGGGACGGTCCGACGTGCACGGTGGCTGCGACAGCTGACCCTCGGACGAGCGGTGAAGTATCGGAAGACCGGACGGGAGACGGGAAACGAATTTTCTGGACTTGCGAGCGTCGGCGCGTCGGATCGGCTCGTCCGGAAGAAAACGACAACGTATAATAATTATCGTTGTGACGGTTTTACAAAAAAAAAAACAAAAACAAAACAAAATAAATAAATAAAATTCGTCGGACAAAGAAGAAAAAAAACGTAAACGCGAACGGCACTATACCTATACGGTGTTGTATTTTTTTTTAAATTTAAAAACAACTTTTATTTCTCGACCATTATGTTATTAAACACGTCAGTTGATTCTTTGTCTCGGCGGAAAAATGTAAAAACAAAACAGAACAAACCCATACCGTAATGTATAAACAATGAGTATTTGCGTTCATACTATTTATATTGTACGACGTTCAAAGAACACAATATCGCAATTGTGATTAGCTTACACTAAATTAATTTACAGCGGAAAAACGAACAACGTTTCAGAGACGGGGGGGAAAAAAAAAAAAAAACAATATCTCATAGCGTTGATTCGTCAAGTGAGTACGACAACGTTACGCGTGCTGGTATTTGCAAGCGATTTCCGCAATTGCGTTCTAGAGAGGTTCGTTGCGAACACCGTTCGTACGCGCGAGTCAAATGTATCAAATGTGGTCGTTTTTCTTCAAAACAAAACAAAAAACAAATGCCGCGTTATCGTGACGAAAACGTTCACTACCAACAGTGTTGTTGTTTTTTTTTTTTTAGTTTCCGAACGAATTCGTTTTGATTTTTAATTGAAAATTTTATTTGCGTTATTAAAATGTCGATTTCCACGTTACGACCGGAATACACGAACGTTTCGTGCCGTGAACGTCGCGCGTCCGCTCGAAGCATCGGCAGCGTCGACTGCGATAGACCAAGGAAATAACGACCGACGACGGTAAACCACAACGGACAGACATTTTGTGCGAGAGGAGTCTGACGTGCGGTGTCGTTCGGTGTTTAAGTGTTAACGACAAACCCCGCACGTCTTGTCGGGTAATTCTAGCGCTCCGTCAGACGCGGATAACAATCGTTCGATCATATTTCGAGCATCCGTACCAAGACGCGACCAGACGAAACGGTTTTATTTCGCGAGAAGATCTGCAATGTTCTTCACTGTTGAAATTCCGTACTTACGGACACGCTGCGAGCATGTCACAGTTTACGAGAACCGACGACAAATATCTGGACGCCGGTGGTCGTTGAAACGGCGATTTTACGAATTCCTTGGTGGCGAGTAGACGCGCGTGCGTTTGTGAACCCCATGGCCGAAGTGTCTATAAACGTTTCGCGTACGACGAATCGTTACGATTAACATCCAGCGCCGTACGACGACAACGTGCTAATTAGATCAAAAACAATATTCTTGCGAACGCTACGGTCTACGTGGCGAGACAATAAATTTCGATTGTAATGCACGAGCGTGCAACCTCGACGACGATAACGATCCGACATTTGTTTTCCGTCGAACAATGCGATTTTCGACGTACAATAAAAAGTTTGAATATATTTCGGGAAAATCCACGTATGTTTGTATTTACAACAGTTTCGAACGACTTTGCGCGTTCGGGGCGTTTTCTACCCGGTAACTTTGTCGATTATTGTGCTCAACGCATACGATACATATATATATATATATATATATCGTTTTTTTTTTCGCCGTTTTCGTCGTTTAATTTTTCGTAATATAAACATTCCGCTCGGCGTTTCGTGTTTTTGAATCGATAGCCGCGCGTATAAGTACAACACCACGTTCTCGGCTCGGGCGTTTCTCTCGTCCGGACGTCGTTCTCGTTGCGACCGACGCGGATACGTTCGTCATGTTTTCCGCCCAGGATAATATTTTCGCGGACGTTTCTCCCACTCGCGTCGATACGGTCGCCGTATCGTATTTGCGCGCGAAAATAAATAATCCGTTAGAAATGGCCCGACGACGGGAAATCCTACAGAGATCGGGTTCCGTCGGCAGGACCCGTGGCGTTGTCCGTCGCGGTTTTCCGTAATTTCATTTTTTAAACCGCCGAAATCATAAAGAAAAACCATGCTCACGCAATTCGTGTGCGATTTACAATAACCGCGGACACGGTGTTTCCGGAGCCGGCTTTCGTGCGTACGAGAAAATAAATAAAACATTTTTCACTGTAAAACATCAATACCCCCCCGTTACCCGGCTTCGTTCGGAATACGAAATGTTTCCGAATTAAAATAGCAATAAATATATAAAAAAATAACGTTCACAAGACCACGCTTTGAAGTTTCCAACGTACCGGACTATAGCGGAACTCGTCTACATTTTTTTTTCCGCTACGAGAAAAATAATATCGCAAACGATTTTTCTAATCCCATAATTCATTAAACGGGTTGTTCGAACGAGTGCCTATAAATATTGGCACAGGTACACGTTCGGCGCGCGTCTGTTGTTTTCTCAACGCAAAATTAAAAACCGTACAAATAATAATAATAATAGAAATCGATTTCTATTCGAAATAAACGTGCGCGAGTTAATCAGTCGTGCACAGAAGAACACGGCGTACTCTACGCAGCAGTAGAAAACGTATTATTTAAATCGCGTTTAATTCATCAAAGAACAAACTGAATGGGCTTTGAAGAAATTCCTAACGCATTTTTCCGCTTTATTACGGTAAAGTGATTTACTGGGGGGTGATTGATGATATTTTTTGCAAATTTAATACCTCGCACTTGTCAACTGTCTGGCTCGAGGGGGGTTTTTTTTTTTTTAATTGAGTTGAAAAAAAAAATTGTAATCCTTTAAATTCCACATAGCACCGAGGGATTGTTTCGAAACAACATCTGAAAGAATCCCATTGATCGTTATTTTAATTTAATCGACTAATAAATCAATATGCGATCGCATAATAATACTATCTTATAACATATAAAACGCGTGAGGTGTTCAACTTAAATATTTGCTAGTTTAAAAGATTTAGAGGTGCGTGTGATTTATGAAGAGTAGTAATTCATTTTTTTTCACGGAGTTTACAAAAAAAAAAAAAAATTCAAAAACAAAATCGAACTAACCAAATTTATCGTGAAACTCATAGAGTAAAAAATTAGGGTTTTAAATTCCGTTCGTGTTTCGTTGCGCTCCGACGTAAAATCGGTTGCGACCTTTCATACGTCAATTGCGTCGATTCGTTTGTTAACGATTAGTTTCGTTTTCGGAAAACAAAAATCACCTCAACAGTCAAAACTATCGTCGTCGGTTCGGGAAAACCGTATTGCGCGCGCGGACAACGCGAATTGTTTCATCGATTTTCCGGTCCCCGTACGCAGCAGTAAATAAACGTAATGAATTTCGCATCGAAATAACGTCCGGGATAATTTTAGAAACGGCACGGTCACCGCCATCCGAATCCGTACAAGACCGGAGGCGACGCACGGGCACTTCGACGAGGATTTGATAACGTCGTCGTCTCCGGGCCGATTTGCCTTTGTAACGTGCGTGTACCGGGAACGGAGTGTTAACTGACGTGTTCGGCTGTTTGCGGTGTTAGAGTTTACGTGACGTCATTCGCGAATTTAAAGATCGCGTTGTCGTTTGGATCTTCGTGAAGGCGATCGTGACGCGGAGGACGGCGACCAGACACGAGAGACTAGCGGTTACGTACGAAACGTTTTTCACGCAAACGAACGAGACAGTGGCGTATATAGAATTTAATTTTTTTTAAAAAAAGTTATGCGGGAGCATAGCCTCCCGGGTCGCTCTAAAGCCGTCACTGGAACAAGACGCGTTGTTGATGGTTTCCCGCGACTAATCTCGATGATAACACGTGTATCGCGTTTATTCAATAGTTTTTAGTTTTTTGTGGAAACGGCAATGATCAAGAGACCCGAAAGTTCGCGAAACAAAAGTGTCATCAAACGGGAGGGGTGAAGAATGCGCGCGATAAAAATTATTGATATGATTTCGCTGCTACGTGTGTCCAAGAGTTTTTCGTGTTTTAAATGTACGCAAACAGTCAACGGTTATGGAACGACACGCGGGGAAAAGGAACGAAAGTCGAGATCGCGGGATATCCGCCGAGGTCCGAAGAACGGGGTTTCCGTAACGCTCCGTTCAAAAATTCGAGTCGAAACCATTCAACATTCCAGTACGTGTGTGTGAACCCCGAACGTTTCGGTCAAAATAATTTTCCATTTTTTTTTACGAGGCGATATATATATATATATTTTGGTCGGGAAAAACAGCGGACGAGTAAGTATTATCGTGAATATCACATTTATGAATCTTTTTTTTTTTTTTAATACTTTCGGCGATAAAACAGGTCGGGAGAAAACATTTTTTTTTTCGCTCGGAGTGTTTGAGAGTTTATTTTTAATTAATTTTTCGGTTTTTTTCACACCATTGTCGTCGTATATTAGGTCCCGCGCTGTCGTTAGCCCGCGCGTATTATTTTTTAATTAAACCCACCACGTCCAGGGATTAGCGAAGGGGCGCGAAGACGAGACGACGATTGCCGCGACGGAAACACACGCACGACGCGACACGTACGGTGCGCGCATACACAAAATACCTAGGTACCCGAAACTGCTTGCAAAGGATAGGACCGCGAGGTACGAAGAGACAAAAAGGCTGGAAAAAGACCGACCGCAGAAAACGGGGAAAATACATTATATGCGGGTTGGCAGACTCGGCGGGACGCATCGTCTCATTCCGGACGTCAAAATATGGGCGAAAAGAAACCACGGAAAAATGAGCAGTCGTTTGACGCAAGCACTTGCCGGGCGCGGGTGCTTCAATGCATATCTGGCACCCGTATCGACAAACTTCGGAGGCCCGGGGTGTTCGCTACGCGGAGAATAGACTGATGACGCGTAGTATCACACGTTGTGTGGACCGATTGGGTGGCAACAGCTAGACGCGGAGTTGGAACTCGAGCTATCCCCGGGGAACATGATGGAGCAGATGGTGAAGAGCAGAAGGCGTTGGAGGCTGGTGGCAGGATTCCTCGAGAAGGTGATGGTCATAAAGTGTACAGACGAGAGACGTCGACAAGAAGAAGAAAGACACCAGGGTGGTTAGAGACCACACATACTATCGTGGCTTATAACCTTGTCAGACGTGATGTGATGTGTTTTTTGTTTAAATAAACGAGGCCAGACGGTGGTGAAGTAACGCGCCCGACTCCAGTGTATACGATTCACGCGGGTGGGCGAGTCTTCGGACAGGTTTCGAACGTGTTGTCCCGATAAATGTTACACCGGAACCGCGTGTACGTTTTTCTAACGAGACGCGATAATCTCGTCCTCGTTTCACGATCGACGGTACGGTCGTCCGCGTCTCGAACGACTTACACGGGTACGTCGGTTGCCGGAATAAGGGGGCAGAATAAAATTTGCGGTACGTGTTGCGTTGCTGTATGCGTACCGGCGGCAAAGTTTCCGATATCGGCACACGGACCAAGCGATTGCCAACGACAACGTGCTATCGAAATACGCGTGAAATCGGACCGTCAAACAACACGCGCTTTGAAGCGTACGTCCGAACGGAATTCGCCACTCATCCACCGTTACCGTTACCGTCACCGGATTGTCGTAAAAGAATGATTGTCCTTATCTCGCGCACTTTTTTCCTATCGCGTTCGCGAAGACGAGGTGTAGAGTACCGAGACGATTTGAGTTCGATAAATACTTTGCTCCGTTTCGACTCACGAGTCGCCTTCATTCAATGTGCAAAGCGTGCACGAGCGTCGCAATCGAGAAAATTCGACGGGAGGGGTGGAAAAATCATGATATTTAAACGCGGCAAACGTGTGTTCCGTTAAAAAATGGGGGGGAAAAAAAACACGTAAACGCGGCCAACGCGCTACAATTTCACCCGTTGTGACGATAATCGCGATTTCGATTTACAGAAATGACGAAATACGTGTAAAACGTAATGCTCGCCGTCGCGTCTTGGTTGTTATTATTATTATTATCATTTTTTTTTTCAACGCGAGACGTTTGAGAAGCGCGTAACGCAAATGAAGCAATTGAATCTAGAAACAAAAAAAAACAATAAAAGCGACGTATTATGCAAATGTAGAAATCACGTCTTCTCGGTGAAAGACCGGCGCCGTCCATTATTTTTCTCCGAATAATTAATGTAAAAATAATTAATTTATCTCGGCGCCGGTTTTAAGTAATATTCTCACTTAATTTTAGTCTCACGAATTCGAATGTACGCGCGAAATGTCGATGGTCCGACAAAGACAAAAAACAGAAAACAGAAAACACGCACACGTCCGTTACATTAGTTCGTCGACAATCAATAGATTTCATCGTATTATATAATTCGATCAGCAATTAGGCGGTTACAAAAAAAAAAAATAATAGAATTATCGTTTCACTCGTGTTTCTAAGATAGCTATCATTCCTAAAACTCTTTTTTTCCCTAAATTATCTAAATCATTTGCTCTTGGTTTCTTGCGAATTTGCGGTATTTTTTGGTTTTAATCGATCAACTCGTAATGATTTATCATGATCAAAAACGTAATCATCCGACCCTTCGAACTTAACGCATAATATATATTGACTTTTCCAAGGCGTTCGATCGAGTCAATCATGCGGTTCTATTTAAAAAAAATTCGGATTCTCTAGCCCCATACTTATTTGGTTCCGTTCGTTTCTTTCCTGAACGCACACGGACCGTTAAACGTCTTAATTTTAAATCTTACCCCGTTCGTCTACTTTACGTTTCAATATATTTATTAACGATCTCCACAATACTATCATTTAACTTAGGCATTTTCTTTTCGCCGATGATGCCGAATCTGATGTTGATAACTTACGAATTTTGTGCGATACGAATTACTTTATCTTCGATAATATTAATAAATGTATGTTAATGCATTTTTATCAAATAGAAAAACCCTATTAGTTCTTCAATATACTCTTTGTAGCTCTAACATTGAACGTGTTTCTCGATTTAAAGATCTCGGAATAATTTTCGATACTAAATTGAATTTTCCTTTTCACTCTGAAATTATTACGAATACGAGCTACGCGTAATTTGGGTTTTATTAAGCGTACCTGCGTTTCGGGACCATATTTCTTTAAAAATCCTTTATTGCTCTGTCGTTCGTTTCCGACCTGGAATATTGTCCCCTAATTTGAATAAATAATACTTTGAGACGGAATAACATGTTAAAATCAGTTCGAAATAGTTTTTTGCGTTTTATTCCTTTTTAAATTTATTATTCTCCCCCCGTTGGTCGAACGATAATGTTTTAAGTTTTTCAAACCTTATATCACTTTGTGACCGTCGTCTTTTGTTATTATCGAAATGTTATACTAGGGATCCCTTACCGTTTTATCTAATGTCTTCAAACATATATGTATATATGTATACATATAACTCTCGTGCAAACCATTGCAGATGAACGCCGGTAATGCTCATATATTTTCATAACAATATTTATGCGCTGCGTTCGTTTTACTCCGAACAAAAATCTATGTTGTGACGCGTACGGTTTATTATTAATCGTTTAAGTCGCGTGATTTGTGTTTACCGTATATTCCGATTTGTACCGCGTGTCATTATGTGATAATGAACACTTTTGTCCGTATATTTAAATATATCACACACGCCGTTAACTGCGAACGCGCGTATTACAATAATACGATCGTTAAAGTTACGGCAGAAGCGAATCTAATAACTTAGACGATAAGCCAAAAGCATTATCGTGAATTATCGCGGTGATAATGTTCGCCGGCTGTTTTCGAGCACCGGGGCCCGGGGTGGGAAAGAACAAAAACGTGGCGCCGGCGGTTCCGAGTGGCGGGTTCCGTTATCACGTTATCACGCGCCGCGCACGAGACTCCACTCGGACGGACACCCGAATCGATTGAACGTTTGTCCGGCGAATATAAACTAACGCGATCGGCGAGAAAACATCGTCTCGCCGTCGTCGCGCAGAACCCTAATCCGCGAGAATCTGTCTTTCATCAATTTCGGACGCGTTTTGTGTTTCCAACGAAGCGGCGGCGTTCTCACACGCCACGGAAACGAGCCGAAAACGTCGCCCACACTTTTATTACGTTGTGATTCTTTCACCCCGAGAGACGAGTGATTCCGTCGTCCAACGATCTGCGAGTTTCGTTGTTGTTGTTGTTTTTTAATAACTTCACAGTACGTTTAGAAAATATCTGATAAAACTTTTCCAGCAGCGGCGTGATATTTTTAACGACTACTGGAATGTAATTTATACACTTCTATGGCAAGCGGAATTTTTCGAAAACTTTTTCTCCCCTCCCCCCCCTCCAATTATAAACGTTACAATATCACCCGCGATAGTGTTTCGCTATACAGATAATACGTTATCCGGTGATAATTTTCGTATGATTATTTTCGAGCGTCGTTCCCCGACGTGAATCGTTCGAACGTGTTTCGTTTACGAAAAAAAACAAACGTTGTTACGAGTAAGAAAATAAAAAATAGAAAACCGAAACGGCTGTTATTAAAACGGAATACGGTTTTATTGGCGAACATGGCGAAAATCCGTGCGAGACAACACACACGTGCACGAGTGAATCGTTTTAATTATATACTCGTACAAACGCGTGATACCCGGTAGTAAATCTCATCAACGCTATCGTGTCTGTACGCGTTTAAACGACGTTTGCCGCGAAGACCGTTTCTGTCTCTGTAGAGCAACAATAAACACGCGGACAAGGTTCCGGGCGCAATAGAGTCGGACGGCGAACGTGGTCGTACTGCGATCGAAATCGGCTTTGGAATCGCGCACGCATGTGACACGACGACGTGACGTCTCCTCCGTCACGTCATTATAAAACGCTAGTGCCGTTTACAAGCGGAGGAATACGTTATATTAAAAATAATATGCAAATTTCGTCGGCGGAACGATTGTAAAACGTACATATATATAATTTATTCATACGTTCGACGCAAACCCTATATTCGTCGTCGTCTGTTTTCGAAACAATATTCCGCGGGTTTTTTTTTTCGTTAAACGCGCATAATGTTTAAATTACTATATGTATACGTGTATTTGCGCGAAAATTTCGTATCGCACTATATATGTTTATAAACCCTTTGAGACTCCACCAAGCGCCGCCGCATCGTTTATCTCCGATCCGCGCACACGAGTGTCCCCTCCCTCGCCCTGCCCGTTCGGCGTTATTATCGATACCGTTTCGTTTTGTTTCCCGTCCGCTCTTTTCGCGCCATCCATCATCCGAGCCGTGAATTAGACGCTCAGAACGCTATCCGCCGAGTAATAAAAGAGCGACATTCAAAAGTTCGTAATCGCAGAGACGTTCCCTACGCATCTCGTCGGCCCGAGATAAGAAACGCGGGGCGAGAAGAATTCTCTTTATTCGTAGACATAATTAAAGGGCCAAAGCCTAGTCACGAGACGAGGAGGAAACTTTTTAAGTGCTTCTAATTAAGAAAAGTTTTCGTCCGCCGATTTAACCTTTAAACTCGTTTGGTGGTAAACTCGTGTACACGTGGCACGGTAACAGTTATCACTCTTATACCCGAGGATTAAGACCGTGGATCGCATTACGGTTAATAAATTATATAATATGCGCGCGTAACTAAAAAACCGTTCGTCTCGAACACGCCGATTTTTGTTATTCCGCGGTCTCTGTTCGACGGGTAGGCCCCGTCACTCTACGGACGCTCCGGAGACGTCTGAATCGAACACGCGTTTTACGTTCGATCAGGGCGAACAGAGAAAACCGCGCGTGTCCATGGCGAGAGAAGTGCTGATTAAGGGTTTTCGGGGCGTGACCTACATAACCAGACGGCACGAAGGCGTGTGAATGGAACGGCGAGTGAGTTGTCGAACACCAGACGACGTCCAAGTAAAGAGTCCTCGAGTCGGGTCGAACATCAGACACCGTCCAGCGGAGAGACCGCCAGAGGACCTCAACTATCGCCTCGCTCAAAGACCCTCAGCGTTTGTGTTTAAAACACAATCGTATCAATTTAATTGTTTCTTGATTTATTTACATAAGGTAACCCTGGTCCATAATAATAATTACCATCACACACCGAGGTCGAGTCCTGGAGATCTCGATAAAATAAACAAAACTCCCAGTACGACGACGTTTCATGACGTCCGTGCGCGGGCCGCCGGGACAAACGTAATTCGACCGTCCGACAAAAACCACACGGCGCGTTTTACCGCGTTCGGTAATTACACGCACGCGGTGCTCCCCGGGACGTTCATTTCGGCGCACGGTAATAACGAACACGCGCACGCGACACGTTACCGATATCGTTATCATTATCGTCGTTATCGTCGCGCGGCGTTATTGCGAATCCGGCGACACGTGATACCGCGGCACCACGGACATTCGCCGCGTCAATGATCATACGACGGTACGTGATGGCGACCGTAAACGATCGTTGCGTAATCATCGCGCGCGATTTACTGTCGTGCGAAAAAATCGTCGACGGAACGCGGGGCCGTTTAGAGTGTGTCGGAAACTCGACAGAACCTACTGTGGCGACCGCTAATTTGTTTTCGTCCGGAAGTCTAGTCGCAACAAACACCACTCGAAACCCGTTAGATAGGAGGAGCTCACCGAAATCAACGTCGTTATTTTCACGTCAACCGAGTGACTAATTGAACACGATTTATTTCTTTGTCCGCGCGACGCATGTTGTCTTCCGTCCGGAAGTTTACCGGCGTCCGCGGACCGACGACATACGGCCCGAATCCGTCACGTCACGTCTCCCTCAGCTGGAATCCGTTCCAGGCGAATTCGAATGTTAAGACCGGACCCGACGCACGGGTAATTCGCGTTTGTTTTCGTAATTCTACATCCGCCGGGATAGAGATTTTCGCGATTTTTCCCGTGGCCGTCGCGACGAACGGGCATTATTAAAACCGGCGTTTTAGCCGCTGTCGGGAATTCAATGGCCCGCGGTCATGGCGGTTCCGATTTTTTTCGTCTCGTCGATTTCGCTCGTTCGACGGAACGCACGGGTATCGTATTTCGGTCATTAACATCGTACGACCGGCACATTATTATTCCGGTCGATTATGAACGCGCAATTCGATCTGGCGCGCCAACAGCCCGGTTGCACGGGATGGCGGAACAAATGAAATCCGATAACGCGAAGGATTCTCCGTCGCGTAATAATGCCGTTCGTTAACGGCGGTTCGTCGTCCGTCCGGCGCTTCCGACAGATGTGATTTGACTCGGCAATCGAAACGCGGTCAAACGCCGGTCGACGTCCAAATGTGCCGCCCCGGACGGTCGGCGGAGCACCAGAAAACAAAAAAACAAAACAAAAACCGCGAGACGCGTCGCATTTGAAATGGGACCGGCGCACGATTTGCAATCCGAACATTTTGGGGTATGCTGTAAGTTGATACGGCGTGATGATGATAGTGACAGTGGTCACCGGATCTACGGAGAAATGAGAAACGTATTGAAACCGTTAAGAGAGCAGAGGACCGGTTCGAACAGTTCGTTATTAGCCGAAAGAAGATCAGAAGACCTAACGAGATCAGCGTTGGAGACTGACCAGTGTTGGACGAAATGTACCACGCCAAACAAATAGCTTGGGTGCCTGACCCCCGATCAAGGAGTTACGGGAACGGAACCGTCTGGACGCGTGTTGACGTGATGCAAAAATGGCGACCCCGGAATGGACCCAGCATGCAAATTCACGCGATAACACCGGAGGCAATAAAATGGACGAAGGAATCGGACGCGCGTCCGTGAATCGATCACACTAAATGATGTATCAAAGTTGTTCTGTTATACGTATATATTCAAATTTTCATTATTACTGCTCGTCGACTAAAAATTAGATTTGTCGTTAAGCCATACGAGTACACAACCAGATGGCGCGATTTTACACCGATCGGAAAACGTTCGGACCGCGTATCGTGATCGTCATCCTGTTTTGCGTTTATCGCGCGCGCGCCGCGTGTCCAACCGATTGGGAACGTATCGGAATATCGGCCTACACATCCAACGTCCGTAGAAACACGACGACGCGGAGCGGAAACGGCGATTCGTTTTCTCTCGCCGTAAAATTAATTCAAACGCCGGTTTTCGAGTTCGAAACACGATTTTTGTTTTGAGAAATCAGGTTCGCGCCGCGTTTCCCCAACGGCAACATCGCTAGTCCGTATATCCGGACCGGCCCAGAACCGTCGGAAACGGTTGATGTGAACGACATCGAAGACAAACAGAATCGATACGTAATCGGCACAGTCAGAAAGTTCACGTGTTGCCGCCGGCGGGTAAACAACGCGCGTGCGGTTCGCGAAGTTCCCAGAGCAAGCGGGCAAGGAGCGAATCTACACGATTAATTATTGATCCGTGTCGAACACGTCGCACCGTATCCCGTCGTTTCCTGGACAGCGGCTTCGGGTTCTGCCGTTGGGTTTAGTGATCCCGCTCGCGTCGGACGCGAGACGGTCTCAACCGGAAAACCGAAACGCGGGGAAATGCGCGACGGGAACGGGAAACGAAAGGCCCGTTTATAACCGCCGCCGGCGTGTTTTTCGAGAACGTCCGCCGCAATAACCGCCGGTGTCCCGTCAACGCGCGTTTTCCAAACCGATTTGTCTGCGCGCACGTGTACCATCGCAACAGCACATAATCCGCATTCGGCGCCACCGCCCCGCGGGCCATAAATAACATAAACGCGGTCGTCGCGCGTAATATATATATTTATGTACGTGTATATATAATCGGTCTAAACGGGGTGGAGGTTAGGTTAAGGGGTGGTCCTCGCACCGGGCGCCTCGATCGAAGGACGAAAAGTTTACGCGGCCACGATGAATTTCCGAACGGGTTAATTACGTAAATACGTACGGTCGGTGATTCGGTCGTCCGACGGGGACGCGCCAACTTCATCGGGGTTATTGTAACGGCCGCGGATCGCCCACCGCCGGAACGTCGCGCGTGCGGATCGTCAAATTTCGTAGGTCCCGTCCAAGCGGATTTCGGTCGTCCATGACCGTGCGATTTAAACTAACGCCTTCGCAGGTCTATGCTAACGAACTATCGTCAACGTGACGAACGCCACGCAGTGAATCCGTGCGACAGGGTCATCGAAAATCGGACGTCCCGGACACCCGTGCCACCAAGCGAGACATCGGCGGACGTCCGAACGGCGTTACGTTCCGTACACAACGTCATGAAATATTCTTTCGAATAACAGGGAAAACAAGTCGAGCGGACATTGTTTTATTTACGTTTAAAAATCGCGCGTTTTCGCAACACCGTAAATCGTACTTTTACGGTTCCGGTCTTCGAGTGATGGTGACGACTTTCATCGGGCCGCGCGCGATGAAAATCCGTTCCAATGAAAAACAATAAGTGAAAGTTTAAGATAATTTCATACCGATACTAATCAAATTGTTTTTGACTTTTCAGTGTTCGCTGTTAAATGTTTACAGTGATATTGAACCGTAATGCATTTATCGAGTCGATACGAGTGTTAAGGCTTTTTTCTGACGGCCAAGTGGGTGAACTAAAAAGGGCGCAACTATTTTTTTCTAACTTTACTATTAATCGTATATAATACGGGGTTTCACGTTAAATCCGACGGTTTCGTTTTTAACGCCTCGAAATCTCCAACGAACGTGTCGATTTTACCGGTTTTTCGAAATTCGTTTTTATTTTTTGTGATCGTTCCGCTCCAGGAGACCATTGGGGGGAAAAAAAACGCGTCGAACAAAGCACCGGCCGGATACGATAACGTCCGTCAACACGGACAACTGTTCGCAGACAAAACATAGAAATAAACGGATCGTCGTGAAAACAATTTTCAGAATTTCGATTACGAACCGTCCCACGTTGTATTTAATTATGCACGTACATTCCACAGTGGAATAACGAATGAACAGAAATCCTTAGCTTCTAAGCGGCAACTAAAATAGTCATTAAATCGAATGGTAAGCACTCAGATAAACAGTTTACGTATTTTCCGGTTACGATTAAAACATAGTTTACGGTCCAGTTTATTGTTTTCACGATAATAACATAATGAAAGTTCGCATTTCGCCAATCCACGAATAATCATTTTTAAGACAAACAACGTAAACGTACAGTCATATCGACGTTAACAACATTTTATATCCGAATAATAACATTAAACTCAGTAGTAGTCACGATACTAAAATTTACCAAAAAAAAAAATGATAAATAAAAACGGTCTGCAAATTGTATACTTTGGATAATTGATATTTTGAAGAAGTGAAATATATATATATATGTGTGTGTGTGTGTGTGTGTTTAAGGACGGTCATTATTAAATAGATTCGTGAAATTGATTAACTCGTCTGTTTATATATTAAAACAACGTAATCTAGTACGAAATCATAGCGTAAATATTTAAAATTTGATCAGTATTTTTCTTTATTCACTGTTAATTTATATTAATGTTAACATATTTGTTGAGTATGACGGTGCGTTTACATTGGAGACTTGTGTCGTCAACAGTTTTACATTATTAACGCGAAAAAAATGTTTATTGACACGTCGAACGGTGAAATATTAAAACGCGTAATACCACATTTCGAGTCGGGCATCTCGAAAACAAACCAGACAATTTATCCGCCGGATTTAGACATCGGAGGACGCGTTGAACTCGGTATATTACGGTGAACGGGCGTAGACATCATTCACATACTATTGCGCGTGTCGAAAATATGACGTCGTTGCCCGCGGTGTCGTAAAAAACAAAAAAAAAAAAACAAAAAACAACATAATAATATAAAAACGATACTAAAAAATCGCAACGGCGCAAAGCGTATCGTTCGCGACACGGCGTGTTTCGTAGCTCGGTTTCGCCGTATATTTCTAATCGAATGGATAATGTACGGATTTGCGTCCGCCGCTAGCCGGGCTTGGAAGCCAGAACAGCGGCATGGGTACGTGGACGTCAACGTCAACTTAAAACCCCTAGTCGGGAGAACCCCAACTCGGTTCAGGACGCAGTCGAGGGATTCGCCTCGGCCGAAACGCGGTGGCTGCGGGCCAGACAGTGACCGAACCCGGAGGACGCGGCGGCAGCAGGAAGACGTACACCGACGCGGCGCGTTTGACCGAGTCGCGCCTCCTCCTCGAAAGGGTACGGTTCGCAGACGACCCAGGGGATTCGTTCGGAGTACGTCTGTCGGGCAGCCAGAGATACGCGCAGTTGTCGATACGGCGGACACGGGGGCACGCGGGAATTTTCACTGAGAATGGCGGCGGTGGTGACCGGGGCGCGCGTGTCCCGGCCATTTGGCTCGCGAGGTTTTTACCGCAACAGACCGGCTGAGTGAGTAAGTGGGCGCGCGCCGAAGACGAGGCGAAACGATGTCCGGCGGCTTCGCACGTATTCGCACCGGTCCGTGGCGGTTCGGACTTATCGCCGTCTTTAGAAACGCCGAGACACGAGTTTTCGTGTGGGCGCACCGCGAAAACGTGCCCGTCGAAACCGTCAGATTCGTCGAGAGAAATCGATCCGCACGTCTCCCGCGTCGTTCTGGCCGACTCCGTCCCGTTCGAATAACGAAAAACGCGTTAATCACGCGGTTTCGTTAATTATTTTTCTTTCGTTTCATCGAAACGCACTAAATCCAAATCACGTCTGAAGGCGGCTCCGACTCCGGCCCGTTCGTCTTCGTCCCGAAAACGGTTTTCCAATTACACACGTTTCCGACGTCGACACTATTGTGTTTATTAGAAATTTCTTTATTTCGTTAAACGCGTCTATAGGGTTAATTTTAATTTCGAAAAAAACGCCTCCGTTATTCTCTAGAAGATATTTTAGGGAGTCTTAAGGTTTTCGCGAAATTCAATTCGGATTAGCCATAATTTTATCTGAATTGGAATGGTACACCGCAGTAGGTTAGGTTTAAATTTTCATAAAAGTTTTGTAAAATTTACGACTTTTGTCCATCTTAAAATTGAATATTTGTGAAACGAATTCGGTTGAAAATGCACTTTTTCCGTATGAATGTTAAATATTAATTTACAAAACGGAATATGTATATATATTTATATTAATCGTCGAAAAATCAGCTTAAGTTATGTAAACTTTTACGTTTCAATCATAATTAGAAAACTAATAAAACAACACGTGGACAACATCTGAACATTGATATCGAATTCGATACAGAAGTTTGTAGTTTTAAAAAAACATTTGGTTACGGCCGTAACGGGCGGTGAAATGATGGATCGATTAATGAAAAATTGCAATACGTTACATTTCAGAGTTTCTTAGTCCGATGTAACTTTATACAACCTATTCTTTTAAAAAAAATTTTCATATCCCGTATTTCAAACGACTTCGAGAAGTATGCGACTGAATAATGTATGCGTCGAATTTCTTTTTGGTATTTATTTAAATTTGAGTAAGAAAAAACAAGTTATTTTGGTAATCCATGAAATATTAATTTTTTAATTTGTGTTTTACCAAGTAAACGTCATTCGTCATCCAATATTCGGCCGTTTGTTAATGTTACTGTGTTCTATGGGATATCGTCGTCGTTTCGCCGAAAGAAATCGTGTTGCCGAAACGGTACAACTTAGGGTGACCGCACACTGGTAAAGCGAAATTGACTGAAGAAATTTAAGTCATATTTAGTCATTTTGCTTTTAGTCATAATAAAGCACTGTTATCGCACACTAGATAAAACATAATTGGTCAAATCAAAGTAAAACAAGTAGTCGTCAAAATGTCGTCCGACGAGGAGGACGTTGCTATTCCTATTTTATGGTTTCTTTTAAGAGAAATCGAACAAGAAGAAAATAAAAAAAAACCTTATACTTAAATAATAATATAAATATAATATAATACACTATGCTACTTAAAAGTAACAACGAAAAATCAAATAAATGTTTTTCAATTCAAAATTACGTATTTCAGTACTCGTATAATATATTATAATGTATAATTATCTACCTTTATGTTGTAGACAATTAAATTTTTTAGCATAAATAAATAATATTTGGCATAATTTTGATGTAATTATCCAGTGACTGCTTGACAATGACTAATGAAAATAGCGCACGTTCTAATTTCAATAAAACAATATTAGTCATGACTGAAGACAAAACTGTCTTGTTTTGACTATGCTTTATTAGTGTGCGTGTTTTCCATAAAATATAATTTTTTTATTTTTGATTAGTCATAATAAAGCGACTTTAGTCGCTTTAAAGCAGTTTTGCTTTACCAGTGTGCGGTCACCCTTACGGGTACAGTCATGAGCGTGTGCAGCAGGTCTTCATGACGGGGGAGGTGAGAACTCGGCTAATGAGGTCTACACTCAAAACCCTTCTCCCTTCACTGGATTTTTTTCCCCGGCTAAGACCTCGACGGTTCGATGTCGAATTCAATGAAATTATTCCACACACGAAATCAAGAATATGGTTTTGTCGAACCCATAGCGTGTACTGTTCCACGCGGTTACGAGTTTATAGGTTAAACAAGCATAAAAACACCACGACATTTTTTTAACACGTACTTTTCAGTAATAATAACGAACAGTTTTAACTTTGTTGTTCGTCATCTGATAACGATATTCCGGCCACAATTCTGGCGGTCGGTATTTTCACAGTAGAAACCAATAATAACCACAGTTGAAGCTGCCTTATCATTAGAAAAATAAAAATAAACTATTTTTACTACGATTGTTGATACATCGATAAGTAGCGAGTACGGCTGCTAACGAGGCAGGTAAGCGCGTTCACGTGTTCCCAACACGGTAATTTAACCGTCCTGTTCGTTGTTAGTTATGAAAAATCGGATGGAAATCCGAGTAACGTTGTTATGCGCGTATATATATATATGTTTGAAATACATCGAAACGTATCAACGACGTGGTCGTGCGGGTCGATAAATTTTCATGGATTTTCAACAAATTACAGTCGTTACGCGAGACCGAGACGAACGTTTCGCGTCGCACTTACTGACGTCGAAACACACTGCGCAGAATGCGTTTTCGGGCGACCGCGTTTTAAAAAGTCAACGGCGACGGATCTGTACGCGCGGGCTTGTCCGGAAACGGCCGCGTCAGAAAGGTTCTCGCTGACAAACGAATGCGGTGGTTATCTCGGCGATCCGCATGGAGATGTCTTGTCGTTGTACTCGAGAAATCGTTTCGTAAGTCGTCGAACAATAGTCGTCAAAATACCGGTGGACAATAATCAGATATCGTTCAAACCGTAAATACAAATCAGATTGATTCGTATTAAATAATTATTGAACTCGACTTCGTTTATTTCTCGTGTTCGTATTATTATTATGTGTAGAAATTCTTGAAAAAAAAAAAATCATGTTTATATTACTTATACGTACTACTAAATAGACACACACACACGCGCGCGCGTTTTAAATTTTTTCAATTCGTTTTGAACGACACAATAATCGAATAAAAGACGATTTCAAAATTATTCGATAGCCTTTTCTGGAAATAATTTAGATATAACTAGAACGTGACATTTTTCAACTCGTCGACATTTTAAGTAAGTATATATATATATACATATAACCAAATGTAAAACAACCTCACAGCGGTCGTTATAATTATTTTCTGACTGATTTTTAAATTATGTAGTACTCAGTTCTGATAAGTGATTATCAAACATCAAAAATCTCGCTTGAAATTAAGTTCACTTGAAAATACCAAAAAACTTAGAAACTGCGTAGATATAATAAACAGTTTGAAAATTATTTTAATCTCACAACTTGAGTCGTTCGTTTAAATTACTATGCTTAAAAAAAAAAAAATATTTCTAACGGCGACATAACGCTAAATTAAATTAAAAATATTAACTTAGTTACCACAATTTATATTTAAATAAAAATCTTGTTATACGACAACGTTCTAGATTTAAATAAAATATTCATTTGCATAACGCTACGCGATACTCTGCGAGTTTTTGAGTGTCGGCAATTAAATTATTATACTCAGAAAAAACATACTAATTTCCGTGACACTATAAACGCACTAGTTTAAAACCCGAGTTTTAAAATTAAGACTTTCGTTCTAATTGAAATCCGTTTTGCGCGTCATTCGATTAGAGACGAGACCCGTCGTCAATGGGCACAAAACCGGTGAGTAATATTATTTCGTCATATCAAAAAAAAAAACCGAACAACCGGCCAACTCGTATACTAACGGCATCGTCGGTTAATTAATTTTTTTTTAAAATAAGCCGCGTAAGAACGATTTATACTAGCGGAACGACAGCTTATAATAATAATAATAATAATAATAATATAATGCGTCGTCACGCGATACCGTGCACGAAAATACGAAATCTCGAGATACAGTGAAAGTCTGCCGAGGAATTAACGCATAAATCGATTGTAATAGAATTGTGCTGTTTGTGTCATCAACTCCGTTAACGTATTATACTAATACATACGCTCTCTCTCTCTCAATTTCTCTGGCTCGACGTATATATATATTTTAAATTATATATAAACACCGCACGACCGATTGGAAAACCGTTTAATTTATCTCGGAGACGTTTCCATGTATTTTAATCGTATTGCTTGTGTTTGACGCACCGTCGACGGACATGGCGAAACGAAACAAATAATAATGTGCGTGAGCCAAATACGAATCAATAAAACAATACAGGTGAAACGACACACGAACAACAACAATAATAATAATAATAATAAATTTATTTGTGTATTTCAACACGTACCCGCGCGTCAATATTTGTTTAATTATTGTTTATTAAAGTCACGCGGACGATTTCGCGACAAGTTCGAAATCTTGAAAACGGTAGTAATATCCGATGACGTTGTTATAAAAAGCCTACGCGCGCACACGGGGTAATCGATGTTTACATCCAATTGTCTATTTCCCCCATTTATCATTTTATGAACGTTCCGCTATGATTCCAGTCGGCGGGTAACAAACTAAAAACACCGCCGTCAAGTCTGGTCACGATTTCCATACGCCTACCTACCGATCCAGAACAATAATTCACAACAATATATATATATAACTGATATCTAAAATACGTCATAATAACGCCGACATGTGTACATAATACAATCGTTTCGGGTTCGTATCGATTCGTTCCCGTGGTCACCGATGTCGCTATTGATATCATCAATTATAATTATTTATTTATATATATTTATATATATCGTTTCGAAAGACAACTACGTAGATGGAAATCCGACGGCAACGTCGACGGCTGAATTATTTATCATGTCGTCGGAAATAGAACTCGATATAAGTTTACGTTAAACAAACAACATTTATAGTGATAGACCGTATTGGCTGTGCAGCGAAAAGCACATATTTGTTCGGCGAGCATGCGCGCCGCCGTCGATTTGCATAAATCGTGAATTTCGCATCGATCGAAAAACGTCAGTCTACGAATTTAATAGGAACGCATATAGAAACCAGCACGTTGTAACAGTCACGACTTACTCCGGGACGTAGAAATCGTACGTTTTATTTCATCAACCGTGCAAACGGCACGATGACGACATGACGTACACACACGCCGGCTTGCGCGCGAACGGCCGTCGGCTTCGGGTACACAACACGAAGGTAGTAGGAAAAAAACACACCGTGTGAAGTACGCCGCGTATACGTGATTTTTTCATGATTACTACGCCTACGAGTTCGTCCGGTCTGGTAAACGTTAGGATCGATAACTCGAACGGTGGGCGCGGTTCGGAGCCGTTTGTCCGAATAAAACGACGCCTCGGCGAATCGTGATTTTCATTGTCGCGTCGATCGATCGGTCTAACCTAACGAATGTTTAATCTGCGTCCGAGCCGGGCAAATACGACTCTCGTCGCAAACGGACGAGCCATCACGGAGATGGGAGCCAGTCCGTTGCGGCGAGACAATGTGTGTGTTTTAGACGTTTCGCCGTGAACGAATTATTGTCAATCGGTTGAACTGATTTGGACGGAACGACCACGGGTCGAATATTACAGGTCGGGAAGACGGAAAACACAAAAATTACTGTTCTGAAGCCCGGGTTTTCAACATAATTTTTTCGTCAGAAATCGATCATAACGCGTGCGTTTTATTGTTTTGATAATAGTAAAGCACGTGAAAACGCCATAACGGGTTAGTCTAAAAACAAAAACGAATTTCTGTGTGTCACCCACCAAGACCGTCTTATCGGGGGAAAGGTAAACGTTATGTCCGTATGACCTGCACAACAATCCACTGGTTACTGACCAACACCGTTGCCTTTACTCGCCGAGTTACGACGCGTGTCCGGGAGACGATTTCGCGTTGGTTAGGTTAGGTTAGGTTAGTCTGTTAGGTAAGTCTGTTTCCCAAATGAGCACATACGACGGACACCGTCGCGTCTGTCAAGTCAAGCGGACGGCTGGAAAAACGGTCGCGCACGGGACAAAACGGACGAAACGAATCGTAAGACGCGTTCCCGGCGACGACCCACGCGAATATCCGCCCCGGAAGCTTCGCCGCGAGAGTACGACGACGGGAGTCGCGGGCTACGTGACGCGCCCGTTCGGATTACCATGTCTGTTCACGCGCCGCGTTACGCGGTTGTCGTCGTCGGACGTTCGGCATTCTTCCCGGTCGAGCCAACACTTTATCGTACACGGAGGGGGGGGTTTAGGTCGAACGATCCTGCGCACAAACGATAACGTATCAAACAATTGCGTGAAACAACGCGCCCGAGCTCCGGTTATTGTATTCAGGGCTTGATATTCTCTGGTGCAACCCAACAGTTCGGTACATTACATATTATGATCACAGACGAAACAGCGTTTGCGCGCTCGTTAAAACGATAATATTCGCTAGCGATACGGAAAAGCAAAAAAAAAAAAAGAACACGATAATCCGAGGAGATCAAACAAATAGTGTTTCAAGACGATTTTTCACAATATCTCGAGCTTTCGTGTTTCAGTGATATTATTATACGCCCGTGTTACCTCGATGCGCCGTTTCAATCATTCTTAACACGTATGATACGGATGAGAGGATCTATCGTCGGCGGAATTACGTATCCTCTCGTACATTTTCGCTTCCATCAAAAGAAATTTGGGTATAAAAAAAAAAAAAAAAAACAATAATATCTAACTTAAAGTTCGAAATCGTTAGCGACGTCGGAATTTGAATTGCTAATACTGTTGTAGAGAAATCTACAGAAAATATTCAGATCCGCGTGAACTCACAGAAAACCGAATTCAAAGTCAAATGTCATTTAACGTTATGGTAGTGTTTTGATACAAATAATTTTAGTAATGTATTCCCGATACTTAGTGAAATCCGAACGTTCCTCGCAATGTTGAAAACGTTTGCGTTTCGGCCATGTCGATATTCCACGTTTGACCAATGACGTTTGAAATGGCGATTTATCGCGGAGCGGTTGAAACGTTAACGGTTTAAAACCGACGTCATCGTTTTGAACCGTCTGCGCAAAACAACCGATCGGCCGGGCACACGTTACGAGACGAGCGGGTTGAAATTTCAATTTCGTTTAGACGGCGTGGAAATCGAATGAAACCCCGTCGCAAGCTATACAATTTTTACGGACACGTTTCCGTCGAGCGCAATTAAACGAAAGACGTCTGGAGGACACGTCTAAATCAAATTTGTGACCCGGCCGAGCAGGCAAGGAACCACGCGACGACGTTAAGAAAAGATTAGCGTCCGATTACGATTTCACGCACGTTTCATAAACTACACGGCCGTTTACGTTTTTAAAACGGGAGACGGCTGGGGGAGGAGGTGAAACGATTTACTTACGGTTATATATACATTTGATATGCCCGAACCGCGCCGATCATTAAAATGTAATTGTGCGTTTTCGAATACCTTCGTAGAGAGTCGTCACGATTATTATTATTTTTTTTTCTTCGTGCGCGATAACGGTGATAATAATAATTACGAACGGCTTCGCTCGGTCTGTACCGGAAATCCGGCGGCCGAAAAGTTTGACCGGTTAAACATTCCAGCGAATGGGTGTTTGTTGAAGATTTCGCGGATGGAAATTCGATTACTCGTGTGATTTTTCGTAAATATCCATGTCGCACGTGTCGGTGTAGTCACGGCAGTCAAACGTGCACCGCGTACTCCGAAGATGGAACCCGTAACCGTAAGAGTGATAAAAATCACGACACGGATATCTCCGAAAATCACACGAGTAATAATTCGAGTGAATAGCAATGACGGTCACGGCACGCCGATCGCGTTGTATCCGACTTGAATCCGCGGCGTCGCGGCGGTCGGGTTAGGTTAGCCGACTTCACCGGTCTGCACCAGTCGGTTTCGCGGACGTCCGTGTAAAGACCGTTTTTTAACCGCGTTCGCCTGGAAAACTCGGCGCCAGACGCGTCGAACGTCAGAGTTGACGTTCATTTAAAAAAATAATAATATTCGTACGTGCGCAACGGTTACGGACGGCTTTCCTGACGACGGCCACGATCCTGAACGGGTCCGTCGTGACGCGAGAGAACGACAACGTCCAAAATATGACAATTCAGCGATTTGTTGGCGTCATTCGTAGTGCGTTAAGCGCCGGCGTCTCGTACAAATCGGACCATGCACGCTATATCCTACACCGCTCGTGTTACGAAACTGTTTATTTACGTTTCGTTCGCTAAATGCGTTACTGTTTGTTGTCGATGTCGTCGTGAAGTCAAAGAAGAAAATCGAACGTATCTCCGTGATCATATATTTACTACCGTTCGCCTCGCCTTGTCCGCAACGTTATCACGTGAAGTCAATGTACCGCGTTCGAGAGCAATTCGTTACGTTTGTCTTGACGGAAAGTTTACACCGGTATAGGTGTAGCAAACGGGGCGGACAAAAAAAAAGAAAAAAAAATATGGTATCGATTACGTAAATTTTATTCACGCGATTCGTTTATTAACAACGGACGAGAGACTATTGAAATTCGTGTCGCGGCGACAAATAAAAAGGTATAACGACGTGATTTTCACGCGAAAGTGATAATATTATTCATTTGAACTCGTTGATGAATAGTGTTGTTGTACGGCAACGACAGCGGGTCGAATATTAAAAGTTTGATTGAACGCCGCGGACACAAAAAGTGACGTTTGTCGTGATGAACTCTAAACAATAAATCGACAAATGGAACGTAATCAATAACAATTATTATTTTGAAATAATGCACAGGAGTCGCGTTTTGTACATTACGACCGATAACACGTATTTACGACGGTGTACAATAATCATAATGTTCTTTCGCCACCGCATTAAATCTAAATTATATTTTAATACGTAATACACGCATTACATATTATATAATATCGAGTTTTACGGTCACGCTACGTTTACAACGTTTTACAGAAATTAAAAAAAAAAAAAAAAAAAAAAAACCCACTCGAACCGTATTCTATTATTTCCTAAACAGTATTGACAATCATATATAATTTGTTGATTTGTTTGTCGAGGAGACAAAGTTCTCTATGTTGTCAGTTGCAGTAATTGATAATTCTTAAAGAAAAAAATCAGTATTGATTTCCATCATGTACCTTTAGACAATGAACACTAAACGTTTCTGTACCAGACAATTTTCAATTAGCTTTTCGATATATATTATTATTGTATTAACTTTAAAACGTATTAATCAGATTATTACAATTTTTTCGTGTATTTTTTTTTAATTCAAATTTATTATTAAAATGTTTGTTTGAAAAAAGGTCAAAACAGACAATTAAAAACATATCATCGATGCATTCTAATTTATATTTTTCAAAATATAATGATAAAAATTCGTCACCAAAAACATTGTATATATACACGAGTATATTAATGTAAAATGTATGTTTTTCATTTAATTTTGAATTCGCAATGTACCGTTCAATTTCACTTTTATTCACGCATTATAAAATTTGTTTAAACGAATAACATGTTTTAAACTTGTATTATTCGCACTGTGTATGTCTTGTACGTGTACATCATTAGACAGAAGATATAAATTATGTGTCACAACTCGCTACGGTTAGTGCCGAATGATGTTCAGAGCGCCAAAAACCAGTGGAGAAAGCAAAATAATAGTAAGTTCATGATACTTAAAATTCAAGACGGAAATCTCGAAACTATCGGCGAAAGAACGTAACAAACGCCAAATGTAGTTTTTAACATACGATACGAAGTATTCAAATATATACATTGCTATGTTACTCATTGCCGAACGATTCCAGAAAATTAAATTAAGACAGCTGAAACCATCGCGAATACAGTAATTTCATTGATACTTTAACATACAACAGAATATCTAATTAAAATGTGTTTGAGCTGTTACAATAGTATAACGAAAACCGTCTAACAAACAAAGCACTTAAGTAATTGGGTTGCTGTTAAATTAAATATTTGAAGTTTTCCAAATATTTTACGTCAGTTATTCAGTAACGAACGACATTTAAAAACAGTATAATCACGTTGACTAAACGTTCGTAATGGCATATTCTGCTTAGAGAAAATAACATTATGCACGTTTGTCTTCAATTATTGCGACTAGATAGACTTTTCTTTTCTGTTTTTCAAATTGACATTTTTATTTGTCTAATATTATACTCTCTGTTGAGAAAATGTTAATAAATTACATTTGGGTTTTGGTCAAAGTATACGATCAGACGATTGAATTGTGAGGTTTGTTTTATTTTTTGGCACGACATTTTAACTCGATGAATTCTATCGCGACAAGCCGAATGTCGTAATACGCGTCAAAATGTATTTTTTTTTTTTGGTTTAAAAAAACAAACGCGTCTCGGAAAGTCGGACGATCAAGAACGAAAGCTTTTTTTTTTTTGCAGTCCATCCGATTGAACAGTTCACTTCGCGTACAGCATCGTCGGAGAACGGTTGTCACGTCATAGAACTTCCTCGTCTTCGTACGAGAAACACGATAAGCCGGTCTTTGGCCCGGGACGCAACCGGACCGGGGGCGCACACACGAGGCCGGGGAATCGCGGCGGCCCTCGTCGAAAAGTGATAACGAGCCGTTGCCCGCGGATTAATGGGTCGCCGACGCGGCCGGTTTTTGTTCGGCAACTGTTCACGGGGACGATCGGACTTTTCGGTCGTTTGGCGCATCTGTTCCGGGAACGACGTTGCCCCCCTCCCCCTGACTCCCCTCGTTACTCCCGGAAACCGTGGTAATACGTTTATTATTTTCGTTACTCGGCGGGAGTGCGCGGACGGGTCGCGCGCCACGTTTCAAGCCGCGGTACGCCGTCGCCGCGAGAAAAACGCGTCGTGCCGGACGATCCGAGACGCGTCGACCCGTGTGCGGAGGTATGGCTCGTGAACCGTGTCTGCAAAGCAAGCAGGTTAGGTTACTCTGGAAAGTCGTCGAAGACGCGACGACGGGAACTACAAAACGACGTTATCATCTCGCGAGCCGAACTTCCAACGGACTTACGACGGACAGCGGAAGAAACGCGACCGGAGAGCATTTTTCGACACGCGTCGTTCCGAATGTCCGCGAGGTTGCGGCGACAGTTCGAGGAAAACCGCCGGACGAGATACCGCCGGTATCAAGGCGGCGAACGAGATTTCTGGTAACGAGATCGCGATGGTAATTGAAACGTCGCGAGACAGGAACCGGAACGTTCGGCGATGTTTTTATCGGCGGTTCTTTTTCGCTCGTCCGGTCGCCGCCCGCGAACGAATAATAACAATTGGAAAACATTATTCGCGTTGCCCCGCTCGCCCTCCCCCCCCGTCGACGGTACCACTACGCGGGGACGTGCCACTGTTGAATAGGAGAACGAAAAGTTTTCGCGAACGAACGCGCAGATCGCAAGTATCTAATTAACGTCGTTTCGATTCGGGTGACCGAAAAAACACGGTTCGCGGCGGCAGCGGCGGAATCGCTTTTGGGAATTTTTTTTTCGATTGTCGAATACAATCGTACGCCCCGTATCGAAACGAATCATCACTCGAAAACCGACGAGCGAGTAAAAAATGAAAAATACGAAATTATTTATTCATCATAAACGTATATTGTTGAAGTGCACTCGAACGCGCCGAGGTTATTTCTCGTTTTCCCAGTGCCGATTCCGGTTACCCCCATCGGGGTTGTAATGGACGGGGCGGCGGAGGATAGGCGGTTTGGCAATCTCCGAGGCCGACAATAACCGTCGTAATAACGTCCGCGACGACGTGCCGGATAAACGGAGTCATGCGCGTTAATGATTTTTCGAACAATGTACAAAAAGCACCGTGTAAACCACCGTCGAGGCACGAGGCCATTTCGAATTCCACGTCGTGCGCACACGCGTAACAAGGGTGGTAGTAGTCCGTGCACGGTGCCCGGGCCCCCTGATGCACCGGCACACTGATTCGTTATGTAAATGTAATTGACTCGCACCCCTCCGTCCGTCCGACCGACCTTAGGTAATCGAATCCGTTCAATTGGCCCTGGGCGCGAGCGCGCGGACGCCACGCACGTTCTATATATATTTAAAAAAAAAACCCCATCAAATCACATAATAATATTCGAACGTTTATTTAAAAATCGCTTCTTTCCACCCCTCACCTTTCACATTTTTAATCCGTTCGTCGACGACGCGCGATCCGATTGGGATTGATGGTTCGACCGGTGGCGGTTTTCCCGGGGAGGCACCGAAAAAAATTATTCTATTCTTTTCAATCGTATTTGGAAGTGAAAAACAAAAAAAATGTTCGACATGCAAAACGTATGAACGCGTCGTGGGTAAAAGTAACGTACCCTGACCTGTAGAAACACGACTACACGAGTAGGCGACGGGTGCACTAGATTACGCGGCGCAGTCCGCGTGGTGCGTCACACTCCTTATCACAAATATTGTAACAGGGCGGGTAAAAGCGTTGCTGTTTGTATTATCATTGTTTATTTATTATCATGACTGTCGTGTTGCCGTTGAGTGTTTATTGCCGAAAAACGGGTCATGTGCATAAATAAATAAAATCACGCGAGCGTGGCCTCCTCCGAAACAACGTCGTCGTCGTCCCCGGTAGTACCGGTTTGCAGGCGCCAGGTACGCGAGAACTGCGTGTATTTTGAACAGACGGAAACGACGACCAGAACCGAAAACGAGAACACGGTGAAATCCGCGCGATGACAAACGCGACGGGAGCCGGCGGAACGAACACGGTTTACCGGAAATAATGGGTTTGTAACAGTGTGCGCACGGGCCGAGGATTATTCGTGTCCGCCGTAGTTATTTATTCCCGTTTCGGTCTTTAAATTTTTTTCGGGGGGGGGGGGGTTTTTTTTCAATCATTTACTGCGGCGGCGTCCCGGGAACCGCCGGGAACGGATGACGCGGAGAGTGGAGAATGATAATAATAAAAATAAGGGATACGGGATCACGGCGGCGGCCACGACGGCGCGTAATGGAAAAAGTCACTGGCTCGAAAATAACAAGTTCCAACGTCGCCGGTTATTACTGCCACCTTATTTATTACCGTTGTCGTCGTCGTCTCGTCGTCGCTGTTGTTTGTTGTTACACGGTTTCGCGCGCGCCGTTCTCGTGCCCCGGTCGTCCGTCCGTTTCGCGGGAACACACGCCCTCCGGGACCGAATTAAAACCACGCGTATTAAAAAACGATATAGGCGGAATAGCGATCGCAGCGCGGCCGTCCGTAACACATAAAACAGAAAAAAAGGACGAAACGACGAAAAGAAACGAACCGACGCCGAAATAATGCCGGTCGGACCGGTCGACCACTATTCGGATTACGTTTCCACGGTTTCGTTCAAACGCATGGCGATTGTTCCGGGGTTTTTCGCGTGATGTCATCGCGGTTCGTTAAAGGACACGGTTTTTTTTTTTCATTTATTCGTCCGGCAACCGTGAACAACGTGAGCTCGCGTTTTCTTCGACTGTTCGAGGTCGTGCTACGTGCAATAGTTGTTGGTCGTTGTTGTTCTGTTGCCCGTCCGCGGACGGTATAATACCCATGGCGTTTAGAAACGTTTCCCCCGGCCGCGTCGACGAACGTCTCTCTCACGACGGGCTGTGCCTCTTTATTTTTTATTTTTTATTTTTTAAGGGTTAGGCATGATTTTCAAACGGAAAATTCGTCTAGTTATACACGAAAACCAATAATCAAACGGTTTTGACATGACCTAACATAACCGTACCGTTTTGATATGTTTAATTTCATTCTCATGATAACATTCATTTTAATGTATTTCAGAATTGTGTGGGGCACGTCGCTGTTGCGTTTTCGAGAGAAAATTGACTACGATTTATTTGTAACTAGTCATATTATACTATATACGTCACACGCGTGACACGTCTGTCAAGATTTAAATTTTTTTTTATATTGTAGACACGGGCGACACAAGTCTCAACGCGCGCGAGCAACACGTGTCGTGCCTACGACGTCGGTTGCGGTTTTCGCGCGCGAAAATCATTTTTCGACGGCACACGATAATATAATATATGCTTCGTGATCCGCGTGTACGAGGCTTAGCTTATTTTTTCGCCGGTGGTATACGCCAGCCAAGTCGGACGCGTGATTTCGACCCGTCGGGTTCCACCGTTTCACTAACACGCAGAACGTGACGTGTAGTAGCGTGTATCTAAGAAATCGCCGAGAAGCGAACGTTTGTGTTTTTGTCGACGACCAGACAAACGCGTTTTCGTTTTCTCACTCGGGTATAAATCATTACAACCGTGTGCCGACACTCGTGAAGAGGATTCACGTGCGGAACGGTGTCGACATTATGCGACATTAATTTTCGTGTAAAGTCTTTTCTTTTTATATTCACGGTTAGGGTTGGTTTTCCCACGTACGTTACATCAAAACGGATTATTTCCGTTATTCACACGGTTAGTTTCTTCCGTCACCGAGCGTTTAGTATTTTAATTATGACGCGAGTTTATTCGCTTCGTGACGGTGTTTTTAGTGCCGGTATAATACGTGCGCGTTGTCGTTATAAGTAGTCATTCAGATTTGGACACTTAAATCCGAGGACGCCCGACCCGGACCGTTCGCCGTGCCCGTGTTTTAACGCGCGTTCGGACGACGAAGAAAAACGTTACCAACGATTCGTTTTTTACGATCGCGATCGCGAATTTCGACCACAGAACCGGGGGGGGGGGGGGGGGGTTCAACGGTTCAAGTCGTTTTCGACGCGTCTCTCTCGGTCCGGACGCGAAACCGTACGCAAAAACGTAAACGTCGGGCGAACCGGTAAGTAAAAAAATTTTCGTAACGACTCTTGGTTGGCGAGGAGGGCGGCACAGGGTGTCGACGAGTTGAACGACACGCGTTTGGCGCGGACAAACTATCCCGGCCACGAGACGAACGTGTGAACGACGGGTCATTTCGGCAACTATCGTTCGCGGGGAGTTATACCGACGACCGTCGGAGGTTCATAAACGGCGTCCGGGAGTATCGATTGCGTTGCGGTCGACGGGAAAAGGGCGGACGAAAATAAAACCGTACGGAACGTACGGCGAAATAGTCGCAGGGCGACGGGGAAACATAAAACGTTCGGTCGGAACGTCACGTTTGTAACGCGTCGCCGGCAATCGGGGCGATTTATTTATCACGATTCTTCGGTCGGCTAAGATTTCAAACGGATTTCGTTCGTCGCAAACGATCTTTATTAACGGGGTGGGGGGTTATCCTAGACACCGTTCATCAGACGAACCGGAACGATTGATTCGCAGTCCGTACGTTTTTCACACGCTACGCCCCGTCTTATGGAACTCGCACGGACGCACGAAAAACGCTTTTTCCCAGTTGGTAGCTGATGATTAACCGCGTAGTCACGGAACAAACGTAGTTTTAGACGGAACGTCACGTCTACTGGACGCGAGACATTTGGGCGTACAGACTTCCGAACGTCTACTGCGGCACTTTCTCCGATTCGACGAGTAAATTACAAAATCAACACGTGCGAATTCCTTTGAGAATTCACAACAGACGATTTGTAGCAAATGAGACACGGGGTGTTTAGAAAAAAAAAAAACGAAAATTATTTATATTTACCGAGCCGACTCGCGTTAAAAAAAATTCACTCTGTACGTGCGAACCCCACAAAGTATTATGCGATTGGGTAGATTGATTTTCGTTCGAATATTTTTTAAAAAAAAGACCGGATACCGATCACAATAAACCCTCCCCTTTCTATTGATCAACGTAAAAATATACTTCATTTAATAATATATAAATTAATTAATCGTATAACATACATACATATATATTAATTAACGTACCGTTTATAGGTTTGAACGAAAAATCCGAATTATCGACGTTTGTAACGTTCCGGCATAATTCGTCATTAGTCTGCCGACGTCGAGATGCGAGGAATCGGATATTAGTAGCTCTTTTGTAGCGTTGTACACTCCGAAATAATATATGTGCGTATGTGTGTGTGCGTGTGTGTGTGTATAATATAATCCCCAAAGCGTTTGTGATATATTCCGCAACTCGGAACTCGTATAGTGTGCGTTCGAATCGCGAGGTCGATGATGTTTAGACACGGAACGTTTCCTTGCTCTTGGAAACGTCGTAATAATAATTAACATTTCTTGAAGAGTGTACTCGAAAATTGTATTATTCTGCGAGAAAAGCGTTTCCGGACGCACGAAACCACAACTATGACAAACCGAACTCAATCGACATCATACACAAAGTAGAATATATAAATATTTCTAACTTTTACGTGCATACGTACGTTTGATAATAAAATAATAACGGTTGACGGACGAAGCTAACAATGGTTTGTACCTATGCTGAAATCACAACTGCAGCTCAGGTAAAACAATCAGAAGTCCATTACAAATCACGTGCTAATCCAATTAATTATTTCGATTCGTATTGAAAATGAACGTCAACATAATGATATACCTGATAATGTGGACGCGTGTTTCGACATACCTGCAAGAAGAAAAACACGATCAGTACACGATCCGAATAAATTGGTTTTGTACATAACGTAATTGATCGTTATCGAACCTAAGTTTTTATTATTAGTGGCTTGTCGATGTTTATTGACGACGGCGGACGGGTTTACGTGTACTAAACTCATACGAATACGGTTTTAACGGTAAACGAAAAACCAATCAGATTATTGATAAGGGGGGAAAAAAAAAATGTTATTATGGAATAGAACGTACGCCGAACGTCTGATAAATTGAATCGTCCGACAAAATCAAATCGTATTGCGTGCGCGCTAATTTAATTAATTCGATCACATAATATTTTCTAACAATAACATTTCTACTTTCGCGTTTGACGGAAAACGAAATTCGTGTTTGTCGAACACGTTTCGAACGAACGCGCGTGCACACACACGTAATAAATTATATTATATAGAGTGTTTTTCCTTTCTGTTGTTGCGTTTCCGAACGAGTGGAACGCCTTAACCCCAGCGACAGTTCGGTAATGAATTAATGTGCGGACGGTTTCCCGAAACGGAAAGGGGCCGGGAAACACGCGGAATGGAATTCGCGTGGAGTAAACGATAGCCCGGCAGTCGAACGTGTGTTTTTTACGGAACGGTGGTATGTGTCGCGCGCGAGGAGACTGCGCTCGACCGTGTCGTCGGCGGCGGGGTGGGGTTTCGCCGGAAATTCGTTACAAAGGACAATGGTACGGTTTGAAGCATCATTTTTCATTCCGTTGATTTCACGGTTATGGAGTTCGCGGTCGTCTGCGGCGTGGACACGGCTAGGAGGAAACACCGACCCGAACGCGTACGCTTTTGGCTCGCGCCGCCCACGCACGTGTATCCCCCCCCCCCCGCACACGTTCGACGTCGCGAGAGACTCGATATTTTCGGAAGAGATAGAGAGAGTGAAAAAAATCAAATCAAATACGACTCCTGACGCAATAACAAACGATGTGCCGTGCAACTTTGAATACCGTCCGACGTCCCGACGAGTTTTCAGACGAATTTTCGTATCAACCGGCGAAATCGATCGAAACGATTGTGTTATTTGTGCGCGTGAAATACATTAATTTCGCGAGTTTCGAAACCGAGACGGTTACGAATGGGACCAGCGCGGTTCTCCGATTAACCAATCGCGCTTTCGATATTGTTATTAATCACGCGTTTCGCACAGTGATATGCCGAATTGTTTTCGGAGGAACCGCCAAAGACCAAGTACGCACGCACATGTGTTTAGGTGACAAGACGCAGTTGCCGTCATATGAATTATTTTTCGAATTTTCGTACCGTCACGCGCTGTAAATACGAACGGTTCAATTGACTCGCGGAATAACTCCTTTCTAATTTCGCGATCGAGTGGAATACATTAAATTAAAATCATTTAGTGGAAATACGGTAAACACAGTGGCTGCCTACTGTGCACGGTTTTACGTTTATTGGTAAAACGACGTTTGTCTTAAAATCGGATCGCGGTTTGATTTTCAAAATTTCGGGGTTTGTACGAAACGATTAAGTAGTCGGATTTATTCGGCTTATGAACTGACAGAGTGCGGTCAACTTTCGAATATTCACGTGTCTGGCAATAAAGAATATTTTTACAGAAACCGTGCTGAAATGGCCCATACCGTAACATAAACCGTCGGCGCAGGCGGATGACTAAACCCCGTGGCGGGCGGGCGGGCGAGGAGGGCGGCACTCGGTGTTTTATTATCATCTCGAGTGCGATAAATGCCGTTAAAATATTATATTATACGAGCGTGTATGGAATTTCGAGCTGTTGGAAAGTGTATAAAAACCGTCCGCGTCCGGTAACGAATATGTCGGCGGTGCGCGAACATAACCCGGACCCCCGACCTACGGTCTCCGCGGTCGGCCGCGGTTTTCGTGATCGCGTCGTTCGCGACAAATATTCGTCCGCGAGCACAACTGTCGCGAAAAGCCGCCTCGCGCGCGTCCCGGCGTAGAGGTTTTTTGTCTCGTTTAGTTTTTAGTTTTTTACACTTTGTTTCCCACTCGTAACAGTGAAAAAAGTTTCCCGTCCGCAACACGTGCGCGTTTTTCACACGGCGCGACGATGGAAGTTTCGTCTCTGTGTCCGAACGCGATTTCGCGCGCCGTGCACGTGTCGACAACGGGTAAAATTGATCGTACGAAAAAAGCGAACGACGAATCGGAAATATTCGAGTGCATTGAACGACCTTTTCGTTTTCGTTTTTTTGTTTCGTCACTGCGCCCGACAATGGTACAAAATACGCTCGCGGCGGAAGAGCGGAACCCCCGGTAAGACGATCGTTAGACGACTCGTACGGAACTTTGGTTACGTGGTACATTAACGCGCGGTAAACCATTATAACAGGTAACCGAAGCGGATATTTACGGGGCGGAAAAGAACCCGTAACCGTACGGTTATTCCGATAACGGGGTTCCGTCGAAAACCCCGGAAACTTTATACTGACGCTTTCAACGTCCAATCAACGTGGAGTCGTTCGTTTGTTTTATTTTTTAACAACTACAACAACAACAACAACAACAACAATAATAATAATAACGTAAAAAAGGACGACGAGTCGTCGGCGCCGCGGATATCGGTTCGAGCGAAATGCTCGGACGGAGATTTTATGGTTGTGTTGTTATTTTGGTATCGAAAAGCAATGATAATTCAAGAGAAGAAAAAAAACGTAATCCGTAAAATAAAAAAGAAAACAACAAAGCGGTATAAGTTGTGTGTCTGATAGTTCTCGGCCTACTCTTTGCGTGTCGTCGTCCGATTTTGTTCCGTTTTCGTACATAAAACAATAAGTAACACGTAACAACGCGTACACGCCGTTACGACTCGGATAATGGAAAACTCGTGTTTATTACGATTTATTTTTATATAAAAAAAAAAAAAACATTTAATACTTCGTTCTATACAAACAAATAGTAAAAAAAAAAAAGATGAATAAAATTGTTTATAAAAACGAATAAAAATCTTTTCCCGCTAAAATATACGTCGAATCTATAACAAAAGAATACAAATAAACATCAAAAACAAAACCAAAACGATAGTGGCAAAGGAACAAAACGATAATTTCACTGAAAACGTACTTTACATCGCGTTGAATTCGACACGAATAATAATTCAATATTTTTATCTCGGGTTTCGTGTCGCCCGGAGCACAAGTATTTTATTTTAAGATAACGATAAAAAAACAAAAAAGTCTTCGAATGTTCCTTGCGTAAGTTCATCGACTCATTGTTCGCGCCATTTTTAGACCGTCACTCTTCCGGTAACCCGAACTCCGGAAGGTACCGGAAGTCGCTACGGCCACTATCAATCCGAGCACGACGTTTACGGTTGTCTGCGAGAGTCACCTCGTGGAGTCACCGCGAACGATCGCAAACCACGGGCGCGGTAAACCGATCGAAAATCGCGTTGCACCCCGTTGACCGAAAAACGCGACGCGACGTCGCTCTCCGTGTGGACGCGTTCGTGTGTCGAGTTTTCGTGCTCGAAACGAAACGGTTTTTGTCGTTACCGGATTCCATTTCCGGGGTTCTAGGACCGTAACACGAGATATGGTGGAGGGGTGGTATTTTTTTCTTCTCCCCCGTGAACGTTACGTCCGCAACGGCATTCGAATTTAACCGCGAACCGCGGTAAATACGGGAAATTGTTTTAATTATAACAATCATTAGGCTAAGCTCGATATTATTAAGTGGCATTCTCTCCACGCGAGAAAATGCTAGTCGCGTACCGTCCCTTTCGCGCGCGCGCGCGCTTGTATACACGTTTATATTTACGCGTGCAGTTAATATAAGCGCGGAATTCGGGGATGGTGGGGGGAGGGGAAGGTCTCGCATTTGTAATCAGGACGAATCGTTAGAGTATAATAATATATTCTCGAGCGGAATTAGAGCACGGAACGCGCGCGCGACAACGACGACGTCTCGACTATCGCGGGACACGCGGACGGAACGAAGAAAAATATACAAAAACAATTACAACTCGCAGTGTTAATTTACGTTCATCGACGTCAGGCCACGTGGGCTCCGGTCCACTAATTGTTTTTGTGCGTAATTGTTTTTTACGCGTTGTACTTTTTTTTTTATGTTTTTTTTTATTTATTTATTTATTTATTTTTTCCTTTTAAGAAGCGCACCGTACTTTCATTACACTTGTTACTGCGTCACGTTAAGTCGGTATTATTCAAATTTCTCGGTTTATGCAAATGATTATATTATATTATATATGTAAATATCCGGCGTCGTCGAAAGAAAATAATAATAATAATAATAAAAAATAAACCGAGAACTCCGCGTAGCGTTAAACGCCGAGGATTCAACCGAACTGCCCCGACTGGAAATAATAACCCGCGGCAAAAACGCGCGACGGCCGGACGCAGACAAACGCGGTCCAAGACCGTTTCGTTTGTCCGCGTCGTTAAGCGTCCCAGCGACGAATTCGATCGTGAAACGTGGTTTAACGTCGTGTACGTTCTGACACGATCGCGAAAAACCGTCGTATCGCAATGCGTTTTTAATTCACTTTGCCGACACGCGCATCGCGATATTTCCGATTGTAACATTCTTTATCCGAAGGGATCACGTTTTCACGGAACGTAAAAAATAAAAACATATATATATATATGTTTGCGCGTGAAATGATTACACACGTTCTGAGAAGTCCAGATCGTCTAGTTCCGTGAAAACTGCATCGGGCTGATGTACTAGAATATAATAACACATTTATGAGGAAAGATGATGAGAAACGCCGTTTCGCTTGTAACAATCAACGAAACGAAATACGAGGAAAACGAATTTTTTACCGGAATCGTTTTCGATGTTCGTCGTCACACGCGTTTCACTGTTAACGTCCGAAAGCTGGTATCACATTGTGGACAAACGACAACGACGGTCGTTTGTTTGTTTCTAAATAAAACGCGCGTTTCGAATCGGATCGTAAAAAAAGGTAGTGTTATTATTAATCGTTCGCCGACAATAAATATCGTTTCGATTCGCGACAAGTTCCGACATGCGTACGCGCTAGAATTAGGGTCTGAAACGCCCGACGACGAAGAATGGTCGGGCTGGCACTCTTCTGAACGTTGTTTGAAGCAGTTCTCTCGAACATTTTCGCATTACCGAAAACTTTTCTTCTTTACTACTACCTCTACGATTTTACGCGGAACCCGTGTCGAACTTTCCGAATGGTACTTATCTTTATTTTCATATTGTTGTTAATGTCGTTTCGTTGAACGCGGAAAAAACACATCGCATTACAAAAGCTCTAATCAATGAACGATGTCTAAAAACAATAACAAATAGACTCGAGATACAACATTACGCCTACATTTTATACGTTATCGTGAATGTTTTTTTTTTTTTGGATTGTACGTGAAAACCCGTTTGAAAACGACGATTCGCATTTAATCTTCCACCGTCGTCGTACTTGAAATGAATTGTATTTTCAATACGTTTTGAAATTTCGCCGTTTTAGAGAATAAATTCATTTGTGACCAATCGCCGAGCACCGCATTCGTCCAGACCTTATCGGATCGAGTCATACATTTTCGAACATCGACGTCGCCCCACATCAAGAAGTAAATCTCGCCCGAATATACAATAACAAATACACCGTCTTCGTGCGTCTAACAAGGTTTTCGGATGATGAAATACAATCGCCCGTCTCCAACACGCCATAACGAGACGATGGAATAATTTCATGTTCTATAAATAGGATATTCATGAAATTCATTTGGTCCTTCGACACAATCAATTCGTCGTCCGGGGAAAAAATACTTAATAAACAATACTTGTTTCTTCTTTCACGTAATAATTAAAACTACGTACGGCGATAACAGTTCATTTCTTTTTGTACCGTCTTATCGACTAATGTCTTTACAATACTACGCGAGTTCGTGCGGGTTTCGGTTAGGAAGACGCGTAACTTTCACGCTTCACCATTTTCCTCTCTTAGTTTCTACCCCGAGAACTTAAATTCTATTGTTTCGTACGTGATCCCGTTTCTCGGCCTTTGCGTCGCCAGAAAGTAAAACGTATTACGCGTGTGTTGTACGGTTTATTCGATTTTTTCCGTACTCGTTCATGTTTAGTTCTAACTGGGACGAACGTTCATTGTTATGGTTGTTAATATGATAATTAATAGCACAACATATGCGATTGTTCGTCCCGTCGTCCCGATTATCGTATGGATTTCGATTTATTTTTCTTTCCGTCCGAGTGTCGCGCCCGCGCAGAAATTTATGGTTATTAGTAGATACCGAACAAAACAAAGAATGTTTTGTTTTTGTTTCGCCTTTGAACTCGTAGGTTAACCTAACCGAAAATCGCAAAAAAAAAAAAAAAACCCCTATAAAACCGTACCGGGCATTCGTTTTTTGTATTTTTTAAGAACTCAACACACGTACGACGCTCAGACGTCGTTTACCGAATACAATGAGTCGTCATTATTTTCAAATTCAAAATAATAACATAACACCAAGTGTCTAACGACCACACTTGTTTGATTGCAGATATTGCCCGTCGTTGTCCCGGACACGGTTCTCCGATTTCTAAAGCGTGCGGCGTTTCCTTTCGCTCGGTCTAACGGACTTCAACCGTCGGCGAAATCCACGGCGCTCCGTCTATCTCGACCCTTAGTTCGGTCGGCCGGCCGGCTTTTAAAACGGCGCGCGTCGTCGACCGTTCGGATCGCGCACAAGTGAACGTCGACACGCGCTTACGGCGCTGTACGTTCGACGGCCGCCGTTAAGGGTCGACGATGGAAACGCAAACCGAAAGTGAACGTCCGCGCGGCTGAACGCCGTTTGGCTTTGTATCGTCACTGTCCGATGTCGTGTTCACGAGGGCACTCCAGGGTGCACCTCCACAACCGGTACGGACGCGTCCACCGACGACATTATAATTGTGCGAAAACGATGCGTTACAACAATATAATGCGTAGCGTTGAGGTGAGAAAATAAAGGCCGTAAACACGATCAACAACGATTGAATAAACCATGATTAAAATTATTATGGCGCTGAAAAATACGTTCGACGTTACACGACGATTATTATTATTATTATTATTTTAATGAGACGTGTCGAACGATTGAAATTATAAATTGTCGACGGATAACGGGTCGTGTTTCGCCGCAGTGTCCCGTTGGGTTCCAGGTGAAATTTTATTTTTCAAAAGCCTTTCTGAGAGTAATTCCGTTTCTCTTCAGACGAGGAAAAAAAAATTACGAAGCCGTTCGAATAATAATAAATAAAATCTACACAACTTTCGTCCGCGTCGTTGTAGGTTGTTTTAATTAAATGATTTAGTACTTCTAGCATAAAAATCGAGATTTGACGCGCGCAAAGTAACCGTGCGAACGCGGACATTTACAAGTTTCCCAAAACCTCGTCTGTTGTCAACGAGTTTTTCATTTTTGTTCAAATCATTATTATTATTATTATTATTCGTCGAGTAGTTCAAAATTACTTTGTAAATAATAATTAATTTCCATTACTCGTATAGGAAATAATGATATCACACGATTTTGAATTTAAATAATCGTTATTTTATTTCCGGACAAAGCCGCGTAAAAATGAAGTGAGTAATAATAAATAATGGCATACTTATACGTGTACAATACGTAAGCGTGCCTCGAGCAACAGAAAAATAAACCGTAAAAAACGGGCGTATTGTGTAAATAATGTAAATGAATATACATTTTAAAAGAAATAATATTCGTTTATTAAAATGTAACCTAACTCCGAACGTCATAATTTTATACCATTTAACGCGAATATAATGAGAACAACAATTAGCTGGTACAAACAAACAGCCAGTAGACCCGAATGAAAACTGATATATCTATACCTTCGTTAAAAAAAAAAAGTTATTAAAACCGAGAAATTACAATTTTCGTTGAAATTCTCGATTATAATCAAATACGATAAGAAGTGAAAATTATTTTTATTATTGAAATCCTAAGTTAATTGCTATTGCAAAAAATCGTCTGAATTATAAAACGTGTATATACTAGTTACTGAAATGTTTTGCACGTCGGTGTGGAAGGTGAATTTAAACAAATAAAAATTAAATGATGAAAACAAAAAGTAAAGTTTATTTGCTTTAAACCATTCGTGTCTAATGAACGCACAGAGCTAAAAAAAAGACGTAAAGATTATAAAAACTACTCCAAAAAAAAAAGAAAAACTACGTTACGTTATAAAATTTAGTTTACGAAAATGTCGTTAAAATAATTGAGAACAAGTACCCACCCAGCGGAGTTGACAAATGTAACTTTTCTGACGATATAGAATTTTTGAAATAAATTATTTTCTCCGAAGCACGATTTAAATTTAGACTAGATTAAAAATCAACAATCACGTATTATAATAAGGTCTTACATACATAACCACTGTTATACGAAACGGATCATTTCAAGAATCACTATTGTCGCTAATTTAAATGTATTACACAATTCAAAAGGGAATCATTGTCAAAAAGAAATCGAAACATCGGTAAAAAAAATATTCAAAATGTAATACTTATTTTGATTTGAATGGATGGGATCGAAAACGCATTTTTCTAAGGGGTGTGTTGGATAGGCGCACGCGCACGTCAACAATTTGATGATTTTGCGTACGTGTGATCGAATCTTTTGCACCTAAAATCTAGACGAAAATTCGATCACTTGGAATGAATAATATCTAATCGCGTCGAAAGACGAAATAACTAGTCGTGCTTTTTTCCAGGTTATTGTAGGTATACATTTTTTTATAAAATGTATATTTTTTCAGTATACCGGAACAGACGTGTAAAAAAGTAAAAAATTAATTTTTCAACGTCAAAAATCGGTTTCCATAATATCCTCTGGAAGAGACGGCCGACGAGTTCGAATGTCAATTACGTGTTCGGTACATGTTTCGTCTGGCCTTTGGGCGCGTCGTGTCGTCGACTGTGTTCGGTCGAGACGCCAAAAATAAATCTGCGCGTTCATTAATCGTCGAACGCAAGCGGCACGACAAGCTGTTAGAAATTGCATACGCGAAGCGCCGTGTTACGAATTTCGGTACGCGGCCGATATGATTCACCGGCGTTTCCATCGATTTGCGCGCCGCGTTGGTAGTGATCGACCGGTATAAATACGATTAGGTTAAGTACGGCCGTAACGAAATGGTTGGTTTACGTATATTTTTGCACTTACGAGTGCGGCGCGAGGCCTTGTCGTTGTATCCATACTTCTCTATCACGTGCCGTCTTCTTCAATTGTTGATGAGAAGTGAAACCCGTTCGGTGATTGTTTTGGTCTTTCATTTGGCCATTTTCCCATAATCTTTCCTTCCAAGACGTTTGTGACGAAATCGTTATGTCTTATATCAGATGTCCGATGAGGTTCACTTCCCTTTCCATAACAGTAGTAATGATATATTTCTTTTTTCATCTATTTCTCGCAGAAATTCCGTTGTCATTCCTTTTCTTCTCTGCTCAGCTTATCCTCGTCGTTCTTCTCCAAATCCACATCTCTATCGCTTCCAAACCTTTCTTTTCATACTTTTTTATGGTCCACGATCCTCGTCCATAAATTAAAATACACCAGATATACGATTTGATGAAACTCTTCCTCGTTCTGACGAGATCTCTTCTTTTCGAATGCTTGTTTTGCTAATGTTATTCTTCTGTTAACTTTCTTTGTTGATCTGCTATCCTCTGTAATTAGGCTTCCTAGGTAGCCAAATTCCTTTACTTGATCAACCGATTCATCTTTAATCTTGATGTTTGCCGTATTATGTTGGTCAGATTTGCTTACAACTGATTGAATATTGTTAAGCGGACTGGAATCATTTGATTTACGCCGCAGACACGTTTGGAAATGTTATGGGTTTTTGTTCGTTTTTTTTTTCGTACAATTGTTTGACGACGGAAATCGTCCGGCGCGCCCACAGTACGTATCATCACGTGTCCAGTCGTACGCGCGTCGATCGTGAGCGGCAGACGTATTTAATTTGGCGTTTGAAGTACGAGCCGACGGGTCCGTGTTATTATTCCTTCTATGATGTTTCATCGTACAAATCGTATTTCTATGAAATCGAACGGACGGCACACGATCGGTGTTCGAGATCCGACGACGTGATATTTTTGTTTGTTCATGAACGTAAAAAATCGATAACGTTCGGGTTGAGTGTAAGACACGAGTCTAGAAGACGAGAGCTGTTTCGGGAACGAGGAACGGGCGAAACAGTTTACGGGCATACACACGCGTACCGGTCGACGTGGTTGATTTCGGGTGTTGGAATCGTAAAACGAGTCGGACCCGTACAAATCGGTCGGCGGAACGTTTATTTTTACCCGGACCCCATACATGTACGCGTGATTATTACAAAGGTGAAACACCGGAGATAATAGAAATTGCTTCGCCCCCTCCGGTCGCCCGAGCGATCTAGCCGTTCTAAAAGGCACGGCGATTGTTTTTACGCGCGTACAGTAAGTATTTTTATCATCACGTTTTGACGGCACGCCGGCGTGTGTACGTAAAACGCGAGAGGGACGGGAGAGATACGACGGGGCTTCGGATATAAGTCAATTACCGAGTGCGTGACGTGTCGTGCGCCGTATGTGTGTGTACAGGCGTTTTTTGATTTATTGACGTGCCGTGAAATTCGGGGGTTTTTTTTTAACATTTTTCGTTTTTTTTTTTCGTCCGTTCAACGCCAACATACCGTGACGATAGTTTTTATATACGTTTTTTTTTTTTAATAATCTACCGGTCTACGCGCGCACGTATATTTTCGTACGCGATTAATTCGTCCGTCTGTCGTACGACCCGCTCGGGACGAAACCGGACCGAGTGATATTCGATGCAATTATCGTTTTTTCCGATTCGTGCAGCGTACGTTTGGTCGATCGACCAAAACGGTCTTTGTGTTACGTTTTGTTGGCAATCAACACGTCGTCGAGACCAGAAATAATTTCGGATTTGTTCGATATAAAACTATTAGGTTTTTGTCTGATTACGTTAAAAAATATATATACCGGACAGCCGAGTTCGAACGTCGGCGTTTCAATATAGTCGCAAAATGTCGACTAAGCTGCGATAGAGATCGGACAGAAAAAGTACCGAAACCGCGAGAGAAGAGACGCCGGGGTATCGTATGTTTAGAAATCCCGAGGGAATCGGACGATCGTCGTCGTCGTCGTCTTCACGTCAAAACCGAAGCCCGGAGCGAAACCGAAAAACCACTCGCGTACGTTTCGTCGTACGCGAACAACCAGACGAACAGATAACGACGAAAACACCGTGATAGAGTCGTCGTCGAAGTACGCGACCCGTGGCGTCCGGCGGTCGACTACTAACCTGACGACCGCGCCGCCATCAGATAAGCCGTCTCCGATTTATTCGAAAATTAAGCGGTTCGGACGTTCGGACGGAAGACGGGCCGATTACGAAGGGTCCTCGGGTCCGACGGGGTTTATGGCTTTTTGGCGTGCGACGTCCGTTCCCGGTTAACGCGTTTGCGCCTCCGGTCTGAAATTAATTCCCGTCGTAGACGACATGAACGTTGGCGGACGCCGTTCGGACGAACCGAAACGCGGGGAAAAACGACGACGAACGGAACGTGCTTTTTATGTTGTTTTCAATCCGTTCGAGAGAGAGAGAGAGAGAGGAGAAAAAGAAACGGTTCCCAGTCAATCGCCGGTTATGATTATGCTCCGTCGGACTTCTTCACGGAAACGTTGAAACGTTGTACACGCGTGACACCGACGGAAAATCATCAGGAATTTTTCCAACACGAAAAAGCGTTTATAGATAACCCCCCAACCGATACGTTCGTCGCCTTCGCCCGTCGTCTACCGTTATACGGTACGAATTACGATCGTTGTGCAATCGCTGCCATCGAACCGACACCATGCGAAACGACCGAAACGTTTGAGAAGTTATCCCTCAGCCGATCGCGGGATTAGTTGGCTTGTAAAGTTTTCGAACGTTAAATATATACATACATATATAAATTGACGTCGGTATAATATCGTCGTCGTTTTGCCGAGTACCGGGCCGACTCGCGTTATAAACACGACGCGAATCCTCCGGGAACTTTTCGCGTTTGATTTTATTAAGAGTTCGATCACCACCGAACTTCACGGTTACCGGTTTCGAGGGAACCGTCGAGTCTAACTGCTACGTTCTGCAAAACACTTACCGCGGCCGTAACGCGATCGGTTCATTTCCACAGTTAAGCATGGTTGTCGAACCGAAACCGATGGCGTTTACGAAAACGCCGCGGGATCGTTTTCGGCCGATGCACTAGCCGGGGTCAGTGGAATTCCTATCGAATCGTTTCTTTTTTTTTTACGAATCACTCGAGTGTACGGCCAGACAGAATGCGATTTTCGCGCGTTAATCGACGGACATGCGAATGTAAAAGCCGACTCGTCTCGCACGCCGTAGTATCAAATCGATTTGTCGTAATTCGGACGTAAAATTGTTTACACGCGTTCTGTCCGGCCGTAGTCCGGGACACGAAACACGCGCCTAAAGTAAAAAAAAAAAAAAAAGGGTCATCCAACTCGGACGGTTTCGCGCGTACGACGCGACGCGAATCGGCTTGTCGAGGGGAAAAGAAAAACGTAAAACAATAAAAGCGACGACGACAATCGTGACTACGCGGCACCGTGTAATGCGCTTTTATTTTACGAGAACGCGGTCTAAAGGTTACGTGGGCTACGCCGACTCGGCACGGGAACGATAACGATAACGGGGGGAATCTCGCGGAGGGACACGCCGGCGGCGGTCGTCTGGGCACGAGGAGGAGCGCGGGCCCGCGGATTAATTGCCCGGGAAACCCGCGCCCAGAAGGTCAAACGGAGAAATGTCACCGAAATTCGCGTGCTCTGTCCGGATCCGTCCGTTGTCGTATATACGCGCGCACACGTCCACCGCGCCCCGTCGCTGAGATCCTGTCGTCGACCGGCCCCAAGAAAACGGCGTGCCGGAGACGCCGCGATCGCGCCCACCCAAGGCGAGTGTGTCCGCGCGACCGCGAGTTCAATACTTGCTTTGAAAACGCGTATAAAAATTAAAATCTCGCGGAACAACGAAATCGCTCGACACCAGACCTACGTCCAAACACCTCGTCGAACGCGCGCTGTGCAGCACACGTCGCGACGCGTATAACCTCGTCTTATATATATATAACACGCGGTCGTTTTCGTTCGGTATTGTTGGCTGACCTCCCGCCACCAATTGTACGATCAACGTAAATATTGACGGTTGAAAATTGGTATCGGCCGACCATTATCGCGTCCACGTTGAACGCACGCGTTCCCGTTAAAAACGAGAACATTTTATAACGTCGAACACGATAATATATTTTTCAAACGGTTTATTATTCGTCGGCGTGCGACGACACGGAGTGTAAATAATGCTCGACGTAAAAATCTGCGAAATGATTTGAGGGAGTAAAAAAAAAAGAAAAAAACGTTTCATTATTATTATTATTTTTTTTTTTTTTTTGTTCGTAATTTATTTACCGTAACTGCGGCTGAAAAACAAACGTCAACAATTAATCGGTACGACCGATTAAAACGAATTTTTTTCGTGTTTTTAATTCGAATGAATGTTGTTTGTTTTTTTGGGGGTTTTTATTTTGTCAAATCGTAACGTTAATAATTATCACGACGAGAACGATGTTGACAAGTCGACAATAATTTAAACAGGCGTCTTCCTGTTGAAAAGAAAAACGATTTTTCTCGGTACTTAAAAAATTGTTAACGGTACGCGTGTACAGTTCCATACATACGGTCTGTTTAAAAAGTATCCGGAATTTATCGTAAGGGACGAAATCGTCACACAATTTTTTCCCCTCCCCCCAACAAGTTAAGGCTACTACTGCGCCGATTATCACTTCGAGTCGATAGAGGCCGTAGAAGATAATCCGCTGTGAGGCTGTGTCACAATATAATATGCGCGCGGCCGACGAAAAAACGCGCGAAAAACTTAAAAAAATGGTAGTTTAACGTGTTGTACGTTAAAAAATAAAAAAATAAAATAAAAACGTCACGTCCCGTCGCGTACTTTTCTCGTCTCTAATCCGAACGCCGAAGCGTTTTACGCGGTTAAACGCCCGAAACACGACGAGAACCGTAAACGTTATGCGAGACGACTTGTACGTGTTGACGAAACGAAGTAAAAACCGCGCGCGCTCTTATAAAAAAAAACCGTCTCCGTTCGTCACGAATGTCGCGCGGTATTTATTTCGCTACTCGTATCGCTCTCACGCGTCCCCCGGGAGGCGTAGCGACATTTTTCGTCCGCCGTTTTTTTTTTCACATATATATAAAACGTTTCGGAGGGTCGACGGCGGTTAGGTGAATTATTTCGACTGAATTCTATACGTTCATAAACGGTGTAAAAACAAATGATATCGAACAGATATTTCAACGCGTTGATCATAGAGACCGGCGTTCCCGAACTTTTTTCCGACCGAACTGGTGCCTTGCCGCGAGGAACATATAAAACGGACGCCGGTTAAGGACCGATTTCGACAATCGAAAATTTTACGAAAAAAAACGACAAATACGATGCGACCGACCGGATTATACGTTCTCCCGGTAGAAAAAATAAACAACGAGAAAAATCACAAGGTCGGAACGACCACGTGGGACGGACGGCGCTGTACTTACAGCAACGATCGTTTCCGTTGACGAAAATTTACGTTAACGCTCCGAACACGGTCCCGCGAGAAATACCGTCCGCGTCTTTTAGTCGAGGGCTATTGGCACTTCTCCACTCTTACTGGCCCGCGTCGACATATCGACTCGAGCATATCGTCACGCATTTCAAAACGCGGTTTTCGAAAAGTGCCGGAATTCGTCGGGCGGATTAAGCCAGAATTTCCGACACGACACGAGTAAAAAAAAAACGAAAAAACGAAAAAACCGAAATGACAACGTACCGGAATGAAAATACGATAATATGATTGAGAGTACACTCGTACACGGCACGCGTAACACCGTATACCACACGCCGGAATCGTCATGACTTATTCATTTCGGAAATGCACTGTGCAAATGGTAATGAATTGATAAACAACACGTATCGTCTGTCGTCCGCGTTATTTTCATGAAACTAAACGTCGGTAAATACGTTTCGTACCAATCAGACATATGAAATTCTCCTCCGTACTCCGGAATTTAATACTCGTGCTATTAATCCGAGAACGTTGTCTTCGAGCCCGTGCTCTACGTGAAGTTTCGTCGTCACGGGCCCGCGTGCGTCCTAACCATTCACGCGCGTACGGTTTTTAATCGTCAGCGGTCCCGTCGGTAGGATAATTTTCCGTCCTCACGGTTTTTCGCGAATATTTAAAAGAGATAAACCGAATCCGCGAGACGAACGTTTTATTGTTTCACGGACTAACGGTTGTTTTTCGTAAGACGCTAAAACGAAAACCTGTTCTCGGATCCGTCGAGGATTTTCGCGGTTTATACATTGGCCCGAGATGTTCTCGCGTTCGATAACACATGTTTCCAGTTTGAAATGGAAAATATAAAACAAACGTACGACTGAAAAACGTTTGCGATTTTATCACCGCCGTTGGTTTTGGTCGGTCGCCTTGAGTTTTTCACCTTTCGGACCGTTCAAAGACGAAACCGATCGACACCGAAAACCGGTCTGGCCAAGTCCTCGCCAGACAGCGAAAAACCCAGATCGTGCGGAAAGTCGATCGCACGGCGTGCTTTTTTAAATTTTTTTTTTTTCTATATTCGCAGACGGCTTTCGATAACAATAACAATAATAATAATAATAATAAATGATAATAATAATAAAAGAAAACGCTCGCGCCGCTAATATGCGACACGTACGTGACCGGACGGACGTGTCTCGGAAGCGTCGAGCCGATAAAAAAAAAAAAAAAAAAACACGCACAGCGCGGTAAATAAAAGTAAATAAAACGCCAGGCCGGATAATAAATATTTCGTGATTCGCGCGGTCCTTTTTTTCATTTTTTTTTTTTCTTATTTCTCACGGCGAACCTATACTTTTTCCCGAACAAGAGTATCTATTTATATATATAATATATTACACGGTCGTAGGGACGGCGATCGTGACGACTGTTTATTCTGCGACGTATCGCGCGTGGAACCGAATGCGTGTGTGCGTGTGTGTGTGTGTGAGAGGAGGTGAAAACGGGAAACGTCTCGGCGGCCGACACACACACATACGTGCGCGGCGCGCGTTATTACGGCCGAGTCGTGTGTACACGTAAGCCGGTGACAAAAGGTTCCCGAGGGAAATCACCGGCGGCGGCGGGGATAACAACACTATTATTTCCGTTTCGCCGTATACCAAAACGGCTACCTAACACGCCTACCTAACACGTCGTCCAGATGGCTGCACCGTGCGCGAGCCGTCCGCCGGGTCCACGCCGTCGGATTTTTTAACGGGTTTGCGCTTTGATGCACGGCCCGAGCCCCGTCGTTACCATCACACCGGGCTAGAAGCCTTTATCGGCGTCGAAGGCGTTTGGAGGTTTTCGATGACGTAGTACGTGTACGCGGTGTCAGTCGGTGTGCGTCGGAAATTGTGTCCCCGTTCTGTTGAATGCACTCGGTGTTCCGTCCGTTGGCACGAGTTTCACGAGGTCCGTGGCCCACGGCTTGGAATGGAACGGTGTTTTTTCCTCCGCGTGGACTCGTGTTGGAGTTGACGTTATTGTGCGTGCGTGAGTGTGTTAGGTATGTTGGTGTTGTGTTTACCACGGTGTTCCGGTTCGAAGGATTCTTGAATTCCCGATGATTTGCGTTTGTGCCGGGGGAGGTTAGGTATCACATTTCTGTGCCGATTGTCGCGAACGGCGAACAATTTCAAGTGAAGATCTGCGGACCAAACTCGTTTCAATACCGCGCTAGTTTTCGACCGACCTAGGTGATTTTCGTTCAACACGAAACGAACGCGTTTTGCCGACGTCGCCAAAACAAAAACATGTTTACCTAACGTGTTTTTTGTTTGTTTTTGTAAAAAATTAGTTTGATTTCTTCCGGAGCACTCGATACACTCCCGACACGGTATCTCGCGCAGGCGCGCGTGAGCGTAACGCACTCAAGTGCGCGAAGTCTAGTCAAATACGTAATTACACTTGTGTCGGAAACACGGGTATCGCGAACGAATCCATTTTCGTCGTCCACAAACGTCGTTCCGGGAAACTTTATACGCGTTTACGAGACGTCAAACAACGTTGTTTACAGTTCCGTACGTTTTCCAATACAAACAGCACGTTAAAACCGAAGGATCGTCTTGAAAGCGTGTTGAGTCGTCTACTTCGCGTTTCCTCTTCAGACGTTAAAATGTCGCTGCGAGGTTCTCGCGTTCTCGCACACCGGACCCGTAACAGACCGTAAACGATTGTGATATTTTTGAAATCACGTTTAATTGTTCAATACGTTTAACACGATGTTTCAGGTTTCTACGGGGGGGGGGGGGGGGGGGGGGGGGTTCAATAACAAGCGCGTATGTGTAAGACGAATCGTCAATTTCGATAACCAAATATTTGTCGATGGAGAACATAGACGTGCGCGGGCTTCCGTTGCGGCGTATGCGACTAAGCAAAATGTGCCGTTTGAAAAATATTCAACACCGTAATTTAAAAAGCAACTTTTTATTTACATTAAAATTTTCGATTCGTATTTCCGATTTTTTTTATTTTTACAAATGTCTATGGTTGCCAATAACCGAATAACTGTATAAAATAACTGTATGATAGACCATCCCCCCCACCACGGTCTTACTCCGTGCGCACGCCTACGACGGAGACGAAAAACATATTTACGTAACATATTATTCTATGGTCCGCGGTGGATCATCGGCTCTCTGTTTAAACGCCGACCCGCCCGGCACTGAGATATTCAACAACGCGGCGATAAGACAGACGTGAACGGGTTGAGCGCGATCGCACGCAACTCCGCGTCTCGTTTACGAATTTCTGTCGCCGAGGCATGAAAAACCCGTAATGTCGTCACGTCTGGGTGGAAAAAACACCCCCGTTCCGTCGGCACCTACAAACCGGGCGCTGTGTGACGAGCCCTCGAGGCTAAGGTCGCGACCTCCGCGAGACCTCACGGACGGCGAACCGTTGATTCGATAACGGCGTATGAAATCGAGTTTCGACGAAGAAGAGCTCTTTGGGGCGTGAAAACTTCGCTCAAAAAAAAAAAAAAAAAAAAACCACCGACGTTTCCGCGACACACGACGCGTTCAATATATATGTATAAATAAAAACATCGTTTGCCGATTCAAAACGATCGACGACGGGATATTTTCGAGTGCGTCGGCCACCGTCCGTTGTGAACGGTCGAGAAGACGGTGTGAAGTTTCGCGAGCTGTTGACCGATAACCGGGTGTTCGGGTCGACATCGTGCAATCGATTCGCGGTATAAAACACACGCGATATTTGCCAGACCGTCCGACGTATCGATCACGTGTCGTCATCACGCCGTTGTTGCTGACGTTATCGTAGTTTGACTTTGCAACTACAATAATCAAACACACTCGTGTCGTGTGTGTCGCGTTCTCGTTTATCCGCGTACACCAAAAACATTCGCCTCGCGATTGTACGCGCGGTAGTTGGTTTCCGAAGAGGTTTGCGAAACCGTTCGAACGCACTTTGATTAAGCGCGGTATGGCGACATTCGTCTGAAAACCGTGTTCACGAAACGGCCGTGTAAAAAATAAATCGAGAAGGAAACGTCGGACTTGACGCGAATATTCGACGGTGGAAATAACCATTTTGGGGGGTTTTTTTTTTTTGTAAAAATTCGAAGATACGACTATTTCATATTGCTACCGTTGTCTTGCATCCGGGACGGATAGTCAAATCTCCAGTGATAATAATACCCAACTACGACTAATGACTAGGTTTTTTTTTCGAAAATTAAAAGAAAAAATATATATATATTTTTTGTGATTTGCGAGTATTTTGAAACATTTAAAATATTTTCTTTGAAATACTGTCCGTCTGTAAACGTCGAAGGACCTGTGTGCACAATAGTAATAACAACGATAATAACGGGCATTATTATAACGCACAGGGTTCACCGGTTTTCCTCGACATCGAGTTTTGTTCGTTTTGTTTTTTAAATAAAGGTATTCGTTGAACGCGCGACGAAGTGGTCGTTCTTGCCGTTGAATTGAAAACGTCCACGCACTTTCACTGAAATGTTTTTATTGTTCTTTGTTTTGTTTTCCCTCTTATATTCTCATATTATCAATATTAAATATACGGCAATAAAACACCATACAAAAAACAGACGCTATCTTCAAACATTATGGAATGTCATTATTAGATTATGAATATCAAAATCACTTTCTCGAATTTATCAATTTATTCCTTTTGACGAAACTATATATATATATATATATATACATACATATTGTATAATTCCTAATTCGAGATTGAAAAACTTTTAAAGACGTCTTTAGATTTATCTCATTTTCGAGGTGAAAAAATATTTTATCAAGTTTGTCGTCGAAAACGAATATTTTAAAAATAAGACAATCTAATATAATATAAGCTGACTGACAAAACTAATCAAACTCGGTTTACATTTTCGAGTTGATATTATTTTATTTTCGCTATTGTAAATAGCGTTTAATTAAAACAGACTGTATTTTAATATTAATTGTTCAAAACTGAAAATAAACGTATTTTTATTGCGAAAATTAATACGCGAGCTTTCGCAGTTTTAATTACCTAATCGCGTCTACGTAAAACAACCGAACCAAATGTAGTGTTCGCACATAAATTATACAACGAATTTCAGTTACTTCGTTACATTCTCAACTCGCCCCGTCAGACGCACGTGCATAAATCTTCGCGAATCCTTCGTTGTCAATTCGATATTGCACGTCGAATGTTTTTCGAACGTCGAAACTCGGAAGAATAGCAGCCCCCAGTGCGACGGTCGTCCCGGCAGCGTCGCGATGGACTCTAACCGATTTGTCGATCGATAGTCGATCGACGAAAACCGTGGAAACGTGAACGCGAAATCGTGATTCGAACGAGCGTTACATTTTCCGAGGGCGAGGAAACACGCGTTCCAACACGGTATTGTTTCGTCGCCGCGGCACAGCGTTTGGGGATACGGCGAGTGGATTCAAATGGAAATGAAAATAACACGCGCGCACGGAAAACAACCAGACAAAAATAAAAAAAAATAAAACTCTTCGTAAGTCTACGTACATTGTGCTACGGGCGAGGCGGGCCGAAATCGGGACAACGACGGTCTCTTATCGATTCGTTAATATATGTAAAACACGGTTTTCCGTAAACATTTTAGCCGCGGTCCGGTCACTTGCGTTCGAAAATAAATCAGCTGTTGGGAATTATCAATACGTATTTATTTATATATACGTATGTATTTTTTTGATCACGATTTGCTCGGTCCGAGTGAACGTCAACAGAGTAATTGGCAATAACGATAATAATCGAAACAAATGAAATTGGAAAATACAGATACTCGCGTCACAATTGGACGGGAAACGCGTCAAAACGACTCGTAAAAAGAAAAACAGAAATAGATGCCGGGTTTGGATTTCTCTCGTTTCCGCGTACATTTTCCGGTCAATTATTTGTAGCGAAAACAACGTCGATAATAACAAGCGAACACGCGTGTAACGATACGGTTTGTATATTATTTTCTGTGATTTTCGGAAACATCCGTGTTGTGATTTTTTTATATATAATATATTTCCGAAAATCACACAAGTAATAAAAATGCAATCCATGACAAGGTCCAATAAACTCGGACACGGTTCGTGTGCCGTTCAAACGAACGTACACGGTAAATACGTTTCGCCGTCGATTGACCGACAACGAACGCAATGTAATCCGCCAGCGCGAAAATCTAACAGACGTTTTGATAATTTTTATTTTGAGCGTATTTTTTTATTTTACGTTTTTCAAACGGACATCGTCGCCGAGCCACATTACCGCGCGCGCCGTCATGATGCGCGTTCGTGCGTGTGCGGTCCCGTCGTAAAAAGCTAAAACCGAAATGATATTTCCAACTAGCTACATAAATTTACGCGACGTCGTAATATGTCACACGTACGCGTAACGCGTTCGTGATTAAAAAAAAAAAAAGTCGTAATAATAATAAATCCCGACCCCCGTCGTGTGCCCGTCCGGCGGATGAATTACGGTCGTGTACGTCGCGTAATAATATTATCGCGTACAACGAGAACAATGGCGATAATCAGAGTTCGGACGTCGCGGCACTGGGAAATCGTGAGAAACGCAATTGGAGCAAGAAGCGTTAGCGAAAACGCCGAAATTACCGGAGAAAACGCTGAGACTTGATTTGAAACAAATCCATAAAAGAAAAAAAACCGCCCGGATTCGACGTACTAATTTTGTTTCGTTATTTTAATTTAATCGTATCACGTAAACGTGATATTCGTTTTGGGGGTGCCCGGGGGGTCACCGTTTGCGACAATTTCAAATTTTTCAGGTACGCTGATTTTTTTTTTTTTAAAGTCATTTTGACCAATACTTCCTAGACACCCACAAAAACTCATTTCAATAAGACGTCATCCAGCCGAAATATTTAGTGATACCTGAAAAAACGATCACTACTCGTACGATTATGACGGGGAAAAAAAAAGTTGGTTGGAAATTCTGCGTTTTTATATTTGTCGGTAATTTGTGCATTCGACAGTATTCGATAGCGACGGCAACGCACGCGAACGGAAGTAAACTCGGTAATTAAACCGACCGAATGGAAATCACGAGATAAAGCCGATTCGTACGCGATAAAAAAAAAACTATCGGAAAAAAAAATTGCGAGAAAAGCGCGCGTTATCCTGCGGTACACTAAGACTCGAAAGATCGCCGTTCGTTACTGTGACAGTATTTTGGTTTTGACCGGAACGATCTGCACGTCCGACCATGATATCGACGTGCGATCGCACTGTGGCCCCCTCTGGATATTGATTCAATCGATTGGATATCATTCGATTCGTTATGGGTGTGTTTCAATGACACGGGTAATCGCAGTTATGACATGTCCGACTGATATGGTGTAGGGCAGTGTTGAATCCAGGTGTATCATCAGGGGGGGGGCAGTAGCCTCAGCCCCTGTTTAATGTGGGTAAATAAATAACGAATTAAATGATAGAAAAAAAAATTGACTGGTCTTAGTAAATGTTTACACGGCCCGTCAATAATAATATGATATGATTGGAAATTCCAATTCGGTATCGGCGTAATATAAAACGGAAAGTTGCGTTTTGATCGGTCTGCGCCGCTATAAAATAGCTTATCTTTGATAAAGACCATTATGACAATGAATAATCATTGTCATAATAGTATCGTTTTACTTATTCATCACAAATATCGTGGAGATGTCTCATTCGGTGTAATGAATAGAATTATGCCAAAACTTCACAACCGAACAGAGCGAAATACTCTTTAATACTGTATGAAAATAAGCATAGAAGGTGACGAAGGTCCACCAATTGTGTACAACGAAGAGTTGATAGATTTATATGCAACAACAAAAAAATTCGTCGTATACGCTTTTTATAATCAATACATTTTTTGAGGGTTGTAGTCTCGTCGAAATCGGGCGAAAATGAGCAAAAACGACGTGCGATATCGCATTGGTACGGGGATTTCGTAGGAAACATCTCGGGGTGCACGCACTTTACATTTATATATCGATTCAATTCAAAACTTTCGTCGTCGGGTCACTCCGCTGAGTATGCGTACGAGTTTACGGTGTTCAGTTCAGAAACACCTAGATGCATAAACATATGTATATTTCTCGAGTACGTCATTAGATAAAATCCATATCAATGCTAGAATTAAACCCCAAAAAAGTATTTATCTCCCCCTCACCGCCCCAACGAAAAATCCTGGCCACTGCGTACGCTTCCGTCCGCGCGCACGGTAATCACGCGGTCGTCTCGGCGGAGTGTGAACGTTTCGAGGACGGGTGAATAAAAGTGAAAAGTGAAAGAGAAAAGAGAACGAGATAAAATAAACGCGAGGATCGAGACGACCGTATAATCGTACTTGTTGATCGCGTCCGCGACCCCTCTCGGGGGAGATTTAACGGTGCGCGATCCCCCCCCATCCGCTAACACCATCAGCCAAACGGTCGTTGGCCGCGGCCGTCAGAGGCCGGCACTCGCCCAAGTAGGCCGATAAAACGACGCCGATAACTCGGTACGCGGCGATAAACGTTTTCGTGAAATTATACACGCCGAAAATCACGTCGCGCGATTAATTTCCGTCTCGAATCCCGCCGTCATATAATTTAACCGTATACGTATTTTTTTTTATTTTTATTACAAATATACGGGGGGGGGGGTTGTTTGTATCATGAAAATCACACAAGAAAAAAAAACCCCCCATTGATATCACGCGAAAACAAACAGCGAACGAATATAAACATTTCGAAACGTTCGGAATGATACGATTTCGATTGATAAACAAAAAAATCGTTCAACAAACAACGTGCGGCGTAACGTGTAGGCAAAATACCGGTACAGTCGGTAAAGTCGATAACGTGTTGGAAATTTTGTAGTACACTTTCTTCCGATCGAAACGGCGACTAACGGCTGACAACGAAAAGGTTTTATCGTGTTGAACGATTATAACAAAAACGATAGATAGTAGATCGTTCGATTTGGATTACGAACAATGTCGTACACGTTATCGTCGTCGAGTTTCGGTAACACTTTCATCCGGAACACAATTAATTGGAATCATTCGAAACGTTTGATTAAAACAATGTCGAGTGCGAAAAGGTTCTACGCGTACAGGAAACTTTTCAAAGTAAACGCCTTCCGTATTAGAACTTTTCCAAGGTGTTAACGTGTCAACTATTTTTTAATGAAACTCGCGTTATAATAATCAGCGGTTACCCGTCAAATCTAAAAAAAATTATCGTATCGACGGAATGAACCGTTTGATATTTTCCACGCGGTGCGGATTCTTTTACGTATCACACTCGACAATACCGTTAAAAACATCATTATTTAGGCTTCAATAAGGCGCGATTTGTCATGGTGCGACGACGAAAAAGCGTATTTTCGAAACAAACTTTTTTCGTTCCCGGGTGACGAGATGAATCCAACACACACATATCGTTTAGAATTCGTACAAACTTAATCGATTTGTTCGCGCGTTACACACGCACGACGTAGGAAAAATCGACTCCTCCTCCAAAAAAAAAAAAACTATTGTGCATACCATCGACTGCGCCGACGAAACGGTTAATGCATGGTAAACAAGTTGTAACGTCGCGTGAGTGTGAAACACCGTTTCCGTTTGAGTCAGCTGCGAGAATTTTCGCGAGGGTTATCCGATACAACCGTATATAGTTGTTAGAAATAAGTGGATTTCGATGTTTTAGAAAACGGTTTCGAAATCTTTTGTTGGAAACTTTTGCGCTTGTTGCGCTCACCGTGAGAAACCGTATTCGTGTTTCGTTTTGAAAATGCGTTTGGGATGGTGCGAAAACGCGAGCCGAGTTTACCGTTTTGGTTCGTTAGTCGGAAGTCACATTTTCATTTTTTTTTTTTTTTCGGTGTTAGGTGAAACGTTACATTTCACATGTTAACACGTGAACTGTAAAACGAGTCAGTAAAAGAGTTATTGATATCGGTTAGTTTACATCTAGAGTTTCGCGTCATGTTTTACGATTAAAGTAATTATTATTATTTATTATTATTATTATTATCACAATTACTCACAGTCTACCAGACTAATGTTCAATCTATACTGTCGAAGCGTTAATAACTATTTCTGGATTAAATTCTACGTATATACGTTAATGAAAAGAATATAGCAATCAAAATTAATGGATTCTGTGTTCAGTATATATATAGATATATGAGTGTGTGTAAGTGTTACCGAAATAATTAATGCGGTTTATAATCTATAATTATAATATGGAAAAGGAAAAAAAAAACCACAACAACATACTTGGTCACCGTAATATTAGCGTGGAAACAAAAATAAAATAACGACCACCCGGCTAAAAATAAAGTAGTGTCATCGACAAAAACGGGAAAATTCAACTGAAAAATATATTCATACGAAACGAAAAAAAAAAACAAAAATTGATTGAAACGGTCACGTCTGGTAATCTCGCAGGCAGAATTTTCGCGTCGAAAAAAATAAAACGATATTGAAACCGTTCGAAAACGTAGACACGACGAGAGAGACCGTCGTCAATGCAATACGGACGGGACAGGTTCGCCCACACGAGCATTTGATGCGAACAAAAGACGTCTTATTTGGTGATCGTCGACGGGGCGTGACGGCCAAACGGAATTTGTATCTCTCCGAGAAATACGAAAAAATAAGAAGAAAAAAAAACAGAAAGCTACTCGAAATAATCGGCGACGACGAAGCAACATGCGAACTATCATACAACCTCACGGTTAACGGTACTTTATATTTTACTCCGTCGAAATTGTTTGTACGCGACGATGACATGAAAATTATTTTCGAAATTAACATCATCAGTTGTATCACGTTTTACGTTTACTACCTGTTTCGCGAGTGTTTGTATTCGACGCGTCTATAACTGCTGGTAAACACCCAGTAACGTACCTGCAACACAAACAAAACGAAATAATCAATTAAAATATACATACGTATACATATTATTTTTTATGATACACTTTAATTAATTGAAGAAAGGAAAAAAAAAACGTTTAGTATAATAAGTCATTTGTGTTTCGCACAATACAACCTGCGTGATTGTCGAACATTATATTACGGTCGACGTAAGCGAAATAAAAACAGTAAGACCGACCACGTGCGCGTTCACTTTATTAGTTCGGTCGAACGTTCGCCGGCAAACGCGATGTAATAATGTAACGTTGCAGTTGACGAGAATCTGAAATTATCGGATCAAATCGTACACGTTTCGAATTCGTCCGTCTGATAACGACAAATCACAAAATGGACGGTCGAAATATAAAACGGGTTTCCGTTCAATCATAATTATTGATAACGCCACCGGTCTCCTCGGAATAATCACAGTGAATGTTTTTACAACGATAAAACAAACGCACACGCGTTATCCGAATATTTTAAAAGTCCGACGAGTAAAAAAAGAAGAAAAAAAATCTACACACGACCACGTGATAGAAATAACCCGTAAACCGAAACCGACCTGCTGTAAATATTAGACTTGACTCGGTCCGTATCGTTTGATGTTCAATCGAACGGGGAGGGGTCCGTTTACTAATCCGACGTTTATCGACCGGGAAATAAAACATTATTCGTTTACGGTATTTTCGGCGTTAACTCATGTGACACGCGTGACGCAGTGCAACAAAAACGAAAGAACGACCGTTTTACGTCAACAAACAAACAAAAAAACAACACGAAACGCGCCAAGGCTATGATTGCCGCTCTACAGGTACACCTTCTCACACCGGAAAGTCCGACGAACGTGGAAATATCAGACGTCGACTAATTGTCGTGTGACGTTGACGTTATAGAAAAGGGACACAATGGCGTATCCAGGTGATTTGTAACATCGCAACCCCCCACCCCCCACCCATCCACCGAAAATCGTTGCTATAATAATATTATTTTTATATCGAATGCGTACGCGAATAAAACAAATATTAAACAATTCACAAGCGATAACTGAATCGGCACGTTGACCGACGTCATGATTATCGAACGAAATCGTTCCCGCGTCACCACGTCGAAAATAGAACTCTTATCTCCTAATGGAATTTTTCGGTACGTTTTTGAATAGCGTTTTTCATAACAACATCGTCCGTGTCGCAACGCGTCAATGCCCGTCGGTCTGTAGTGATCGCGCCGAACGCCGAACGACGTTTTTTATATATTTTATTTAAAAAAATTTTTCCCGGATACACCTCTGATCGGACAGAAACGTGCAGGTTTTGGGTTTTTGTCGTCGTTGCACACAATACACGACGGCGCGCTAAATCATAGTATATCGTTCACGCGTTCAAACCGACCGTTTGAAACGAATTTCTACTCAAAATCAACCGGTATTTCGATATCAAAAGCACGAGTTTTTATTGTCGAATTTATTAATTAAAGTCGTTCGTTTCGCACTTCCACGCGGAGCGTGTTTTCGCGCAAGCAAATACGTTTTTGTTAAAAAAAACCCCCTCCTCCCCCCCCCCAAAAAAAAAAAAATGAAAAATAAAAAAAAAAACTAGGCGCGCGCGCGTTATTGTTCGACGAAACGTTCGCGAACGGCCGGCAAACGCGCGCGAGAAACAGAGCACCCCCCGCCCCCCCCCTGTTCCGGGCGGTTATTATTTTTGTTATCCCGACAGCCGTCGCGAAACGTTTACGGCCGTCACGTTCACCAGAGGATTATTACGATTATAAAATATCCGCCGTCGCGTTATGAATATCAGCAGACGTATTGTTATATTTGTTCTCAGGCAACGATAATAATAATAATAATAATAATAATAATAATAATAACGCGACGGACGAGAAACGAGTTAAAGGTGCGCGCGTACGTAATACGACGTCGTAGCCAACCCTTAAAAACGCTCTTTCACTCTCTCTGCCCGTACCACACCTTATCCGATATCCCGTGACGGTTATGTCCTTCTCGGGCGTGTAATAATAATAATACGACGACGACGACGACGACGTGTGACGAGTACCGTATTTACCGGCCGTATAACATAATACGCGTACGCGGCGAGCGGTTTTTTTTCTATCCCCCGTTTTTTATTTTTTTCCCTTGCGAGCATGTATTATGGCCGACGTGTTCGTCCGACGGACGCGTGATTTGGTTTTTTTTTGTCCGCGCCACGCCGTTCTTATTCGCAAAAACCGTCTGTAAACGCGCCACGGCAAACGTCCGTATCCCAGATACGCGTACCTTCGGCGTCCGTCTGAGCGCAGCATTTCCCAACCTATATGTTTTGCCTCGCGGCACACTCGACACTGGGGCTTTTATATACGTATAAATGTTTGTATATCGTAGTAATCGGCACGACAGGTTGGAAAAATTTTCCATCGAGGTGGCGGCATCAAAATCGTTCACGACGACCACAGTCCGTAACAGGAACACATTTTCGGGCGGGGGGGGCGGGGTATATTTTCAACTATTACGTTTAAATATTTGACTATGTTGTGTACGATAAAATCGTGTCTAAATGCGTGTTAACAACATGTGACGTGTAAACAGTGTGTCTCCTCCAACCTTAATAATTTAGTGTAATAAATTCGATTTATTATAACTATTGAAAAGATTCGGGGGGGGGGGGTTGAACCCCCAAACACGGCCTTGGTCGTGTCCGCCTAAACGTAGTAAAACGTCTCGTTCCGTCCGTGAGATGGCCGTCTTGATGTGTGACGGTGTACGGTTTAACGAACGGACTTACGAAGAACACGGACACGACCACGTCGCCCGAAAACGCCGTATCGTCGTTCACTACGAGAATAGGATTCTATCGACGCTAATGAAGTTTCTAAACCCAAAGTTTTATCGAAACGATCTCGTCATTTTGTATCGGCGACCGAATAATTATTATTATTATTTTTTTTTTCTGTCCGGCAGTCCGGAACTATATTTCACAACGTCCCCGTCGTCGACCATTGACTTCCGACCGTGAGAGAACAGTGTTATTGATTTTGACACGATTCGGATTTTAATCGTTCTCGTCTTTTTATTGCACACGTACTCCCGTTCGCCGACGCGCGTGTAAAACGAAAACGTTCAGTACACGTTCGTTCAGAAACGGGAATCCATTTATACGACGTAATATAATAATAATAATAATAATAATAATAGTAATAATAATAATAATAAAAGTGCACGCGTCCCGTCAGCATATTGCAAGCGACTATTCCGACGGAAATGAAATTTAAATCTAATTTTTTTAAATTCCCACCGTAGTGTGTGACGACGCGGTCGATAGCCGCCGTGCGCGGCGGTAAAATAAATAGCATCGTTGCATCGGTACATATATAACCTACCAATTGATTTACCGCGGTATAGTCGACTGAATTCCAATCACGAGAAAATAGACAATCGCCGACGGAACAGACTTGATCAACAACGCTCGCGCGTGTATACAATTTGGAAAAATCATACTGAAGAAAACGTATTTACCGTCCACGTGGAAATAGAAACGACGACGACGACTTCGGCCGATCGCTCGTTTAACGGTTTCAAACGTTATTAATACTATTATTGTTGTTATTGTTATTTGAAGCCGTGATAGTGTTTTGACGACGGACGTCGTGCTGTAAAGACGCGGTTTTATCATTTTTTTTTTTTTATGAGACATCGTCATAAACCACTATAGTTGTTTTAGATTTATAGTTCACTAAAAATCGTCATATAAAAAGAACCGATTTTATTTCCTAGTGTTTTTTTTTTCGTTTTTAATTTAAAGTAGTGGCTCTTCGTTAAACTTGAATTTTCATCAACGAACAAATCTTAATTCAAAAGTTTTGCTTTTCTTTTAAACACAAAGTTTCCGTACACCCCTTTATACATACATATATATACACATCTTTTCGCGTATAAGACGTACGGAATTTTCGTGCACTGTAAGAACATTTAACAACCATCATCCGAAAAACGTGATTGTTTGTTTATTCAGTTGGCGAAAAAATAATTACGAAAACTGTTTAAATAGCAGCGAAATTTTGTGATAGACACCGTACAATTTCCGAGCGAAACGAAAAAAATTAATAAAACCGAACGATTCGGGCGATTTTCCTAATATTTCGCGCACAACACTTCTCGAAATCAATATTTCGATTGCGTCCAACGTCGATAGTGCACGTGTAATAATAATACTGTATGATATATACGCGCATAAGTTAAAAGTCCCTCATTTCTTTTCTGTTCTCAATGTAATAGCATTAATGTTTCAAAAATATTTTACCGCCATTATCCATCTGCCGACACTCGCGCGTTTATAACGTAACGAACGTTAACGAACTCGAGAACGGAACCGTCGGCCGTAACAAATCACATAAAATATACGAGACGAAACGGCGAGCGAAGGAAACTCGACGTTTCCGTACGAATATCCTCGTTCGTCGGTGTACATAAATAACTTTTTAATAGAAATCGTTCATTTTATTACAACGCGCTGTTGGTCTTTGTCCTCCGTCGAATCGGTTATTTGCACAGGCTTTGGGGCTTCAGATATAAATTGCGCGGTGGCCGAGGAAATACTTGAAAGCCCAACGACGCTTTCGCGCGAATCGGACATTAACATAAAAACCGACTCCGAAGATTTTGCGCGAGAAAAAGCGTGCGGTCAGGGGGACGAGAAGAGGCGAATTACGATCACGATCGGTTTCCACGTATACCAATTACCGTTATTTACAATTCAACGATCGACGAACGTAAACGACAACGTTTCGCGGACACGCTGGATTCGAGCGCGGCGAATATCCGATGTTAACAGTATCGTTATCGTGTGCATATCTCTCCAGCGTTGTTATGTCGTTTTACGTAAAATTCGACGAAATCGATTCGTCCGTTTACAACGTTACGTGGACATCTACTGTGTTTTCAGTTCGATTCGTCAGTCTTAAAACCATACGATTCGTCGATAGAATATTTTGATAATGATCGGTTAGTCAATACGAATTACGACAGCGTGGGAATCGTGCACGTCTGGAATCGTTTCGGCAAGGCAGGGCAAGACAATCGACGTTTTTTAACCGATTCCGATAGTGCGATGGTCGAGCGAATGTTATTTTATGATCCTGATTACACTAAATGAAAACGCGGTAAATACCACCGCCATGCACGACGCGTCGAACAGTAGCGTCATCCGTCCGGTTTTCGGGTCTGTCGCGGACGAACAATGTACGGGGAGGAGTGGTTTTTTGTTTTGTTTTGTTAACGATCGCGCGGTACGACAGGATTGGATTTCGACAAAATGAGAAATAAAAATTTAAAAAAACCACCCGTTTCTTTGTTTTCGAAGGGGAATCACGACGACAAAAAGGTTACACCGGACGTTCCTCCGATCGGCTTATGTCCGCGCGAATGTCGACGTTGTAAAAGACAAATCGTATGCGTACGCGTAGACAGACGGACGGCGGTCACGTTGTCGGACAAGACGGATTGAGATCACGCGACGTGACATTATCTTGTGTTCCGATTCGATTTGGGTCGAATAATCGATACGCGTGAACTTCTAACGGACGTAATGGTCGGCCACGATCTTCACACCGACGTGTGCACGTGCAACGTAGAAGAACCTCCGCGATTCGTGAGACTCGTAAACACCGAGTAGTGAGATATCGAAAAGTACGTTTTATTTATGAATATCGTGCCGTTGTATTTCACCTGTTCGTAAAAATTACATCGCATCGCTTGATCGAGCCTGACTCGGCGGTTGTCCGTGACCCTACACCGGTCGTTTCGGCCGCGACTACCTGGGTTATCACCTCGTTCAGGGCTTCCAAAGTTCGGGGACGGTGTTGGTACGCTTGGCCCAAGAGCAAGAAAACGGGCTCAAATCTGATGGCGGCCATCTAATGTCACCACGAAATCATGTGCCCAGGAAACATTTCTCGCACAACGACGAGCTGTGTGTGCGACTACGTTATCGTCACTACAGATGGCGTAGATAAAGCTTTCAATCGACGTGAATCTCATTAATCTATCTCCACCGGGACTCAAACCATAGTGCTTATCAGACTGGGGAGTTTTTTTTGCACGCGAATTTAATAAAATACGCCGTACTTGGTTTATCATCAAAATATAATAGCCGTACGTAATTCGCGCGCAGAAAAACCAATCTGCAGGTTTAGACGGTGATGATGGGCTGATAACAGAGGAAAACAATTATTACGGGAACGAAATATAAATAAATATACGCCGGTAAAAAAAAAAAAAAATATTTAAAATAAACTAAAGGTGGAGGGAAAATCCTTATTACGATAATCGCATTTTCGTCCTGAAACTAACTTAATTGAAAATTTTCGCATACAAAATATATATTCGTTTATTTTATTTTTTCCCTGTTATCATGCGGCACATCTAAACACTTTTAGAGGTCGTCTGCACGCCACTGCGGAGCGCGTGAAATTCGTTTAACGTATACACGTGCACAATGTAATCGACTGGGTTTTAAATATAAATAGCTCGTAAATATAAATATATATTTCGATGTGTTTAAATTATCGGAATAAATCACACGATTACGAGGCGTACGGTCCGACGGAAAACGTAACGCGGCGACGTTCGAAAACGGTCAAATCGTACTAGTAAAACTAGCCCTCGGGCCGTAGAAAAATACGTTTTAATAACACTGGACGTTCGTCGTTTTCGCGACATTCGTCTCCGAACCGAAAAGTACATCACGACCATTATATAATGTACGTGGCTCTTTGACGTAAGAACTCGGTTTTCCGACAGTTTCGGTCGCGCGATAGTTTATATAATATAATAACGCGGTTATGCGTAATCTTATGAAACTCTCTCTCTCTATCTCCGCGTATACGTGTGTATATATATATATATATATATATGTATAACGTTCGGTTTGTTTATTATATTTTCTCGTCGTACGCGCACATTTTTGTCCGAAGGCGGCGTTGGTAAAACATTTCGCGCCAAAGTTCGTTATCTTTAAAAGTCACGTTGTTATTTGTTATTGTTTCCAACGCGGGCCGCCTACCGGTAAATCAACTCCGAAGACGTTAACACGCGAGATAAAACCCCAGCAAATACGCGACCGGCGACGATCTCGCGAGATTTCAATTCGCGCGCCGATACGTACGCTTTGATAGAATCGCGATCGGTCCGTCTTTGTTATCGGCTCTAAACGTTGGTCGGTATACAGCTATGCAAAGACGCGTCAACGTCGAACGAAAAATGATTTACATGGGAAAAAAAAACACGTCGAATACTGCGTTCTCGTCGCGCGTCGCAATTTAATAACTGCAACCAAAGCGAACGAGCACATCAAACACGACGCACCGAAAAAAAACAATATATACGGTCGGTTTCGCGTTTCGTTGCGAGTGACAATCGCGTTTTAAACGTTCGTGGCTGCGTATCCGTCGACCGTTCGCGCAACAGCCGGAGCAACGTGATTGTTATTATCCGGGGCGCGCGCGCGCAGCGACGTAATTACGTTTCGTATCAAGCGCGTAAAATGATTTGTTTACTGCGCCGGCAGATAAGTTTTCACGTTTAGACCGGCGAATCGCGCGGGCAGATTGAATCCGAGAAATCCGGCGTTTATAAACGCACGATGATTTATACACCTATCTCTGGGTGTGCATCTCGTCCCGACTCGTTCGGACCGTTTTGATTTATTAGACTCTCTTGACGGCGTCGACGAACGCGCTTTCGTTCAAATTTCGTTCGTTCCGGCTCTCCGCTCGCGTCTCGTTTCTCAGGGGGAGGGCGGGGGCGTCGTACTTGCGCTTCTTTTTCGTCCGTCGCCGCGGACGATTCGGCTGCGAGAACTCGGACGAGCCGCATTTGTTGTTAATGCGTTTTTCCAAACGAGACCTAAACGCGGCCGCCGGGTGCGCGTCCCCGAGGTTTTGTTCCTCTCTCTCTCTCTCACGGTATTCAACCATTAAGGTTGGTTTTGCAGTTGGACATGCGCTCTCCACTCATCCCCGTTCCCAGCTAACCTCTTCGGTTCTGTGTAGCTCGGTTTGTTTGACAAATGAAGTCCTTGGTCCCTTTTACCTTCCATTTACTCTTCTATTGTTCTTTTGTAGATAAGCCCATTTTCGTGCCTCAACATGTGACCGATCATGTTCCAAATGTTTTGTTTAGTACTGTGAATGGTTTCGACGACGTTCAATGGTCGCGTGAACGGACGGACGGGGAGACGTCGAGGTTTCCGACGGGACGACGATTCGAAAATCAGTCGGCAATCAAACGACCGCAAACACGGACTAAGTCGGTGTCAATAACATATGAAAACACATTGCACTACACGTGTACGTGAAAAGCGGTTTTAATCAAACACTCTGGGGGATCGACTTGGAATAATCCGCGTGTATATATACACACATACGTGGTGTATGCGCCGAGTAAAATATTTCCGATAAATAAAAACGCCGTCGTTGAAAATCAAAAACAAATACTATCGAACGGCGCGTGGTCATACAGTGTTTTTGATCAATAGATATTTCGTACGCGACATCAAATCTTGATTCGACAATCTTCAAAAACATCTCACGTAATTTTCGTTTATATATAATTTTGTGATTTATATTGGGGTTTTTTTTTTTTTTTTAATTATTTTAACGCTAAAGCGATGAAGAAATACAAATTAATTTTTTTTTTTTGAAATGTTTAAAATTTATTTGAATCTACGTATTTCGTTAAAGTATACCAAAAAAAAAAAAAAATCCATAAACAACTGCGTTTTATTAAACTGTACCGTAGTATAACGTTACTGTTACTAGGGTTAATGTCGAAAGTTTGCGAGCGGCGAGTATCGGCGGGACCATACGAAAACCGGTAGAGAGGTGCCTCCATAACTTCGTGATTTGTGGAAACGCCGTAATGAATTAGTATTTCGAACGTTGATTTTGTATACACTTTTTGTTCGCGAAAGTTTTTTCTTTTTTCCTTTTTTTTTTTTTTTAATCACATTAGTTTCAATAATAACACCGGCACCCATCAATTTGCAAATTACTCGGAATCGTCTTTGACTTGGCATATTTAATTATTTTAATGGCCCATCGACGACAGCCGTAACGGGCAAAACGCGGTGATATCGATCGATTCGCCGCTTTTTCGGTTATAACCAGAAGACGTATTTTTTTTGGGGGGTGTGGGGGGGAACGGGTTTTCGACGACGAGACGGTATTTGCGTTGATCGTCCCAGGGAGACGGACGGGCGGAGAGAGAGACTGAGATAGCGCGCTCGTTCCGTATCGTTTAAATCAAACAGGGGGGTTTTTTTTTTAAAAAAAAATAACGTTTTGAACGTTGGTGAGTACGTGTTTTCCGGCCGTGCAGAACGAAAGCGGTCGGTCGCGAATTGGTCGAATCGAATAACACGAACGCGGAAAAAAAAGGGTTTTCTAGGCTTTGGCGATTACCAGAAATTACCTCGTTGCGTATAAAAAATGAAAGACAAAAAACACCACGCTTTGGTATTCGCGTTATCGTCGCGAGGACCGTATCGACCCACGTTTGTACACGTACGCACGTGTGCGCGCTTATCATATCACTGTTCCGGACGGATTTTATTTCTCGTTTGTACGTTTCCACGCGCGTCGTTTTACTCGTACCGCGCTCGCGAAATCGACCGGATTTCTTAACCGTTTTATGGCAATTTATCGCAATTTCCCGTCGAAATCCTTCAACCGGCGACGCGCGCACCGCGTTTTCGTTTCCGTTACGTGCTCAGTATCGCCTCGCACGGAAGTCAAACGATCCCCGATAAGTCGCGTCGGCCGTTGTAAGTAACGGAAGTGTACGGAAAAACGTACGGCTGATACCGAGGCCGCGTCGATTTGACGACGATCGTGTACGTGGTCTCGTATGACCGACGGTTAGGTTGAATCACGCTATTGGGGTCGTTATTGGATTTTCGGAATTTTTTCGGTTTTCGGGTTGCATTCGTCACGCGTAGACGTTGACCGGATTCGCCGACAGGAGTTTTCGTCCGAGCATTATCGCGAAAACACGGGATTCGACGGATAAGTAACGTCCGCTTTTCTTTTTTCTAATCAAGTTTTTCTATGTGCTACATATCAAACGGTTGTTTTACACACGGATCAACTTTTGTCCAAATCGATTTTCCTGCGTCAAACGACACTCGGCGAACCCGAACCGCCGAACGTACTTGGTTTTGTTGCGTCGGCGCGCCATTCCGGAACACGGCCCACTCGTATATCGCGACCGATTCTTGTTCGTTGTTGCCCGGGACCGAGCCATTGTGAGCGCGCGGTGGCGGCGGGACGGCTGGGGGAAAAAACCAGCCAACAACAACAACAACAACAATACGTATAAAAACGGCTATAACGTCGGCGTCACGGCGGCAGCGGCCTCGCACAAAAGGTCCGGCCGGTTGACGAACGGTTTTCGTTCGGCGTGGGCGTGCGAGAGGTCTTTGGGCGTCGCCACGTCGGCGGCGTACGCGTATATTTATGTGGTGTACGACGCGCAAAGAGAAATAATTTTTAAAACTCTGATGTCCGTTCGGGCGCGCGTCGTTTTTTTCCTCCACACACACACACGCGCACAGAGAGAAAAAAAACAAAAACCCAGCCGGGGCCGACCGAAAGGGGTGGATGATGTACGTATACGCGGGGGCGTTCGCGCGAGATCTCGACGCACTTTGTCCGCGTCTCGCGCTCGCGTAAATCCGAAAAAGAGTAAACAGTCGTGTACGACCGAACATTAACCGCCACGGTCCGCGCGGGGGAGGGCGTGATCCGAAAACGATAATTCGTATTCGCGACCGCGCACCACACGGACAAAGGCCGCCGTTCAGGTCGCGCGGCCGAAAACGCGAGCGCTTTAGGTTAGGTTCGACGACCGTTAAAAACGACCGGACGACGGCCGACACAGTTTCCGCGACGCCACGGACGGGCCCCGACCGATTATCGTCCCACGAAGACTATTATCGTTTCGCCGTTAGATTGCCGCGCCGAGACGAAACATAGTTTTTGTCGGCACGTCAGAGCGCGACGACAATTTTCGTTCAAACACTCTACAGGGACGACGCCGGTCGATCAACACAACCCGGTGTCCGCGTTTATTAATTCTGTTCGTAATCGGACCGTTCCTGTAAACGATGGATGGGAGGTTTAATCTTTGCCGCCAGGAACACGAACGTTTCACGCCGAGACGTCCCGCTACACTGGACACACCAATAACACGACTCATTCGTGATCCGCGATTCGACACGCGCACAAAGATGCTTTGATTCGGACAGACCCTTCGTTATTGCCCGTGTCTACCGGAAACGATCGTCCGAAGCGCGACGTGTGCGAACGCGATTAAAAAAACACCGTATATCTGGGGTTCGCGAAAATGCATTTTTAATGCGGAAAAGGTCGTTTCGGGTTCTGTCCGTCGACGAAAACTTGTGCGCGCCGCGCTTTACCCGACCGACCCGACTATACACGTATATATTGTCGCGGCGAAATAGTTATTGCGGCGGGATTTTTTTTTTTTCGTCTCCACCCCGTCTCGTTATTATTTACAGGTAACGTCGATTCCGCAACGTCTTCGAGTTTTTTTTTGTTGTTTTCACGGACTTTCGTTAGTCGACGAACAAAAAAAAAACCCTCCCCGGCTTATGACGACCGTAAACCGTCGCGCGTTTGTTGTTACTAAATATTATCTTCGTAGTTTTAGGTACGTAAAAAAAAAAAATTCTGTTTTTTTTTTTTTAATGTCGTCTGATAATATATTTCGACATCGACTCAATCCACGCGACGGATATGCTGACGATTCCAACAGTTTTTCTTTTTACTGACTGTCCGACGAACTGAATCACGTGCGAACACGGCGGAACGAACCGGACGATATCCGGTACCGTAAAGTCACGCGGGTCTAAAGAAGACCCGTCACGGAGAGCAATCGTTCCATGCGAATAAAAAAACAATTGTTCGCGCACGAAATCAACAAAAACGAAACGCACACATAATCGCGACCGTTTCGATTTGACTTCGAGTGACTCGCGCGACAAACTCGTTCGGACGACGATCCCGTAAGGAAACGAATTATCGTGTCGGACGAAATGCAATCTCGGGAGCGCGCCGTAAACGCATTTATTTTCTAGAACAGGTACGGTTTCCGAACGGAAAAATAAATAAACAAACAAGATATTCCGTTTAAAAATGTAAAAAAAAATAGAAAAAACGATATCGCCATTGCGAAACGCCCGCGATAAATCAGATGCCCGTACTATAGAATGTAAACGTTTAAACCGCGTCGAAAACAGAGATTGGACCGGAAGGTCTTTTTTACGCGCGGTATAAAAATAAATATTACAAATAAATTGCCGGTAATCAATGTTGATCGCACGAAAAATAACATTTATACATATATTTATACGAGAGAATAAAAAATAGGACCGAAACGTCGGCTACAAATATATATATATCCCAAAAACGCCATAGACTATAAGCACGTATTTCGGAAAAATGCCGCCGCGGGTAGCCTCCAAACGAACGGACGTCGATAAAAATATTATTATAATCGCATATTCCTTTTGTCGAGATATCACAATGGAAATACACACGACACGCTATTTCCACTTATATAACCTGTATAGGTGTTGTACACAAAACTCGTACAATATTGTTTTCCAAATTACGATTACGAAACCTGAGGATTTCAATTTGTAGTAAAAAAAAAAAAAAATTTTTTTATGTTTTCTTATCAACGCGTTCCGGTGTTAAAACTCGTCGTCTCGTGCAAACCCGGAGATTAATTGCACGTTATACGAAATATAATAATTTGCGAATAATTGAGTATCGCGTGCGATAAATGACATTACGGATCGACCAGCAAACGGAACGGTCGATCGGTCGTCGACCCCCTTGCGATTCGTCTTACGTCACGACAACCCACTTTACCGTACGCAACCGGAAATGTCGACGGTTCAGGAAACGACGACGATTCCGAACGAACGCAGAGAGAGAGAGTTATTGCTTTGATTGGCTATTGTCATCGACATTTCCGTTGTTTTCGCAGCCAAATGTTATCAACACCGAGAAATATGTGTCGGCGGTTATACGTCAGAAGTCAACGAGGATTTACGTGAACGGCGTAAGCTAAACGTGTTCCGAATTTGTCGTCATAAATTATTGACCCGTACCTGTTTAAATGACATAAATGAACGGTTTAAAACTTGTTTACCGTTGGTAATGTAAAACGACATTTCGATAACAATCGATCCACACGAAAATGTCACGTGCGGCAATCGATATTTTCCGCAAATGGTTTTCCGAAACGCTCGTACGCGAAATGAAACCTCGCGAAGCAAACGTACTCGGCCCGTGTCCGTGTCAGATCACGCGCAGAGAAATCGGGAGAATGCGTATTTTGAATGGCCCGACCGTGGTACTAGAACGCAAGGCGTTTGCTCGAAAGATCGGCATGCGAAATTCGCGATCCCGCCACGTAAGCACGGGAATTCGTCGCGTGCGTACGCAAACGTTTTTTTCTTCTAACTCGATAATTTCACCGTCACACGTCATTTCGGTCATTCCTCTCGACGTCTCGATTCGGAGTCGGTCCCGCCTTAGTAGTCCTCAACTCCACACCGTTCAAGTCACAGCTCTTTTCCCGTTATCTCTTCTCTCTTCCTCCAAAACACGTCGATCTCAACATCACGTCTCGCATTTCGCGGTCTACTACACGATGTGTACTTTGTTCCGCGCACCTTCCGATTTACCGTCCGGAATTCTTGTCCGTGCGTCATCGTTACCACCTTTCCGCCTGACCGGGATCATCGCCCGACGCTTTATCTCCGCTCGACCCGTTCGCACGTAATCCTGCGATTCCAGTGTCTTCCTCGAAACGACCCTTTTTGCTGTAATACAAATTCTAATTACTAGCGGTCCGCTTCACCTCGCCCCTAAACCTTCGTCGCTCGCCTTTACCTGTCCTCCGTTCCGTTTCTCCGGAATCAAACTTTAAATATATTCTGTTCCGCTAGTCCGTTCAAGACGCGATTCAAGCGTTTCTCGCGATGATCGTTGTTTTCCGTTGTCGGCGGGCGACGAAAAAAAAAATCAAAAATCTCGACGGGCCCCGGCTGAGGCTCAGGCAACGGGCCCGCGTGCGACGTATACAGTATACAACATGACTACAGTTATTATGACGTGAACATCAGTTATCAGAGTGTTTAATGTTCTCTGGAAGACGTAACAACGACGTGCTAGAAAGTTTTAAAATACATTAAAATTAATGTAAAACGCAATGAAAAACGTATTGAAACGGTACGGTTGCTCTAAATGCTAAATACGGCTGATGTAAAAACCCGTTCGACTATGTCGGGCCCGACACTGAAAAAAATAAAGGGGCCCGGTGATAACGTGCACGTACGGTCACGACATGTGGAAACGACACGAAAACGGCGCGGAGTGCATTCGAACACGGAACGTTCCGACGCAGTCCATTGACTACGTTGTATGAATATTTTTCGCGGGATTTGTTCCCTCGAGCGAAATGTCTGCGTGCGCGCGTAACACGTCCATTTGCGAACCTCCGGCGCGATAATAGCTTTTGGATTTTTGCACTCGTTTAAACGGCGGGCGCGCGGAGGGTTCATTGGTATTCCTCGGGAATTTCCGATGTGTTTAAACACAAGCTTTGCCGCGGACTAAAGCGATCGTATTTTGTTTCTTTTTTTTTTTTGTTTCTTTTTCAATACCGTAGTCGCGGTAAGTGAAACGAAGCCATTAAACACGATCCTATCTACGCCGGGGGACGGTGTTGCCGTTAAAAGCGTTTAAAAACACTCGAACTAATCGTTATTAAAAAAAAAAAAAAACAAAACGTATAAATATACGGTCTACAAATATCGAATTTATAATGCGTTTCTAGACGAGTTAACGCGCGCAATGTTTAAAGTCCCAAACATATATATATATATATATACACGCGCGTATTCAATATAAATATACACGGTATTTCAAAGGTCTTTCGATCCGATTTCGAAAATGTACATTCACTTTAAAAACGATGATATCGCAATGATAACCGCGTGCGAAATATTTAACACGTTACAATCATGTACGCGGTCAACGTCGACGTTTTTCTTTTATTTTTTGGTCCCCCCCCTACCCGTCGCCGCCCAAAACGTGTACGATGTGATTTGTTCGTTTTCGCGCGGAGAAAAAAATACAAACGCCGAAAATCTCCCTCTCCGACACATAGAACACACCGAAAGTTCGACATCGACATTGTTATTAAACGTATATAATATATATATTTGATATTTCCTATTATCCGTTTGGTTAAGGTCGCTCTCTCTCCGCGTCCGTCGCGCTCACGTACGCGTATCGTAAATATAAATGACTTTTAGGCCTCTGTCGGTGTGGCCCGCCCGTCCCGCGAGCGGACCCGATCGCGTAAATTGAACCGGACAATTTTTTTTTTCCGTGCCACAAAAGTCCCGTGGAAAACGTTGTGACGTTGTTTACGGTTACCCGGCTAACGTCATGTGGCGGCCGACCGACCGTCCGACGGGATAAGGGTCGCCGAACGTCGTGTCGTTAGGCCGGAGTAACGAGGGTATTTTTTACGTTTAGGGTCGCGGTGGATTAGAAATCAAAAAAATATATTTTCGCCATTACGTTTATTGAAATCGTTTGTACGGAATTATTAAAACGCAAACATGGTTGTCAGTGATATATTAATCCGAAAGCACTAGAGAAAGAATGAAACATACTGTAATTGAAAATAAGAAACGGAAACGTAACGGGATCGGCCGAGATATTATTATGTTGTAAACAAACATAAGTATAGCGTCGTCAATGCGACAGATTCGCCGCGGGGACGGAAAGGATGTAAAAAAAAAAATGTTAAAAATAATAAACAAATAGAGAAGAGAAAAACAAAAACAATATGACGACGACGAAACGAGGCGTACGGTGGTCACGACGACGACCGCGATCGGACTAATCATCATAATAATTTTTATTTTTTATTAGTTTATTTTTTTCATATTAAAGAAACATTAGAAACAACCGTTTGTTTCGACAATTATACAAAAATGAAAAACAATAATATACAGAACACAAATTACAAAACCAGAACGACTGAAAAAGGAAATTACAGAAAGGGTGACGGGAGTTGAACGTGAAGAGAAAACTGATTGGGAGTTTAAATTAATTTTGAGCGAGTTGATGTGTAAAAAAAGGGCTTGAGGCAATAAAAAGGGCAACTAAAAATCACACGAGGGATATCGCAAATAGCTTCGGAGTTATGAAGAGGGCCAAAAGGGGAGTTATTTAACGATAATTTATATGCATGGGAAGGAAGAAGGGCGTGACTGATCCGGAAACGAGAAAAAGAAATAATTATCTTCTTGTTGAGGTCTAGGTTAATTAAACCATGGTTGGGAATTGGTGAATGGATTAATGTTTCTATATTAGCTGGAGAAATTTGTCGATAAACTTGACCAGTAGAACGACCATAATTTGTAAGAATGAATTTTTAGCGCGAGACAGAATTCGGTCCAACGGAGTAGGTTAGAAGAAGGACAACGTAACGATGAGATAGATCTATCTAGCTCGTGAATCAGCGAATTCATTGCCACGGATTCCGGAAGAGAGGAGAGCGATGAGATTTGAATGCACCAGCTACAAGAGTTTGTGAATTAGAGAGAAAATCTGAGACAATTATAAATTTATTAGGGGCTGGAGAGTTTTAAAAATGGCAAAACGTTCGGTAGTAAATGAAGAGGCGATGGGAGGAAGATTATTAGAAAAAGAAATTTGTAGTTTTGGAATATGGAAAGCATGGGTCGCAGATAGGGGACAGACAGAGCCATCAGTGAAAATTAATGGTGTGGACGGGAAAGGTATTTCGTATGTAGTCCAAAAAGAGAGAATTTACTATGATGGACGATAAAGTTTTAAGTGAGGTGGGTGAATATATTAAAAAAAGCTTATCAATATGTAATAAAAGGGTAAAAAATTAAGGCCTGAAAATTGAGTTCATACATTGAACTAATAACATAATTATTATTGATGAATAGCGAGTAAGCAACGGAAACATAATAATAATAATAATAATTCGTTTTAAACAACTGTTGGAATTATCAATTTACCTGGACGTTTGGCCTTCCACCGAAACGTACAAGAACACGCCTATTAGTCGTCGTTATTGTATTAATCGGTTTTTTCCGTTCGTGAATTATTATTACGACTATCGCCCAAATGGCCGATATATTTTTGTATAGTCAGTCCCCCCGGACACCGTCCGGACGTCGAACCCGTCGAGAATTAATATATTTTGTACGCGTATTACCGTAACAACGTTTTCGCACGAATGTTGGACGCACAGCGCGTTGTTTATTGTTTTTCAGGCGAACGACACGACACCGGGTTTTATTGTCCGACCGAACGCGGACGGGTCCGTACGGGTCAACGTGATGTGTCCGCGAACGCGTAAAAAGCGTGCGCGTCACACCTGCCGCGTTCCCGGCGAACAGGGGAAATCGCATTTCAAGTCGAAAACGCGGGATTATTATTACAAAAATCAATGATAATAATAACGATAATATTGGATCACGGCGCGTTTCGTCCCCGCGTCAGTTAACGACGTTCGTAATGTCCGAACGGTGTCCGCGGTCTCCTCTTCCCACTCCTCCACCCCACCAAAAAAAAAAAATGTTTGGTTTTTTTTTGTATGGTTATTTACTCGTTCGGTTTTAATGTTCAGGTATTATACTTCACCAGACAGGCGTAATATTACGTTTACGAGATAAAAATTTAATACTCAATAGCCGAAATGGTGATGCGGCGAAGGTTAAGCTCTAATCTTAATTACTCGAGTTTCGCACGCGGATTCGTCTCACTAATTCCGCATTTACACTCGTTGCGGGCATTATTTGGGCGTACCAAATGAAAAGCGACCGGTATCCGTCGTTATCGAAGCTCTAAACAAACGCTTGGTGCGTTGGTGACAAGTAGTTTCTTCCCTTCGTAGGTCGAGAACGTATTTACGCGTAACAAAACAGGCGAAGACAAATCAGAAAAACTGATTAACGTTGTTGAACGTACGCGGAGACATAGAAGTTAATCGTGAAGATACGCTTAACGCGACGGCTAAAACTTCACGAGAACTAGATTTAGTTCTGTGATTCTTTTTGTTATATTATAACGAGAAAAAAAGTATTAAAAATTATAGCTGATTTTCATAAAAAAAAAAAAAACGTCCGATTTTCAAAAACACCGCTGAAACTATTTTCCGCGTACGTCCCTGTCGCGTCAGTTTTTTTTATTTTCGGTCGTCCGGTTTCTCCGGCCAATTAACCGCGCACGGAGACGGGAGAAGACGAAGCCGACAACGCGAGCACCCGACGGCCCGTTTCCGACGTCGGGCGCGGTCGCGTTTCTCCGGTCACCGTTACCGCGACAAGCCGAGCGTGAACATTCGATTTCGCGGCGCGAAAAAAGAAAACGCGACAATGCGTCGTCCGGTCGCACGTCGTTTCTTTCTTTCTTTCCTCCTGACCGGAAACCGGCGCGGACTTCAATAACCCGGCGCGTCGCGCTTGTTGGCGGTCGGGTCGGGTTAGTACTTCGTCCGACCGAATCTCGGCGCGTGAACCGTTCGCGGACCGGGGACCTCGAAGCGAACCGAATTCGTGAATTCCCTACGGTGCCGCGGCAAGTCGACGTTTGGTGCACCGGACGGGTCGGGCGGTGGGAAACCGAGAGACATTCGAAAACGGGATTCGCGTCTGAATCGTCGTGCCGGTGTAATGATTGAATCCGTAGACCTTTTCGGACTAGTCGCGTGCGTGGGTCCTGTACACTAAAAACGTTGCCGATCGCGAACGTCCGCGTGGAAATTAGACGAGAAGCCAAACCCAAGATTTCGACCGGTAAACAATTGAAATTGGACGTGTCCCGTCGATTTTACTCGATTCGTTTGGCGCGGCGACGTTTTATATTCTTCTTGCACAAAACTGTCCGTGTGTTCGATTGTTATCACCGTCCGACGGATAACACAGCCGACGTGTGGTACGTTTTTTATGACGCGTCGGACGGGATTCCGCCGATCGACCGATAAACACGACGCGATAAGAACGGAAACGGTGGCGGATTCCGTTTCCGGATCGCCGCGGTTTAAGTTTAGTCCGTACGTATCGTCCGCCGACTCGGTCTGCCCGAGATATTTCACGGCGTCGCCTCACCACCCCCCCCCCCTTCCACCAAAAACGGATTTATACCGGCGAAACAAATATCTCGCAACGTTAGTTTCCACGGAGAGCCTAACGGAAAAGCCGTCGGCGAAAACGATCGGATGCACAATGTCCGGGTCATTAAAGCCACCGCCGCGCGCGTTGCAGCTCCGTCTGTTTGGTTTTCCCGTGTTGTTATGATATATTAGATATTGGATTGGACAAGAACACGCGGACGCTTCGCCCCTGCCCGGACAAGGCTAGTTAAAAAAACAAAAAACTACATTTTAACCGCATACGTATAAATTCCAAATATGACTCGTGTAAGTGAACGTGAATGTTCGGCCATTTTTTATTTTTACACGATTAAAATACCTACACGTCGCAGTGCACGAAATAAAAAAAACAAAAACAATAATCTGTCGACTAGGATTCGAGAAATTCCAAAACAACGACAAACGATAAGTGAAAACCCTAGCTAGCGGTGATAGCTGAAGCTGATGAACGTCGCTGATAATCGATCGTACGCGTCTGCGTGCACAGAACGAACGCGACGTCGATCATATAAACAAACTATACGAGAAAATTTCCATAAAAAAATATTTAAAATCGTGGAATCGACAACGGTTCAAATGTACGTTATTAAAATAAAATTATTCCGGGCGTAGTAGTTTCTACGATCACGCCGCCGTCCCGGTTTTACTCGAGTAAAAATGAGTTGCGGTATATATATACGTATATGTAAATGTATACCGAACGCGGCTCGGCGCGCAAAACGAAAACGCGTCGGTTAATGGATACATATGGGAGACGATGATAATGATAATAACAACGACAATGATACCGCCGCGGGGGCGTTTCTCGTTATAAAACCCGCGACGGGGGGAGTGTACGGCGAGAAGATCATAAATACCGATTTTATTATACGAAAACGAGACGACGTAGCACGACGTGATTTCGGGTCCTCGTCGCGTTCTCGGTCGTCTTCCGGAAACGCGGTCGGACTTGGGCCGCGACGTCGTTTCTTCGGAAACAAATAAATAAAACGCGCGAGTTTATTTTTTTTTGTTATCCAAGACTTGCGAACGGAAGAACGTCGACATTAAATATCGACCGTGTGTGTGGGGGGGGTCTCACGAAAATATCCGCTAGCGCCGATCGGTTTTGGTCCCGAATCACTGTGCCCGGTAATCGAAAATCCACGTCGCACGTGCTGCGGACCAACGGCCTCTACGCGATCATTCACGACGGTCGAGTTCACTTTTTTCAAACGCGTTGCGGACTACGGCCAGAGTGCCGCCGGTTCGGTCAGGTCAAAAACAAGCCCACGCACATCGACACGAACGGTGTTCCCGGACGTTCGAAAAAAAACAGAGCATCGTCGATTGTCCGTATGGGTTAGGTTCGTACGAGCGGTGCCGCGAGAGAGAAACGAACAACGACCCGTGAAAACAATAACTAACGCGCAAGAGCCGGTCCTCGAAAATGTTCGGGCGTATTGTTTTTCTATTATTATTATTATTATTTTTTTTAATCCGGCTTCGTCGACGGACGCCGCACGTTTTACCGGAATACCGAGTCACGCGAGAACCGTAAGCGTAACCCCCGTCCGTTCGATTCCCGCCAAACGGAATTAGGATTTTCACCGTACGGATTTGCATAACAGCGGGTCGCCCGTTTCTAGGACGTTCAAAGATCGCTTCGGGGGTCCGTTCGTTTTGATAACGTTCGCCGGCCGCGGTTATGTTTGGTTAGGACGTTTGTGTTAGCACAGGACGTACGCCGCGACCGAGGTGAAAACAAGACGACGCGAGCTCGACGGTTCGCGGACAAACCGAATCACGCGTCGAAAATTATAACTTTTCTCCGTTCTCGTCCTTTTAAAACACCGGCGCGGGCAAACATTTTTTTAGAGATTTTCATATTTCCCCCCGCCCCCTTTGAAATAACGTTAAAACGCATGCGCGTCACGCAGCCGCATCCGTTATACGAAATAGGTATTGACGACCAAAAAACCCCGCGACGTCGCCCAATTAAAAATCGAAATATACACTTACAGAATTTCGGGAAGCGTTTTTGAAACGGACATTTTAAGCGCGTCGTCGCCAACTCGTCACGATACATTTTCTTGGGACCGTCTTGCCGAACGTCGTAACGCGCGACCTCAAACGTGAGGTAAGTCGTGTCCGATCCGAACGAATGTTCGCCCCGTCGCGAGCTTTTTGGTCTCTCTCGGTTTCCGGGCGGACACGACCGCGAGCGTACCGAAAACAACGTACCGCGCGGTCCAACGCGACGAATCGAACTAATAACAATAACGTCACGAGAACCGTACCGGTCCGTCGTTTACGAAAATAACCGTTTTGTGGGTTTTTTTTTTTTTGGTTACGGAAAAGAAAAAAAAAAAAGAAGCGGCCAATGGCGTGCGAGCACACTCGCCACGACACCACGTCCCCACCGGTTTTCACCGCATCGCTGGCAATCGGTTCCCGAGAACGCGTCCGACGCGGCGTGCGATTCTATTTTTGGCCGCGCGGCCGTTTCCGAGAACGCGGCGGCGACAGACATCTCGGCCGCGCGGCGCTTATTATTTATCTCCCGATGTAGTAGATGATGGTTCCGATACACAAATGTTTTGTTCGGTCTACGTGCGGTCTGTGGATTTAAAATTTTACGTCGATTTTGAGTTTAAACACGTGAAGTCTTGATTGAAAGTGCAATTATGTCGGTTCCGATTCGATTGAAATCTGTTTCCATACGTCGCTCCTTACGCTGTTCGATCGTCATACGACGTTTGTTCTTAAATCATGTCGCTACTATTTGAAAACGCACCGCGTCTCGACTGCTTTTGGAAGCGGCTGTAGTAGGAATCGGTGGTTACATTTCAAGAACGGGCGAAGAAGTCGACGACGCGGCCAAAAACAGAGTCGCGCCATTCTTGTTTCGCTCGATTCACAATCGCTACGTTCGATCGGGCCGGTAAAAACCACAAGTAACGCGTTCCAACGTGTGTACGGGACCGGGTAAGTAATTTTTTCGATAAACGCCTGGTTATGTATGTCTAGTAACGTGCACATAAATTTCATTCCAACACTCCGCGCGATCGGTCGAACGACTCGGAAAGAAGTTTCGCTCGGTCCGCCGCGTAACACGGCACGACGAACCATTCTCCTTTTTCCCTCGCCGTCCAGCGCGAAAACGATTTCGAGAAACGGGCAGAAACGGACGGCGGCCGACGGGACCGATCGAACGGCCTATGACCGATTGTGTTTACGGTTCGGGATTTTTACGACGGGCGTTTATTTTCGCGCGGATCGATCGGCGCGTCCGGTCCTCGGCCACCGGGGGAAACGGAAACGGCCGCCGAGTATCAATTTCCCGCGGACGTCGTACGTCCGCTCGACGGCGTTCCCAAATCGAATCCCGTTCGCGGCTCGGGCGCGCTCGTGTTTCGCATAAATTACCATAACGGACCGGCAAAGATCGTTTTTCACCTGTCCGCCCGAACACGGGCGAAATACGCGAAATACGCGCGCTGTTCCGAATACAGAGATCGGGACGTTATTCGAGTGAACGCGTAGGTCCGGTTTCGAAAATCGACCGCCGCCGGCCGGCCGATCACGACGCGACACGGCGTTATTCGTTTCGCACGTGGAAAGCGACGCTCGGCGGTGCGTCCGACGCGGTACGAAACACGTCCTCTTCGACCGATCCGCGCCAGATGAAACCTAACCTAACCTAACCGACCAGATGAAACGGCCGAAATGTCGACGGGAACTAGTCGTCGTCGTACACACAGTCCGGACGGAAAAAACATAACATAAATATTATTCATTCAAATCGGACAAATAAAACGAGTCGTGCCGGCCCCATCGTAACCGTATCGTCATACAACGTCGGTATATATAAATATGTTGATCTCTCACTAAGCAACTTATCTTTTCTTACTCTCTCGGCAAAAGCAGCCGTGTACCCCCAATATTTTAGGTACCTTTTGTAAAAAAATGAAAAAATGTCAGAATGTACGTTGAAAATTCTTATAAATACTAGTATACAATTAGGGTCCGGGGATTCATTTCCAGTACCGTAGTTGAGTGTGTGGGGTATTCACACAATACGTCCGAACAACGGTCAGACCACTCCGTCCCATGAGTCCGTTCTCGTTCGTCTTTCGTTGCCTACACAACCTCTACGAACACGTCTATCACACTACGCGTGCGGTCGCTTAGGTTAGCTTTACGGAACGAAGAAGCACGTGTTGAAACGTATTGCCTGTGGTACACAGCAAGCACTCGCACAGAGTCCAACACATACTTCGAGATGATTCGTACATAAAAAAAAAAAAAATCCTGACCTGACTCCGAATATCGCGTTTTGTATATATATATATATTTGTATATTAGTCCCGCAAATAAGACGTGTGTAATTATTCGGGAACGCACGTTTGTTTTGCGATTCGAGCGCCGGCCATTTACGATCGATCGTTTTCGTTACGACGGCGAACCGTTAACAAACTCCGTGCTGTGTGTATATCCTGACGATAACAATTTCGATATGACTCGCGGCGGTTTTTTTCGAATTAAAAGACATTTTACGTTACGGGGAGAAAAACGTGTTTTAAAACTTCAACGCGCATACAAAACGGACTACGCTCGACCGCTTACAAAACAATTATTATTATTATTATTTTTTAAATTTTAAATACTTCAACGACCGTCGTCTACGCAATATACGGTTTTCGATCTCGTCCCACGCCGTTAGGTTAAGGCACGGACGCCTTCGGTCGCGGATCGACTCCCCAATCGGCCGGCGATAGTACTTGGGTCAGTGGAGCCGAACTATTTTTAATGTATGTGGTGCAAACGTAAATTTTTTCTCCCCTCCTACCCCCCTCCCAAGTCTTTTTAGGCACCCGTGAAAATTCGTATGACCGTTTTGGGCCATAGGTTAGGTCAGCGTTATAACGCCCGATTTTTGAACCGTTCAAGTGTATCTTGAACAACAATTTTGTTTTGCTCGCCACGTGTTCGCCAACGGTTTCCGGTCGTGCCGGACCGGCACGTTCTACTGATCCACTACTTAATCGTTCTCCTCTTGTAATCTACATTTTGCGCGAGGTTTCCGACGAAACGCGAGCACTGTGTACGTTGTTTCCTGATGTTTCCGTTTCGGGGCGTACGCGGTCTCTACTCGTCGTCTGCGCGACGTTATAAAAAATAATAACAAAAATCGTATTTCCCCGTAACGACGAATATTCGCATTCCGTGATTCCATTCGGACGGACGTCGGATTTATTGCGTTATGTTGCGTTCTAAACATCGTGTATGGGCGGCATACGTTTTCCGCGGACGGACGGGCAAAAACGCGAGTGTGTGCGTTATTTTACTATCATTATTGTATAGTTTTTTATCGCGTGCATAACAAAAAGGTCGATCGATTCGCCCCGCACGTATTACGTATCCAATATTATTCGGATAAACGGGTAATCCATATATTATTTATAGGCGCGCGCCTATGTCGGGCGATACGACGTACGCGACAACGTCGTCGGCCAACCGACGGCACCCCCTAACAAATAATTCATGACGGCGAACAATACACAGGTATATCACCACCTGTCGACGTCTAATTATTTCCGCGGTTTTTAATATTTCAATACGTTACCGTGCGCGATATCGTCGAACGGGGGAGGGAAACAAAAAAAAATAATAATAATAATAACAACGCTCCGTGTTTATACGAGCGGTACGTTCTTCCAGTAATTAACCGTACGTGAATATCATTGTTTATATCGTTTACAAGCGAAACGCACGTTAATTACCCGCTGTGGTTTTAATGACAACGCGAAACTATTATCTGAATAAAAACAGATATGCGTTTATTTTGTTAGTTAATTCAAAAAAAAAAAAAAATGTAGAGTTTTTAAAAATTAGTCCACGCGGGACCATAAATAATAAAATACAATAACATGTTTGTTAATTTTTTATTTTTTATTTACAAACAATACTGATAACACGGACGGATTGTGTCGTGTGTTGATTTCTCTGCGTCTGTTTTCGAATGTCCGCGGTGGATTCCCGTCGAAACGCGTTAACGAACGTGCAATTGAAACGACCTAGCTTTTTATTTTCGAACGTATACTGTTGGACGCGTAAAAGACGAAAAAAACGCGCTGCCGACGAGTACAACACGACAATTCGTTTAACAGTTCTCTGTCGCTATGACTTGGCTCTCTCGTACACTTGTTATATTAAATAACAAAATGATTTCCTATCGAAAAATCACGAGCTTTCGGAATATAATTAAATTGTATCCATCACTCCGAGCAACTTTTAATACTTCCGCGAACGTCAGGCTATAGGTACACGTGTTTGTTATATATTTTATCGATCGGCGAATTAATTAAAATTTTAAAAAAAGATTATACTGTCCAAGGCGAACAAAGCAAACATAAATCGCTAAAATTACAATTCAAATTTCTGTCAGGCGAAAAAAAAAACGATACATATATATATATTCGTTAAGATTTTTAATTAAATAAGAGTATTGACAAAAAGGGTTTGCGGCCGATAGCCTGGTAGAACACGACGAGGTAAGAAAAGTCGAATATTACTCGTTTAAATAGTTAAACAGACGAAGTCTGTGCTGTTAAAAACGTATCTTCTGAAAAACGAAAAAAGGAAAATCAATTTTTCCACTACGATTACCTCGGATTTGAGTTTCCGGCAAAATAAGAAGTGTAGTTTTCTAACACATTTGAAAAACTTCTCAATTCACTGTACCAGAAAAACGTTTATATCTGTTGGAAACGAAGAGGAAAAATCGTGTTCGACATTCAAGACGATATTCGTATGATATTATACACACACGAATACGTCAAACGCGTGTGCGTGTATAATAAACAACTTGAGAATCTCGCGGGAACCTTTGAAATAATAATATCGAACTTAATCTAACGTTTATATTTTGACCTAAAAAATAAACAAATAAACAAATAAACAAGTATATACATATACGTATAATACTGTTTAAATATTTACGTCTAGGAAGCGTATCGACGAAACGGCCGACGTGAACGAGACGTACAAGAGAGAAACGGCGTATTACGAAAATATCGACAACAAAAAGGAAAACACGAAAAGTCGTCCGGGGGTCCATTGTTACCGTTCACAGACGTCATACCTACGGGCGCGTTATATGACGCATATATTTTCCGTTGGATCGTCATAGGAATTCAATTACGGACGACAATAAACTAGAACGGTATGCTTCGGGGCGATGGTTGTCAGCGAGTGAGTGTGGGGGGGAGGGAATAAAAAAAAAAGGGGAAAAAAACCGATCGACACGTCAGTCGTGCGCATAAACCTCGAGAACCTCTAACGTAAAAAAACTCTGAAAACGTTTCCGTCTCGATTTTCTCGGTAATACGATCGTGACCGTATAAATAAATCATTATGCCGTATAGCACAGCGCTCGGAAACATCGGGATAAAAAACAAAACAAAAACCCATCGGTAAAATCCGACGCGAAAAACTCTCCCGTCACGATCCTGTGCGTGCGTGTGTGTGTCGTAGAATGTTTACGAAATAGGACGATTTTTTTTTTTCCGCCGCGTTAATCACTTGACCGTATGTGTCGTGTCGTCGGCCGTCCGGGTCGTTTCGAGTTCGCGTGACGCGGTTCGCGTCGAAGAACAAACAAACAAACTACAACCGACCTCGCCCATCACCGCCGCCAACATAACTCCTCCGCTTTGTTTCGCCGATAATTTATTTAGCCGTGAACGTTGTTAAACAAAGCGGCGAAACGCGTTTGAATTCCGATACGTACCTAACGCGTGAAAACCGAACCAACGGACGCCGCGCGAACCTCGCCCAACCCCGACCGGCCGCCGAACCCGCGGCGCCATAATAATCGTGGAGATACGTTTTTTAAAAAAAATAAAATAAAAAATCCCCCAACAGATTCACGTGATCGTAAACAAAAGTTTTTTCGCGCGATTGGAGGAAACGGCGGTTTTAGATAACGTTTTTAATAACATTTGTTTCCACGATACGAAATCTCGGTGCGAAAGAAAACGAAACGAGAATTTCGTTCACGTCGTCCGAGCCGGCCTACGATTGTAACGGGTACGAGAAAAACAAAACAAAACACGAAAAAGACGTCCCCGGCGACGTCTTTGTTTTTCGCGAGAGACGTGCGGATAATGGGTTTCGAATGCCGGCGATCGTCGCGTAAGTCCCGCGGCTCGTGCCGGTAATTGTTCGGTTAATGCGTTCGTCCGATCACGTCGCCGGCCGCCGGTCTTTGTCGTGCGCACGTGATCGACATTCGGACGACGGATAGATCGCCCCCGTGGACGAGACGTGCGCGAACAACTGACCGGCAAAAGCGATCACGCGCGTGTTTTCGGCGCGGCTCGGGAACGGGATAGGGTCAGTTCTCCATACTTTTGATAGGAGAAAAATTTGATAACCGATTTCTGCGGACGTAGAAACGCCAACATAGACAATTAAAATCCCACGTTCCAAATGTTCATTAATAAATTTACTGACCTTTGATTAGTTGAAAACAACAATAAATGTTTAACTTTTTCTACAATTAGAACTATAAAATAATGATTATCATAAATGGTAATATTACATAGACAATACAATATTACAGTATTAACCAAATAGAAATTCACTTTAAACAAAATTTTAAATCATAACAAATTTAAAAACTTATATTACACGAACGTATGAAATATTATAGGTATAATAAAACATTTTAGTACTGTATCACTGTAACGACCGTTAAAAACCGTTACACATCAAATACTCAAATACATCAATAACATACTATTTCACATATTTAATGCAGAGTTGTACTTTTATCAGCACTGAATTTATATTTGTATAATTTTATAATTTTGTGTGGTGGTATGTAACCTCAAAAAAAAAAAATTGAAATTATTTCTCTTATCAAAAGTATGGAGAACTGACCCTATCCCCTCGAGAACAACGCGTACAGCGCCGTCGAACGTATTCGGAACCGGACGGAAACGACGTCAGCGACCAACGTCTCAGCGTCTCGTCGAGAACGTCACGGGATGAGGAGGTCGTCGTCGGGTGAGCCGACGTGGTAAAAAAAAAACAAATTCGCGCGTTCAACAAACAACACGGTTGCATCTCTCTCTCCCACTGGAACCGCGGCATTGCTCGCGCGCCCTTTTTTTACTTTTCAGCTTTTAGGTGTGTATAATATTAAACGCCTGCCTCGAATGACGCGCAAAACGATACAGTGTCGGCAGATTTATCGTTCCAAATCGTTTACGCGACCAGACGGTAAACCGCGAACGCTTCCCACAAACGAATCGTGTGTGTTTTTCAAACGCTCTCTCGAAGAGGAAATCGCCTATACGACGACAGCGCGTCCTAAATCGCGAGATCGATCGATCAAATAAGAAAAAAAACCCCGTCCGTTCGAATATGATTTCGTAATACGGTCGTACGTAAATTAAATCGCGGCGTTCGTTTCGCCAACTCGTTAATATCGTATTACGTTCGGCCGTCGGGTTTTTCGCGCGATTCTCTCGTGTTGACAAACAACAACAAAACCCCATTAAACAGTGTTCGGACCGGTACACTGACGTAAAAACGGTCGTCTTAGACGTAGTTATATTGGTTTATTATATAATTGTGTTTTTCGTTCACATACACATATACTCGTATGTTCCCCGGAATCCAATAAACATCTTTATTTCCTTTGTCACCTCTCCCCCCACCCCCCCGTCGTGTTATCACGACGCATTTTTTTCCACTTACTCGCGTTTTATTACTCCTAGAAGTCCCGGGCTAATTACGATCGTTTTTTTTACTTTTTACTTTTGACTTTTCAAAAGGAAAAAACTTCAGCTCGCGTAAATCACGTCGGTCGTTTTCCTCAGTATCGGGGAAATTTCTTTTTGCCGCCAACGATATATGGCCGCGGCTCGAGCGAAAACGGTCCTGACCGAACGCGTTCCGACGTCGTCGTTGTTTTTGATGGTTCGCGCGCGTTTGTTTCGGACGAATTCGCTCTAGACCGACAAAACGCGCGCCGTATACGTATGACGGTAAGGTACGTATTCGTTCGCAACGCGTTGAAACCGATTTCGATGTAAAACGTCCGTGGACGTCCGTCGATAACGTTTTCACAACGAAACACGCGACCAACTCGTTGTTGGTGTTCTGCTAACGACGAAATGCTAACCAGAAGTACGTTTTAAGCCGTCGGCCGACACGCGGTATTTTTCGCGGACGCGCGCGATTTCCGACCCGGTCGACGGGAACGACGAGGACGACGGCATCGCGCGAAACTTGTGTTTTCTTACGGCCGTCCGCTAATTAATGTGCGCAGGCCGACGGCGCTAATGGAAAGCGTCGTCGGGCGACGAACTTGGTGTTCGCGAGCGCGCGCGCGTCGTAATAACAATATCACTATGATAATTATTGTTATGACCCGGGCCGCGTGTATACGCGCGACGGACGGTGTAACGCGATATTACGTACGCTAATATATCGCCAAAGTTTTCCGGTGCACGCGTGTTCCGTGTCGTTTAATTAAAACCGGTGTTAACGTTTAATGAAGGTCGGCCGCGTAACCATAATAATCGTAATCATAATGATAACAATATCCCGTGAAGACGGTGCGCCGGGCGTCCCGCGGCGACCACGGCCCGCTCGGACGATACGCGAGCGCGCGCGCGCGCTCAAAAGTCCGAACGCGGGCGGCGACCTAACCCCCCCGCCTTTGTGTTCATTTTTCCTGCCTACCCGCGGTGTCTCTCTCTCCGGGGAAAGCCGCTGGACGTGGTGTGTGGTGAACGGCCACGATTCGATTCCCTTGGTCGTTCCGGCAAGTTCGCGGCAACTCTTTTGGAAAATTTACGTGTTTTTTTTCCTCCCCCCGGCCCGCCCGTTCTATAAGGGGAGGTGTTTTTTTTTTTTTTTTGATCACAGACTTGCGGGCGAGACCTGAACGCGAACGGCACGATTAAGAGACAACACTAAAACGTACGTGAATATTCGATCTGTATTTCCGACTTCTCGATTCTCCAACAATCACGATTGTTTTCGACCGTCGTAAAAGCATTCCCGTTTATCGTACCGAGTTTCACGCGTTTGGTGTGATTGGTAATCGATCGCGCACGCGGGAAACGATACATTTGGTCGTCGGTAGGTTTAACCATGTCACGTCGTCTCGTAATTAAAAAACAATGAAAAATACCGCAGTCGGTGAAAGTTGCCGACCAAAGTTGTCTCGTTGGGCCAAGCTAAACGTTTAAAAACAGCGAACTTATACGTAATCCGACGAACATATACAGCGAACGTTCACAACGAACGCCAAGCGTTATGAATAATTTTGTTTTTGTTTTTATTCGAAATCGAATCGATTCTATTAGGGGAAAAAAACCCCCGAAAATAAACAGTACAGCGTTTGACGTGGTTTTTATTCATCGTCGGTGCTCTCGACGCACTCATTGCTGTTTCATCAGACGCGAATTCGTTAAACATTAACGCCATTATTCGATCGCGTCCGAATGCTTTTATTAAAAGCGAACGCGGTCGGTTTTCAAACTAAACGTTTTCCACCGCGATTGACAGCCCTAACCTAACACGACGGCCGTTCTAGTTGCTCCGAAACGTACAAATCGAACGTTATCTCTCCGATTGCGCTTCGCGCGAACGAATGATAGACGATAGTTCCGTACCGTTTTTTTCGGGTTCCGAACGCCGCGTGGTTAGGTGTCAATATAACACGTGCACGAGACGTGGCTATTCGAAAACGGGATGTTTGTGATGAAATTGTAGTTTGTTCCGAAATGTTAACAGTTCAACCGCGATCCCCTTCTATATACTCCGCGCCACCCCTTTATATCTACACGTCTTCCATTGTTCGAAGCAGTGCTGGCAAGTCGTCCTTTGACTTTTGAGTCAGACTGTCGCTCTTGTCTTCACTTCTTTTATGGTTTGAAATCGAGTTCCTCTCATAGCGGTTTACTTTCTCCTCCTTCTTCTTCTTCTGGTTCTAAGGCCTCTCGGGACCAACCCATTTCGCATCCGATCCTCCATCGTTCTCTGTCCGTTGCTTTTTCTTTCCAATTCGGACCTCCACCTAACGATTCCACCACATCCTTTTCGATTAAATCTTCCCACCTTGTTTTGGGTCTTCCGCATGGATTTTGTTTCATCACCGCTCTTATTATTACGTTCTGGCTCCTCCAAGCACGCCCAGCCCACCGAAGTTTTCGCTTTCTTATTTCATCAATTATACTAGCACTCTGGAATGAAGATTCTAGCTCGGCATTTATTCTCCTCTTCCATTCTCCACTAGCACTATCCTTAACCGGCTCAAAGGTTTTCCTTTCCAAAGCGGTTTTGAGTTTTGGATAAATGTCGCAGGGGACTATATATATATGTATAGATAAAGAGATTTCTTTATCAACATCTACCCGCGTTCGCAATCATTCGCGTACCAAGTCATTTCGAAAGATCTCGCTTCGAACTCGACGATGTTTCCGTCGGTTTTCGATGCACCAGGACGACCCGGACGTTAGCCGTCACCGCTTCCCGTCCCACGTTAAACCTTTTACGCCACCCAATAAACTCGAGCACGTGACACGGTCACCTTCCCGTACACTTCGCTCGACGGTTTGGAAACGTTCCGTAATTCAACAGGAAATTTCAAATCAACGAACGTTCGATTTCGAAAACCCGGCACGGTTCAAACGACGCGCGAACCCAAACTAAATGACCGAAACGGATCAAAATCGTACGATCCGATGCACGTGTGGGAACCTACACATAGTTTTTAATTATTGTCCCGTTACGAACCGTCTAAACTCACCTAAACACACCTGGTACACGGACGAATATTACGACGATCTACGGACGGGACGCGCGAAACACAAAACCCCGCGATAATATATATATATATATATGTATAAACCGGGTCGGAGGGGTACGGTTTCTTGACGGCGGCGGACGTTAAGAGGATGATACCGCGCCGGCGACCATTTGCATACCGAATACTAATCGTGACGATAATCTTACGGACGCGCTCGTCGGACCGTATAAATCGCGCGAACGCGAATTACGACGGAATTGCGTCGCGCGACGTTATCACAATGCGCGGACTGACCTCCCCCCCCCGCCTCCCCTCACGCGCATTAACGCGGTAGCATTGTTCCGTTTTTCATTAAAATAGATTCATTCGATTCGGAGGACCCCCGGCGTCCGACCGACGCGCCGCCGCGGGACGCGACGACTTTGCGACAAAAAACGAACGCGTGCTTGCCCGGCCGAGACCGGAAGTCCAGTCGTCGCGGACCGGACGCGCCCGTCACGGGAGTCCCGGCGTCGTCACCGCGGTAGAGCTCCGGTACCGGATCTGGAGGTGGGATTGACGACCGATCACCGATCTCGTATATATCCGAACCAAGGCCGTAGCAGGAACACATTTTCGGGAGTGGGAGGGCGGTTTAAAACCGAATCATATATTTTCAACTATTAGATTTAAATACCAGACTATGTTTTGTACGACGAAATCGTGTGTAAATGCGGGTTAGGTAGTGTGTTTAATAATTTAGCGTAATAAATTCGATTTTTTTATAACTATTAAAAAGATTCCGAGAAGTTGAACCCCCGACTCCCCCTAAATACGGTCTTGGTCCGAACGTATTAATCATGTACGATGGGGTTAGATAAAACACGACAAAGTTTAATTGTTGTTCCGCGTTCGGCGCAATCACTACAGACCGACCAGGCATCGGACGCGTTTCGACACGGACAATTACCGGACGAGAGTTGTATTTTCGACTTGTAACGGTTACCGCCGGCCGCCGCACGGACCGATTTTTACTCTCCGAAAACGATTCTGTTCCAACTCGGTTATTGCTTGTGAACTTGTTAATATTTATTTTATTCGTACGCGTCCCCGCGTCCGTTTCCCCCGACGCGTCATTTAAGACGTCGCACTATCACGACTAATTGCGTGCATACGCGCTAAGTCTTCCTCGAGGCGTTGCCGTCTGCCCGTCCGTCTTTCACGGCGTTCGCCGCGGGCGGTACGCACAAACGCTTTTAATCGGGAACCGAGTCGCGCGGCCCGTACTAACAACAAAACGGCACGAGGCGTGGACGGAACGATCGCGTCGGGGGACTCGTCCTCCCCAGACGGCCTTTCAGGTTTTGTTCTCTAACTGCGAAACAACGTGCGCTGTGCGTTATTTTTGTGTGTCGAACGGTCGGAAACAATGTGATGCGTCGCGAGACGGGCAACGGGTTCCAAAAGACGACGGCCGAGAAACATTATTGTTGCGATGTAAACCACACGGGACGATCGTAAACGAAGGTTCGCAAACCGCACGTCGTATAATAAAAAAATAAAAAATCTTTCGCGTGGCGTTTGTGCGCAAAGGTGCGTGTATAAATGTGTATAACATTTTTTTCTTTAACGAGTCAACCCGATATTGCTATAAAATTTTTAAAATAAATTATCATTAAACGCGCGCGCGCACACACACATCTGCCGACAGAACGTTTTTATTTCTCTTCGAACACTGCCGGCGGTTAGGAGGAAATATCGAATCCGCAGCTGTGTACATATTTACTTACGCGGTCCACGCTAAACAGTCGGAAGACACGTTTGAATCCACAGGGCAGAATTTGTCGATAGGTCGGCTCGAGCACACGCGTTCGCGCGATGAGTTTATGAAAGTTTAAATTGATTTTTCGTGATTTCATTATACGTATTTGTCTATATTTGTCCGTTTCGATTGCGAAAATACCGTATAACGTTTCCCGGTGCGTGTATTTGTTTTGCCGTGTTGGCGTATTCTTTTCAACTGTACTCGAGCGCGGTTAACCGTGTGGGCGCGGCAAAAGCGCATAAGACGGTGTACTTTATTCGACGCGTCCCGTCGGTTTTTCAAGACAATTGCCGAAAGTTTTCGAAAAAAAAGCCTTTAAAATAGAATCGTATCCGTTTTTTTTTTTTTGGCGATTTTCGTTTGTTTCACGGTCCGAACACATATTTCTTTGGACGCGTGATATTACCAAAGCGTCCGTAAAGTCGTCGTTTCGTTTTTCTACCTCGAAAAACTACAAACAAACACAAACAGATTCTCTTTGAAGAATTTTTTTTTTTTTGTCGAACGCGATCTCATTCGTCACAGTTCTCCGCAAAATTACGATAACGATTAACACGATTTCCACTCGAACCGACATCCGCAGCCCGCTCGGCCGTATTATCGATTTTTCGTTTTATGATTCTCTCGAGTAACGTCGATTATTAAAAAAAAAAAAATACCACCGGTATCAACGGGTCTCGCGGATGATTGTAATACGACTTTTTCCCTCCCCCGCGCCACTTGACACGAACATAATTCGCGCGCGTAAACGATATTCGGTCTGTCGTGCGGGACATTTCCTGTTTTCGTTTTTCGCGACCCTAACGATCAATCCTGTTGGTCAACACGAAATCATTACCGTTTCATCACGATCTTCGGACGGAACGCAACAGGATTTCGCCGGTGGATCACGGGATCACGTGAACGTTCGTAACGCGCGCGCGCACACGTCGGCTGACGCGGTCGGACATCGGAACGCATTACGTTACGACAGTTCTATTATCGGGCCGTACGTTTAAATATCGTACACGAGGGGAACACGGCAAACGATAGACTCCGTCCACTAAGAACGTTAAAAAACCCACGAGCATAATTTGTCCGCGCGGCGTCCGGACGAAGCCATTCGTCTCCGGGACAATTGTCGTCGTTGTTATCGGGTGTGCGTTTTTTCGCGGACGTTTGCCCGGGAGGACGGATTCGAAAACGGGTGACGCGAACGGCGTCGGCAAATTAGCCGAAAGGAATTGACGTATTGACGGTGGGGACGGGCAATAAACGTGTGGGCGATGTTTTACGAGAAAAATCATTCGATACGTGCGTCGTGTTCCCCGTCGTTTTCCCGATGATCCGGCAAGAAAACGTAAAATCGCAACGCTCGCGACTATATTCCCCTTATTTTCGTTCCCTTTCCCCCCCCCCCCACTCGTCACTTTGCAGAGACGATAGCAATAATATTCGCCGGTGCGACTCGAGATTTTTATTGAACCGCCGCCGCCGCCGAGGTGAGTTCACGACGTTGCGGTTCGCGTGTGCAGCGGCGGATCGAGTAAACCGTCGTTCGAGACGATTCGGCCTGGCCGGGATAACGATCCGAGACGCGAACGCGTTTTCGGATGTTTAAAGTCGTTCGTTTTCCGTTTGATAACCACCCGACCCCCGGGAAAAAAGTACGGTCCGTTTGTTCTCGGCTCGATTTTCCGCATCACGTTCTAATAAACGAAAACGTTGTATAAGACGGCGGACAACCGCGACTTCGAAATGAACGTATCGAGGGGTTTCTTCTGTACGTCACGCCGATGACTTCTCGCGATGGCCCCGCTCTTGTTTATCATCATCATCATCATCATCATCATCGTTATTGTTTTGGAAAATCGAACATTTGTCCGTGAACGAACGGTTTATGTCCGCGTTCCGCCTCAATACGATTTCGCGTGTATATATGTGTGTGTGTTGTGTGCGTATCGATTTTATTTTTCGTGTAGAACACTCGGGTACAGACACGACCGAGTTTAATGGGGTATGTGGTTATGGGTTATGGGCGGAATGTAATGTGGTGGGGGGCTCCAAACAAATGACGATCTTCTTCCGTTTCGACGCCGTCGTACGTCAAGACAATAATAACAATGATGGTGTTGATTTCACCGATCAAACCAATCCAATCGTTTTTACGAAAAATTCTTCATCGCACTACGACATTTATTGTATAACTCCCGACCGGTGGCGGTCGAATGATTCGGAAGTCATGGGTGAGCGTGGGGATTTGGGTGATTTCTCAACACGAACTCTGATCGTTGCAAACGTAAGTCATCATTTAAGGATACGAGATCATTTTATTATTATTAAATTTATTTATTTATTTTTTTTTCTGGCCAATTCATCCAGTACTTCATCTGTAGCAGGGACGGACGCAGGCGGATGGATGTGAACCCTAGTTGGGTTTGTTAGAGAGGTCGTTTTTCGATTTTCTCAAAAGCGCCCAGAGAAAAACCCGTATAGGAACAATTAAAGCAGTTGTAAATTTTTTCCGCATATCCAAAAAATAGCAGGTTAGGTTTTAAGGAACCATATAACATCATCATCCGTGAGTGCAAAACAGACACGGCTTCTTAAATTCTGTGAAACACGCTGGGTAGGTTTCACCATCCGTAATAAATAATTGATGAGACGAAGCTTTTTTTTTTTTTTTTTTAAGGAGGACTAAGAATTGTAACTTCGTTCGGCATTTTCGTTTTTATCGGCAGCCACACGTCCAAGTATATGGCGATGTTTTTAACAAAGAACAATGTTCGAAAATTAGCCAATTTACTGTTTGATTAGAACCACCACCAGCGAGGGAAAAAAATATCGAGAAGTAACTAAACGGATAACAAATATTGTAGCTGCGTACGAAGAACGTGATTTAGAAAAATATTTAACTGGAATCGTTCATAATTTAGAACTTCGAAATTGATTAACCGAAAAGTCTTTAACCGTACACCGCTTAACAACGTAAACACGTGTCTAGAAAACGAATTTTTACGGTAAAAAAATATCTACGAATTCACTACCGTACGTATTATCAACTAAAACAATGATTATTAGAAAATATACAACACTCAACAGTGAACGTGAACGTGAAAACAGACGACGAACAAGTCAGTTGAATTCTGATTTTGCTTAGAGATTGGAACAGACATTAACAGACCATTAATTAGCTAAAAAAATCGATTAAACGATTAAAATTAAATTTTTTTGCTCGTTTTTTTTCCCAAAAACCCAGCGTCAGTTATCCTGCAGTAATGATTTAGATTTTTTCAACACAGAAAATCATTTTCGAAACGCGCGGACGCCGGGGGGCGTGTTGAGTCCGGCGGCGTCCGCGAAGTGAAATGCGTTTCCTTTTTCCTTCGGCCTCCGGACCGCCTTCGAGGCGGAACACCACTTTGCGATTTCGGGAAGACGTCGGAGTCGACGGCGAACGGATACGCCCCGACGGCGCGATAGTGGAACCCTTAAGGGCTCTGGTAATCGGGGGTATTTTCTGTCTTTGTCCGGCGCACGCGAAACATAGTGAAATGGACGTTCCGTGCCTCCGACGCACTAACTGGTCGACCTAGTTGCCTGTGGTCACCTAGGATTCTGAACGCAGAGTTGAATTCGTCGTGGTCTTTCCATTTTTTTTTTAACCCAAGAAAATTGATTTTGGAGGAGTCTAGGAGGGGAAAAAATTAAAAATGAAACGAAAACGAACAGCGACCAGAGGGACAACAACTCAAAACATGACACATATCGTTTTGCACGCGTTGTTGTCGTTCTCGCGTACGGACGCGATGCGAAATCGGTTTCCGCAACGCGATTCAAACAATATGATAAAAAAAAGACGGTCGCGATTCGCTACAAGCTTATAAAAAACAATACTGATGATTTACAAAAAAAAAAAAAAAAAACCTAACGCCAACAATTACGTAACGTCCAGACCAACAAAATATTTTTCCCCTCGAATTTCGGCGCGCGTCTCGGAAAATACTCGATTGTGTACTGTCGACGCTGAATAAAAAATAGAAGAAAAAAAATAGAAAAATATTATCTTTGTACGGTACCCTTAGCACGCGGTCGTCGACGGGTTTTTCGGGAGACCCATTGTACACACGTAAGTCGATTTTTTCTACGTCTACGCCGGTGTGTGTGTGTGTGTGTGTGTGTTTTTTTTTCCACTTTACTTTTTCGTCAGAAGAACCGGACGACGTTATCGGCGGTAAACACACGCGCGAGAATAAAGTACACGCATTATACGTACACCGGGGCCAAAGGTAGGCGTGCGTTTTCCGAACCGATATTCTGTACGTGCTCGTACACTGCATATATATTTTCGTCTCCCATCCTAACCTAACCCCAACGGCGTTTGTCGGTAAACGCCCCGAAAAAGGATCCTCGCGGCGGGACATGGTGATTTCATCGCTTTTCCTTCTGCTGCCGCGGCGGCGGCGGCGACGGGCTTACAATTTATACGAATGTTTTACGCGCTTTTGTTGATTTTCTCGTCCCACCTGCCGTCGCGATAGAACCGCACACGCGTACACGGAAATGGCGTGTTCGGTGAAGCCTGGTGGGTTGAGGGCGAGGGGGGGGGAAACACGTTTTCGGAGGCAGAAATTTTTTTTTTTAGGGTTTTGTTCGAATAATATTACCACTCGTTTTCGAAATATTCGATATTCGACGTTTTATCTCGCAGTTTGGAAAATAAAGCGCTAACATATATATATATATATATATATATATACACCCTGTAATGAATTGTATGCTATTGTTTTTATATAGTTTGTTTATTATTACATGAAATATTAATATACGCGTCTTAAAAGCAAACGGGTCACGAGGTATGTCACAGAAAATCGCTCGGTAACAAGGCAGTAAGGCGGGTCAGGTTAGAACAAATAAACGTGTACCTAGGAGGGCGACAGAATCCCAAACGCACGGTAGTATTCCGTTCCACCGTTTCGCCGTTGAACAGTAGTTTCCGAAGGGATAGGGTCAGTTCTCCATACTTTTGATAGGAGAAAAATTTGTTAACCGATTTTTGCGGACGTAGAAATACCAACATAGATAATTAAAATCCCACGTTCCAAATGTTCATTAATAAATTTACTGACCTTTGATTAGTTGAAAACAACAATAAATGTTTAACTTTTTCTACAATTAGAACTATAAAATAATGATTATCATAAATGGTAATATTACATAGACAATACAATATTACAGTATTAACCAAATAGAAATTCACTTTAAACAAAATTTTAAATCATATAAAAAATTTAAAAACTTATATTACGTGAACGTATGAAATATTATAGGTATAATAAAACATTTTAGTACTGTATCACTGTAACGACCGTTAAAAACCGTTAGACATCAAATACTCAAATACATTATTTCACATATTTAATGCAGAGTTGTACTTTTATCAGCAACCTCAAAAAAAAAAAAATTGAAATTACTTCTCTTATCAAAAGTATGGAGAACTGACCCTTATCCCGTTTCCGAACGGCTGGGCGGGATAACGATCCGCGCGAATCCGTTTCGGTTTTCGGCGTTCGCGGACGTTTCGTCGGCGAGGCGTTCACACCCATGCACACATTCTTCCGGAGGAGAGCGACCCGAGACGAACCCGGTCACAAAACAACGGGGTCGCCGCGTGTTTGTTCACCCGGTCTGTACAATCTGCGGTCCTGTTCGGCGCGCCGCCACGTACGTCGGGGTCCGTTGAAAAACGAACGACGTGTCGTCTCTGCGCCACGCGTCGGGTTTGTGGCCCCGGTCGTCGTCGTCGTTCCGAGGGACGCGACCGAACGGTGAAAATCGTCCGGTTCGGAGATGGCGACACAGACTTGAATGGTCGCGTCCGGGCGAAATCGCTCGTGAAAACGCCGTCGCGGTCGGCCCACGGGAATGAAACCTCCACGCGATTTTAATTTATTTGTTCGCCGCGCCGCCGCGTATACGAATTAATATCGCGAAGACTACGACCGGCCATAAAAACCTACGCGTTCCCCACGATCCTGTCCGATCGGATACCGACGTTCATGGTGTGTGGGGGAAGGTAGGGGGTTTCATTAACTCGCCCACTTGAAATACGTTCTACACGGGCGAGTGTTTTAATTTAATTTTATAACCTAAGCTGTACTATAATATATACGTGGATATTTAATTTTTTTTCATTTCGGAAAAATATTCTTTTCGACAACACGTTTACAAACGACCATATTCTTAGGTTGTTTGGAAAATTTCAAATAACTATTAGAAACGAGTATTACGACTGGAAAACAGATTGATCTCGCGAACAGCTTGCGTACCTCGAGTTTTAATCAATTTCGCTCGGCCGTATATTCAATAATATTCGGCACGCGTTTATCCGTATAAATATACATCATGACGAGCATGACGATTTTTCGGAACCATTGATTACGATATACGTCACATAATTGATATCAGGGAATGGTGCCGAATTTCTTGTCGGTTTTAGACAAATGTCTTAAAACCGGTTACGAGTGTTTGACGATAATATACATTTGACACGACCAATGACCGCTGTTTAATTTACCAAGAAAACTCCAGTCCAGTTGTTTAATAATTAATATTATTTGTATGTGTGTGTATAAGAAACGATGACTTTCGATCAGAAATCGTCGCGTGAGATTTGACAAAACGTAATACATACATTTTAATTTTGAACGTCCGTTTTCGTCGAAAAAAAATTAAACGAACAGATGTGATTTGGAAAAAATCCTATCGCGTCACAGATATCGCCGCGGCGGCTCGCTTTGTCACGCGTGACAATCGTAACAAACGATAAAAACTTCCGACGACTTTTAACGTGATATCGACTAATACGTAACACGCTTATCGTGGACGGACCAAACGATTGTGCGCACCTACGCGAGCGGTAACGCGGACGGCAAAACGGGTTATCGTGGAACGGTATATAACGCGGACGAAGAGACGTTTAAAAAACTAAAAAACGTTTTGTCGGTATTATTGTTATATTTTAAACGGGATTACCTGGACGCTGGTGTGTCGCTTAAGGCGATTTCCGTGGTTACGCGAACCGCGTAAAAATAACGCGACGACATGCCAACGCGGTACGGGCTCAATTAACTATCGTTGGACGAAAAACAGAAGAAAAATATCGATATCGACAGAGAGAATTCAATTTGCTCAGGTCGATCGAAACGAGACAACGTACGACGTGTACATGCATAACAAACATTAAATCGAAAACGTGATTGCACGGTAAAATATAATGGAACTAGGCCATTTGGACACTTAAGGATTGTTGTAGAACGAAAAAAATAATAATAATAATCATAAAACGTAACACCATTAACGATCGAGAGAGTATACCGACGAGACGAAAAAAAAAACAATATACGAGTTTATCGATTTCACGTGCTTTCGGTTCGATAAAATAAAACGCCAACTGTACACACGACCGTAATCACTTCACGCGTGGAGTAAACACGTTTCCTTCGATATTGTCAATAACACTCGTACCGTATCGATATCCACGTGGTGATTGTTTTTGAAAACGGCAAATTCGTTTGGGCCCGCGATGAAATTGTGCCTATCGAATTCGGATCGAACGACTCGGACGACGGAGATTCCGTGTTATCACGCGCACGACATTATTATTGACGCAATGACGAAAAAATTGAAGGGGGCCATAGACATACGTTTCCAGCTCTCATTTTAGTAATATTGAAGTTTTTTTTCATTTTTCTACATCAAAATTTAGTACTCCATTTGTACGAATTCGTACGACAATTTTCAAAAAAATTCCCCCTTCCCCCTCTCCGACATACTTAAAAAACCCGTTTTGCTGTGTCGCCAGCCCCCCCACTTTACAAATTTTAATTTTTTTTTCATAAAAAAATCAATTCCTATTTGTACGAATTTGTACAACCATTTTCAAATTAAATGGAAACAGAATTGATAAAATGTATTAATATAAAATAATTAACTAGTTACTAGTAATTATTAACTGTCGTGGACCTTTGTCCAGTATGATACTTTACTATTTTGGATACGTTAATAGATTTTTTTGTTTGTACCTTTGTCATTATTATAATAACCTTATATCAATAATAACTACTGATTTACTTAATAACATGAATATTGTAACACTATATATATGTAATATGTATTATTTTTAAGCTAGTTGATATTTGGTGTTAGATGTTGTCACTCTACCCATTTTCAAATATATTTACGATAATGTTTTAAATATAAATACACATTACATTATATTTCTTCTGTAATCGTTATTTGAAAACTCAACTCCACTCACAAATATATTGTAACCGGACATAGAAAACCCGGCTTATAACATAACTATATATACTATATTAACTATATTAACTAGTTACAATACATTTCTTATAAATACATTTACAATACAACTAATTATACACTATAATACAACATTTCACATAAAACAATTTTATATTCATTAATTCGTTTCAGTTTTTGTACGACCATTATTAAATACAAAAATATAATATTTATATATTACACTACCCCAATATTCACTATTATGTTTACAAATATATTACATTATCCAGTTGCATTCACTTGGCAACACCAAATGACAAAATAATGTAGTTTGCATATTCGCGTTTGAATAATGAAATGAAATACGAATAAAACTACCCGTAATCAAAATTTAAAATTGGAAGAAAACATTTAAATATAAAATTACCTATGTCTAATGATAAATTATTATCCATAGTTATTTATATAATATACAGTAGTATTTCTGTAGTTATTTATGGAATATACTGTAGTATTTCTGCCTCATCAAGTTATATACATGCATGCAATGAACATAATCCTATTCATTTCAAATTGTTGAAAATATTAATATCTAAAAATAATTTCATAATATTGTACGGTCGTTCCTGAAAAGCCTGTAAATCTAATTTTGTACTTACCTTTCGATAAATTATAAATAAATAAATAAATATATATATAAACGTCTTAAATATTTTATGAAAAAAAATTGACATTTATATGGAAGGGAGGCTGGCGACACAGCAAAACGGGTTTTTTGAGTATGGTGGAGAGGGGGAAGGGGGAATTCTTTTTGAAAATAGTCGTACAAAAACTGAAACAAATTAATGAATATAAAATTGTTTTATGTGAAATGTTGTATTATAGTGTATAATTAGTTGTATTGTAAATGTATTTATAAGAAATGTATTGTAACTAGTTAATATAGTTAATATAGTATATATAGTTATGTTGTAAGCCGGGTTTTCTATGTCCGGTTACAATATATTTGTGAGTGGAGTTGAGTTTTCAAATAACGATTACAGAAGAAATATAATGTAATGTGTATTTATATTTAAAACATTATCGTAAATATATTTGAAAATGGGTAGAGTGACAACATCTAACACCAAATATCAACTAGCTTAAAAATAATACATGTTACATATATATAGTGTTACAATATTCATGTTATTAAGTAAATCAGTAGTTATTATTGATATAAGGTTATTATAATAATAACAAAGGTACAAACAAAAAAATCTATTAACGTATCTAAAATAGTAAAGTATCATACTGGACAAAGGTCCACGACAGTTAATAATTACTAGTAACTAGTTAATTATTTTATATTAATACATTTTATCAATTCTGTTTCCATTTAATTTGAAAATGGTCGTACGAATTCATACAAATAGAGTACTAAATTTTGATGCAGAAAAATGAGAAAAAACTTCATTATTAAAAAAGTGGGGGCTGGAGACATATGTCTCCAGCCCCCCTTCAATTTTTTTATCATTACGTCAATAATAATGTCGTACAAATTCTGAAAATGGTCGTACAAATTCATACAAATAACGTACTAAATATCTGCATAAAAATTATAACGAATTTCAAAATTGGGGGGGCGGGCGACATGCACGTGCGATAAAACCGTATTTAAATCGTATTTAATCGCCGCCGCCGTCGGAACGACGTAATAAATAATTGTTTACGCCGAACACGTGAGGAGACAACTCGCTCTGTCCACTGTCGTCCCACGAGTTCCTCCAGCCTCGTGTCAAACCTTTCGTTAATTTTTCAGATTTTACACGATTCAACATTCCCGTCGACACCACGACTACGACAAAAGGTATTTTTCCTCTAAAGTGTACAGTATAAATTGTTTAATACATCTGGTACGTGATCGACGAGCACGACGGACATTCGCGCGGCTCGAGAAGGACGCGAAAAACGCGTCGGACGAAGCGCCGCCGACCGGACTCCGAACTCGGAGGTTCGAAAAAACCGAACGACCCGACGGGTCCGTAACCGCGGCGTTCGACACCGAATTTCCGCGCGAGCTGTTGCGAAACGGATCGCTGACCCGGGTGAGCCGTCGTCAAAACGCGTGCGCGGAACAACACTACGCACGAACAGTTCAAACGATACCTAATCGTTTGCTCGGTTGTAAAGTAAAAAGTAATATTTTTCGCACCGTGTCGTAAATAACAGGGCGACGACAAAAGAAATTACTTCGTTCCCGGACGGAGATCCGAGTATCCGGAATTTTTTTTTTTCGATGGGTCCCCCATCGGGGGGGTTAGTTAAAACATAACGAGTTTTAATCGTTGTGCGGAATCACTGCTGCAGACCGACAGGCATTGACGCGGACAATACTGTCATGAAAAACGCTGTCGACATTCGAAAACGTACTAGAAAATCCCATTACGAGACGAGAGCTCTATTTGATTTTATTATCTGAAAATGGTTTTATTATTCGATAATCGCGTACACCGATTCGGTAATTATTTGTAGATTTTTGAGTATTTTTAAAAAAAAATATTTCATCAGCAACAATTTTACGCACGCCGCTGCCCGTGTCGTCCACAGGGTGTCCGATGTCGGACCGCCCGGTCCACGAAATCTATTTTCCAACACGTCGCGATAATCGGTTTCGACCGTCCCGTCAGACCCGTCGAACTTACGCGTGAGGGGGTGAAACGTTAACGAGACGGGCGCGCTGAACATTCCGAACTCGTCGTTTTAGGGACACCCCCGAACGTTCGCCCGACCGTCAAGTCGTGTCCGCTAAAATCGTAATTATTTATTTCTGTTTTTTTTTTCGGTGGGAAAAAAACTGCTCGATACGTGCCGGTCATCAAATCGTTTCGCACGAGCTTTACACGTAATATCGAAGGCGGTAAAAAATGAAAATTAAAAAATAAATAATAATAATAACAGTTGATAAGCCGTAATCCGTTCGCACGCGACGTTAAAGTCAACACACTGTTGATTGCGGTTCTTTGTTCTGTGATAAACCGTATGCAAACGGTTATTGAAAGTATTTGTGGCGCGTACGAAACGCACAATAAACGGCACGCGATCTCGCCAGTTTTGTTTCGTCGTTATCCCGTACGATTTCATTCGCCAGCGTATTCCCGCGACGGCATCATTGATGGATGGTCGACGCGCTCGTAACCGAAATCAGTCGAACGGGAAAACAATTATTGTTATCATTATTGTTGTCGGCCGCCGTGGGTCACGTCGACCCGACCGAAGCCGACATTTCTCGGGACAATCGTAAACACGGCGGATCGTCGGTAAGAACAAATGGTTTTGCGTGTTTGACCCCGACAACAAGCGTTGTGAATACCGTACGGACGGCCCGACGACGAAAGTGTTGACATTTTGATATGGACGGCGAGTACACGAATACGCCCGCGATGAAAACCGACAGAACACGGACGGACGATTAGAAACGCGTGTCCACGGTGACGGTTAGGTCCTATTGTCGTCTCTTATCGCTTGTCGTGAAAATCTTTCGGACGTCACGTTTAAACCGTAAAACACACACGCACACGGCCCCGAGGATCGCGTCGGCCCGCGATCACCGACAGTGGTCGTCTTGCCGAACGTCGTCGTAACACACGACCTCAAGCGTAACGTCTGCGATTCGCGTCGCCGGTAAGTCGTGCAGTGGCGGCACCAGACATTTTTTCTAGGGGGGGGGGGGCAAAATCATTGCAAGTCGATCATGGAGTTTAATGAAAACCCGTCTATACGGGTGTAATATAAATTATCGAAATGCATAGAAAACACTATATTACTAGCGTTTTCTGATAAAATATAATCAATTTCGAAATACCAAATTAAATGGCGGTGTATTGTCTAAACGAACGCGCATGAAAAACAATACGACGAGTTACACAGCGAAAACATATGAAACACGGCAAACACATAAATACTTGAAATTTAAATTTTCGTTCGTCCTTTAACAGATAGGGTAAAGGTGGGGCAAAACCGAATTCGGGTAGGGCGCTTGTCCTACCTTGCTCCCCCCTTTAGCGCCGCCACTGAAGTCGTGCCCGACACGCCCGCGCGAGACATCGATCGTACGACTAGGCGTCCCGTCGCCACGTCGTAAGCGCCACCGCTTTTTGGTATCTCCGTTTCGACGTTTGACCGAAATCGAAATCGGAATGATAATGTCGCGAGAACCGTATTTGTTCCGTCTTTTACGAAAATAACCGTTTTGTGGGGTTTTTTTTTGTTACGGAAAATAAAAATAAAAAAAGAAGAGATTATTTGCGCGTCGTCTCGTTTTCAGTTGCGGCCAACAACGTGCGAGCACACCCGCCACCGACCGTCCCCACCGGTTTTCACCGCATCAGTGCCGCCGCGATCACGTCATTAGTCGTTTACACACGCGCGCGCGCACCGGGCCAAGTGACGAGAGCTGGCCCGTCTCGTCCGAGTGTCAACCACTCTTGTCCCGTTCGATCGGGCCGGTAAAAACCACAAGTAACGCGCGTTTCAAAGTGTCCGGGCAAGTGATTTTATCGATGAACGCCGTAGGTTCATGCATTCATCTGCCTGGCGGAACGGGGAACACAATGAAGACCAAACACGCCGGAACGTAAAACGACAATGTCGGCCGACAAACGTAACGCGCGATCAAATCATCGTCGTGGCAACGCGTATAATTCCGATATACGATATCGTGTGATACGTTCTTCTGATACGTATACGTTTTTTTCCCAAAACTTCGACTACCTCATAATCACGATCGCGTTTGGTTCGTAACCATATCTACAGCGGGCGCGCGTGTCATTCGATTACGATTGAAAAACACACGTTCCGCGGTAAACCGATACGGACTGTTGCAAATAGGTTTATCGTCGACAGCGACGGCGTGAACGTGAACCGTATGATTACTGTCGACGGGCATCAGAATAACACCGTTAATCTGTATTCCGTTACGCGACGTCAGGTCTTGCTCGGATTTAATACGGTTTCGAATATCGTCTTATAGATTACGAACAAAAAAAAAAACCCTCCCCCCAAAAAACACTTCAATAATAATCACATAACTCGTATATTGACTAACGTAATGAAAATTCTCCAAAAAAAAAAAAAAATACCGAAAAAATCGTAAATCTTAAATCACAATAGATTTCAAATCGTCTAGATCGTCGTTGGGATCGACGCGAGCGAAAAATATCATTGATCATGGTCGACGGACAAGCGACGGAAAATAAAGAAAAAACAACGGGGACGATTGACGTTCGACACGTACGCGCTGCATTCGTTTAGTGCCGTGCCGTTCCTGGTCGTAACGAGAAACATACGTACCGATCGCGTTTCGTTGTGAACAAACGTGTACACGCGATAAGTTCGAAACTTCGATTAGCGATTTCAAAACTATTGCCGTGATCGACTTCGCGACGCCCCGTCTATATGTACGTGTTGCATATCGTCGATTCGAAATGATGCTCCGAACGGAACACTTACGTTTGTTTTTCGGTCTCAAATATGCGTTTGCTTGGCTCGCGTTTCGACAAGCTGCCGTTTTGTAGTCGGGAAACGTCAAAACGCGACGGTCGTGGTAACTTTAATTGTTTACGTTATTATTCGAAATTACGCTTCGGAACACATAGTTCGGACCCTCGACTAAATATTTATCTTGTTATAAAAAAAAAAACCCCCCGTAGTGTCTACGTTGTGCTTTATTTATTTCATTAGCATTCGCGAATTTAAATTATACATTTTTATGTACTTTTTCGAATGAATCAAAAACACAAACGTTATTTATGCGTGAAACTTAACTGAAAAAAACACAGACAATGTAATAATGTAAACGACAAACACGAAATTAGCCAAAATACGTTAGTTGTATAAAACGTAATTTAAAAAAAAAATATATTTCGTACAATATCGACGGCGGCGTGAAGACAATTAAAAAAAAATAAAAGTCATCAACAATTATCACGTTATCACGCGTTTTACGATATCCATCTAGTCGAACGGTTTGTACGGTTTACGTTCATTTATATTTCTACAACTGATTTTTTTCCCCCCGTACGACTAGAATTCCATATATGTTCGCATTAAACGTGTAGTTTTATTTTTTTTCGTCTCGTACATCACAATAGGCACGGTGGGCTTATTTTTCGTTCCTCGTATTCGGTGATCATTTAATGATTTTTTTAATCACTACAACACGCCCTATCATTTCGCACAAGGAATGATCGCTCCAAAACTACTCGTTCGCCGTGTAACTGGCACCGAATATAACGTATCACGATCGGAGGAAAAAAACCGGTCGTTTTTTATCGAATATCCTAACAACGAAAATCGCACTACATACTTGGCGTGATGTCAATTAAACAATACACCCCCCCCCCCCCCCGGAACGACATATCTGACGTACGCGATGCGATTCAACGTGCGTTTTTCGCCGTACAAAAATCCAAACTTCGAAACGATTACGTTGTAAACGCGGATTAATTCTGTAACGACTAAAATCACATTTTTTTTTAATTAAAAAAAAAAACGCATCATAAACGCGTGTTCGGTTTCGGACACGGGAATTTCGTAACACGCGTTTATACGCACAGGAAGGGAATAACTCCGTTTCGGTTTGAACGCGTAATCATGTATTGAGTTGTCGGGCTGATCACGCACAGTTTCCAAAATGTTTAATCAACAATAAACCACCGAATAATTACTGTTATCGTTGCGATCGCGGGTTTCGATTATTTTAATACGATCTCGTTGTCGCCGTCCGTTCGGCGGCCGAACGCGATAGTTAATTGTTGTTTTCGTAGATCCATTATTAATTTATCACGCGAACGTTCGGCTGACAAAAACGAATATCGTTTCTGGGCCATAATTATAGAAAGCCACGTGACACGACCGTGGAAATCGAAACATTTCCCGAACACCCGCTCGCACGCGGACGGCACGCGTAATATATAAAGTCGCGTCGGAGGTAAAAAAAAAAAAAAACCATATAATACACACACACACACAAAATATTGATCGGCCCGCGACACCGTACAAATCGTCGGTTAACGTTTCAGCGAGACGGGCGTACAAGTCCGTGCCGGACCCGAAAACCGAACGTTTATTATTAATTTACTCGAGAACGCGGCACGTGTTAACAACGTGCAAGACAGATGTCCTACATCGACGGTCACTTGATAACAACAATTAGCCGTTCGAAAAACCTTACCAATCTTTAACCGGATAACAAAAAAATCGCATACAAAAGCATGTCGACGGTCTCTCGCGAACAACCGCGTTACCGAGTTTGCCGCCTATCCGAATGCGATGCACGTGACTTTCCATCACGATAGATTGAACGTACGAAAAATCCGACTTTGTAATTTTGAATTCTTAATGGCTCGTCAGTTTCTCGTTAGACCGAAGTGAAAAGTAACTCGTCGAGTTGATTAGTTTCTCGTCTAAAAATGTTCAAAGTCACGAAAAATAATAACTTTTTACTTTTTGACGCCTCCGCGGAAACTCGTCGACAACAAATTGTTTTAAAGTTAATCAAACGCTCTAGTAAAAAAAAAAAAAATGGATTTCGTTCGGGCTTTTGTTTTTTCGAAAAATCCGAACGAGACGGAAACGGGGCTAACGTTCGTACGACCCTAGGTTCGGTCGGCCTCGCGCTAATGAAAGCTGTGCTGCTTCGGCCACAAACCCGACTTTAGCCGACGACACGCTACCTTACAAAAAAAAAAACCACACAGAGATCACGAGCCAGCGATCGTCCAACTCTAAAATCGTATAAATTCGGCGATCCTGTGGTTCGAAAAGCGACGATTCCAATCAAACGAAGCAGTCGTATTCGACACAAGACCGACGGCCACTACATCGCCTGGTCGGGCCAAGTCATTTGAGTCTTGGAGCGACCGTGGACCGTGATAGCCCGATCCCCGCTAAACCGGAAGCTCGAAATCCGTTGTCGCCCGTGCACCGGGGTCCGCACGTGTCCCGGTCGAATCGCAACAACAAAATCGAAGCCGCACAAAACGCCTGCGTTCGCGTCATCGCTGGCCGTCCCGCCTTACGCGTCTCTGCGGTCGACGAACGCGTGTTTACGAACAGGTCCGCGAACTCGGTAGACCGACCGCGTCCGCGAAACGACGCGAAAAGAGATCACGGCCGTTCCGCGGGACCGTCGTTTAAAAATGGACTCTAAATGGACTAAAATCGTTTAGACGGAACACATAATAAACGGCCGGAGCCCGCGAAACGTGTCCCGCAGGCCCCAGGGGTACGTGGAGCACGGACCCGGTCCGTAATGTCAACAATCCCTCCGGCCGTACTACGAAAACGCGAGAGCATCGTTTGGATCGACACGGTCTGGCGCGTCCGTGATAAGTGTGGGCGAGAGCCAAAAAGGGGGAAAAGACCCCCGATCGGAAACGGCGAAAAGAGAATATATTTGTATGCGCGAGAAGAAGATCGACAATTCACCGGACGATCGTCGTCACTATTTTTTTTTTCGTCAGTGAACAAAAAACAAAACGCATGAATAATCTCGTATAAGAACGGGGGTTTTTTTTACGGCAGCACATAACCAACGTTTGATCCATTCACTGGACAAATCTACCAGCGGACTTTGCATCAAAATTCGAAAAATATTCCCAAAAAAAAATTGGTTCTCTAATCTTTCCAGATCTTCCATTGTCCACTTTAATCGACTTCGCGTGAGCCATACATTATTGCCAGCTCATGCTTACAAGCTCGGGCTTAACGATTCTCCTCTACGCACTCGGCATGTCTCCGAGAGAATTTGGCATCTCCACACACAAATACTATTCGATTGTCCTACCGTGCAATCCAAACACCTTAAAATCCATAAACGTTCCGTTCAACATATCCTCCATTCTAAACACTATCATAATTGCTTTTATTTTGGAAGCCGGATTCATAGTTTAATTTTGTATTATTATTATTATTACTGTTGTATACACTCGTAATTGTTGAGCTATCGTAGGGTTTGTTAGTTAGCTAATAAAAATGAAAAATAAATTCTCGAACGGACAGGCGCTCGCCGTTGTGATACCTCGCGCCCGGTATTCCGGGACGCCTTAATTAGTGAAAACGCGAACGAACGCGGAAAGGATTCCACATTACGTGGTCCTCCGAAAAGCACGTGCCCCGCGCAACTGCTCGGTTCGCGTGATTCGACACTACGGAAACCAAAACGACGACCGTGACTTCATACGACGACGGGGGGGACTCGGAGATAGTAACTAGTGGTTCCGCGTACACTCGCTCTTCGGCGGACGGGCCACGCGTATAACACCGACGTTTTTCGATTCCGAAATCACTATTTGCACATTCGTCCCCGCGAGGAAACCCGGCAGGCCGACCGACGCAGGGACCTAATCCAACGGCCGTCACGCGGTCTCAATCCTCTCGCGGCCGGTGTCTCGCGCGCGCGGGTCGATAAATCGACTCGGTCGAGCTGTACGCGTGCGTCGTCACATCCGCATTGTTATCATCATCGCGGCCAGCGGTCTCCGTCTACGGTACAGCTCTGTGTTTTATGAGTCGCGTTCGTACACGCGCTCTCCGCCACCACCACCACCACCACCCGTCCAAGACCGTTATGTCGAATGTTAGGCGTTAGAGAAAAACGGATCGACAATCCTGTTCACCTGTTCGGCACGAGACGAAATAGGCAAGTATGCAACTCGCCGCCACCTCTTGTACCAGTTTTTAAAAAATGTTTCAAGTACCAATGAAAACATGAAAAACAAAATGTTATGATGAAAACTGTTGTTAGATTTTGTTGATTTGTCGGGCGCATCATACACTCGTACGACCCTCGACGAACAACAATACGACAACGTAAAAAGAGAAAATATTTTATTTAAAATTTACTTGCTTCCGTAAATCCGTATCCAATTGGTCGGACATATTTGTTTCAATCGAAATCATTGCTAGTCCGCGAAATTCGAGATCGAACATAGTCTTCAATTGTTTCAAGTTTCGAGAAACTTCTTTTGTTAATTTCGTATTCCACGCTATTTAAAACTGTAGTAGGTACCTCCTAACCCGACTTTTTTTCTAATTCACATTTTCTCTCGTATTTCGCACCTAAAATACAAGACCTAGGAAATTGGTCACCCCTTGCGCCCGGTCCTGAGCGCAGCGTCGTCGGTCCAAAACAATCCGAATCGAACGTCGCCGGAATTCGCCAGTTCTGCTGCTTCTATCGTCGATCGTGCGTCATCGCGGTCGAGCATCTTGCCGTGTACCGGTAGCACGTCGAGAAACTCCCGCGGGAACGGAAGTTTGTTGTCCCCGTATCTACGATATCCCAACGGTTTTCGGACGTCCGCTGATAACATAACGTTTTGTACTTGAAAAAACCAACACCGATCGTTCACACTTTGTGACACGGTTGGTGTGCGCGTGTGCGTTGAAATTTTATAGTTTTTACATTGATTAACATTGGTCTGATTGAATTTTACAGAAATATAATAATAAGTTCGTCCGTACCTAACGTTTTATTTGTTTTTTTTTTTTTTTTGAAGGGAGGGGGTTCCATGACAAGCGGTTTTTTGAAAAAATACGATATTCATCGGAAATCAAAACCGTCGGAAATGTTCGTTTGGGAAGTTACGTGTTCAAAAAAAGCACGTTCCGCATTAGGAAACGTATTTACGCGGTGTTCCGTTTTTACGGCCGTTTCCCGTCAGGCCATCAGTTTTGTATTTATGTCCGCGCTAGTTAGTCGGCATTAGCGTCCACGCACGCACGCGTAACATTTAACAAACGAGATATTTCATTACCGCGCCGTATTCCTCGTCAGATGCGAACGATCAAAGGCGGCTACCAGTACATTACGACGGCAAGGAGAGCGACGGATACGAGTTGTTCAACGGCAATCAAAAGCGTCGACTCGTGGCATAGATCGTATTGCCGGTCCACTGATAACGTGAAATGTCCTACGAAGTGATTTGTCGGACCGTTTCTGTTATCAAACGTACCGTCGGAACGCGGAATACTTTAAACACGCGATACGAAAATGTTATGCGAATAATAATAATAATAATAGCTCAAATCTACCCACAAGGACGTTGTAGGAACGCGAGACGTGTGATAGTTCGAAATTGATTTCCAATCGATCGACGGTTTTTTAATTGATTCGGCCACTTTGGAAACGCGCGCCACCAGTGGAATCTTTTTAGAGGATTATTTTCACTTATAACTTTATCATTATTTTTTTGTCGAACGATTCCGTGTTGATCGTTTTTTCGGCAACGGCGTGTAACGAAAATAAAGTTTAAAACCGTATTTATAATTTAAGCTGACAATCGGATAAATAAATAAATAAATCGGAAGAAGAAAAAGTGTTTCGAATTTAAAATGCGCTTTCTCGACAATTATTTGTTATTTATTCATTTTCGGGAGACGGGTCGTGTCGTTGTTGCGAAGATTTTCTGATAATTTTTCCGACGGTTCCTTTTTCCCCGTGATTACAATTACTTTGCCCCGTTCGGGTCAACATTCCGTCCGGTGTTTTTCTTTTTGGTATGCGGCAAAGCGAACGTCGCGTATACACACCGATCGCCCGCGACAGTAAATATTTTATTTTCGCGTACAAAAACCAATAAACACGGATTTTCATGACGACGCGAAGTCGCGAAAGGGATTTCGGAAATGAGTTTCAGATACGTCCGAAAAACGTCTCGCCGCCGACGGACGCGTATCAAAATCAAAAAAAAAATAAATAAAATATTAATCACGGACGTTCGCTGCTGTTGTTATCGTATCGTTTTCGATTCGGCGGTGGTCGTGTGCGCGCGAGTCCCCGCGTCTGTTTTCTGTTTGCTCTCGCGGTTTATTAAGTTCGCACCGCGACCCGGATCTTTGAACAGCAGCTCAAGACGTCATTATCAGGACGTGCCGCGTGTTCGTTGTGTACGTATTGTGTCCGATCAATCGGGTCGCCGCCAAAACTGAACGCCGCCGCTATTGATTTATCGCCGACCGGTTAAATGTTTATTTACCGAACGCAACGGGTCCGCGGTCGATTGCCCGCCGAAAACGGTGCTCTCTTCGGTTTTCACGAGCGCAGAACCGTTTCACGGTTTATTTTTCGCGCGATTCCTTCTTCATTTATATACACACAAGGCCGTAACAGGAACACGTTTTCGGGGTGAGGGGCGGGGGGTGTCTAAAACCGAATCGTATGTTTTCAACTACTCGTTTTAAATACTGGATGTACGACGAAATCGTAAAAAACGTGTCTGCACCGTAATAATTTAGTTTAACGAATTCGATTTATGAAAAAGATTCGACTGTGGAGGGTACGGCCTTTTTTACACGCACAAAACGATTTCACGAATTATTACAATTTATGCGACATTCGTATTTCGAACTGTTTCGATTACGAATGAAACCTGTTAAATAATGTTCGGCGTGCCCGGTGTTATGCTCTCAAAAACCTAGTCGCGAAAGGGGGAAAGAAAAGAAAACTCGAAAATGACGAACAATATTCGTAGGGCTCAGACTGATACGGTTTTTACTTTAAACACGTGGATATCGAATATAATCACGATCCGTCGTGTGTTTTGGCGCAGCCGGTGGTTTGAACGGCTCAAAACGTACGGGCCAACGGAGGAGAATACGACGCGAAATGTTATAACGCGTGTCCTCCTATTCAATATTTGTAAGTTGTTTTTATTTACTACTAAAAGTAAAAAATAATTTGATACGACGTTTTTTTTCCGAGATCTAAAATAGTCGTCTAATGTGTGTTTTTTTTTTTTGGTTTAGATTAATCGTTGATTAATTCTACAGTTTTTTTTTATTTTATGTTTATGAAAACGTCAACATTTCTCTTAGTAGGCGACATTTTATTTAAATTTATTATATATATATAAAACACATTTAAATTAAAACAAATGTTGAAAATTGTTTAAAAATTACATCGTCGTGATCTAATTAAAAGTTTTATACGCGAAAATTTGTCCTAAAATTATACTTACGAAATGATTAACAAAAAACTTTTTTCGATTTCCATGTATTAGAATTAAATTAACGATATGTTTATTATAGCGCGAAAATATAACGATTATTCGAAAGGGAAAAAACTTCGTTGAAATATTTAACAGAAAACAAATAATTGGCATTTGCCGAATCTCCGTGGGACACTCGGTACAATATATATATATATATACACGTTAACGCATTACGTAACCTTCCGTCACAATGCTTCATCACAATAACTCTTAATAATGACTATAGTTAAATCGCGACTTAATTAAATAACAGAAAAGGCACAATACAAGACCGAACAAAAATCAATAGACGTATCGCGTTTAAAATATTTCGTTATTATTTTTCTTTTTTGTAAACTCGCCGTAACTAAAGCACAATTATTTTTAAGGAAAAAATAATTGCATATATTTTACTTGTAGAAGTGATTTTTTTTTTTATTTCGTGAAAATGGGTATTAGATTTTAAAATATTAAAATCTTTCAAAGAGGTGTATTATTTTCGTATTTTTTTTTTTGTACAAAACGAGCGGAGAAGCGAAAAACGTAAGCTAAAAAAAAAAAAAAAAACACCAAGCAGAGAGACGGTGTGCCCTTTTCGTATCCGCTTTGACCGCTGCAGAACATGGTACGAATATACGAATTTATATTAATATAATGAAAACCATATAACGGGTAATACTGTATTATTATATCTGGTAAATATTTTTATATTTCGTACGTTCGTCACTGCGTCGATTCGATTTCTTCAATGTTTTAATTAACATAATATATTGTTGATGATTATTACGGTTTAATAAAAACAAATTATTATCATTGTATTATTCGTCGTCGTTCGACAAAAACAAAAACACATTTCTGTCCTGACGTATTTTCGAACGTAGTCGAAGCGGTGAGTAATTCGAACGGGAGTGGCTCCGTTTTAGCCGGTGGACCCATCATCTCCCGACTCGTTTACCGCGTTATAGCCGCATGCGCGCAGGTGACACAACAGCGCTGCTATTGCCGGGAAATCGTCCCGGAAAAAATCCTAACCTGTCTACCGGTCGTCTGAGTGGCGAATCGAAATTATGGCGGCGAAAAATCCATTCCACGACGCACTCCCCTTCGTTTTCGGCGGACGCGTAATCGCGGAATGCACTGCACGAACGAGATCGACGCTGTGACGTCTACGTTCCGAAAGCCAATAGTGAAACGTTCGACAGCAGACCGTACAGACCCGTGTGCCGTGTGTCGAAACCGTGGCTGCCGATCTAGGCTAAAAATATAACGTACGCGCCCCTCTTCGCAGATCTATTAGGAACTACACTGGCGTGCGTATATTCATCTAGCGCAACGGTTCCCAACCTATGGTCCGCGAGGCATACCTATAAAATTTTAAAATATTTCAATTTTCCCTTTGGGCGTGTTACAAATATCACGTACCGACAAGCGTCACCTAAATTCTAATATCTGTGAAAAAATTGATTCTTATTTATGAGAAAAAATAATGTCTAAAAATGATGGTGGTCCGTGACGTATTGAAAGTTATCTAAGTGGTCCGTAGTGTCAAAAAGGTCGGGAACCACTGATCTAGCGCAACGACGGTTACAAAAAAAACAAAAAACGAAAAAAACCCGTTGATTCCACCGCTCTCGAAACACACTCCGCGGAAATTCGGAGAGCCATTCCGTACGTTTCGAAACAGGGGACAAACCGACGGACGGACGAATACTTGTGTATATACACACGCGTGTATCTACTGTCGACCGACGAACGCGCACAAGTCGCACAACGCTGAAAGACGCGAGAACTCCGTCGCGATACCACGTATTTTACGTATGACAAGAAACAAAAACCCGATAACAATCGTTTTCTCAGACGACAAATCCATATTTCGCGCGCACCGCCGGAAATTGCGCTATCCGCGTATCACAGAGACCGCGTAGTCTCAGTGCGGTTTATAATACGGTCGACTTCGGGCTGTGCACGCGGAAAACGATTTCGAACGCGACGCGGTAAGCCGGTTTCGTGGCGTGACTAGGTCGGTGTGAAAAAAAACGCAATCACTTATCACGATCATTCCGGGGCCTACGGCGAGACTATAAGACGCGCCGTGGCAATCACGTAATTACACGCGATAAGGGAACGGGCGCCGTGTCGACGACGACGTCCGTGAAAGAGATTCGTAACGGATATCGCGCGTGATCGTCCGTGTTTTCGGACGAGATCGGCAATGTGCATCGATCCGACGGGCCGCGGCGGTTCGACACATTTGAGAAAACGGCCGAAAGCAAACCGAACGCGGTCGCCCGCGTCGATTCGCAACACGATCAACATCACGTCCGTGCGACGATAGTTACTGACGATGCATTGGACTTGACCCGTTCACTCGTCGGACGACATACAAAACAATCCATACCACGACATTTTTCACCAGAACGTCGTCAATTGGTGCCGGAGGATGGTGATGGATTATTTTTAATTTTACAACCAAAAAACATTGTTTTTCCAATTTTCTACACGAGTGATTACGACGAAATGTTTTTTTTCTATTCATATCATTATCATTATTAATGGAAATCAATCGATAACCTGAACATACGAGGTTTATTCGTTGCGATAAACCTCTGTCCTAAAACGACGTGACAAATCACGCGGCGGCATGGGCCGTTTGTAGTTTTGAACATCGTTCGACGAGTAAATAGGTTGAGCGCAAAATATTAGAGACCGGGAAAAATAAAACGGAAAAGAATTTTTTCCCATTCGCTCGCCCTGCTTGGAGTATAAGCGACTAACTAACTCGTTTCAGATACACGTGCGAACCGTCAAAACAACAACAACGGCAAACCTATTACGACGTCGCGTACGTAATGAAAGGTCGACCGGAATGGAAACAAACGCGCGCGAGGTTAACATGAAGATATTGCCGTGACGTTTACACGCGTGCACGGTCAGGTCGGGCGGCGTCCGGCGGATTCGTCGTTTTTGTTTTTATTAATGGACATTTTGTGTTGCCCCATTACGGTTTCAACGATTACAACAATTACGTTCTAAGAAGAAAAAAAACAGAGAAAACGCAAGAAAAATACAATCAACAGACTGGCAACACGTTATACAACGTAAAAACACTGTACCGAAAAACCGGCTGAAAAGATAAAATATTTACAGCGAACGTCGTCGCAAGAGCATCGGAGACACAAAGGCGAGTCACTGAGACCTGACGCAAGAGCACGCCGACGGAGATGATCACGATCTAGACGGAGCCCAGTGAACTGAACGCTCCATTCGGGTTATAAATACGGAACCAAGGAGCTACCTCCTTGCATTCCACCGCCGTGTTGTCCGGTAAACCAGACCATTTCGTATACCACATATCTACGATAGATTTATTTTTTCAAGAGTTTGGATAAAATCGGAGTGAGGAATTTTTAACAGACGAACGTAAGATGGCGAGATGATCGGTTTTTTCGTTTGCCGCTACGACACGTACGAGCCGGAATCCACGAGAAACGTATGACGTATAGCCGGTTAGAGGCGGTTAGTAAGTGAACTAACGGGGTCAGGGACGAGGAGAATCCAAGACAGGACACGCACGGACCGTGTCGATAAGGTACCCAACACTCGGCTGTACAACTCGAAGAATAAATAGTGAAATCATCAATAGTGTTGGGAGATACAACAGCGCAGACGGAGACGAGACCGGCACGGTCGGTAAATATAATAAGAGTAGTCGAATTAGGAGAATTATAATTTATGCGATGCTGAAAGCGGACGTTTACGGGACCGTTAGATAAAGGACGAAAGTAAATCACGGGGAGCACTCAAGAATAATGGTCGTCTGTTGTGACGTCCGACGTGGCCCGATAACGAAGAAAACGGAGCAGATAACACGGGAACGCGAGAACGTCAGCTACGAATGTTATTGAGAGCGTTATAAGACGCGTGTCCGGGTGAAAATTACGTGTGGCCAATAAACAATCGCATGGACGTTTACGGGTACCGAAGGCAAATGCATGACGTCGAATAATCGGAAAACGCGTTTTAGAAACGTTTGATAACCGGTGATTTTGTATCGTCGGGCGTGTGCGCGCGCGTGTTTTTTTTGACACTACCGTTTTCGCGAGTATGACGACGACGTTCTAAAGCCACGAACCGAAAGTCGATTATTCGCGTATGACTTGTCTAACGTCTAACATAAATTGATAGGATCCGTTTCCACATAATACACGAGGACGGCGGCAGGTTAGTAGAGTTCTTTGAGATCGTGAAATGTTTGTCGAACGCACGTTGTTGTTGTTTTACGGGTCCGAATCGATTAATTGTCGCGCGTTTATACGGCGCGAACTACACGGACTTCTTTGTTGTTTTGTTTCGTTCGAGGGCGGGAAAACAATCGAGTTCTCCGCGTCGGTGGTGCGCACTCGCATTGTACACGCATACAAATAAATTCATATAATAAATAATTCGTCTTGTACACTGCAATAGAGCGCGCGCGCGTTAATTAACGGAGCAATAATAGTCGTCGACCTGTCGTCTCCCGCGAGAAATTAATTACGGCGGAGAAACATAAAACGAAGAAAACAGAGAACGCCGCGTCGGCGGACGGAGGACGGGAACAACAGAACAGAAGACTTTCTTCTGCGGACCGTCCGGCTGCTGTTACTTACGGGGGGACGATCGATCACCACGTACGAGATAACGGACCACAATTACGGTCGACCCCCGGGCTCTCTCTCTAGCACTCACATCTCTGTTCGCGCGAAGTAAACAACCGACTTCCGGTACCGCGTGCGCACGTATCGTTTTTTTCGTCAAAGAACTTCCGGGTTCGCGGGATTCTTATGGCCGATCCGTTACGGCGCCTCGGAGTTTTATCCCGAAAAATAACACCATGTCGATAACACCAGCGTGACGACAGTCTGTATTTGACAGTCAGACGCACATTTCACACGATTTCCGTCGCTACGCTTGCGCAGTCGTGCCGTATTTGTTTGTCTGCTTTCGCGCCACGCAACTCGAAAAACAAATCAAATTGAAACGCCGTCGAAAGACCGCCGGACCAGTCGACGTACGAAAATATATATCGCCGCGTGCAAACGGTCACGTGGTCGAACGTCTCGGGTTTTCAATCGGTCGACGAGTTTGAGAAACGGTATTAACTGTTCCCGTCACGCGGGAAAGGTCGAAAACCCAGACAACTCCCACGGCGACGGTCAGTATTATGATATTATGTAAATACGACTCTAGGCCGAGTCAATAATAGTAATAATAATGATAATAATAACGACGGACCCTGTCGACGGGTTAATCCGTCCGATTGTTTTTCGACGAATTTAAATTAAAAAAGTTTGCGTTATTAAATCTATACGTTTTACGTACGCACGACCGTGGCGAGATAACGGAGTCGTTTCTAGCGTGCGACACGAAACGAAGTGGAAAGGCGTTGGCCAAACCGACGGTCGCTGTCCCTGTTCTCCGCGTTATTACGATATAACATTTGATATATTATTATCGCCTCGCGACTGTTTACGTCGGCGCCGTTTATATTGTTTAAGGCACTGCGGCCTATTTACGGACAGCGTTCGGTTACACGGTTCGTATACGGTCGGACCCGTTATAACAATAATCGTAATGATAAATAACAACATTCCGAGCCGGGAGCGTATTAGCCGTAACGAGGTGTTCGGGGGAGAAAAAAAAAGAAATAATAATAATAATAATGTGCGGCGGATCATATTCGTATTTGTTCGTCCGTAAGCAAAAACTATCGGGGGACGGAATATTCCGAGGATTCGCCCAGTGAGCCGTTAAAAAATCCTGTTGTTTTTTTACGAACGCGGACCGCACGCCGTCGAAACAGATCGCGAAACGTCAACGGTACACGCGCGCGACACGGAACGGTAATAAACTTCTTAACCGACGGGAAAATTCTCCTTCCGACTAACCTAACCTAACGTATGGCGATGCCGAAATAACGTCACGGCGACCGCGCATCGAATTGTCGTCGAAACGAGCGGTTTTTTCCTATCTTACCTTTTTTTCTCAACCTCCCGTCGAGAAACGCGGTTCGTCACGCGAAAATCCGGCCGATAACGACTGCGTATTGCAACCGATTGAGTTGTGTACCCGCGCGGCGAATCGCTTGCACTACTGGACCACGCGGGCGTTAATTCGAAACCGTAACCGGGAAATCTCGAGACGGCGAGATTCTTAACGAAACTTCAGAGGTTAGCGAAACGTCGGGAATCGATTGCGGCCGACCGTGGCGATCGGAGAAAAAAAACACACACACCCCAACAAAGTTGTTATCCAGCCCACGAACGTATACACGTTTGGAAAAAAAAAACATAATAATAACGTTCGGCCGTCTGTTTGTCCGCGCGCGTCCCGTACGATCAAAGGTAGCAAAAAACAAACGGGACGTGAAACGCACGACGAAGAAACCGGGCGAATCGTATTTCGTCAAAAAAAAACACGGACGCACAACGTTAATAATTTTAATGCCGGTTAGGTCCGTATTCTCTTGGCGGGAAATCCAACAAACGTATGAATAATGTATATATATATATATAAATGGTAATGCAAGGACCTCGCAGCGGGTTAGGGGTTGCGGACGGACGGGACGAATGTCGATTCCGCGTCCAATAAGCTTATGGAAATGATCCCCGGGCACCGGTGACAAAACGTTTAATTCGAACGGAATTTTAAAACGCCGTGCGCGCCGAACGATTCTGAACGATATTTATATTTGAGTTTCGGACAAGACTTTCTTGTACGAGTTCTTGTTATCGGGACACGCGCGCTTCGGTCGACACGGTTCGCGGTACGGCAACAAGGTTAGGTTAGGTTTAACCATTGATTCGCGTTTTTTATGTTATGTCATTGAACACCGACCTTTTTCAATGTTCGAACTGGAACGCGAGATCGCGTTTTGTGTTCTTTTAAACGTGAAATTTTGCCTGTTATGATCTCACACGCGGTTGTTTTTAAAACGAAAATATTTAATTGAAAACAATAACAATACGTACGTTTAATTTTCTGATACGTGCGAAACGACTAGTGTGTGGCATACGTTTTTTTTTTTCGTACGTTACTTATCAATATTATCACTGTTATTGGTACGGTATATAATTATTGACGAAACGACCGCGTGTACAGGTAAACCCGACGGAATTATTATTAGAAAAAAAAAATAAATAAAACGTCGATTAAAAATATGGTACGGGTAGAGACGACAATAATTTTATCTCTCGCGGGAACGGGCACATTGGATTAAAATTAATTTTATATCGTACGAAATCCAACGGTGGTGCGTTCGAGTGCGGTAAAGGATTACGCGCGTATTATGCTCGAACCAAATTCTAAAACGGTTTATTTCCACAGTTCCTAGGAACGTTCTCCTGCGTGGGACATGATTTAAAAACCATATATATATATATATGCAGATTAAAACGTAGCTGTAAAGATAATTTTTAGCACAACGCTATCCTTATTGCGTTTCGAGCCGACCGTTGTACGCTAATACCGGTTTGATTTAATTACGCGGTTACTTCCAACCAGTATAAAATTACAACAGAATATAATGGATATGTCGCGCGAAGCGATTGCGACCGTTGAAATGTCATTATTATTATTATTATTATTATTGAAATTCGTGATCGAATCTAAACGTGATATCTATGCGACGAACCGTGAAAAATTCGGTAAAAACAACTCGGTCGCTTTTCCGAACATATCAATACACAAATAATAGCGGTAATTTCGTTCCCGTAGTTCGACATAATTATACAGCGCACGATAAAAATCGACTCGATCGACAGAAATTCCCGCGTGATCCCGTATCGTGCGCGTATGAAACACGAAAAAACAAAAAAAAAACTAATATAATTATTATTTACGTTAAAAAAAAAAAAAAAAAAACTGTGCCCAACGCGTGTACGCGGCGTCCGAATAAAAATATCACATTAAAATACATACACAATGTAGATAACAGCACGTGCATTAAACAGAATACATTATTGTAACACGGTAAACGGCAGACGGCCAACAAGGTGTAGGTTCGTTTGAAAAATAAAAAATATTAAAGTGCCGTAGTTTAATAATAAATCAAAGCGCCGGGCAACATTAATATTAATATAAAACATACTCGGTACGAGGGGAGGGGGGGGAACGGGGCGTTAAAAAAAGATTACATTAATTAAAACGACGTAGTAAAAAAAAAAAAAAAAACCATAAAAGGTGTCAGAATTAAAAGTCAAATATAATATTATCCTATTATTCTTTTGTCGTGTTTCGCCGACGTTTTCGAGTACTAAATAATAGAAGCAAGTTAATTTTCGGGTAAAAATTATCTTTTGCCATGCGATTGTTGCGTTCAGGAAGTGGGTACGCGAGTACAAAAGTAATAATAATAATAACTCGGCGCGCGCACGACGGTCGGAAGGCGTCACGGGGGGGCGGGAAGGAGAAACTAATAATTTTTTAAGACTTTATTACGGACTTAGTTGACATGCTTTACTTAATACCTCAATTACATTTGATAAACGGCTGTTTCGCGCAACGACACTGGATTACGGCGACTCCCCGTCCCGCGCAGACCGAACGGTCTTATCAAAACATATTTTACGAGCGCCTCCCCAACGCAATTGTTTGTTCGTTTGTTTTCTATTTTTGCACGGGATTTCCTTCGAAGCCGTGGAAGGGCACGCGACGTTCGATGTCGACGACTTTTGGCGGCGTGACGAAACCGCAACCGAGTGTTCGTCGGAAACCGGCGGAAACGAAGTGATGACGAGTCGTGTCGGAATGTCGCGCGAAGTGTGCATGGCCGCGGGGATGCCACGATGTGAAACTGCGAAACTATGACGAGAATCGAAGAAACCGTCCGAGCGGATCGACGTTTGACACTCGACAACAACAGCGACCTCGACGAACTTTCCGCCGACATATCTCTCAAAGCATTCTGAGCGAAATCGTGACGGAGAGTCGCGCGCGAGGTGGTTGCCGAGAAACGCTCACGTCTGAACACGTACCGAACTCGAACGCAACGAGAAGTTCAAAACCACTCGTCGAGCTCGCCGAGATCACGGCCACTTTTCCCAAAAAACTTCTCGTCTCCTCCGGATGGGATATTCGTCCTCCTGACGTCCGGATCTCACGTCCGGTCATCTAATCGCCTTTTCGCTGAGCTTAAAAAGTAGTTTTCAGACGGAAAACATTTTTTTTTTCTCTTTCTCTCTAACGGCGAAACGGGTGTAGGAGACTGTCGAACTGTTCTTATATGTGCCGTAAGTGTAATAATCTCCGTAGACCTGTACGAAAATATATGCATTTTTCGATTTTTCGATCCGCTGCGGCGACGCGGCTACGGACCGAGAATCCGGTCTTAAGGACGGCGAAGCTCAAATATAAAAATCGTGCGACCAACACGCGAAACGTATAGCAAATACTGTGAATCATGGGTATTATAATTCCAAAGCTAAATTAATGTTGAAATTTTAAAAACTAGTTATATAATATACACACAGGGGCACGATTTCATTGAAAGAACTGGATCTTAAGTTAATCCCGTGAACGTAATAGATTACCTACGGTGATGTGCGTTATTCAACAATCGCGTACATAGAAATTGCTCAGTACGGTATACCAGTTAGTTTTATTAACGTATTGATTTATTAGTATTATAGTAATTAACAATAATAATCAAAAATTGTTTACATTAACATAAATAAAATAATAATAAAATATTAACAATAATCGTTTTTTTTTTCACATTTTCTACAAAGAAATGATGGAAAACACCAAAAACGTCGTAAAAAACACGAGAAATATTCGAAGTATTGAAACAATTTGGTATGATTTCAAAACGGGCGTACAGACCGCCTTTAAAAATCAGTTCTATATATTTACTCGAATGTATATTGTTTTTAATTTTACAGCTACTCTTATGACTATCCAATACGTAATTATTTATGGTTTATGATGTTCGTATTGTTGCGGTTTTTTATTTATCTGTAGAATAAACATTTTATTAGACATCGAGATGGTCACGCGTCCGTAAACTGTTCCGTCTCGATACCGCAATTATTTTGTACATTTCTAAGTTCGAAATTACATATCTGCATGTTATGGCCGTAAAATTCGACAGCGAAATTTTTATAAGACGACAGCTGGTAATACCAAATCAATAGAGAGCACGCACGTCACGACGGAATCTAACGTTGCACGTTTAATTTTTGTACGCGCTTTCGCAACCAAAACTAAAAAATGTCCGTCGAACGTTCGCAAAAACGTTTCAAGACTGTTCAAAAAAAAAAAAAAAAAAAAAGAAGAAGAAGAAGAAGAATCGAAATCGACCGCCCCCACTCATTGTTCGCCGATTGTTTCGCGCCCACTTGATCTTTTTTCTTAATTGCAAACTTTCCCCCCCCCCATCATTATTATTACTATTATCATTGTTATTTCGGTTTTATTTTCATTTTTTTTCCGCGCAGACCGCATTAACCGTTACGGCAAACAAAAATCACGAGAGCTTGAACCTGTCTCCGTCGACTGCGTTTTAAATTAAAGACGGAAGTTTCCCCCAGGGATCCCGGACGTTTCTTCGGCCCGCGAAACTACACAAAATAACGTTTCGTTTTCGGGGATACGCGCGGGTTAGGTCGTTGCGGGCTTTTTATTTTCCGTATTTTTTTTTAATTACTAAAAACGGGCCGCGTACCTACCTACTCGTGTGCGCGCGCGTGTGATCGTCGTCAGGAAAACGGATGCCGAACGCGATATATCGTCGCCCTGTTAATTGTTTCGACATTGTGTGGCGTGCAAGGAAACGCAGTGTCGAAAGGACTTAGCAGTCGAACGTTAATCATGGAGGCGAAAAAACCGAGACTTTTAACGACGTCGTCGTAATTGCCCGGTGATATCCAGCCAACGAATCAGGACCGTGTCTCGTCGTGTTGTTATCGGACGTTCGACCGTCCGGCAAGGCAATCAACAAATACGTCGGCTTCGCTTTTACCCCGGCTCAGTTGAATCGTTCGCTCGGTACACACAACGTATCGCGCGCGAACGAAAAACGAACAAATAAACCGCGCGTGAAACAATACAACGGATACGTGGGACGGACAAATCAGTATTTATTCGCGGTGGTTTATTCACAAAACATAAAATATCATTTCGAACGCATAATAATAAATCCGGGGGTTTTTTTTTTTCAAAATAACGTCATTGTAAAATAAAAAAAAAAAATTACTTTTCAGCGGCGAAACGAACGAACGAACGAAAATAAAAACCCTACTTGTTCGAGCGATAAATTAATTCGTTTTATTAAGTATTTTTCATTTTTGTAAACAGTAACGTTCGGTTATCTGGACGTGTCGAATGCGACGAGACGGAATAAGACATCGAGTGACGCGACATCGTTGTCGTTACCGGCAATCGTCGCGCGCTCGTTTAAATCTACGAGAATACGGTCCGGATACGTTTTGCACGCATAAATCGTGACGATAATGGTCTAATTATTGTCGAATCCCGTACGAACGTTGCTACAATACGGCGGGACGGGCACGTGCTACCACAATAACGCGGGGAATTAAGAGGTACGTGAAGTTAGCGGGGTCATGAAAAGCACTAATTCCCGCTATACTGTCAATAATTAGTGCTCAATTAGTGCTCTCAGAATATATCAAAATTACAATTAGTGCTCAATCGTGCTATTAATTATCCGCAATCAAAATAATCCCCCGCTAACTTCACGCAGCGGGGTCATGGAGAGCACTAATTCCCGCTATACTGCCAATAATTAGTGCTCAATTAGTGCTCTCAGAATATACCAAAATTACAATTAGTGCCCAATCCAAACTCGAGAAATCGAGTTTTCAAATTTTGAGTTCAGCGGGGTCATGGAGAGCACTAATTTCCCGCTATACTGCCAATATTTAGTGCTTAATTAGTGCTTTCAGAAAATACCAAAATAAAAATTAGTGCTTCAAACGGTTCGTAACTTATTCACGGTTTAAGTACCCCAGAACCGTGAAGTTAGCGGGGTCATGAAATGCAATAATTCCCGCTGTACTGCCAATATTTAGTGCTTAATTAGTGCTTTCAGAAAATACCAAAATAAAAATTAGTGCTCAAACGGTTCGTCACTTATCTATCCACGGTTTAAGTACCCCAAAACCGTGAAGTTAGCGGGGTCATGAAAAGTAATAATTCCCGCTATACTGCCAATATTTAGTGCTTAATTAGTGCTTTTCAGAAAATACCAAAATAAAAATTAGTGCTCAAACGGTTCGTAACTTATTCACGGTTTAAGTACCCCGGAACCGTGAAGTTAGCGGGGTCATGAAAAGCAATAATTCCCGCTATACTGCCAATATTAGTGCTTAATTAGTGCTTTCAGAAAATACCAAAATAAAATTAGTGCTCAAACGGTTCGTAACTTATTCACGGTTTAAGTACCCCGGAACCGTGAAGTTTAGCGGGGTCATGAAAAGCAATAATTCCCGCTATACTGCCAATATTTAGTGCTTAATTAGTGCTTTCAGAAAATACCAAAATAAAAATTTAGTGCTCAAACGGTTCGTCACTTACCCATGGTTTAAGTAACCTTTTAGTCGAAACCATTGAGGTATACTTATCAATTTAAATAACAACTTTATATTTTTTTCTTTGTTGTATGTTTATTTTTTACATATACGTAAGTAAATTTTTGTTTTTATACATACAAATTCATGAATTATGAGTATTTATTTACATTTTATATGTTATATGTCTATATTTTCATAAATCCTTTATTTCATTTAATTTTCAGTTTTGTTTTTGTATTAATATGTGCTTTTGGGATGATTATGTATCCTGATTTTTTTTTTACAATTAAATGTACCTTGTATAGTTAAACCGAAAATGTTTTATTTACCAAGATATTTTTTTTTAAATATTTTGCCCAAACCCTACTTGTAGAAAATTATTGTTAATTTTAACTCATTTTGGAATACATAGCTTTTCCATCATCATAACATAAATATATATTGGGATTCCCAGGTTTCTTTTAATATAATATGATATTTGCATGTCTTATTGAATTAAAATACATTTATATATGGTTAATGTTGTACTAATTGACATCTTCCCTACAAAAAACAAAATATTGTAGGCACGTGACTTCCGCTTTATTGTTAGTGTATACATCGTTAGCTGAATTCGTCTTTACCACACTGATGCTTGACACCAAACGGGAAACAATTTAGTTTAAAAAGAAAGAAAATATACAGTTAATATAGTTTTCGTCACCACCTTATTTTTTTTTTATTATAAGTATGAACTTACAGCGTTTTAAATTTTCTGTTTTTTTAAAAGTTGGTAATTTTTTTGTTAAACCTGTAGTTGACATGACAAAAAACGGGCGCCAGTGGCCGATGTCAACACGTGATTGACACGAGTAAGCAGGCACCCATGGCCGGTGTCAACCCGTGGTTGACACTCGCAAATAATACTAATAATACGCGCGGCGACCAATCAATTAGTACAACATTAACCCTATATAAATGTATATAATTCAATAAGACATGCAAATATCATATTATATTAAAAGAAACCTGGGAATCCCAATATATATTTATGTTATGATGATGGAAAAGCTATGTATTCCAAAATGAGTTAAAATTAACAATAATTTCTACAAGTAGGGTTGGGCAAAATATTTAAAAAAAAATATCTTGGTAAATAAAACATTTTCGGTTTAACTATACAAGGTAATGTAATTAAATGTATGTAACAATTAAATGTTAATTGTAAAAAAAAATCAGGATACATAATCATCCCAAAAGCACATATTAATACAAAAACAAAAACTGAAAATTAAATGAAATAAAGGATTTATGAAAATATAGACATTATAACATATAAAATGTAAATAAATACTCATAATTCATGAATTTGTATGTATAAAAACAAAAATTTACTTACGTATATGTAAAAAATAAACATACAACAAAGAAAAAAATATATAAAGTTGTTATTTTAAATTGATAAGTAATACCTCAATGGTTTCGACTAAAAGGTTACTTAAACCATGGGTAAGTGACGAACCGTTTGAGCACTAATTTTTATTTTGGTATTTTCTGAAAGCACTAATTAAGCACTAAATATTGGCAGTATAGCGGGAATTATTGCTTTTCATGACCCCGCTAACTTCACGGTTCCGGGGTACTTAAACCGTGAATAAGTTACGAACCGTTTGAGCACTAATTTTTATTTTGGTATTTTCTGAAAGCACTAATTAAGCACTAAATATTGGCAGTATAGCGGGAATTATTACTTTTCATGACCCCGCTAACTTCACGGTTTTGGGGTACTTAAACCGTGGATAAGTGACGAACCGTTTGAGCACTAATTTTTATTTTGGTATTTTCTGAAAGCACTAATTAAGCACTAAATATTGGCAGTATAGCGGGAATTATTACTTTTCATGACCCCGCTAACTTCACGGTTTTGGGGTACTTAAACCGTGGATAAGTGACGAACCGTTTGAGCACTAATTTTTATTTTGGTATTTTCTGAAAGCACTAATTAAGCACTAAATATTGGCAGTACAGCGGGAATTATTGCATTTCATGACCCCGCTAACTTCACGGTTCTGGGGTACTTAAACCGTGAATAAGTTACGAACCGTTTGAGCACTAATTTTTAATTTTGGTATTTTCTGAAAGCACTAATTAAGCACTAAATATTGGCAGTATAGCGGGAATTAGTGCTCTCCATGACCCCGCTGAACTCAAAATTTGAAAACTCGATTTCTCGAGTTTGGATTGGGCACTAATTGTAATTTTGGTATATTCGAGCACTAATTGAGCACTAATTATTGGCAGTATAGCGGGAATTAGTGCTCTCCATGACCCCGCTGCGTGAAGTTAGCGGGGGATTATTTTGATTGCGGATAATTAATAGCACGATTGAGCACTAATTGTAATTTTGATATATTCTGAGAGCACTAATTGAGCACTAATTATTGACAGTATAGCGGGAATTAGTGCTTTTCATGACCCCGCTAACTTCACGTACCTGGAATTAAGTCCCCTCCCCACCGAACGTGTGTAGCTACGCGTGGGCTACGGGATTCGATCGATTGTTGTCCGCCGGACGGTGTAGGTTAGGTGACCGCGTGACGTGGAAAACAATAATTGTCTGATCGGCGATCGAAAGAAAAAAACAAAAACAAAAAACGAACGATAAAAAAAGCCGTCCGCGGTGGTTCCGGTTCAAAAACTCGCACGCGTTATTATCGGAAATAATCACGGCTTTCGTTCGAATTGCTCTTGATCCCGTTATCCATGCCGTATCGACTGGACGCGCCGTAATTACACCAAGACTAAACGAAAAGGGTTTGCTCTGGAGATTGCCCGCCTCGTCCGGTAAACGGTCTGTACATACGTACTCGTCGCGTTTAAATATCAAAATCCGTTTTACTCACGTGTTCGTGTATGGTCGCACACGGTTCGTTGGCACTTACCTGGAAACAAAAACAAAAACGACTCGATGTTATCATGATTTTTATCGCAATACATATTTAAATACATATACATATATATATATATAGACATTTACGATTTCCCGTCATAACCGTTTAACCGCGTGCAGACCAGACACGACCCGCCCGGAAGAGCGCTGGAAACCACGACTTAAACCAACGGTTATGTGATTTCCCGTCGAAATTTCGTCGATATCCGTCATGGTTATTATCGAACGAATCTCCAGGATTATAATAACCAGCTCTAAAACGCGTTAGACCATCGAAACAGTACATTAACGATTTAAAAGCGTACTTAAAAAATAATAATAATAAAAGCCATTACACGTATGTTAATTAATGTATTTGAGATTTTCCATTCGAAATCAGCCGTCGGTATCGAATCGTTTACTTTAAAGACTCTCGAAAACCTTGTAAGCCTTTAAAAAAAAAATTAAAAAAAAAAAACGACTGGAATGGAATTCGCACTCCGAATCAGACAGTCCGAAAAATACGAATGATCAACGTGAATCCACGCGTCCAAGGCGACTCCGACGGGGTCGGGGGTTCGCATCGACCGATAATCGCGTCGGGCTTGTTTGTGAAGAACAGACACAGATCTCTCCGATCCTACCGTACGATTTCTATAAAATATTAATTTTTTTCCGCGTTTTATCGAATCGTCGTCCGAACGTCATCAAAACGTATTGCCAAACTCGTCTTTAATTGTATGTCGGCCGTGCTCAAAACGATATTTTTGTCCGCATCGCGGGTAAGGACGGATCAAATGGCTCGGAAAATGTTCACCGCGACGCTTTTATTACGGAAATAATTGTTGTCGTCATTTCGATATTCACACCGTTGACCCGTGTTATGGCTCGACCGTACATATTTTGATTTCAATTTATAACATTTGCTCTATAAACACACTTTTCTTTTCTTCATTAATCCGTTTAATTTAATAGCGTACAATAGTTTTTTATATTACAAGTAATCTAGAACACTTGGATTTGTTTTCATTGAAAAATAAAAAACGTTTCCTATGATAATACATACGTTTAAGAACGATCGCGATCCCGTTCGAATGTGGATTCTACACGATTGATATTGTTGTTATCAATTTTAGGCTCAAGCGTAATCTGTTAAATTACTAACATCACGAACCACGTGACAAACGCCAAAACGGATTAGTGAACGAGTTCGACTGACAATTTCAGTATATACGAAGAGATGGGCATCGCGTGAAAACAATAATTAAAGTATAAATATAACGAAGTCGTGAAGATTTCAGAGTAAATGTTCTCTGGTTTTTGTACGTTATACACAAACACTATAAACATTTTCGTGTAGTTATGAAGTACGCGCGAAACATAATTACGACGGGTTTTTCAATTCGTCAACGTACGCTTTTTATCTTTCGCGTTAGGAAAATCAGTTTGGGGTAGTGTATTATTTTAATTGATCATTTTTTTTGTGATAACAAAATCGTATTTCATCAAACCCATCACCGTACGAGCGTAAAAAACGGTCCGTTCGTGTTGACAACACGATAAAAATAATCGAATAATTGATTTCAACGTTCGGCCGAAATATTTATATCGGTTTCGTTATCGACGGCGTATGGCACAAAGCGACAGACGAGAATGGTGAAATTTACATTGAAATTACTGATAAAACGCGTGTTCGCCGTATAAGATTTCGTAAACAAGGTGTAACCTCGCGCATAAAAAAAAATAAATATATAAATATACACAAGTATGTATGCATTAGCATAGTTTAACGGCACATATAACGTCTGCAATCAACGGCGGAGCTTTAAGTATAAAAACAGCATCACGAGCGAATATCACGATACACGTTAATAGTCAAATGGCGCGTCGGCCGACCCCCGTCTTATGATATAAAAGCCAAATCGGATGAAATAAAGCGCGTTTTAAGTATACGCTTTCGGTCGTGAACGTGTTATTTACGTTTGATATTTCCGATTATCTCTTTCGCCGCGTTCGGCCCATGCGCTAAAAAACAAACGTAACGGCGTAACGATAAAACATAAAAACGTGATGGCCTGTTCACATTGGATAACGCGAAAAAAGAAAACGACTCGTATCATCCACGCGGAAAATATTGTGTATTGTGTCGACGGCGGGGGCGGCGGCGGCATGTTCTAAACGAGAAGTAATACGCCGAACATTAGGACTTAAAAGTTGTGTCGACGATCAGACCGTGTAGACGCAGCAATATAGGGAGCGGTGCTAAATGTGGAGCACGCGCGAAGAACTCGCGGACGGTTTCAAAACCGAGCGAATTTTAGACCTGTACAAGTATCGAAAAAAAAAACCTCCCTCATTAAGTCGTTATATATATATCAATACTCCGATCCGGTTTCGATCGGAGTGAATGTTATTCCGAGTGTGCCATTCCGTTCGAACGTATTTATATGAATAGAATATTTATTCCGAAACGATAAACCACGGCTATCAATCTAAAAGATTTATTTTTATTCATTTTCCGGCCAAACGGTCGCCGAATCGCTACGTGTTTCTCTTCGTCCGACGACCGTGACGATCTCATACGTCTTCAAACGAGCTGAACATCCGTAAACGTTTCATCGAAGCCGATCCGGTAGTTTCGGTAACGGAGTTTCGCAATCACGGTACGTACGACAATTGTCTTTCCGCACGCATGCCATAAAATTTTCCGACGATCATCCTAAGCACGCTTGCTGTTTAACCACCGAATGTTACGCTATTCTGATTGCTCTTGAATTCATCAAATCGTGAGATCACAAAAAAATGTTTGACTGTACCAGACTCCCGATCATCTCTTTTGGCAATAAATTATATTAACACAAATCCACTATTTATTCGCTGGACTCCACGGTTGAGTTCGCATGGATACCAAGTCATGCTGGTATTTCTGGCAACGATACGGCCGATATTATCCCGCAAAAATAAAAATCCGAGATGTCCAATACTTAAAACTCTTGCTACCGATTTTCTCGCGCCCTTCAAATTGAAGCATAATAAAGCATGGCAAAGCGAATGGACATCATCAGCAGCCAAATTCACTACGTGGTATACATTTATATATATATATATATATATATATATACGTAACACCGACGGGGATCATATATCTCATATACGGTCTCTTAGTTCATCTTGATCCAGACGTCATATCGTACAATTTCCCCGACTCCGAATTTGGACATAATCTATTACCGGCGCACGCGTGCATACCATTTATCCTTAAATCACTCCCCATCTGCTGTACACGCCGTATAGTGATGGAGTTAGGTGCGATTCTAACCACATCGTTACGGATTTTGCCCGTCTCTCGTTTCTCCACGTCGTGATCTATTCCGATTTTCGTCGTTTAAAATATCGCGCATACGATCACACGTACTTACAAAGTCTGTACACACGGCCTCTGGCCAAGAGTCCCGACGAATACCGTGGCCGGTCGACCAGTGGATAATTGCAAATCGCGATTTTATCGGCCGGACGACGCGACCATCTCGTCACTGTACACATTTTATGCGTACTCGGCCTTGGCAAGAAACAATACGTCGAACATCAAATGCACGTTATCGTTTTACTCGATCCGATTTCAACGATATTCGAACAAAATATTTAATCATTTGTTTAAAAATCGAGTCGACGAATTTTCCCTTTCGTTTAAACTCGAGCACTGTGTTTATGGAAAAAGCGTCACAGCGAAATACGTTTCGTCAGATATTGTAATTATTTTTTTTTTTTTTTTTTTTGCGTACGGTGTATTTACAGACGTTTTAAAACTCTTTGTGTGAATTTCTGTGTGTGTGTGTGTTTTGACGCACTCGAGTCTACGCGTATTACAAACACACGTTACACGTATACAATTAACTCAAAAGCGAAAGCAAAAAACACGTTTACCGTTTACACGGTGTGCAGAGTTTTTGTACGCGTTTCCCGCGGTCCCTTTCCGCTCTCGTGGGCGTCTCGACAATTTTATATTTGCTAACGATTGATGCTAACGTCTTACGCACTACGAACGAGACGAGAACGTCGTGTTGTAAATATTGGCGACGGAGAGATATTTTTCGAAAACCGCGCGACCGAAGCAAAATGTTCGCCATAGAGCAGCGTCGTAAAAAGAAAAAGAACGTCCTTCTAACGAGCCGATAACGGTAAATAATAATAGTTTATTATTGATATATATATATATTACGTTTCCGGTCAACTCGTCAAATATTGTTAATAATTTTGTTTACAATACCGTATACACGACTTCAACACGAGCCCAAGTATTAATTCTCACTCTGTTGGCGTAATGTTCGCGCACCGTACGAAAGTAGTAGTAATATATATCCGTTGACAACAACGCTGTCGAGTGCCACATTTATTATTGTTACGTATAAGTTCGAAAATTGTTATTTATACGTTTGTGTGTTACGATTTTGCTTTTTTTTTTTTTGTTTTTTTTACCGATGACTACCTGTATTCTCTGCAACGCGATCAAATCAAATAATCGTTTGTTTACGTTAATCTGCGTTAAGGAATTACGTCGAAACCGATTGTTGCGTGATTCATCGTTAAAACGAATTTCGGAATTCCTCTTAGAAAAATATTATAATTTCAAACTATAATAATGACTATTTGACTGACAAGTAATTTTTTTTTTTTTATGAAGTTTAGCGGTCGAATAACCTTCCAAATGTAAAATCACCGAGTAAAAAAGTTTTCGCGTTTTTTTTTTTTAAAAAAAACCCATTTCCGCCCTGCGACGTATAAAAAAAATAAACATGTTATTATTATTAATATTTTGTTGTGTGTACAATACGTTTCGTGTGCAACTTTCAATCGGTCTGATTCGGTAATTTTGTTTTAACTTCGTACGTCGATCCGACCACTAAAAAATAAACGAACAATAACAATAATTTTCGATTATCGTTTTTGTAATACAACGGTCGCACGTGCGTGCGCGAAACCGAATCGTCTGAAAATATTTTCACAGCGCGTATAAAAATAGTAAAAAAAAAAAAAAAAAAAAAAAAAAAAAAACGCCGCGCTGAATAATTTAACGTTTCCCGTTCTACGGACACACACGTAAACGGCGAACAACAGAAAAATAAAAAAATTCATAGGTCTCGGTGTCCATATTCGTATACACCGTACGTACATAAGACAAATTTTTCGTTAGTCTCGACACCAGTGAAACCGTCACGTCAAAAACGCCGACACCACGTTACCGCGCCGATACCGTGGTAATAATAACCGGAGGCGACTTTTGTGTCGGCCGCGTGACGCGACGCGTGAAATACGAGGCGAATTAGCCAACAGGTGAACGCACAAATCCCCGTCGGCCCGTCGTCCCGGCGAAATGTGCATTATTCATTATGCACGAGAGTTTATCCGCAAGCCGCGCGGGGACCAACGCTCCGTCTTATTATTATTATTATTTTTTTTTTCCCCGATACTCACTTTAAGCCGGAAAAGAAATCCCGCGACTCTCTCTTCCCGTCTGTCGCTCTACCTCCCACGTCACACTCCCATTCTCTCTCTCCCTCTCTCTCTCCACGTTCCTGTCTCCGGAGGTGAACCCGTCCGTCGCCGATTTCGACACAGTCCACGATAATAAATACGCGAACAAGCCGCGTCTGTTTTTTAAAATTTTGTTTTATTATACGACGGCCGTAGATAAACGCGTTATCGAGGACGACGAGCGAGTGGCTTTTTGTTTTAAACGAGTTTGGGTTAAGTCAATTTAAAAAATAAAATTAAAAAACTTGCCTAGTTTAGCGAAACGCTATATCAGAAAACTGAGAAAAAATGTGACTTCAAAAGTCAAATTATCGGCTAAAAAGTTGCCCGACAATTCACCGATCGGTAAGATACCATCGGTTTTCGTGAACTACCGTATTCTCGAGTTGTTCGCCGCCTACACACAATACATATGTTTACGGTTTTTATCACAATAACATTGAATAACAAGGCAAACGTACGAAACAGTTACAGACGAATTTCGGTTATACATTATAATGTTGAAATTTAACTTTGCCGCGTAACTTCGTAATTTTGAATAATAACTCGTTAAGTTCACGTAACATCGAAGTAAAAAGCAGCTCGTTAAGTTAATGGCCGTCTTGAATTACTCATCTCGTCGGGTTAAAAGTTTTAAAAATTAATAACATAACTCTTAACTTTTTAATTCGTTAACGGCCGGCCTCGCATATCGCGTGTTATTCTTTCAGATCTGTGCTGTAGAGGCCGAAAACTTCCGACAAAAAAACGCATACGAGGGATAAAAAACCAGTTTGCTCTTTTTACCGGATAATTATCGTATATTGTTTTATGATTTTCCATGATTTTCCGGCGACAGGTTTTTGTTATTTTTACGTTTCTGTTTTTCGACATTTTTCCGGCATTTCGTTTGGACACGATATCACACACAACAACACGTGCCGTAACAATAAAATAATTAAAACGGTCGTACTACAATGGACAGTCGCGTGTGGACGCGTATATTTTACACTGTTTTGTACGCGGATTAGTGTTATCCTTTATAAACGTAATGTTTTTTTTTAATTTTTTTTTATTTTTTAATCTCGGTGACCCAAAAACAAAATGTACATAAACGTTGCCCCGCTTTTGTCCGGCCAATAACAATGACCTCCGCGGGCCCGTTGCTGTTGCTCCGGAACGTACACTCAATGGTCAACCGTCCCGAGCGCGAGAAAAACAACAACACCGTCTCCGCGGTCGTCTATTCCGTTCCGTCTCGACCGGGCGCGTATCTCCGCCGGAGACGTAGTCTATTGCCCACCCAACCGTACCGCGTGTAATATATACGTATACGTACGTACGTGTGTGTGTGTAGGTACGTATAAAAAATACGTCTCGTTCGAAAATGAGACGGAGAAATCGTTTATCGGATCGTTCGGGTCGTCGGGCTTCGCGCGCGTATGTCGTCGAAACGCGCCAACTCTCGACGGTCTGGCGATCACTACAGTTTTCACGATGGCGGTGGTTTTTGTTAAAAAATCTTCCCTCTCTGGTAACGGTGAGTGACGTTTACGCGTGCACTCGACACTCCACGCACACTCGTGTATAACACGGCCGCGTCGTCGCGCCGCACAAAAAGAATACACGCGGCGGTTTAACGATTTATTATTATTATTCCCGATGGTTATTTCGATCGGTTGGACGCGAACAACAGACGGTCGTCCGGCGGAACAAAACGCAACGGAAACGGATCAAAACGATACCATTGCGGTTTTCTCGGAGTTTTCCGTCGCGAAAACGTCTCCGGACCATAAACAATACGAAGAAACCAGTAATAACAATAAAAACGATAATAACGGTGTACACGGTTTGAATAAAATAATAATAATACCTAACCTAACAGTTAAACGACGTTAACCGTACACACGCACACGCCATACACGGAGGATACGTAACGTTATGCGTTCGAATTAGCGTTTTCATCCCGACGGCGCGATAATCGATAGTTTTCAATGAAATCAATCGGGCGACTTCGCAGTAGTCGTGTATTTCTGATAGTGTTTTTGTCGAACGAGTAGTAGCTATCAGGACAATAATGTCGTTCTGATGTGCGGCACGCGATCGTGTTATATATATATACATATACAATTCAAACGACTACGATCGAGATTTTAATTAAAATTTCCTCGAGTCCTAATTGGTTTGGCGATAAATCAGGAAGACGTTGTAATATTCGATTCAGCTATAAAAATAATATTCGAAAGTATTATAATGAAATACGATCGGGGGTTTTTTTTCCCCGACCCGAAGTATTTTTATGGTTTTAATTGCACGGAAACGTATTAAAAAAAATTTGTTTTCGTAATTACGTGTATATCTGTGATTTCTGTGATCGTAATAACTCTGATGAAATTAAAAAAAAAAAAAATCGCCATCGAACCGCATCCCGTTAAAAACAATGTTGTTGTTTTGCGAGAGAGAGAGAAATAATGAAATCGTTACGATAACGACAACGGCTTAGATAAAACTATGGTCTGGACTTCCATCTATCAATCGCGGCCCGTTGCTGCCGCCACGCGTGTTCGTTTACGTTCACGTGCGCCGTTTTCGCGGTGAAAAACAAAAGGGCGGCAAACACGTATTACGATATCGGGCGGCCGACTGTGGACGGATAAAAAAATGAACGCCGGTCACTGTCGTGTATTTTCGTTGTGTGCGGGAAACGGCGAGTCGGTTAAACGAGTTGACGGAAGCGTTTGGAGTTCTCGAAGAGACCACACGACGTAATAGCAAACACGTGTTACGAATCTAAAAATTAATCACTCCGGCCCGCCGTCGTCCGTCGTTGTCGGTCGAAAACGTTTGATCGTCGCGAATGGTCCGAAAAAACTCCCGACCGAGGTTTTTAACGATTGTCACGTCTAAAACAGAGTCCAAGACCGAGGCAGGTTTTGGATACCCGTGATCTAGGCGAAACCGGTCCGCGAAATTTACAGCGTGTACGTTTGGACGAACACGCCGTTAACGGTCGTCAACAGCACGGAGTTATTAGCGAAGTCGGTATTGTGTCGCACTTGTGTATCGATTGAAATCGCGTAAGACGTACGCGTTTATCCGTGTATAGCGGCGCGTGTGATAATACGAATCACGGGCGAACAACCGATTTGCCGGTCGACTCTTGTGACGTTTTCATCGTTTCGTTATCGCGTGCAAACGCGGCGGACAATTACTTTCACGCGTTTGATGTCGTACTTATGTGGCAGGAGTGGTAAATGTGTTAACGACACGTCCGTGTTGCTCTGGTACAAGCGCGGATGAATACATATTACGATTTTAGAAAACGTATCGGCGTGTTGTCGCAGTGGGTCAAAAGCGCGCGGCGGTCCGTTATCCGACCGTCTACGTTTCGACGCAGTTTGAAAGCTGACGTTGAAACATCGTTTTTAATTTTTTAGCTGACGTCATTGACGAAATCAGACTACGAACGAAAAACTAAAACGCCCGGCATTGCGATGGGAAAACAACGCGAATAAATAACATGCGTGCGTGAAACGTGTACAAAACATCTGTTAAATAGAATCATTCCGCCCGCCGGTCGCTCCTCCACATTATCACATTATCATCCCGAAGTATTATACAATTGCCCGTTTTTTCCGGTCTTACGTGGAGCAGTTCGCGGATTGCCGGCGCTCGTGGACAAAGCGCATAATGTAAACGAACCGACACGCTTTAAATTGTTTTTACTCGCGCGTTGGGGGTTGCATAATGAACGAACTACTAAAACGCGGTATCATAGAAAAAAAAAAACAAATTAATGTTTTACCGAGCACGATAATTTATTTAAACGACGCGCGTGGTCCGAAAACACCGGACGTGCGATTTTTCACGAAAATTTTTCACTCACGTCTACACGACGAACGCGTGATGATCGTTATTTTTCGAACAAATGTCGTTGTGTTCGGTTCCTTTTTTCTTTCTCCTCCTCGTTCCTCATCGCGCACATCGTACATTGGCGTCTCGTCCGTCCGCATTTCCTGCTGACGGATCGCCTGCCCCTAAGAGCGTTCCAACAACTCTCCCCCGGTCCTCCGACGCGTCGCAAACGAATACTACATTGTACGGTCAGTGTCGTGGCACTCTGACGATTCTACCCTACTGTGCGAGTGTCCCGCGTAACATCCGTGGCCGACGTCCGCGCGAATCCGCGTTTGGGCCATGCCAATTCTTTAATAAACGCGCGAAAAAGTGATTTCGACGAGTTTTAAAAAAAAATATGCCTATCGTTTTTCGATAGCGACGATGTATTAAATCTGTGAAGAGCGACCGAGTGATATTTACAATAACGTTTTATTACCTTCAGTTCGGGTTTTATGTTTTTAGATTCAAACTGTTACGTATAATGACATTATACTATGGTCGTAAAAACGAAACGAATTACAGAACGTGTTGAATACATGCGATACCAGCTGTGGTTTTAGAGGTTATTTTTTTTAATTTTTACCGTGTACGTACATTTTTATGTATATTCAATATGCTACGTAAAATAATTTTAGTACATAATACTTTACTATCAAAAAAAAAAAAATAAATAAATTCTTTAAAAACGAAACACAGTTAGGGAAGAATATTTTTGACGTAAAAAATAATATGTCGTTACGTATAACTCGTAATCGTAAAATCGAGAATATTCAGTCGACCCTTTCAGGCGCGGGTTTAGAAATTACAAAAAAAGTGACTAATATATATATATACACGTTATGTAAATAATAATTTATTTTATAGTCTGTACTCGTTTTTAACTTCGCAGTATAACTCATGGTGTGAGTATAAATTCAATGTCGCACAATTTTATGATAATCGATAAAGTAGAAAAGTGTTTGAAAAAATGCGAAATATCGGAACGAGTTTACGTTAAAAAAAAAAAATCTGTATCGAGACAAAAAAAGGTTTACACCAAACTATATATAAAAATTAAAAACGTCGAGTTTAAACCCGTCGCGTCACCGACGGTCACATTTGTTTTGCATCCTGAACGTAAACAAAATGTCGAATAAAAACCGTTTTATAACATAATGCGTGACGTGTTGTTTACGATACACGCGCCATTCGTATGGAACCGCGTAATGGCTTTAAAATAATAATAATAATAATCGATTTCTTTAAACGATCATGACGGGAGTTCATAAAGGATCGTGCGCGCACAAATCGCGAACGTTTCCAATATCGTTTATCAATTATTGTTGACGTCAAATTATCAACGGCGACGAAACGTGATGGCCGCCGTTTGACAATATTGATTTGCCCGGCGCGCCGCGTACTTACGTTACACTCGAACCAAAGACACTTCAGACTATATCGCACGTACGTGCTATCATAATAATAAACCGCTTCGGGCCAACACGTTCGGCACGCGTGTCCGGACAACAATACATCGATTGAGCAATCCGAATCCGAACGGCACACACTAACTGACGCGTACAATATCCAACAAAGCCAAATCATCATAAACATCATCGAAAACAAGATACGAACACCTTCTGCGCTGGTAAAGGTTTCTGGCCCTGTATAGTGACCACTGGTCGAATTGAGGAAAGAACAGTACGAGTACTCTGAAGGCTTCCAAAAGTCGTCGCGTCCTCAACACGTTTTTAGATACTCGAAAAGTTCATCGTTGCCGTCTGTCGCGTTTACCGATAATTCGAGCGTGGAAAATAAGTGATAACTAACAACGTGGAGTCAATCACAATTCAACGAATAACACAGAATACGAGTATAGGTGATTTGTAGACCGATAGTCGCGTTTGCGGACCGACAAATAGTGTGAAAACCCATAGACCATAATCGGCATCTGCTGGCCATATTGCGATGACTGGCGGTAATACCAAACGTATTATTTCGTCAACATAACAATATTATTTTATGTTTCGTCGACTGGTGGAAAAACGAATACCGTGCCCCGCGTTCCGCTTTGAAAACAAAAAATAGTAGAAATATTTGAAAAATAAACGGGCTTCAAGCCACGCAAGCTCGTTTACCCGTGACAAGCGTACGCGATATCCGTAAACGCCGATCGTCCGGCAGTGGAACGCTTTTAAGCTTTTTGATCGAGATCCGATCATCCCGATCGAGTTCTCGTCTGTCCTCAATGCCAACAATGCTAACAGTGTGAGTGACCGTTGGATAAATCGCGAAATACCGTTGCGGCCGATTCACACGATTTCGGGAACGGTGTTCGAGACGAAGACCCATATTCGTTCATAGAAACGTCGCGAATAACGAACTGTAAATTGCAGTCCGCCCAAGTGGTCGGGCGGCGTTCGCGAGATCAGAAAGCGGCAATCTGGCCGGGAGGGAACACGGTCGCGAAAACGGGTCTCCGCCGTCGCGGAAACGCGAGAAGCTTGTCGCGAAACCAGTCCGGACGGCCGAATCCGAAGACGTCCGTCGGCCGTCAGCTGTTACGGACGCGGTTACCGGGCAGCGGAAACGACGTTTCGTTTGTTCCGGCGAAAGGGGCCGAAAAAAGAAACCCGGTAAAAAAGCCGAAACGCCGGAAACGCGACCGTAATGCGAGACACACGGCCGTCATGAACCGGAAACGCGTTCGTCGCCGACGTCCGCCGCCGCCGCCGCTGCTGCTGCTGTACGCGCTGGCCGCGTTGTCCGCGTCGTCCGCCATCGAAGCGACCTCGGACCCGTACGCCGCGGCCCGTCGCGGACGCACGCCCGAAACCGTCGCGGTCCCGTTCCACGGCATGTTCTTATACCGACCGGCTTATCCGTTCTTTATGGTCTTAACCCGTTCGCGTTTGTTTTACGCGACGAAAAACGTTCGGACGCGTGTATTTATTTTTTTTTGGGGACTTTTTTTTGAGACTTTTTACGAGAGAGGAACCCCCCCCCCTCCCTCTACCGATGATCTGGTAGAACGTAACGCGAGTTAGACTCGGTCGGTTCGCGTTACGCACGGTTAACAATCACGAACTAAATAACGAAATTACGAACAACCGGATAACTCGGCGCAGACGTATGTTAATCCTGTAGTTTTAGACTACCAAGCCTTGGGGGGGGGGAGGGACGGCACGTTGTCGAACTAATCGAGTTTCGCGAAAACTTTTTGCCACACCGAGCGTATCGTTCCGCAAACGCGAATGCGCCCCGTAACGTTTTGTAACGTTCGTCCGTCGACGGTGCGCAGCAGACGGTGCCGGCCGATCGGGCACGACGGCGGCGGCGGCGGCGTACGACGACAACGGGAAAGGGGCTACGGACGCGTCGTCGCGGCGGTGCTACAAGATCAAGTACACGACGGCCAAGACGACGACGGAACGTTGGTCGCCGAAATTGAAAAAGTGTGCCGCGCCGCGGACGACGGCGATGGCGACGACGGCGGCGACGACGACGACGACGACGACGACGAGGCACGCGGACGATTGCGACGCGGACGACAAGGGCGGCGGCGACGCGGACGACAGGAACGACAAGGGTGGCGGCTGCGGCGCGCGGCCGTCCGCCGAGCCGCCGACGAAAGCCGTCCGGAGACAGCCGTCCGGGCGGATGGTCGTCACGCGCAAAGACTGGACGACGCCCGCGCGTTACCGGAGCCCGACCGCGACCGTTACCGCGGGCCTGGTCCGACGATCGACCGTCGCGCCGAAACGAAAGACGAGAACGCTTCGCACGACAACCGCCGTCACGCCGACCGTTACGCCGCCGCCGCCGCCGACCTCTACGCCGACGACTTCTACGCCGCCGCGATCGCCGGACGACGACGACGACGACGACGCCGCCGACGTTTAAGTTTAAGTTTTCCTCTCTCTCTCTCTCTGTCTGTCTACACACGTTGTTCTTTTGTACCTAACCTAACCTCCGTCCCCCCCGTGTCCACTAAAAACACGGATAACTTGACCTCGCGTCGCGTTTTTCGGCTATTAAACGATTTGTGTTTTTCGTAAACGGATTTCATTTAATCCGGCTCGCCGTTAAGGCCGAAGTGTACCCGGGCCGATACGCGGTTGGTAACCGGACCGCAGGACCCAACGCGGAACAAGAACAGCGACAAGATCTCGTGACAACGTGCGTGTAAAAAGAAGAGAGAAACGGCGTCCGCGAAACGCTATCCGTTGATCGCAAACCGTCCTGTGGATTTACGTATAAATTTAAGATCGGCCGAGCAAACAGATATGCTGGCGAATGGAACGAGTTTCCACGGGTACCATTCAATTCGTCGTTACTCGACGCGTAATAAAAATCGCTCTTCCAAAAGTCGTTTTCCTACACGGTATTGTTTATTTATTTATTTTAAACGCTCTAAGATATCACCACCACCAAGCGTACGCACAACATAGCAAATTGCGTTACGAGACGAAACACGATATTTTTAGTAGAACGTCGAACAAGTCATACATTTCCGAGGTTGATAATTTTGGGGTTCGTTTTTATTAACGACCGACTCCGAAAGCTTTTAAACGATTAGTTCGATACGTTCATGTTGTGGAAAATCTACGGACGAATTACGTTCTGGAAATTACAGATGATGTGCACGTCATTTAAAACGCCGTTTCCGTCCGTCCGATAAAGGACACAGGTGATCGAGATCAATTGTCGCCAGAGCTGGAGCCGAACAAATGACATAATTTTCTTTACGATTGTAATATACAACAACAATAACGAACGAGACACGTAGTGACAAAAAATAATAATAATAAAAAAATTGTAGCCCGAATCGTTGTCTTCCCACTTTATGATTGACATTTCCGAAAGACGTTTTCTACGAACGCTCGCGGCGAAGATCATAAGACACTGCGATGACATTTCGGGAAGTTTTTTTATTTACTTTCCCGACACGCGTATATACCGAGAAAATAACATCGTTTTAAAATCCGAAATAACTTTCCATCTCCGTTGCTCTCGGAATGGAAAGCTTTTAAAATGTTAATTATTTATGATATATATATATATACACACGCGACGCGTAAATACGGTTTTCGATTCTTAAGTGAACCGCACAACGCAAAAGCACAGTATACAGTCGTGATAACCTGTATCGAAACCGCTGACAAACGCACCGAAAGCGAAAACTAATGAATTCAAATCGTTTTTTGTTTTGAAAACTATGTACCATTTGTTCCCCGATAACGGCAATAACGGCCACACAATTCCTACGCGGATACATCATACCGATTCCCTGTAATCCCGGCATAATACTATTTTATGACGATATTTTTTTTTACCGCGACCGCTCCAATCGAACGGCGTGGTTATTATTTTACATTTCGAAATTACCCGTCGGTCTATAATAATTTCGTCGGAAGACGGGCGTCGTCGAAGACCCCAAAAACGACGTCGTCGGTCTTCGCGCGCGCGTCGCCGTTTTATAAATCATTCAAAATCCGTGGGATCGTTTGTTAGCCGGCCGAGCAGTTATTATTAAAAAAAAAAAAGAAAGATTACGTCCACCACGGATGACGTTTTCGCGAACGGGGCGACACGTTTTTCGGGCATACGCCGCGAACGATTTCAAACCGACTTTTTATCGTGTATCCCCCTGTAGTGATACGCGGCGTTTCCGCGGTGCCGCAAAACGTCTGCTCTCCGACAAAAAATATGTTGAACGATCTAATGCGGGAATTTGAATTTCGAAAAAATACCTCGGTTATCGTGACAGTCGAGGTGATAGGAGAGATATCAAGGAAACTACGTTTTATTACGGAATAAAAATCGGACCTGCCAAAATCACAAAATGTCGTCAGCGCTAAAGCCTTTTATTATTAAGCGAAAAATAATTTTTAAATTAAATCAACACAAAATGCTTTTTTTTCGATTATTACAACAACGTACAAAATGTTAGACTAAGTTTCATCATATAAAATTTCTGTTAACCCGAAAGGCCGGAATATATTATTAAATTTTAATCTCTTAAATCAATATGTGTTTGAAAACTGAAATCAATATTTTAATTTAAAAGTTTGAAACGGTGCTCCCACATATTTCCACAGGCAGAAAAGGCATTTCCAAGTCAATTTAAAAATTCTATTTCATAAATGTTCAAAATAAAAGTATACAATATTGATTGTAATGTAGATTCGACATTAAATTTCATTACAGTAACTAATTGGTGTAAGACACTGGTCCGCTGAACAAAATATCCAAAATTCCGGACTAAAAGACTCCAATCTAACACGACGGTTAATCGTCGAACAGACGGAATCGAAATCGGCCGACGCCGGTCAAACTCGCTCGATCATTGTAAATAACGCGAAATGTATAAAATATATGCCTCCGACCGCATCGGCCGGCGTGAATGGTCTTCAAAACGAAATTGTCACCATGTGCGAGCAGCTAATACGTTTAGTCGAAGAGATGAGAACGGGACCAGACCGTGGGAACGTCTCATATCACAATAGGGATATCGCTTTTGGATTTTATCTCATACATTTTCCAGTGTATAACAAAAATACCGGTTTAGTCGTTCTCGTATCGTCTACGGCAGTTTTACATTCCCCAAACACTAACGTGCTCGGAGATTGCACCTATCACATGTTATGACGGTCGAAGACGAACGGGGCGGGTAATTTTTGGCCGGCTTGCACCGGAGACCTGACGCCACCAACGCGAAGAATCTCGTCGGCCGCCGCGGGGATCGAACCGCGGACCTCGTCGCGCGCCCGAAAGAACGGTCATCCCGTCCGCGGAGTCGTGGTGAAACGGAACTCTGCACGCTCTTCCCCCCAAACCGCATCCCGTCCGCGTCAACAAAACACGGAAACGACGCGGTACGTTTCGTTTCATAAACCACACTCGCCGGACCGAAGTGAACCACCGACGATGTCTTGGGAAAACAAATCGGACGTCGCGGTGTCGGTGCCGCCGTGACCGTCAAAAGTCGGAGGGACGCGGCTGCGGAGAGGGCGAAAAACGCCGAGTCACGCGAAACCGTTACCGGGGCCGCGCGTCACGGTCAACGCCGTCAACGTTTTCGTCGTGTCGGCCGGCAACGCAGACACGAGACCCGGTCCGGTTCGCGTGACTCACGCGGTGACTGGCGAGATTCGACCCTCTCTCTAACCCGTCGGAAGTGACGGTCGTTTGTTTTCCTTTTTTTTTTTGAAAATTAAATCGACAATAATACCGCGTGCCCCGATAACGCGACGTGGAGCTTACAAAATAAATAACGTTCTCTCTTTAGGGGGAAGGGTGGATGGATTTGACAATCGTTATTATTAATACGAAATATACGTGTATACACAAAGAAGCCACTCTCTCTCTCTCTGGCCGACACGACCGCTTCCCACATCGCCGGGAGAGAAACCAGGTCGGACGGGTCAACATCGCCTAACCGCCGGACTACAGTGTGGTAGGCGCTGTCCTCCTCGCCGCCGCTAGGTCCGGAACGAGATTTGACCTTTTCCATGATTTGATTCTAACCTTGTCCGTAGGGCTGTTGTCCGAATCCTCGGCGGCTAATCCTGATGCGTCCCCGACCGCCCTCGTCGTCCCGCGTCTATTTTTCCAAAACGTTTTTCGACCCGGCGAACGTTCTCTCGACAAGTCTAAACCACGTTCCGCTCCGGTCCCGACGGTCTGTTCTTCAATTGTTTCACTCGTCTTATTTATTTGGCGAACGGAAAGTTTATTTGAATAATTCATTCGTTCGACGGAACGTTCTGTTTTGTAAACCAACCGGCGGGCGTTGCCGTCACGGCCGTAGCAATCGGTACGCTCTTTACATACAATAACACTTTACGCGCTTCGGTTTTCGAAACGCGAAACAATCGTTCAAAATCTGTGTCACACCCACGCGCGTTTATGTCCGATAAGATACCGCCGCCGATTTGTGTTGAGAAACCGTATAGTCGAGACGGCCGTTTTCCCCAGTCAAGAACAATCGTCGTATTTACTATGTTACGTTATGCGCGTGAATGTTAATCGGACGAGTTTTAATCGAACTAGGTGCGGTTATTGTTTATTTATACACGTGTCCCGTGTGTACGTTATACGTTATTTGGGCCACGTGTTTTATGCGTACGTATCGCACGTGTAGGTCAACTACACTCGTACGGTTAACACCGTCGGGCGAGTGCACGCGCATAATTTTGCCGTTTTATAATGATATTATTTCAGAGCTGTATGATTTTCAATATATCAACTCGTCGAAATAACGTTTTCGCGGATTAAACGTGAATTCGTGCGCGTTTATAGAGTTTTCTTTCTTCTGTCCTGATCCGTGCACGTTTTCTACGAAAAGTCCCGAACGGTTAACGTGTCGAAAATTTCGAGAGAATCGAAACGAACGGTAATATCATAATTATTATTATTTCGTTTTAACCGGAAATTTGTAGAAATAATTACGCGTGTGATCGGGTTTTTCGTAAATCTGTATTCCCACATAATAACGCAATCGAGATCCAAATTTACTGACGACGTTCGAATATACATAAATAATTGTTTATTATTGATGTTTTAGCTATTTTATTTACATTGCCTGCCCACTCCAATCTTGCTCCTCTAAGAAATGTAGCTATATTTCCTTTTCTCGTACAATTGATTCAGCTGTTCGTTTGTCCTTCGTTCCCAAACTCGAGTATCGAGGTTCTATATTGGTCCGTATGATATAATATGTACATATCTATAATTATTCCGTGGTCACGTTTCGACCGCGCGTCAAATAACATCGGAACTCATGGTGATGGCGGTGTGCGAAACGTAAGGACGGCGATGGTCGGCGGTGCCCGTTCACTTTTAAATCGAAAATCAAATTCCAATTTGTATACATAGTTCAACGAGTATGTATATGTCATGCGGCCGAACGTAATTGTACGGAAATCTTAACGAGAACGGCGCTCTCGAAAGCCGTTTTTTTTCACATTATTATTATTATTATTCCGTACTCGACGTTCGTCCCGTCTCCGTGACCGCCTGTTATTACAAAAATAAAATAAAATATGTATACGCGTAAGTTGTTGTATTTATTTCTCGTCGCGGCCATGTAACAATAATAGCGTATAATATATTATTATAATGTACACGAACGTTCTGAGAATTTCGCGTAGTAATATTTTTTTTTCATTTCATTTTTTGTTATTTCTTTATTTTTTTTTTGTTATTATTTTTTTTTTTTACCGTCGTACGAGAAATATTTCCCGTGCGGCCGTTAACGTCGGAACAATAAAAGCCACGTGGCGGCGTCGGGTTTACGGGAAACACGGCGCGCGTTTCGTTCTAACTTCGCGTAAATCAACGGCCACGTAACGAAGAGCCTCCGCGGCCCAGGAAAGGTCTCGGCGGTTCGGGCGGTCGAACGTCTCACTTTTTTGAAGGTTTTCCTTTATCCGCATCCAGCGCGAGCGCGCGAGAGAATACCGTTAAAAAACCGGACGGAACACAGGACTATTTTCCAAAACGCGCGTTTTATACGCGGATTTCCCTCCCCTCCCTCCTCCTTTTTCTTCTTTTGGTTCTCTCGAACGACTCCGGCCAAGTCGCGTTTCGTTTGATATACGTTCGATTTGTACAGCACGGCACGAAAAAACACGGACAAAACAGTCGACAGCTTTATTATTATGAAACTTACGGAATATTATATTTTGTTTAGCAAAAAAAAAAAAAAAAAACGTTATAATACCGTTGTAACACCTGTTGAAAAAACCGTTTCGCCGCGTCTATCCGACCGGATGAATATATATACATAAAACGAAAAAAACGAAAATTCATTTTCCGTGAGACGCGCATTATTCGGTATCCGCGTGCATCGTATCTAATCCGACAAACGACGAGAATAACAATAATAATAACAACAACAACAACAACAACAACAAGAGGAGCAGGGTCCCGTCATTCGGCGTATAACGCACACGAAAGTGTTAGTATATTAATATAGAACATGCGAATTTTTAATTTAAGGCCCGATCTGTCGTTTTTTTCCCCCGTCTCACTTCCGTTACTTCGTCTCTCCGGCGAAATTGGATTTTTACGCCAACGGCGCTGCTACGTATGTGTGCGCGGCGTTGGGCGCGTCAGCAGCTCTCCGCGCGGCTCTAGTTCGCTACGTTGCGACGACACTCGACCAACGTGATCGTACGAACGACGGCATTACTTAAAGACGCTTATCTTTAGTACGAGATTATACGTACCGATTATGACGACCGCCAAAAACACCGGGTTCGCCGAAAAGTAGGAATAATGTGATAAAAGTGCTCGGCTCCTTCCGTCACGCGTATAAATCACGGCGAACCGGTAGCTGTAGCGAAATTGCATATTCACAGTGCCGTGCGCGATCGGACCACGGAAAACTTCGTTCGATTTCTAAGTCACCTACTCCCCACACAAAGTCTTCTAGCGTACAGCGTACACCACGGTACTATCCGTTTGAACTGGAATCATCAGCGAACGGGAGATTTCAATTGATCATCATGATACCGTATATTATTTCATAACGATCTTTCGACCCTTCAACGCTCCTGTTGGTGTCCGACCGGGTCTCTACGCTAAAAATCACTAGAACATCTAATGCGCGCGTTTGTACGGAAGAGGAGGAGGTCGGCCGATCGAATAAAATAATAACAACCCGTTCGATAGCTAACCGCAGCAGACGAGGTGACGTCGTCACACGCGTACCAAAATATTATGTTATAAGTTTTTATAGCGCGTTGTTCACATTTCCACCGTTGCAATCGTTACACAATGAGCCGATAACACTCTGCGTCGTTCGAAGAAAAATAATCAAACTAGTGGATGTTTCTCGTGACGCGAACCCGAACAAATACGGAAGCCGCCGAGATTCGTATCGTACGTATCGTACTCTAACGGTGTAGCGTGCGTCTTATGATACCCTTCACACGTAGTATCGTGTGAAACGCCGTCGCTTCGGATTCGTTTCAATCCCAACGTGTACAACGACCGACAGTTTCCGTATTGAATTTGTACGCGCGAAGACGAAATGTCCGTGAAACGTCTTCTGACTGCGCGCAACACACAACGAGAGCGGAACGCGAATTGAACTCGATTTGTTTTGTTTTTTTTTCAAAAAACGAACTTAACTCATTCGCTCGTCGTCCGCGAGCAGATTTTTATATATAAGAAAAAAACCAACGAATAATAATAATAATAATAATATAAATCATAATTCATCACAACCCGACGTTAAGACACGTCCCCCTAATCCCGTCCCGCGAGCGTAATACCGCCGGCGTTAATTTATCACAACGTCTCGGTAAATTGTTGTAAATTGTTTAAAATTTTTATGAAAATAAAAATCGAACAGCCTCGGCGTTTTAGGTCAGATTCGATTTGCGAGACGAGCTATAATTTTTTTTTTTTGTAGTTCTCGTATTGAGCCGCGTATTTGCGTAACACCCACGATAGTTCTAAAGAAAAGAAAACAACAGTTCGCGACACGTTATTAAATACGGATTCACGGCGTGGGCGCGAAAATCAGATATCATGCGGCCCCGGGAACCGATTTGCGCAACCGTCGGCTTTCGCGCGTTCGACTTGGGATCGGGAGGGTGGGGGGGGGAGGAGAATACAACCGTGACGGTGTATTGTTTACAATATTGTTCGTCCGTGTTTATTCGTGTAAAAACCTGTCTGCGGCGGTTCCGACAGAACAAAACCATGTTTCGCGCTCGGCTCGAGGCCAAACGAACGCGAGACACGCGTCGACAATATTTATATATTATTTATATGTGTGTGTATATATATATATGTGTGTGTGTATATCATTTAGATCTCGAAACGTTTTCTGCCGGAATTATTGTTTTTTTTTGACGCCGCGCGCGTAATTTATACGCGTATATAAAAATATGATATAAATATATTGTTTCGTGCGACGTACGCGAGACAATAACGATTTGTCGCTGCGGAATCGTCTAACGTGGTGTGAAATCTGAGCGGGGTTTTTTTTTTTTAGTATAATAAATTATAACGCACGGAAACGTAGTTTTTTTTTCTTGTTTTCGCGCGAGTGTCGACGATAAGACGCATATAAGCGTACTACGGTGTGTTTCACGAGGGCGTACGTACAAACGCCAATGACTCGCGAGCGTACGCTCGACGGCGGACTTAAGGGTCAAATGTCAGTCGACAGACTACGTGAAGAGCCCCGAGAATTCGCCTTGTTTTAATGAAATTACATGCATGTCGCAGGCACGAGCGTGCCATCAAAACGTTTAAGTGCGCGGAAGAATAAAAACGAAAACGGTAAGTAATTCCAAAACACGCGCGATTCGGAATGTTATCAGCTCGTCCGCTGTTCCCAACTTGAATTATTATTTTAATTTCGATTCCTCTACACGTGATAACCTAACCTGAATTCGAAGTCACGCGTTTCAAGTGAATAAAATGGTCGCGATCTTTCCAAACATTTCCAACGCTTCTAATCGTCTTCGACACGACACGTGGTCCGATCACGTGTATTTTCGAGATAATTGTCTGAGGCCTGTGTACTCGATACCGTCGCACAGGAACGTTGTGTAATCATCGCGAGATTACCGTCCGCACGTCATTGTCGTCCGACACCCGATAAGATTGCGTGTAAATGATATCGCGACGATGACCGGACAACGTGGTGTTTTGACGATCATATCGCGTAAGACCAAATCGATACACGTGACCGTCGTATATTCTCGTCGACGACCGGCTTGCGTGACGGTCACGTGGTTTACGTGTGCGCGCGTGTCGTCGTTTCGTACTTCGCGACCACGCGCGATCGCGTGAAACAGCCGAGTGAAAAACAAATACGCGCGTCGAACGAATATGATTGCCGTAAGCACGTCCGTGAAACGTAAAATAAATATTAATTTAATTTTAAAAAATAAACCGTAAGACATCCAACCTCTCCTAGGCCTGACCCGACCCGAACGCGTAGACGGAACGACGAAGCTCGCGGAACGGACAACCAGGGTTGGACTGGCTCTTTGTTACGGTCCGGGGAAAAACATTCTTAGAGGCCTCTATGAGACTAATGTTTATCGATAATCAACATGATAAAAATATTAGTTCATATGATATTTAGTTTGTTTTATCTGTATACATACTATTAATACATTTAATAACACAGTACTTTACTGGACCGCTTCATGAAGGATTTCCTCAAACGTTAAAATTACGAACGTAATTTCGATAATATTAACATGTAACCGATAAGAACTCCAATTCGGTTTTTAAAAGACACACGGACAACATTTGGTTGGCCTGGCTAACCTCCCGCCTATCGCATCAAAATAAACAGTCTGGATTGAATCCCGAGGCCACCCGCAGTTGTATGTACAGCGGCCACGGTTAGGTACAATGTTCGCAAAGGCCCACCCGGGCCTTTCACCGGTGGCCTAGTCCAACCACGCGGCCCAACAACGTCACGCGGACACGCTTCGAGACTTTCGAGATTTTCGTCGCTGGGAATTCGACGGCTGCGGCCGGAACTTATAATATTACGAACACGCGTCATGAACGACGCGGTAATAATAATTTCCCGTGCGACGCGAAGAAGGCGAACAGACGCGGGGAGGTCGTTATGAAATAATATTATACGGATAGCCCGTCGCCGCGGCACACAATGCACATACCTTGAGTCGAACGACGACGCGACTTTTTAACTTCGGCGCACGGCCGAACAACAATGAATAGTTTTAATGAAATTCCGCGAGATTTATACATATAAATATAATATATATATATATACGCGCACGAAATACCTCTGGCGACGAGCGTCGAAAGTTCATCGTCGCGCGGTTGTCGACGGCGTATATGCTCGCGGACGGTGCCGGATTGAACGGTTGAACGGAATTCGTGTTTTAACGACGTCGTTGTACACCGCGGAAGTGCGGAACAATTACGGTGAACGACGCGAGTGATTTCAAACATAATCGATAGGTCATCAGAAATTTCACGGGTACGTTTTCGGACTCTAACCTGGCCCCAGAGTCTCAGAATTAACGGCAGTCTAAGATGTCACCGGTTTCACTATAGAAGCCCCGAAACTGTACGAGTACGGAGGACTGGGTCTCGGTCGGCGCCGTTGGTGGGCGTCCTGCGCCTCGACTCTCGAGCGGCACCACGTTGCTAAACAGTAGGTTCTCTAGGTTATGCGCCCTGGCCGTCTCCGGTCGGGGAGAAAATCCCGGTCCGACTCGAATATCGTGTGCGCGTATACCACACTACACGGTCGCGAACAAACGCAAACGGTCCGATGACTTTGCGTAACGCCCTGGGTCTGCTCTTACGGCGGATCGACGGCAAAACTGATTGGCGAGCCGAAACCATTTTTACAAAGGACATTTGCCGTCACCGTCGTATATAACAACGCGGTTTCCGTTAAAAATAATATAAATGGTTCGCACGCGGCAGCTGCGCCGCCGACCCCACGTCATTATATTAAACGCGCGCGTGTGTGTATATATTATACGTTCGCGAGTACACGGCACACGGCGCCGAAAAAACGTTTAGGACCGAACGCGCGGGGCATTATATACACTTCCGTTGTCGAACAAATAAATAAAAATAACCATTACTCATCGGACGAGAAAAAATACGCCGCGCGTTACGGCGGAAATACAATATATATATATAGCCGTGCCGTACGGACCATCAGTCTTCCGAAATCTATCGTTTTGGCGCGCGAGAAAACCGTTTAGCACACCACGACGGATTGAATCGGATGATATATTTATATGTATATATACATGGTCGCCGTCGGTATCGTGATTGCACGCGAAAACAATACGGACAATAACGATTGAGAACACGACTGTCGCGGCCGCGACTGTAACGACTGTTACGTTATGAGCGCGACGGCGAGACCGGCCGAATAGAACTAAATGTTTTTCAACTCGAGTCGAGTCGATGTGAAAACGTTCGATTTGCTGCGTTCAGTTGAAAGTTACCTGTCACGTCACGTTGTCGACTTGGACGGTCATGACCTGACACGGTTAACAGTTCGAATTGTTTATTAATTAGCGGATCAACGTCGGTGTGAATGACGTGAAAAACGTGAAAAACGTTTTACGATCGTTTCTCCAAAAATATTACACAGGCATGTTGAAACGCGTGTTGTATAAACGTGTGAGATATAAAATTGTTGTCACGCCTTCTCGTGACATTTTTGAAATTTAACGCTTATTACGCGTATAAAAATAAAAAAAACAATTTCTACACTAAAATTCAATTACTACCGTAGGAGGGAGTTCACTTGAATTCCACGTGTTATGCTTTCGAAAAATCAATTTATCAAATTGAATGTGGATTCTAAAAATTAATTTTGTAACGTCATGCGTGGGTCGAACGGCTGGTTAGCCCGTGATCCGTAGCACGTAGATATCGGTGAGAACAAATAAATAAACATAAGTTTACGGGAATCGATGTTTATTTTATGACGTTAGGCGCGAAAAGTGGCACAAGACGTCTCGTGACAGACATAATAAAATAATAAATAAAGAACGGCAACGTCACGAGAAACCGCCAAAAGCTCGTAGACACGTAGTCGGAAAGTTACCCGAAATGTCTCTATAAGTCATATATATATAAACGATACCGGTCAAGGCATACGAATTAAACTTTAAAAATATTATCCGTGGCGCATCGTTTCTTGCCGGTCGGTGAAGCTCACGCCACGCGACGGATTCTTGGTTTTCGCGGAACAAGGGTTTTCTATATACACACAAGTATAATCTGAGATGAAAGAAAACGCCACGCCAGAATGTCTATTTGGCCCCAACCGTATAATTGTATGCTCTGATGTCCATAAAAATAATTCGTTTTATGTACAAAGTATAAATCACGTATATGTATTGAAGTAGGCGCTCGTTAGGTAAATATCGTCGAGATAAAGGGGGGCCGATTCGTTATTATGACCTTTCGTTCGCTTTAAAACGATGTCTTCGAAAAGTCGTATTAATTCATAATTAATTAGACAAACTTATAAAATATAAAGTACATAGCAAGATAATTCGTAATAATACGGTTTCGTCAGAATTTACGAATTCGTACTACACCAGCAAAATTAAGTTTTCCCAGTTTTATCATACCGATTCGTGTTCTCGTGGTGATCTTGTGCAAAATAAACAACACAATATATCTATACACGCCCAACGGTTTCCAAACGGCGTACATTACAGTTTCAGGAGTCTCGTTTTTAAATTAGACGCGGTTTACGTAGTTTATAAGGTCAATCGATGCAAGCCGGCCCGTTACGCCGTCTACGGGGTACTCGGGCCACGCGATGTCGAAACGCCCGTAGTTTTTACCGATAGCAGCGAAACACGTTCGGCCCGCCCGAACACTTTCGCGGTCGCTGCGGCCGAACAAAATCTGTTTGCGAGGTAAGACCACCACGTCCAAATCATATGATAAACATTAATACACAAAGATCTACGACGCGTCCTCGGTGGGCATTACTCTCATGACGCGGACGCCCGCGGGGTCGCAAAGTCCCGGCGACCACCGACGGGGTTTGGCGGCGACACGGTCCGCCGTTTTCCGTCGCACGCCGACTTGTTGCGCCCTTCGGACGCGAAACAATAACACGCACACGCACACGCACGACTACCACAAAAACAACAGCGATAAACGGAAAACAACTGTAACATAAACCGCCGACCGAGGTCCGTTTGTTTGTTCAGACGATAAAAGAGAGAGAGAGAGAGAGAGAGTATAAAAATAAATAAATAATAACAATAAAACCGCAAACGTCGTGTCTCCTCGAGTTTTCCGAACGCGGCGCAACAAATACGATTCGCGTACGACGAGCGACCGTAAATTATGATAATAACATACTCAGATAGGCCTCGCGTACGAGTGTGTTTAAGCAGACGGCGTACGGTACGCGCGACGACCCGCGCGACGCCTTCGCCGGAAATTAAACAGTTATTTACATAAACGCGAGAACTTATTCGTACGCGGCGTGTTAGCGAGTACGAAACGCGGTCGCGTTGAATTCGTTCAGAAAACGACAAACGAGTTTGTACAGCTCGTGCCGATAACGTTCGAACGGTTTTTTTTTTTTTGTTTTGTTCGTTTGTCGACGATATCCGCGTAGGCGACCGTTACTATTATATGACAACAACAAAAAAAAAAAAAATGAAACACTTTTTCCATTTAAAAGTGTCGACCCGTACGATTCCGACGCGAGTTACGTTCCGATAGAGCCAACCGTAGTATATCGGTACTTTATTTAACACTTTTGTTTTGGATACGTCCGTTTTTTTTTCCGCTCCGACTCGCAAAGTTCGTACGAAACCCCCATGACTCGTATCGTTAGACGGGCGGTGCTAAGAAAAAGAAAAAAAAGACACGGCGAAATTATCAACGCGACGTACGTTCGTGAAACTCGTATACGGATCGTTTATCCGTGCGCGCAAACGCGACGTCTCCGGTCGGGTCACGTCGATTTACGACGGTTTTCTGGAATCAGTACGACTAACACTCTGGGGCATTTATTGTTCTCGAGAAGTAGTGATACGCGTAGTGCGGGAGACTGCGTTCGTTGTGCTCTCGGCGTTCACGTCGTGTGTCGTGCGCGGTCCGGTCGGAGCGGACCACAACACGTCCGACAACGCGGAGAAACCAACAAAAAACAACGACGACGACAGTATCGACCGGTTCGATCGATTTGCGAAAAAAACGGAACGAAACAATGAAAACGGATCGTTTCCAAACGAACGAGAACATCGTGCGCGTCATCCCCCCGACAAAGGGACAATAACAATCGACAGTGATCGTCAATGATTATTGTCTCCGAACGGATTGAGAGAACAGGCGTGTAGTCGAATCCTCGGATGCTGACGGGACGTTCAAAACGACGAAACGGTTTTCGTTTGGACGAGTATAGCGAGCGGCGCGTACGCCTTGTTGGAGGAAGACGAGCGCTTGTTCGGTTTGTGGCGAACAGTCGACACAAACCGATCGGGTCCGAATACGACGAAACGTCGACGCGTTGGACGGCGGTAACTGCATTCGAAAAACGTGAAGCGTCGTTATAGCGTTCATACATTTTTGTTTGTATAATTACCGGAGCCGCGGATCGCGAAATCCCACGGAGACGAGAGAATCCGGAGGTTTTTTTTGGAAACATAACCGCGTGGGTGGTGTGTACTGTTGGAAATGATGAAATCGATTCCACTACGCTTCGGCAGGTTTTTGATAATGGTCCAAATCGTGTTGTTCTCCATAACACGCGATTTTCAAATATAAAATCGGATCGCCATAGGAGGTTGTGCGTGCCCCGGCCGTCTGCGTGTGTGTCGCGCATTCTAACGATATGCCAGCTACGCGTATTCGCAGTGTTTTGACGGTCGATTTCTGCTCTGGTACGTCACCGTGTGCGAACGGGAGGCGGCCAATCAAAGAAAACGTACGACGAACGTGGAAAACCCCGTTTAAATTTCGCACGAGTAAATCACGACTTGCGAACGTTCGACGTTCGACTTCGGGGGGGAACGTAGAAACGTTTAACTCGTTTTTATTTGCAGGCAGCCTATCGGAACGACACAGATTTAGAGAGGAGAAAAAAATGGCGAATCCAAAAGAGAATAGCTCTCGAGCAAACATCGTAAGACGGACGAAAAAGAATCCATAAGGTTTGTCGGAATAGGAACGGATTTATATTTGAATAGCGCCTGCGGCATCTGAAACGAGAGAGGATAAAGAGGACAGACGGTGTGTTATGGAAATGCGAGGACAACAGTTTTTTTTTTCTTTTCGGTATATTATTATTTTTTTAAATATGTATATGTATACGTGATAGACGTATTTGTTTGTACGCTGTAATAATTCACATAATCGTGAGATGACGGTGATTGGATGTTTTTTTTTTTTTTTGCATTTTTGTCGTGTCTCTCGTTACGTATTTATATTTTATTTCGATCGGCGACACACGCCGTACTGTATAGCGTACAACATATTGAAAACAATAAGACAAATTTATGAACGGTACGCTATACCAACTCAATACAAACGACGTTCGTTACAGTATATGCTGCGGCGGAAATCGTTCTGTTTTGTATTTTTTTTTTTTTAATCATTCGTTATTCATACCGCATACATAGTTCAACTATTGCAAATGTATTTTAAAACGAAATGATTTCCTCAAACACCGTCATAACGGCAGACGGTGTAAAAATAAATACGGACTAGGCGCGGGCGCCACGGACATCGCCGGCTCAGACGAGTCTCGCTTGGACGTAGATCTTAGAGTTTCGTTTATTATTTGCAATTCGAGAGCAATGATGGCAATCGCTGCGTTCGAAAAACGGTTCTGAACTATAAGCAGTCGGTTATGATTAATGAGCGTGACGAAAGATGTTCATATATTACGCGTGTCTAAGCTTGCGTTTTTAACGTTTAAAAAATACACAAATTGTCCAAAACGAATATGTAGACGATATTACCGGGGGGGGGGGGGGAGAGGGTTGTATTTTTTTTGCGATTTTCCGGTAGTTTTTTATTACGCTCGAGGAAACTTTTTGCCAACGGAACGCAGTAAAACATGTCGAGACCATCCTACACGGAAAATCGTTCACGGAGAAAATGAAAAATAAATAAAAACACGTCTTACTGTAATAACAGTAGTACGTTTTTTTTTTTTCGCTTCGTTCAGAATCCGAATAAGATTAAGCACACAACGGTGTTGTCGTTGGAAATTGTAGAGCAGTACATTTTTTTACCGTTTCAAAAATGTGTACTGGAAAAATCGAAAACCCTATCAAATTAAGAACTACTTACTAGATGCTACCGAAAAGGCGGGGTGCTTGCAGCTGTGACGAATGCGAACATTTGGACTGCTCCGGAAAAATAAAAAATCGGCACCTAAAATTTTTCTTATGTACATAAATATATTGGACAAATGTCGTCTTGCGCTCCGAAAACGTTTTACAGTTGCGGCATAGTTTGTTTTTATTTGAAATTGAACACGAAAAAATGTTGTTTTTAATGTCGTGCGTTTCGCGTGCGTCCGTGCAACTGAAAATAGTATTGCGTTTTAAACCCGATCGAAAACCGAAGTACGAGAAATACAATAATTGTATTATTGGCAGCAAAGACAGACAGATTACGTATAAAACTCGTATAGTTCTATAAAATGTTAAACGAGCACTTTTCGTACAATTTACGTGCCCTCTGTCCACGCGTATATATTAAAAATATACACCGATTTTTAAATACGATAAATGAAAATTGCATATTTTAACACGATATTTTTGTCATTTTGTATTATGTTTTGATTTTTGTATTTAAATGAATTATAAACTTTTTTTTATTATTAAGCTTGAATAAAAATTTTAAAAAATAAAAAAAATTAATGCGATTTGAAAAAATATACTTAAAAATTCTAAAACAGTTTTAGCAAATAATTTTAAAAAAGATAATATATTAAAAGCGCAAAAGCTACCAATCACGCCCCCGGGTGGGCTCGAACCACCAACCTTTCGGTTAACAGCCGAACGCGCTAGCCAATTGCGCCACGGAGGCACGACGAACGCACGGCAGTATACGAACTTATTTCAGCATGTGGACGACACAAACTGTAATAATATCGAAGAAGAAAAATATATCGATCATTGTGTTCAATTTGTGTGTTTATATTAAAGTTTCACAAAAAAAAAAATTTTAATTCAATAAACAATTCGTTTACCTAACAATTGTCAATGTACAGAGATGTAATATTAATAAATATTATAATATACTTATAAAAATCATCAGAAACTTAATACTCATTCAAAAGTTACGACTAACGATTGATAGATCGAAACCCGATAGGTGATCAGACAGCATGTGTGTAAAGCTTCCGAAGTAAATTGCTGCTATCGCTCGTACAACTCAGATCTTATGCAGTACACAAAGCCTAACGCGAGTAGTACGCGTACCCAATTCCAGCGCGTCTGGTCACTCGAGTCTGGAGTTATATTCGACGAGAGCTCGCAACATGGAACGAAGAAGGGCGATAAAATGTCGCGTTCGAAAATCGAAAAGAATCTTATGTAGAAGCTTATCGATCGGTGACGAATCTCGTGTTTACACCACACGAACATGGCGGAAGCGGTTTAAAGTCGAGAGTCGTCGGACGTCGACGAACGAAACGGGGGGGGGGACCATTAAAACAGCTGTTCACGGCGAGAACGTTGCCGTGCGCTTGCTGTTATAATACGTTTTAGACGAGTTGTTTGAAGCCGAACGCGAAATCGTATCGCGCTCTTTTGTTCCGCGTTGCAAGCTCGTACGGAGGTAGCGCGAACACACACCCCCGTGTACGTGGCAGAATTTAACACTCGAGACTCGAGTGATCAAACGTGCCAAGACTTGGGCGTACGCGCACTCGTCAGACTCCGTACCACGCCGAAGCCTCGGTCGTACGAACGATAGCGCTGTTTACGTTGACCGCGGACGTTTAGCTCGGGAACTTTTCGGACACACCCGCGGCACAATTCGTGCGGCGATATAAAAGACGACGATCGCGCCCGTGTCGATGTGAGCGGACGCACTTGTTTGTCGATCGAAAAACGATCAATGCCCGCCGACGCACAACGGAAACGATCAATGAACACGTCACGGGCCGACAATCGACGTCGAACAAACCGTCGTTGGCGTTGCATAAAACGGAACGGATAAATTTCTTACGAAAATGTCACCGGCACACCCCGTGTTACGGCGACACCGTATTCGGGTTGTGGTCCGATGAATTGTTCACTCGACCTTTTTACCGGCACGTAAAAATTAAAAATTAAATAATAATACCATTACGGTTTGTTATTGTTGTTGTTGTTCAAAAAAAAAACCCCCCGAAAACGAAAACAATGACGTATATCATTATTCGTTCGTTGTTTATAGGTCATAAATACATATTTTATTAGACTCGTCCGTTTGAACCTTTCCGTGGAGGGGGGGGGGTGGTCGTGCAACGATGGCCTCGGTATACCGGAGAGGAGCCCCCTACGCGATTTCGTACGCGACAGTTGATTATCAGCCGAACGGTGTACGGCGTTTCGTACGAATATTTTGTGAAAACAAAACACACAACGTTATCGAAACGAAAAGTTACGGGATCGGCCCGAATTATATTTAACGTACATATATATATATATACATTAAACGACGATACAGAGTATTCGCCGGAGTCGTTCGTTTCGCCTCATCGCCGTAAGTGCACGGTACACGCACGCGACGCGTACACAACGTGTAATTACGCGTATAAAACATTTTCACCGAAAAAGTCCGCTACCGAGACATTTCGTTATCGATTCGAACCTGACCGATTACAGTCCATGCGATATTTGCTAGCCGACGGATGAAACACGGTTTGAAGTGCATACTCGTGTCGCGCAAAGAAATCCGAATTAATTAACGACCCTGGCGGCTTTTTGTCGACTTTTGATTTTGGCGTGTTGATGACAACGACCGGACAAGTCGCTCGACTAGCGTTCTGCAACCCGTACAGGTTGTGTGTACGTTTCACGCGCGCGGTGATTTGATTCGTAATCCGTCGATTGAACCGCGACGACGACGGTTAGGTTAGGTCACGACGGTATTCTAACCGACGGAAAACGCTGGACGTCAGTGAAACGTATCTCGCGGGCGAAAAGCGAACGACGGCCAAGAAACGCGGATATCAGACGACGGCACGATAAATTTCCGACCCGCGGTTGGATATTACTTGTTTATTTTTTTTTCTCTCTTTTAATAGTGATTTATTTAAACGTTTGTCGTAAAAAATGATAAACTCTTTGCCTTTTTGCGGTTGAAAACATTTTTTTTAAACACCATATACCGGCTAGATTTTTTTTTTTTTTTGAAACGTATTCCAGAAGATTTGTGTACATAATATTGTTGTCAATGGGTACGCTTCTTATTGCTTGTTGAAGCTTGTTGCGCGTTCAATCTTGGGCATGCTTAAGAACTTGCACACCGGAGGCCCGCGAGCGGTCTCGCCTATCACACTCCACTTACCGTGCATTACAAACAAAAGACTTGTAAACACGGTCGTCGTCGGTCCTTAACGAGTGATTTATTAAAACATAAAATCATAAACGCCGGAAACAAAATAAAAACCGAAACCGTTTAAAATGTAATGTTAGCCGTCACAATTATTAAAGTCTTGTCCAACATGTCATTATCGTCTTAAACGTTTCTTAATTATTTCAGAAATCTAACTAAATATCAACAGGTACGTGTGCTGCTAACATTATTCTCGACGCTACTGTCGAAAAGCTAAATTATATCGATCGAACAATAAATATATATATATATGAGCTTTTTAAATTGGTTCGTTGATTTTTCGTTTTTTAACTATCCGTTATCGTAATCAAGGTTATCATCACGTATGGGTAGACTAACATTTAATTTCCGACGGACAGTGTATGAAATCGGATACGATCCCGAAATAGAAAGCTTACACGTAACACATACGGTTGTCAGAAATCGTATTATTATAATGGTATATCGCGTGTCGACGTACGATTCGACGAAGCCTGTTGGATGCGTTTCCGTTGTCAATTATTTCGCACGTATTAAAACATTATACGATATTCGGCGAGTGAGCGTACGCGGGATGAACCGCGATTTTTTTCGATCGGCTTCTATTGCAACGCGTGACGATTATACCGGAAAACTGCATCATTAGCAATCGGGTCCACGACGAACGGAATACACTTAATCGATCCTCGACAGAGTCAAAACAACAACAAAAATCATTCACTACACGATATCGAGTTGAGACCGTAGGCCGGTATGCTATTTTCGTTTGTTTCGACGTTTAAACGCGATCTGACCGACGCATTGTCGTAACGGGGGGGGGGGGACATTCAGATCGAGGGAAACATATTTTTCCTTCCGCCCCGCGTACAAACTTCTTTTCCCGTTTGTTTTTTAACGCCGCCAAAAAACCGTACTTGCAAACAGCGGACTCGCACCCCAACACGTCGCGTCGTTCGACGGCATACGACGCGCACTCCTCGTGCAATATGCATTTGTACTGGGACGTCGGACGAACGCGTTACGTTTCGTTGTTGGTTCCGATGGTTTCCCGCGGTTATTTGAACGTTCGCGCGCCGACGATTACCGAGCCGCGAAAAACGGCTGCACCGCGGCGATCGCCAAACGTTATCAGCAAAACCAAATCGCGCGCGTCGTATTGTCGTCGGTGGACTTCGGACGGCGAGAAACGTGATTCGGTTTGATGTGAAATACACGTCGTACACTGTTCCGGGGTCGTGACGAATGCACCCGTAAACGCAGTGATTATCGTGTCAATGCGTTCGAGTTGGACCCGCGATGGACAAAATCGTTTTTCGACACAACAATTGGCAAATTTCGAACCGGACTAAACTCATTATACATGTTTTTTAACGTGATTTTCCTTATTCACGCGCGCGCTACACTATGGGTACGTAATAATACGAACGACACGTATGCAATCCAAGCACGGGCCCTATTCCGTTTTCCTGAGAAACGTTCCATTTTTTTTTTTATTTTACCACATAAGTACCAAACGGTATCAGAGTAGATGTGGATACTAAACGGTCCACAAGATAGCAATTTAAAAAAAACATTTTCCAACGGTATTATCCGACTACTAAACCGATATTGTTATCGCTTGTGAACTATACAATCAATTTAAAGGAAAACCCAATAACAAAAAAGGCCACGGAGAAACGGTAGAGAAAACGAGTTTTCTGGTTTTTTTTTTAGAAATAAATTACATTGTTGAAATTTAATGTAATTTGATAACAATTTTCTTATTATAAATTAAAACTCGTTAAAAAATATAACGTAAACAAGAATACCTACTGTTTTTCTAACGTATAATTATTTAAATGTATGTACAAAGTTTTATGAATTCAACTCGTAACATAATATTTCTCCGGGAACATTATTTTTGTCAGAATTATGTACCGAAATGTTTAGTAATTATTGTTTTATTTTTTTTTTTATTCGCAACTTTTAAGGAGTAATTAAACTTTTAACGAACAATAAACTCGAAGGTAAATTCAAACATTATTCTTATTTAAACCGACCGAATGACGACACTTTTGCCGGTAGGCGTAATTAAAAACTTATTGCCGACGCTTACTCTGTATTTCGCTTTACAATATCGTCTACAGAGAATTATCGTCGAATCGTTTACGCGTTCTCTCCGAAGGCGAATTATACGACGCGTTCGTGTCCGTGGACGTTCGCGCGAAGGACCGACGCGGGAAACGCGTAAGAGTCGACCGCGTAGACGACATCTCCGTCCGGCGGTCCCCCGGGGATCGAGGGGACGGGGAGAAAGAAACGGGTGCGACGGGATCTCCGGCGGCTTTTACTGCGTTCGATACCGGTACAGGTAAACGTGGTAGAAACGTCGGTGCGCGACGACGACGGGATACGGACGTAATATACTACAGAGAACGGATACCGACGGGACGGGAAGGAAAACGGTTAAGAAACCGCGCGGGGCAAACCGATCGACGACAGCCGGTCTCGAGGGGTCGAAAAAGCCGTGAGCGGCACGGCGACAAGCGATCCCTGTCGTTCGCACGCGGTTCGGACGAGAGACAAAAGCGAGAACGACGGCGGAGCGTACCGCGCGAAAATCCCTCCGCGTACGTACAAAGTTACGGACTACGAAAAGTTTCTCCGCTGGGCTTTTAAATTGCTTTTTCCCGGACGGACGTAACGCGCGCGACGTACCTACGTAACCGGCGCACGCCGTGTGTTCTTCGGACACGTGCGAACACGGCCGGGACTTGTCCAGTCCCGACACGCCGCGCGCGACCGTTTCAGTGTTTTCGGTCGTCGCGAACCGAACTCGACGACCCCCCTCACCACCCCCGTCGTCATTCGGGAACGTGCAGACAAAACAGTCGTAAACCGCCGACGTGTTTCAATCGATCGCGCGTACCGTTCGCATGATTATCGGACACGAGGCCGCGATTGCGTTTTCGCCGGGACGTTTGACGCGAACGCCTTACAAAGGATATTCGCGGAGATATTTAACGGGAGGACACGACGGTTTTCGAAAACGATTCGGATGATTTGTACGTATGCCGTCCAGTGTTTCGCAGCCGTAGTCAACGCTCGTTTCATTTTACACGAATATTATATATACATATATATATGTGTGTGTGTGTGTGTATTAAGGCGTAGTCGAAATCCATTTCTAAACGAAATGTTTGGGAATTACTGTCGTTCGGAGTTTATTTGGTTTGCAATGGGGACGGGCGGAGACGGACGTACGGGACTCGACGGCGACAAGATAGTGTGGGACGGTTTCGCCTTTTTTCGGTTGCCAAAACTCAAACGACATTAGCTCGTAAACCGCTCGTTGAAAATAGTAATAATACGATTGTGATACCACTGAACGGTTCATAAACCAAGACATTAAAACGTATTTGGTTATCCGCCATAATAGAAAGTTTGGAATATACGCGTATTTATTGTATTATTTCCTCGCCGCCCATTAAGTATAATGCACTCGGAAAAAACCTCGCATGCTTCTCGTGAATATACACAACTCGGAGAAAATCAAAAAAACTTGAATATACGAACAGAATTTACGACGTCAATTATTGCCATCAAAAATCGGTTCTGATCGGTTTTATACTCGCGCGCGTAACATAAATTCGTACCGTAAAAGATTATGTTTTTTTATTGGGAGATGTGCGGCGTTAGTTTTTTCTTTGCTTTCATCGCGTGCTCAATACAAGTACATATGACGTAACAATTATAATGTATAATACGTCCTCGCGACCGGAAATCGACATGTCCTGTCGGACGTGTATTTGGTTTTCTATTTTGCACGAGCACATTTCGGTATACGAATAACGATTCTTTTTTTTTCCCCACAAATACGACTAAACAATAATAATAACAGACGGTCGCACGTACAGAAATAACTGATCTACGTTTTGTTTGCTATTCACGTCTTATCTCGCGCGATGTTATCTATTATTGATATATTCAGAAGACTAAGCACTGAGCAAGAAAAAAAAATCGTTTAGGGTCAACATTAGGCAACACGCGCGTGTAACTCGAGTACGCATTCGAATAAATCGTATTAACATTTGATTGTTAATGTACAGCACTTACACGGCGCGTATGCCACTAAATCGAAATCACAAAACGTTACTCTGTTCATTTTCGCCGCAGTGACAAAAAAAACGTGTATTAAATACGAACGATTTTAATTTAGTTCGATGTGTTACGGGTGGAACAGGAAATCCGGGAATTCGATTAGAACGCCCGAGGTGTAATATTCGTCAATTTACAATGTCAAAAGTACATTCATAGTTGTCGAATTGCCCTACTAAATAGTATTATTATTGAAAATTATTCTTATATCCGAAACGAAAACGTATGCCTCTAGGTTTCTGCACATAAAAATTGAAGACGCGAGTCTTAGACTATTTATTATGACGTGAAATATATTTACGACATTTCCTCGTAGTTATTTATTTCCGTATTTTGAGTTCATAATCCGACCGCCGCCAAAATCTGTTTGCAAAACTGTATACACAAATATGTGGTTTCGACGTCGTATTATTAAATCGGTTTAATTTGGTCTTACTTATTTATTTGTTTATTAGATATTTGCTCCGCGTGTATTTGCGTAGGAAAATTCAAAACGCACAAATGCACAGCAGCAAAGGCTATGCACATCGAAATGTCAACGAAGTAATACTAATGTTATCATTTTTTAAACATAATTTAATCGATTCGTTTTTTTCAAATCGTCAAAAACATTTTAGATGTCTAATAACAAAGTTAGTACAATCTAACAAACAAAGCGTTCGTAACAAAACAATTCATAAAAAGTATCGATTTTTTTTTTGGACATGTCGATATTTGCCGTCACATTTTGAACATTTTTAGCGCACAGTTGCGTGTTTTATAGAGCGTGTTTCGTATAGTAACATAATTACACACAGATCCGAACCCTAGTCATAAATAAACAGACGACACCGAACGATTGTTCTCGCGAACGGCTAATGGACGACGTTAAAACGCGTGTGAAAAAGGACAGCGCCGTCGATGGGTTTTCGCGCGAACATCCGCCCGTCGGTTTGGTTGTTTTTGTGTGTTCCACGCTTTTCGTGTCAATCAATTCCAAATGATGAACGCGTCTCTGCCGTTCTCGAAATGTATGTATTAACATACGAGTATGCGCTGTCGACGCGCAAGGTGGACTGGACCCACAACGCGCGGTCGAAGCGAAATTGCCTATTCGGAGTGCCGTACGATCGTCGACCGAGCGACGCGGAAACGTCCACGAAAAACTCACTCGATTTCAACGCCATCGAAAACAAACAAAAAACAAAAAACCACCTTAGAAATTATTGTGATTGAAGTCTTTCGAGGAATTTTTTCATTCCGCCTTTGACCACTGGTTTTTTTTTGTCATTTTCCGAATCAACTCGAGAATTTTCGAATATACGCACGCCGTACGATTTTCACCCTTGATTCGGTTCTCCAAAGGAGTCGAAGAGACCTTTTCCGCTTTGTGAAAACTTTCTACTTAACTCCGTTAATTATACCCTTTGGATGAGATTCGGCCGGTCGAGTTTTCCTTTCCGTCTTAAATCGACATGTCCAATCTAATATTTCAACAGCCGTTCTAAGAATACAATTTGTGACGTTGGTTTCAAACATTTATTCGTGACGTACGTCAGTATTTTTTGTGAGTTATTTTTTTTTTCCGAAAAAACGCAAGAACTTTTATGCTGTCCATTGGTCATTAAGTGATTATAAGACGCCGACGTTACAATTATCGTGTATATTTTACAACTAAACCGAGAATATACAAATATTTTTTGGATTTTTTTTTTTTTAATGTCGGTATTTAGCGCTTTTATTGAAAATTCGTTGTTTATGGAAACGTCGATTTGTTTCGGTAAAATGAGTCTAATCGCCCGCATCGTTTTGCTGGTCGACCGGGTTCTCTCATACACCGTTGATGAAATCAAATTAAAATCGTTTTATTTATTAGTAAAATGATCGAAAAAAAATCTAAAATACAATAATTTGTACACAGTACTTTAATTATTATTATATATTTAAACATAAATAGAAATTTTAAATATTGAACAGAACAAAAGTTATTGCGTTCTCACATCTCCGTGGGACACTTTGTAAACCATTTTTTATATCGTAAAATTGTGCTCCGATTCCCTTGTTCGTTCCAATTACCCGATTTTATTATATTTCTTCCTTCTTTGTTACGCGCGACAACAATGAAAAACATTTTTAAAAAAAACACACACACACATACATTTAATTGGCCGACATCGGAATGCGACTGAAATCTAATGGATTTTTATTTCGTATATTATTATCGAATACGTATACGAGTAGTACTAAAAAAAAAAACACAAAAAACAAAACAAAAAAAAACCTGTAAATGGCGCATTAGCGACACGAAATATATAAATACACAAGCCGAGTTTAAATAACAATATACATAATAATACGATTTTAATTCAAAAACATTATCTCTCATCACTGGCAGGGTTAGTCGTCAAGTCGTACATTCGACCTGCAGGACTGCAGTTGTATGTTATGATAATATTTAATTTAATTTGCAAGTACAATGCATTTGGATATTTAATAGAGTATATCATCTAAGCAGCGTTAACAATGGGCATTTTTTTCAATGTGCTCAAAACCAGAAAAATTGAAATATATATCAACTATGCGTTTACGTTTTTTTTTTTTTTTTTTAATCATGAAGTTGTGTAAGAGACATTATTAAAACCGACACAACCCAAAAAAATCAATTGCGTATTAAAGATTAAATGACTGTAATGTGTTTGTATTGCACGAGCACGGTGTAAAGATAACGGCTTTTGTTTAAAAATATTCATTTGTTTTTTTTCGCGACTGTCGGAGAAATAAATTGCGAAAAAACTCCATTTGTATAATATGTGTTTATAATCGTTGTGAAAATCAATACTCGAAATCAAAAACCATATTAATATCATTTATAGAATGTTTACAAAAAATGAAAATGTTTCTCGCACATCGTTTCTTCATACAATAACCAACCGTTTATTAATAATTGAATTGTACGTATATTTTAAACGATCCGGAATCGTGTCAGACCACAATACGCGCGATTGTTTTTTAATGAACAATCTGGAATCACCGTTTGTAAAAAAATTTGTAAAACGAATCGTCGTCGTCGTAAAAAAAAAAAAAAAAAGAAACGCACTGTTTGTTTCGATTGATAACTAGGACGACCGGCGCTCGCCGGAATTCAACTCGGGTGTATTAAAAACGGTTCGAACGAATTTTTCCGTATACGACTTACGTCGCGCATCCAATCTCGCTAAGACCTTAATGCTTGTTAATGTACATGTATCTTTTTTTCTCGCCGGTCACAAATACGCGACGGGAAATAAATCCAAACACAAGATGAAGATACGCACGTCGGTGGGTACGGGCATATATTGTAAACGTCCAGTTTTATATTCATGTCGGTTTAATTCCGCGACCCTTTTTTTATTTGCATACGATTAGCATAACGCCCGCGAACCGTTCGCCCGCTTGTTAGCCATGAATCGTAATAAACACGATAACGTACACACAATTATAATTTTCGTTGATATTCGCCAATTAAATGCGTTTTTTTTTTTAATGTTATTCATTACACTCGCACGATAAAGAAGAAATAATTATATCGGCGGGACATTAAAACGAATCCAGGGGACGTGCGCGCATTTTTACGATATACACGTACACGTGCGCGCCGCAATTATCGTTATTGCAATATGGAAACAAACGTCCGATCCGCGCGAATAACATAACTCTTATCGAGCCGCCCGAAATGGTTTAAACGGTCTGAAGTCAATTAAAAACGCGAACCGATTAACGGACGCCGACAGCCGGCCGTTAATCTGGCTGTAGTAGCTGAAGAGAACGACGGACGCGTAGGGGGTTTTTACGTGTATTTATCGACTTCGTGTCGGTCGACGGAGGTTACAAACGCGAACGGAATCTCGTCGAACGCAGAGCACGGAGAACAACGTTACGACGGTTCGGCCGTGCGCGGAGGAGATCGGAGAACATTTAGCGAGTTTTTCATGTTTCCGGACGTGTGATCGCTTCAGGAGTTACTCTGGCGAATTCAATACGAACACCACGCCGTTCTTAAAGGACACAAACCGTTTTATTTGCTCGACGGGAACACGCCTATTTTAGACTACAAAACGTCGTATCCGTACACGAACACGCTGGAAAATTCGTCCTGTGCGAAGAAATACGGCATGCCGGCGTTTAATGGAACCCAAAAAGTCCGCTCTCCAGTTGTGTGGCGATCAAGGTACACACTCGGCGTTTAACGACGCGTCGTATTAGTCGCGTTCGGAGCGTGACGAAGAAGGAACACAAGGATGAATCGTCGGGAGCCCGGGGCCCGCGGCATCCGGATCCGCCTCGTTTCCGATCCCCCGCCGGTCGGCAGGTAGACGTAATGACGCCGCGCGAAAGGTATGGTCGGCAACGGAGAAACGGCAGGTCACATCGTCGGACGGGCGGGTCAGCCCCCGGAGAGATCGGCAGCCGGACGCGCGAGGAGTTTTCGCGCGCCACCGCGGGCCCGGCCGCGATTTCTTCGCGCCGCCGCCGTCACTCGGACTTGGCTGTTGTCCAATTGTCCGACGAACCCTTTTTGGGGTTTTCTACGCCGGACACATCGGCCGTCCCCGAGGGGATAAGATAACGGAACGGTCGATAAACGGTTCCGATATTATAATGCCTACACGCGCGCGCGCGCGCGTGTGTGTCGGTGCGCGCGGACGAGGGTCGTTTTGTTTTGCCCGAGTAACGCGGTGTTCGGGGCTAGGGAGCGGGGGAGGGGTGGAGAGTACTCGTGTGTTTCGTTCGCGCGGGACACTTGACGCGGCCGGCGAACGTACGTACGACGAAAACCGAAAAAAAAAAAAAAAAACAGTAAAAACTCGAACGATTCGAATGTTTGAGAAAATTCGTTGTTTTTTTTTTTGTTAAGAAAATCCAAAAATCGTCCGACCGCGATGATTTGAAATACACACACGTGTACGGCGAATAATACGGTACAATGTATTCCGCCCCGACGGTCCGTGACGTGTTTGAGTGAAGTATCTCGGGTACGGGACGTCGCGTAACACAATGGAGAGACTCGGAAAACACGATCCTCGTGTACAATAAAATGTATTGTATTCCTCGTAGGCGCGAGTAACGACAGCGATAACGAGAAAACGAACATATTGTCCGTTCGGAGTACTGTGGATAAACCGAAATCGTGTAACGGCCGAGAACCGGACGTGCCGTTCACGTTTTATTGCCTCGCGCGTCGTTGGCCGAAATCACAACAAACTAAAGGACGAGACCGTGCGGTTGCAAAACAAAAAACAACGTGTTCACGTCAAATGAACGTTTGTCCGTGCGACGGCAGCGGAGGCGGCTGCTATTCGACGTACCGAACAATCAGTAAATAAATACGTATCAAAACAAAGAAACGGATTGCGGTATGAAAAATGATTGACGGACGATCAGCGCCGATTTCTTGGCGCGAGACGAACATTTTATTTGCCCGCGGAAATCGCAAAACAAGAGACGTTCGCGTCTATACGGACGGATAAGTGTGTGTGTATGCGATAAACTCGCGCGATTCGACGGACAACCGATTTCACTATGGGACGTTTAACATCCGGGTCGACGACGATATCGGTAATAAATGAAGAAAAAAAATGCCGATTTTGCATACGTGTGCGAGTGTTACGGGAAAAGCCAGTCGGGCGCGATGACACGGCTCTCGGTGATACTACAAGAGACGTACGAACGGCGGTCTGCAAACGATTCGAATGAGAAAAAAAAAGGGGAAAAAGGAAAAAAAAATCACAAAATCGCCCTGTACGCGCGCGGCGAATGCAATTTCGTATAATGACCTCGGCGGACGCTTTCGACGGTCGCGTGACACGTTTTTATTAGTTGTCGTACGTCTCGGACGGTTCCGTCCGTGTTCCCGTCGGACTTTGAAAAATACGTCCGAGAGATCGACGGGTGGGCGGGGCGGCCGGGTAAACGGTCGCGAGTCACGCGATTTCTGCACCGTGCGCGCACAAAACAATTCGATATTCGGATCAAGGTCGACGGTTCGTCCATTATTCTACCTTTTAGACGTTTCCGCTTACACACACACACGTTCGTTTGGCAACTCGTCGGTCGTAACGCGCGTTAAGTCCGTTTGGTCGAACGTAATTCGAAATCTATTTCACGTAGACAATGAATTTGAAATTTGCGACGCGTTTTTAATAACGATATATAGACGGAGTATTTCCCCCCCCCCCCTCGAATTGTATCAAAAAGATTACAAGACCTATAACGAAAGCGCTACTACGGGCCGATTGCAAAATATTTGGCGCGTTCAGAGCGGCTGCCGCCGCTGCACTTGCCGAGATGTCTAATTCGTATATGCAGCGCGGTCGATCGAAAGAGCCTTCGGATTACAATTGCCGACGTATCGCGCCATATCACTGGTGGCGTGGAACCGTCGAAATCCGCGAGCGTTTCCGTTTTCGCGCTTTCGACTTTCACCCGGCGAAACCGACTGTTCACGTTTAACCCGTCCCCGCGGCTGGGGGAGCGTTCGACCCGGGCGGCCGGCGCGCAGAACGACGGAGGGAATAAAAAAACGCGCAAGGTTTTCACGCTCCGGCGCAGTAGTCGCGGCCGATACGGATCCCCCCGCGATCACACGGCGAACGCGATTTCTTGCGACCGAACGGTTTTAATCAAAAACCCTCCGGCGTTTCAATTACACCGGGCTGCAACGCGCTTATTATATGCCGCGCGCGGACGTAGACGGTTATTTATTGTTTAATTTCTCCATACGCGCGCCGCGCTGTTTCCCCCCCCCCCCACCCATCCACCACAACCATCACAACCCGGCCCCGACGGCAGTACCACGATTTTTGTACGTAGTCCGTCGTGTTCGCGCACAACACGCGTTTTCCGTGGTCTTCGTCGCGGTTTTTACACCGGTCTTGATGACCGATTTCGAGCCAATAACCTCCGGGAACGCATTCGAGAGCGTCGGTCGGGAGTCTGAACATTTTTATCGCTATCAACTGAATATTGGTCATGGAAATCGGTTCGAACACAATAGCGTGCGGAAGGACCGTCCCAGATATATGAGAATGACACGCTCCGCACAGACGACACCGGTTCGTGAATAAAGACAAAAAGCCCGACGGAGACGACGATCCGAACCTCGTGAAACCGTCAACGCGCGTAGTTAACAGAATAATACGTCCGTGACTATATTTACGATCGGTTAGGAGCCAATTGAATCTCACGACACAAGTCCAAGGACTTGTATTGCAAAGTGCTGTGTGCCGAGAATCGATATTTAGGATCAATCCGTCTGTAAGAGCAATTCGACATTTTAGAACGAACAACACGAACTGTGACTCGTCCAGATTCGGTCTTACCGTAACACTGTAACGAATCGACAGTTCAAATTTCCATTTTTTTTTTTTTTTAAATCTTTTTACGTTAATTAACAATTACTATATTTATTTAAAAAAAAAAAAACCCATTGTAATAAATGCACATTTTTCCGGGTGAAAAGATAAAACGTATAAATTTGAAAATAGCTTTATGAGTAAAACAAACAACATTATCCCTACCTATTTACAAACTGTTCGCGTATCAGATTTGAAGTTCGATTCGGCGCGAATATAATAATTTGTTATGAAAACCCCAAAAGGGACGGGATCGAGCAATAAAATATGTGCTTGTCCCATCGACGAAACATTTTTTGCCCGGATCCAACCCGCCGGAAAATAATGTCTGCCCCTGCGTTCACGTTATATGACATTTATCGTCTTTAACGCCATGAATTTTAATAGATCGTACAATGGGCTAAAACACAATAATTTATTTATATGGCAAATGAATTTCGTTAGGAAAAGATTTCGGTTCCACCATCCATCGAATGTTGGACATGTTATTTTTCTTGTTGATTATTATTTGACTTTGAAGAACGGGACGACGAGCCGATCAGACCTGTTCGCCGCACTGACGTGGCGTTTCGCCGCAGAACCTCGGGAGACGTTTCCGTTTATTTGAACAAACGTGTGTTTACGCCGGCTCCGGGCGAACGCGCATCGAACACTCGGATTGGCTTAGACGCTTATTATCAATGAATACACACACGTTCATCACACGGTTACTGAAAACGCGAGAGTCGGTCATCTATCGTTCTAGATGTAGAAAATATTTGGTAAAAGACTTTCGAACGTCTCCGAAACATGTGATGCACGTTCCAGCGCGTTCGTCAGTAATAATATGCTTCCGCGTATCGTCAAGATAAATAATAATTATCGTGTACACTAAACAAACAATAATAATAATAATAATAATAATAATAAGCACCGAAACAACGGACAATAAACCGGAAACAGGGTATACATCTCCGCAAACGATCTCGCAAACACTCGTGGCCTTTATCCGTTGTTTTTTTTTTTCTTCTTTTTCCCTCTTCGATTTTCTCCGTTTCTACCGTCTTTTGTACGTTGTATTCTCGTATCTTATAGCTCCCCGCGTCTACGAAACCGCATCGTTTCCCTATATAATAAGTGTACAAAAATATACGTCGGTCGCGTTGTTCGAGTGTACGCGGGACCTCGTTGTTTTCACCGGGGACCCATTAAGACCGTATTGTGTATTATATATATATGTACCGCGCGCGTTGTATTCGAATACGTTTCGCCCCTCTTTCGCTCTCTCTTTCTCTCGCACACGCACACACACACGCGCGTACACTACGACGACGATATCGTTAAGTCCAGAACACGCGGACGCAGGGAGCGAAGTAAAAACAAACGACGGGCAAGACGAAGAAAAAAAACACTACGCGGGTTTGCGGCGCGCGCGACCTGTCCACGCGAGAGAAAACGTTTCGCCTGAAGCAATGATAATATACACACGGACGCGAATCACACGTCGGGTCAGAGCGAACGGACTCGCAAATATTTCTGGACGAACCCCGGCTGGCTAGCAAGTCGTTTGTATCGCGTTGTCGAAATGTTCAGGACGTTTCCGCGGACCAGTCGAATCGACGTGTCTATCTCGGATCGCGGGGCCGTCGAACTCGGAGCTCTGTATCGTGCGGTTTTCGATCATGGCTGATTACCGCTCTCACACGCGCGTCCCTTGTGCACCCAATCGCGAAAACTGTTCGTTCAACGACAACGTCATTATACAATTGCAGACCCGAAATTTAGAGAAATAGAACAAAACCGTTTGGGGAAAAAAAAACGATTGTCGCCGATGATTTTTGACATTTTCTATACGATATCGTTAAAAAACCATACAAACGTACGTCCAGTCTTGAAATCGTCGTAAAACCGACACGTTTTTCGCTCGATTCAGAATTCAGGATACAATTGCGTTACAAACGTATTATCGGCCACTGTTTTCGATTCGCTTCGGACCGTTGACGGAACGTGATAACCAGCACGATGCGGAAATCGTCAGGTTCGTACACGACGACCTCGCGTTGTTCGGTCACATTTAATTCGACAAGATCGTCTTGCCGTTTAAACGATTTTCACAAACGGCCAAAGCGAAACTCGGTGCAAACACGCATTGAACATTTTAACGGGATTTCGGATTATATTTGCGAGCATTAAAAGCCTTCCCCCCTCGTCCTAGTTACGCGTATATTACCGAACTGTAAGCAACGATTTGGCCGAATTGATTTTATTCCGAGAAGGTTGGTCTTTTGTACGCGGCAAATATAATTAATATCAATTAATTATACGCGCTCGGCCGTCGCGTCGTTTCAAAATAATTAAATAGAAGAAGACCGTGTTTTATTAAGTATGTATATACACATATATATATATATATATATTTTTTTTTTTAACAAGTGAAGTTCTAGTTTATTGTTTATACGCTGCGAGTAATTCAAATGGAACAAAACAATTCGGGACGAAAATATTGTTCGTTTGTTATTGTTGAGATTTGTAAATCGTATTAATTAAAATCCGTAACATCATGCCGTTCAACAAAGGGTCTTTTTTAAACAGTCGGACGTCTTTCACGGGAGAAACCCTTATTGCATTTCCCAGCGTTTTATTAACAACTGCTGTTTAACGTGTAGAAGCTCTCCCGCGGTAGCGGTGTTTGTAGCCGTGAGTGTTTTCGTCAAACGAAAATCCTCTCGAAACATGACGATAAATTATTATTATTATTTGTATTTAAACGGAACAACACGCCTGCACACGCACGCGCGTTTTATCTCGGTCCTCTTTCGTGAATTCCTTCCGGGCCGATTGACGTAACACGCGTCCATCGAAAACGCGTTTATTGTCGTTTGTCATCACGCCGATTAGACTTCACACGACCGTGAAAAACGATTTTCTTTTTTCCCCGAAAGTCGTCAACGACGATTCGGTCCCGAAATCGCACCGTGTCCACGTACATATATATATATAAATACACACACAACGGTGAAACGATTCGAAATCGACGTTGTCGATTAGACAAAAAGGAAAAACTCGAAATCACCGTCTGACCTTCGGACAGTGGCGTGCCCGAAATACAACCGACGTAACGTCGGAACGCTCGGACGTTTCATTCCACGGGAACGATACGGCGATGGGGATTGCCGATTCTCGTGAAAAGTTGGCGACCGGCGAAGCAAAAAAAGTTGCGTAATTTTATTTGTGAAGTTCAATACCGAACGTTCGTAGAGCAGTGGGGTCGAGCGAGCGATAGCGCCATAGGTCATACGGCGTTGGGAAGTCGTAAGTTATACAGTCGAGTCTTATACAAGTCGCGTGTTATAAAAATCATCTCACGAAACATATCGTAAAAGTTATCAATAAACAACGTATATCTTTCCGGACGTACAGCAATAAATATGAACCCACGGTGTTGTGTTCGTGTACGAATGCAATGATCGACATCGTTTTTTATTAAATTCAAACACCATTTCGCCAAACTTTGATTTAATCTTTTTTTTTCTTACTTTTTCCTTTTTGATGACTTCGGTTGGATAGGTATAATTTTATAAATAGCTATGTTGTTAGGTGGACCGATATATTTTCAAAAAAAAAAAATATATATATATATATTTATTTATTTATTTTCGTGACAAGTGGCTTTATGGAAAATGACTTTCATGAGATTCGGCAACACAAGTTTATAACACACGACTTTCGAACACTCAACCCGAATTCGCGGAAATAGGGTTCCCCTCAGTCCATCCCTTCAAAAAAAAAAAATAAATAAAAAATAAATAAATAAAATAAGAAGGAAAAAGAACCTTTTAGTCTTATAAAAATAAATAGTAAGATTTCTCACGGAATATTTTTGCGAATGGACAAATCGTCCGAAATCGAAGTGACGACACGTTCGCGACACGCAGTCAGTCGTATTTTACGGCACATATACGTATTATTATCGTAATTCGATGGGATAATTTATTCACGACGCGGTGTTTTATTGTATTTTCGCAACTCCGTTTCGCGCTAGCAATTCCGATCGATTATGAATGGAAGTCGAAAAAAATAAGCGCCATAACCATTATGCGCCGTCGTGGAATCGTCATTAGATAACGTCGAAAACAATAAGACTATATCAATTCGTCGCATACGACGAACGCGTCGCGACGGACAGTAATTATATAGTAGTCGAACGTATTCGCACTTAACCGCTTCAAACATAATAATTATCGTATCACCGTGAATAACGCGTTTGTTATCATTCGTATATAGACCGGCACTGTCGTCATCGGTTTTACTGTCTACGTTCAATTGTCGTGCCTTTCGGACAAACGAGTACTGTTGGTATTGTGTGTATCATTTACAACGACCGTTATTAACACCGCAATAATAGTTTTTGTGAAAATTCGCCCACGTCTGAAAATTGATCGACACGTTTCGCGTTTTCAAGGCACGTGTAAAAAGGTCGGTTTTTGTTCGAATATAAATCGTAACGAACGACGAACGACGGAAAAAATATTTTTGATACGTTCAAGAAATCCATCGAAAACACTCGTTGTTATCATTTGCGTGTTCATGTGTAACGTTAAACATGATTGGACGGAGTTCATCACGGAAAAACCTGGTAGAATTATTCTCCCGTGCGCATTATCCGAACGCAGAAAACGTCGTGTTTTCATAAACCGTTTGACTGTGTGGTCAACGAACAGACAAACGAGACACGGTAAACGACGAATATTCGAATCTTTCCCCGCGGAAATCCACTCGCGTATAGTGACAAGTGTTCGGACACCATTACGTTGCGCCGTTTCGATATTATTTTTTTACTGTGAATCTCGCGACCAGACGGCGTACAGTGCAATTCAAAACGGGACGGGAAAATCCAAACCCGTCGGACCCCTAGACCGCTAGCGGCTCGTCTGTTTTCGTTTCGGTATCGTGCGAGTCGTTTGAACGCGGCGTCGTCCGCCAATCGTGACGAAAACGGTGTTATCGTCCCGGGATTTAATTCCGATACGTTACGCGTTTACGGTTCGGGGGTCCATAACGACGCGGACGGGCCGAAAAACACAGACGGCGTTACCCGTCCGCGACAGGTAACGCCGGCAAATCGAACAACAGCGCGGAAAGTTATTAAATACGTTCCTCGAAACTTTCCCGCCGTAAATGCATTATGAACGCACGGAAAGTTGAAAAAATCTATACAAGACGTTCCGGGTAAATAATTTATTCGGATACGAAACTTCGGGAAAGCGCCCTCGTACTGTGGCGAAAGCGTTGGTCGGGCCGGTTTTTCTTTCTTCGCCCTCCTCCCCAACCCCCCCCCACCCCGGTTTCGAGTGTAATTTACAGTAAAAATAATAAATAAACGAACGTCTCGCCAGAAATGATACCGTTAAATATGACCGTCGAAACGGTACCATAAACAAGAACCGCGTCATTGCGCGAAAGTTCACGACGACGTACCCGCCGACGCCTCGTCCCGTCGTGAACAACGACGTGAAGCGACCGTCGTCGTATACACAATATGTAGTGGTTCGTACTTTTGGGGGGTAAATTGTTCGTGAACGCGCTCGTGCCGTACACGGTATAGTGATTAGCCGTTAGAACCCCCGGGGTGGGAAATAAACGTTTTGAAAAAATTGTCTGCCATTATTTTTTTTTTTTCCTATTGACACTTGACGTTTGTTATTAACGAATTTCGCGCTGTCGTCGAATTTTTTCCCGACGTGCCTGTTGCGGTTTTTTTCGTAAACCGTTCATAAATGAAATCTGCCGACACGTGTGTGCCATCAATGTAATCAACGGTCGAAGTTGCTCAAAATAAGTGGAGGGATGCCTAGATTTTTATTCTGATATGTCGTAATATTATTTGCACTCGAGCACGAGGCCCAGTAAATCAATTCAATAAATACATGTTTATTGATACTGTAACTTTAAGTCAGTGAAACCGTACGCAAAGCAAATAATTAATCGTGTCGTGCACAATACACTAAATATTCGTAATATCCTACTCGTAAATAAATAAAACTACCCAATTAATATCTTGGTGAATTGAATACTAATAAAAGTAACAAAACGCATTAGTAAACGTACTAAAAACAATAAAAGTAAAAATACGTTATCAAAATTATTCATAAGTGATGAGTAAATTGTATATTTATTTAAGTACTGTATTCGTATTTACATTTTCTTATCGACATAGAATCATAAGAAATGACGTTTAGGTTTATTCGATTTAGGCGCCAAGTGATTTGATTTGAATCAGATAAAAATACTTGTTTCATATCGAAAAAAAAAATATAATAAAAAGTTATAGTAAAAAAAAAAAAAATACAATTATAACAAAATAAGTGAAGTGATGCTATCCGCCCCCCACTTCGACCACTTCATACAAGAGGCGTGTGATCACGCGTCACGCGATTATCGTTTGGCACACGTTCGCAAATAATAAACACGTGTACACTTTACGGAATTGAATCGAACGAGTTAGGATGGCAACTGCTCTATAATATCGAACGTTAGGTGTACCCTGACAACGGTTCTGGGTTTTCGATCGGTCGTGAATTCGACAGTAACCCGGAAACGGACGACTTCTAACGCGACAGTTACGAGATAATGTTTATTATTTGCTCGCAACGATATTGCCGTTCTTCGAAACCGCGAACTTTATGTTCGTTCGAACGTCAGTGCTTATACACGTTTAATAACGAACAACGGTACCGAGAAATCGTTTGGAACACAAATTACATTTTTCGTCGTAAGTTTTCGGGACGGTCGAAATTGTTTCCTCCCCGCACGCTGCTATCCGGAAATAAATCCGACGGACGTGGGAGGGAATCGAATGCGCGTGTTATGTGACGTTCGCGGCGACAACAATACGATATGGTTTTTTTTAATAATACGTTTTGTCTGTCTGTCTTTTTTTTCGTCGATTCGATGCGACGTGCAGCACACGCGTATAAAACGGAGGTTAGGCCGCGGAACGTTCGCGCCGGTCTCAATGTAACCCGGTAACGGATCTCGATAAACATGCCGACGCGTGTCGCGAGAAAATAACGAGGAGAACGCCGGTAAACACGATGGGAGGAGGCAATACACAATATCGTCCGTGAAAAACATTTGGAAACTTGGCCGCGTCCGACGGTTACCGTAAGTGTACCGTCGTTCCGGTTACTTAGCTGTGCGATGTTTTCGCGGTATCGATTGGTTCGCGCACGCACACGCGTACGCGTCCGTTTGAGCCGTCCCGCGCGCGATGAACTTAACGTCGTATGGACATTTCGTTGTTCCGTTCGAATCGCCCGACTGTGTACGCGACGGAACAGAAGAAAAACGCCGGTCGCCGCCGTCTCAGCGCTTGCCGAGACGACCACCCGGTAAACGAAAAAGTTACTCGGCGAACTCGTTTACTCGCGGTTCGATGAGATTCACGTGAACAAACAACGGGTTTTTCGGTGGCCATCGTCCGGGAAAACGATTTTTTCCCCGCGATTTCACCGATAATCCAAGGACGCGTTATGAATTAACGTCGAGCGTGTGGAATGGACCAGATTTAAAAAAACGCCATTCGCCACGCGACAATATCGTTATACCGAACGAAAATCGTCTCGTCTGGTACGACCGTGTCAACAAATATTCGTCGTCCTGCTCTACGGCGAGCTGTCGGGTAATTTCGACAAATTGTATTGTTTTTGTTTTCCCTCCCCCCCCCCCACTCGTTTTCGAGTAGGGTAAACGCGAACGTCGTGTCGACTTGTGCGCAACGAATACCGGAAAATGATATTTTCGATGACATTTACGTGCGTCTCGAGGGATTTCTAGTAGCGTGTCCCCACGCCGCCGCCGCCCCCGTTTATCCTATACGTACACAATATACATAATAGTCTCAACAAGAAACATTGTTCTATACGTGTGCATCGGATAGTGTAATCAGTTTACGTAACGTTTCGTTAGAAAATAACAGTCTTCCGACCGTATGCGTATCGAAACGAAATCGTATTTTGACCAAACGACGCGTAATAAGGAACGGACGTTTTAAACGTTCCGAATATATACACCCGAGTGTCGACCGCGTCGCATTTGTTTTTTGTTTTTTTACATTTTTCGCCTATAGAAAGCAAACCTATCCCCCCTCACCGTACGTAAAAAAAAAAACAATGAACAACGCGCGAAATGTCACGAAAACGTAGCGGTCGCGCTTATGGTTCTGTCCGAGAACAATATTGTAGAATTTAATTTGACTCGACGATACGCGTTTTCCCGGTAAAAAGACGAACAAATACGCTGCGATTGTATTTATCACGTGGCGCCGTGTTAAAAGCGGCGGCGAAACGTTTACCGTTTGCCGTTTCGTTTCATGAAACGACAAGCCGACGACATTAGATATGATATATTATATGATATTACCTACGTTAATAAAAAGTGTACGCGTAATCGTTTGAATATCGTCGGGTGATTGAGTAAAAAATGGTTGTGCCGTTTTTATCGTGAAACCCCGTAATCCTGTCGATACACAACAATGGAAAATAAATTAAGAAATAACGAAAGCGGTGGAACGGATTAATCCTTGACTCGGGTGATTCGGCTAGTATAACTTGTGTGTGTATACACACACACACACACACACACACACACACACACACACGTCGTGTCCCGTAAAAAGGGTAAATGCCTCGTCTACGCGAAAGACAGTTCCTACGCGATAAATGTATACGTATAACGGCGGCGTGCTCGACAGATATTATAGCGAAAAGGATTACGGAGGGGTTAGGACTGATGGACAGCATTGCCCCGGCAGATGGGACGTGTAATATAACAATATAAGGTAAGACGTATTAAGTAAAACGGAAGAGGAGGGGAGTGGGGACAAAAAGGAGAAAAAAGAGCGCGTTTTATATTAAAGAAATAAATAGACCATGTTATTGGCCGACTGGCTGTACAAGACGATGGGAAAAATAACGTGCCAATTATTCTGTTTATTTATTATTATTATTTCTTTTTCCTAACGTACCACGTTATTAATACATACTGCGCGTTCCCGATACTTCGATTTTCCACCGCGATTTCTAACACACAATCATTATACTAAGTACCGACCGCGGCACATCCAACACGTTCTATACATTTGTTTTGGATGCACTGGTTATTTTCGGTTTTAATGTTTTCCTACGTGAGTTTTGTCCGTCCGTCATATCGATTCGTTGCTGCGGTCGCCGATAGCAATATTAGTCAAGACCAACGAAATTCATAATTATCGAAGAAAAATATGTTAAATACGCCAAAACATAAAAATAACCCGAAATTTGTCGCATAACGATTTCCATTGGAGATATATTAACATCGAGACGACGTACTTGCACGACGACTGTCATAGATTTATGTGCTGTGCAGTGTACAACGCGTAGTATTACGTAATAATTTACGCAGTTAATACGTATAAATTGTAAATTAAATTTCGTTCTACGGTGAATTTAGCACGCTTGCAGAGTGAGTTTTACCGACTTGTTTCTTTTATATCTCGACGTGTTCGAATAAAGTGACGTCACACGAATAAAAGTTCTCGACTTTCAAAAATTATTAGTCCCAAGAATTTTTTTTTTTTTTTTTAGTTTTCGTCGTATCGATATTGAAATTCCGTCGAGTTCGAATAGGCTGAATTTCGCCCAGTCGTGTAAATGTTTTTTATAACGTTTATCGGAATGCTCGACGTTTATTGAATAATAATTAACAGCGAACGAAGCTGGCGATGTAGAACGTACGATTAAGTCGATAATTCAACTGATCCCGGTGGTAACTTAACGGTACCGAATCGTTTGATCGTTGATTTTTATTTTGAAATCAATTTCGTTTGCCGCGTCTTGTTGGAAGACGAAAAAACAAAACAAAACAAAAAAATTATCCAAACGAGACCGGAGCGGTCGGGGAAAACGTGTAAGAACAGGTAAACGAAGAAAAAAAAACAAAAGAAATCGTAAAACTCACGGCTCTCGGCCGTAAAATACGATTTTCGCCCGACTGAAAACCCCGGAGCGTATAAAAATACAATGTCCGTTCGTTTTTCGAGCACGTACGACGCGCGTTTTCAACGTCAGTCCGGCGTTTTGTAGAAATCAAACGTCTCAAATGACGGCGAGCAATCGGTATTTTTCGATTTTGACGCGTACACACGCGGTCGCGGTGACGGATCGTCGTTTGACGATTTCCCCCGTTTTGGTTTTGTTCGAACGTGTCCGAGCGTCGAATTTCCGTTTCCAGCGACGGTCCGGACTCGCGACAACGGTTTCGTCGACCCGAACGCGATGCCCCGCTGAAGCCATTCATCTCGCCGGGCGTTTTGGACTAGGAACAGGAACTAGGAACGGCGTCGTCCTCCTCGGTTGGCGGGGATCCCGGTTACATTTTCTCCATAATTTTCCGCAGGGAAAATATTATTATTTCTGCGATAACGGAATTTCTTTTGACCAACCGTCGTATGATACATTTAATTAATATTTTTATTCTCCGTTCCGATTTACCATTGCGCTTGTAAATTACAAACTGTATTTCCACGTAATGCCTTTTTTTTTCTTGCCTTTTATATATAGGCGAACACTGGAAAATCATCTTATACCAATTCATAATATATCCGACGGTCGACTGCATGTATATATAAATATATAATATATATATATTTTTTTTTAACACGTAAAATCCAAGAAAAACATCCGAACAAAAACTGAAACGCGCTCGACGGCCGCCGTCTTCCACTCTCTTCCGCCGCCACCGCCGCGTACACTTTTCCGCATTACTTTGTTCAGGACTTACGGTATGGATAAATACAATTACGACCATAACGATTGTCCCCGTTCCCGGGTATACGCGTTCATTTTATCGAATCATACCATTATTGTTATTATTATTAATTGACAATTAACGGTGACGATCCAGTAAAATCGTATGGCTACTAATAATAATTATTATTATTATTGTTGTTGTTATTGTTGTTATAATAGGGTTTCTGGGAGAATCGGATGTTATTAAAACGGTAACGATTTGCCTTGACGAAATCGTCCGAGCAAAACACGCTGCTGGTCGCCGAAGATTAGGATCGTACCGAGAAAACGCGAGATTGTCAATTAGAAACAACGTACGTGCTACGCATACGGAAACCGCGTTGGATTCATAACACATTTCGACCGCGTTGCCCGTTACGGCTGTATAATTTTTATTCGCGTATTAATAATATCTTTGGTATCGTTTGACGTAACGTTATGATGCACAACTGTTGTACGGCTTTCTATTAAAAACGTGTAATGCGAATAGTTTCGGTTCACAATAATCACAGTGTATTGTTTGAATTGTTTTCCGGTGCGGGTGGGGAAAGCTAGGCAAACAGGTAAATAAAGAAAAACAGTAGATATACGTTTTCGATTTATTTTTAAGCTCTAAAGGGAAATCCGTTGGTTCAAGGCGAACGAGATAAAAAAGAAAAAAAAGTTGTCGGTTTGTTTTCTCTTTTGTTTCGTTCCGACGAAATCACAAGTCGAACGCATTCGCACTACGTAAAGGCGCGTCCGCCGGGACCGAAACCACGTCGCAGCTTACGCGGGTCCGGCGAAATATTCAACGTCCCCCGGACTCCGTTCGGGGGCCGCGCAACGGCGACAACTTCGGAGGAAGAGAAAACGGTCGACGGGACGGTTGTGCGAATTAAGTGCCCGCGCAAAGTCGCCACGACCCCGTTCGTCGTCGTCGGGTAGAAAAAAACGAACGTTCGACATTTTTAGCGTTGATATTTGTTTATCAACGATAGCATTGCAAGGCAGGGCCCACCCCCCCTCACTTCGAAATCTTGAGAACCCCGTATGATTTCCGCGAATTCTGGAATTTTCCTATAGATATACACGAGACGAAAAACGCGCATACGAACAGTCATGTGTCAACAACACGTTTCGTTTCGATTATTCCTACTTTGATAACAGAAATATCCATGTGACACCCCTCTCTCCCCTCTGAACCAACTGTTTTCCGAGCCCCCCGAACCAAATTTCTGGCGACAGTCCTGTTACAACGGTCCGACGAACCGTTCGGTCCGGTCACAACGCGATGAATAACGACGACGACGACGACGGTCAGTGTGATGGCGATACGAACAGGACCGAACGAATATTCGTGTTTACGCAGTGCTCGAATTTGGGGGGGGGGGGCACAACGCAAGGGAACGGAGCTTCTCTGTTACTTTTTAAAAAGAATTAGCGTCCCTTTACTAGAATTTTCAAAGGAACGCGGGGGAGCGCTTATAACCCCGGAGACCCGAGGACGATAGAATTGATGACGATTGAAAAACCACGAAAAAATTGTACATTCGATATTATTATTTTTAATATGTTTGTTATTATTAATACCTTATTGCTGTATCACGTACCCTTGTTGATAATGGCAATTTATTATCTTGTATCACAGAATATTATTCATATATCATTTGTCAATTATTTTTAGATTTACCCACAGATATACTTCAAGACTGTACGTCCGTGTCGTATATCATCGTATCGATATTTTTTGTTTCCCCCTTCCCACCACCCACCACCCACCGATTACGACAAAAACGCCGCGGAGGACACATGCGTTATATACGTTTCACGTACGTGAACATCGCGCGATAAAAACGAGACCGGGCGAGCCTCGGAAATCGTATAAACATCATAACTTACATTGCGTCGCCACTCGCGTAAAACTTTTCTGTTGCAACAATCCAAGAAACCGCCGCCGTCCATACAACGTCGTGTTACGTATACACGTTTTTTCTCGTCTCTCATACTCTCTCTCTCTTATTGATGGAACATACCGTACGGCGAAGTACCCGCCGAAACGCAAAAGTCCCGCCGACCGTGTTGGCGTACGTTCATATTTTACGTATATATGTGTGTATACACGACTGTATTCATGTTCTCACGTAGTCTTTGTAAACACAAAAAGCGGTTTATATTCATACACATACACGTGTGTGTCTCTCTCAAAATTTCGAGCGATTCGCGGCCGGAAAAGTACATCGCCCACGCGCTGTAGTCTTAAAAGAACCGTGTTAAGGTATTGGGTAAAATCGTCTGCACCTTTACCGTACGAACCAGTCAGTGTTGTGTTCCGAGTTTGAGAAAAGGATTAGCTCCGTCAATGTAATACTGCCGTGTGTGCATATATTGTTAACGTATATCGTAAAACGATGGTTTTTCCTTTCCTTTGTGTATCGGTCTATAGGAAAACATAAATATATGTGTTTTTCGCAAGTTCCGTTCACTGTTTTTCGATCGTTTTTTTTTTCTTTTTTGGACATTAGGTTAGGTCGGCCGTCGATTTTACGCCTATGATTGTCATAGAACAAAAAAATCATCCTTAAAGAGTATGCGTTCTATCGGGATTCGCACGTCGTGTCGTTTAGTTGACACGTTTTCCGAGTCGTAAGCGTTCGTCGAATTCAAAGCGCGACGAAACGAATAGTGGTATATTATTAAAGTGGTGGGTATATTCACTCACTCGGCGACGCTTTATCGAATGTTTTTATGATCGATAATTAAATTTCCAATCGCATATCGAGTCATGATCGCAATCAGTTAAAAATACATCAAAGACCAATTGATTGTGTTGATTGGACACGGGCGTTGTTCATAAACGGAACATTGAAAACAAAAAACGAAAAAGCATTTTCGCTAATTTTGTTTTTGTTTTAGTACCATACGACACAGCGTGGCAACAAGAAATACGTGTTTGAAAATCGAAACTTAACGATCATTTTGAGGCACGACGAGCGGGCACTCGAGAAAACGGTCCGTGAACAACGAGTAAACGATTCGTCAATGACGGGTGAAGCGAAATCAGTTTGAAATCTCGCGTTGCGACTGGCTCCGGTGATAGACGAAAAAAAATTCACCCCCAACAAAACGGAATCCGACGTCTGTTTTTTGTACAACGATGAACATATACTCGTGTATACGAGCGCACGCGCACTGTTAACACAAACAGTCGGTTAAATAATTCTCTCATTAACGTCATTTGGATAAAAAAAAAAATCGCCCATTCGTAAAAAGAATTCCCCGGCACGCTCGTGGCGCGTGTGGCTTTCGCGTTTGTATTAATACGTATTTACAGTGTGAACATGGGGTTGTTGTTTTTTTCCCCCCTAACGATGTCGCCAACCGTTTTTTTCGTAACGAATTTGTTCCCGCGGCACCCGATTTTTGTTGTTGTTATTACTCGACAAAATTTGATTTTAAACATTAAAACAGCCTGTAATGTTTATTTTGTCAGTTAACAATTTACTGTTTAGGTTGACTGACCTGTAAACCGAATTCGGACGTTTCAAATTAATTGCGATCCTTTGAACATTTTGATGGAGTTCGACCTCAAAAATTCGAGTTCGTAACGTCCCCCTTTTTTCTTCCGCACAAGGCCGAACGATTAACAATAGAGCCACGCGTTTCCGTACGCTTCGTGCAACGAAACCGAACGAGTGCCGTCTAATCGTCACGAACGCGAATAACTTACGGCCCAATAATGTAACAGGCTGCAGTGCGGAAATCGGTCGTCAACGAGAATATTATGTTTCCGTCGCGTGCGGACGTTTAGACGCATATGCGCGGAGTAAAAAATCAAATCAAATCAAATAATTACGAAAAACAAAAAAGTTGCATGTAAAGTTCGACGGGCACGCCGAAACGTACAACACACGAGCTTGTTGTATTCACGAGTGGTTTTTTTAACGGTATCCGAAACACCTCTGTGTTTTTTGAACACGATATTATAATTACGTACGAAGTCTTGAACCTATATAGGTTATACAATCACGTGTTTACGTGTACATCGATACGCGGGGCCCGGCGAGATACTAAATTAATATTCCATAATTGTTGTTACTCGTTACGGTTGTACGAGAAAATAATATTATACGTTCGATATTTCTCATAATTACAATAATAATCAACAACAATATTGCGTTACATTATGCAATCATTATGAACGATAATAAGAATATTTCGCGAGAGAGTGAAATGAAAAATATATATGAACGTCATGAAAATGTACGTGTTACATGCATCCGATCATGTTATCACGTGATTATATTTTACATGCTATTTGTCATTGTAATGCCGTTTATACAATTGTTCGCCATAAGCCGAACGTATGCATAAAAAAAGGAAAAAAAAATGTCCGAACATTTACAAACCCTACGAAAACGGACGTTTCAAACGTATCGTCGGAAACGTTAGATCTACTTGGGACCGTGTATGAACCGTACGACGAATGAGAACAAACGCTCTCGACAGGAACAGAAGAGCAAACATCGAATTCGACGAAAAGTTCTTTTGTCAAGCGCACGATCATTTCGGTCATTGGAATGGTCAACCCAACCCCGAGCGCACGGCCGTTTATTTGTCTCGGAACATGAAAAAGAACCGTTCTGGGAATCATTATCTTTTCTTGGCCATACACACGCGAATCCGTTCCGCGATCATTATTGCGTCCTAAATTGTCTACGTCGTACGTTTTTTTAATAACGTCACACGGCGTCGTGACTCGCGCGTCCATACACTCCTAGTTTTTTTTTTTTGCGCGAGGTCCGGCGACTGTTGGATATCGTTAGCCTTTTATGTATGACTCTGCCGACCGTGATGACAACCGAGTGAACGCGATTGACGGTGTTACTCGGACCGTGAGCATTTGGCCGACGTCGTTGTCGATCGTCTACCGATGGCCAAGGTCCGAAGAAATCCGACCGCAACACACCAGACTAACCAACGGTGTTGATATTAGCCGCATTACCCAACGACAATTGTCGTTTTTCTTTGTATCCCCGTACAGAATGTTTCGAAACGGTTCTCGGGGGAAGAAATCTAAATGACGCGTTTCCGGACGCGTTCAAACGATACTTTATCCGGAAACACGACACGGAAAAGTTGTTGTTGTTGTTGTTGTTGTTGTTGTTTTTATTTTATTATTATTTATTTATCCACTTAATGTGAGGTTTTCAAATGATTATTAACTTCATTAAAACATTATCGTTTTATGTTTAGACGAAAAACGTTTTAATATAAATTTAAACGAATTAAATTAGTTAGTGTAATTATTTGAGAAGTTATAACAAATAATCGCTTTAAATTAAAAACAATTTAATTGCATTTGTTTAATTTGTAAACCGGTAGGACGTACCTGAGCAAACTTCTTTAAGATATTAGAAACTTTATTCGTATTTACGTTTTGAATAAAAAGAAAAATGTTCTTAAACCGTTAGTACGAGTCGAACACAATGTGCTTTTAAAAATAATTACTAAATACCGTATTAATATTTTCGATGACGAACCCTAATTGAGTTTAACTAAAGACCGACAACACCGATCGTAATGTTATCTTTGTTATTAATTTAGTACAGTTTATCAGTGCCTAATCGAAAACAAAAATAATAACTGTACGCTACAGTTGTAATTTAACGAATTGCTATTGAAATTTGCCTATCGAGTTTGTAAGTAAACTCTCCGTAGCGCAGTGGCGTGACAAAAAACGGATACAAAAATCAGACCAGAAAATCGACATTCGTTCGGAACGGACGACGACGAATAATCAATACGGTACCCAACACCTTTGCGCAATTATCGACCGAAGTTCGCGATCGCTGTTTTCTTTCACTTGCATCTGTATCGCGAGACCGAACGATTATTACTCCGTGCACGTGCAGTTCGATTGGTCGTCGTGTCGCCATCACGACGCGTTAACCTAACTAATCAAAACAATAACGGTAGTAACGTAATCCGGCCGGGTCGCGACGGCGTTCTAGTGATTTCCGCATTACAGCCGACCCCGGTCAGGCCCGTCGTCTGTGTACCGTGGCAATATCAAACAACCGTCCTCCGTTCGTCATCGATCGCATTGATCCGACCCAGAAACATCAGTCGGCCGTTCCGTCTTCATTAAGTGTAGACGGTCATCGCGACGGTCAACGGACAAATGCTAATGGCAGTTCGCCGTCATGCTCGTACCCGACTCGATGTCCGCGGCTCGGCATTCGTACGTGACGTGAACATTGGTTAGTTTTCATGTTGCTCGTTGCTCCCGACCGTCGACCGGACGAAATCGTCAAATCCGAAACGCGCGAACGTACAACCACGGACGACGTCGTGCGTACAAAAATCAAAAACGCATATCATTCGGCAGAGAATCGCACGGACGTTTGATATGAAAAAGTTTTCGACTCGGCCGAGCGAACGGCACGGGAATCCGTAAAACCGTATTTACTTTCGGGATTCCGATCTCGAACGGAAACGTGGAACGTAAAAAACGTCCCTCTCATAGTCGTATAGGCCGCCGACACCGCGTGCGTCCGTTCGTTTTTAATGAAACCTTCACCCCCCCCCCACCAACCGCCATCGTCGCCGAAAAAAAAGGGAACGGGACGAATTCGTATTGTTCGACTGCCGACGAGAGACGACGACGACGGTACACGACAAAGAGGTCGCGGAGGATTGCGGCAAAGGCGGCGGTCGGATTTCAGACGTCTCGCGCGCCTACATAAGCGCCGCGTGTACAACGTCGTCGAGCACGATGACGAATGGAAAATAAATATATATATATATAATGTATTCGCGGTCCATTAAACGCGAGCTAAAGTTTTTCAAACGAATTTACCGACCCGAACTCGATGAGCACTATTGTAAAGACGACGACGACGACAACGGCGGCGTATACTTATATATATTTATACGCGCTCGTGCATTATACATGCACACCAAGAGACGCGCATTAAAGCAAAACGTTAATTTGCATTACAATAGAAACGAATTTCGAGTGCGGATACGTAATACGCGTACCTATACACGTGCGTAACATATATATATATATATATACGTGTGTGATTATTATTATTATTATTATTATTGTATGCTCGAACGAGACGGAAACCGTTGTGATACCGTGGGCCCGGACAAATAAGGTGAATGTGTACGTACATCGTATAGTCGGTTTACAAGAAATTATCGAAACCCGATACCCGGTTTTACTGCAAAAATAGACAAATATATATATATATCGTCGATTCTCCTCGACATTATTCCTCGACGTCTGGCCGTGTATACAACTACGCGTGATACCTCACAATTCATGATTTACACAACACGAATTCTTCGATATTACGGCGGACACCGAATTTCTGGTGTGATTTTCGTTTATCGAAATGGGTTTTTCGGTCAAACCATTTAAGGTAATTACGTAATTGATTATATATACTGTAGTGACGGTAAATTTCTACAAACATTACGGTTCCGTCTTGTAATTAGATACGAATCCGGCTTCTAGCGATTTCTTTCCGGCCTGCTCGTGTATCGCGAGATAACGATTTTAAAATGTACCAAACACGTTTCACGTAGAAAATAGGCGAAATCATTTAATATCTATTAGTTGACTTTTAGAGTAAGAAGAAAAATTATATTTGCCGTACAATATGAAACCATGCATTATTCCGTTTTAATACGTTGGTCAAGGAGTTTTAGAAAATGTCGATTTTTTACTTTGGCGCACACAGAGGAATTGTTTTCCCTAAGCGTAAGACGTATTTTCGAACCCCTTTGCTGCGTATCCGTCCGTCGTCGTTCATTCGGATTGTACTGTGTACGCGCGCACCGTACGTCCGTAACCTCTTTTGGGTCATAAACCCGTTTAGGGTACAAAAAAAAAGACATTTAACGTCGCACCGTAAAAAACGACTGTCATCTGTCGCCCAAATAATCGACAAATTTATATATTATAAACGTATCACGGTCGTGAAACGAGAAAAGAGTGCCGAATTTCTCTCTCTCTCTCTCTCTCTCGTGTCAGCGTCCGGGGCACGCATTTTAATGTGTTTCTTCATTGTTTCCAAGCCACGAACGCGTTTCGAGCGCACGCTATAATTTTCAACCAGTTAACAAAAAAATTACATTGCGTCGGGTACCGATTTATATTGTCGTAAAATCGATGGTTTTTCTACCGAAAAACATTCATATTATTCTCGTATAATCGCTTTCGACTTCAGCGTCGGCGGCATAATTCGCGAAGAAACGGTGAAGTTTTCGTTGAAAGAAACAACAAACTTCCGTCTTCCACGCGTGTTGCATGGCCCATTGTCTTATTCCCGAACAAAAGACGAGATGGTTAAAATGCAAAAGTTGTTGAAATTAATTTTTGTCAAACAAAGCAAACCGTATTTAACTAATAGAATTAATATTTTGTCACTGCAGAATTAAAGCGAGGGCAATTTATCTGAAATTTGATTTAATATTATTATTATTTTATTAATCAATACAATTGTCAATTGGAAATATTATAAACAGCGGTTGTTACGTTGCTCGTACAAAATGAGATGCCTGTTTTGGATAGGCCGTGGCGGTGAAATCAAATGCTATCATACTAAATTTGAAGGTTTTATTATTTAATATATTATCAAAACAACTGTTTTTAGTGGAGTTAATTAAATTTTTCCAACTGTACACAAATTAATTGATACTTTTTTTAAAAATTATACAAGTCATTAAGCGTATATTCTATTATATGGGGCGAAGGGCATACATAAATACTTAATTAACGTGTCAAAAAAACTTTATTTTAGTTCGAATAAAGCCCGTGTGATGTAATGTCGGTAAATCAAAAACGTTAATTACGTTTTCAAATTTTTTCGCAAAATAATAAACATTTGGAAATGTTTCAAATTTTAATTCGACCATTTTCTACATATTTATAGTTGTCACGTTATAAAAAATAACTTTTAAACAACTTTAGAAAAAAAAATAGGTACTGGCAATTTAAAATCTCATAAAAATTTCGTTTTGAGATTAATGGAATAGAAAAAATAATATCTATATATATATATATTCATTTAATCGCAGATATTTGCTTACTAAATCATATTGTACCTTGGACGATTCAAATAAATTCATTTCTGTACGTGTTTTTGGACAAATTTATTAAATTTCATGAATAACACGAATTCCAAAATACACGGGGAATTTCGAATTTCGTTCGCGGTAATTTCATGTTAACAATAAGGTGCTCGCGTAACGCTTCAAATTAATTATGAGAATATTCAACGCGATATACGCGTACTTCATAAATGAGTTTACATAATTAATGCCACTAAGAGATTTTTCGCGTGATGAGGAAATGTTCTAAAACACAAATAGTAGGTTTTCCAACAGGATGAATTCGCTATTAAACGTGTCATAAGAATGGATACGGTTAATCGTTACGGTTCGTTTGTCGACGGTAGAAAGTCGCTGATAATCGAATGCATTATCGTCTTTTATTTATAAAGGGAATTGGCAAATTTAAATACGTTTAATATTCCTATTTCGTCAAAATAGTTTTTAATCAAAATACTAATATAAACTCTGAGAAGGTTTGTTCAGTAAATGTATACTTATACAGAGGCCGTAATTGAAGAAATACAATTTCTCTCTTTGATTAAAAAGGATTTCACGTTGCATATAGAAATCCGTCAAAATGTGTATACACCAAAGAGAGTACAAAAATGTTCACTACTTGTTGTTATTACATATATATGTGTGTGTGTGTGTGTGTGTTAAAAAAATGAAAATCCGTAGTTGATAAGACGTCACATACGTGAAAATAATTCCGAGAACATATTATTTGTTGAATAATAGTGTACATATACGTGTTATAATATACGATATGTAGCTTATTTTTTTTTTTTTTTTTTTTTTAATGAAGCTCAAAAATAAATATTTACTCGAGTTCCCGTCATAATCAGTTGTTTAGTTTTGTTTCGAACATACATTAGAGAGAAAACCCAAGTGGGTACCTACGTCAATTAAATATTACAAAATCATTTTTCAAACGTAACGAAAATTAATTTCGTTCAAATACCTGTAGGTCACGAGTTTTTTCGATGGGAGTTCCGTTTTTTTTTTCGTATTCAATTTAAAAAATATACGTTTTTACCGCCCGATCACTACATGAACAATTTTTAACGCGAAAGCAGTATGTTCAGACGACTTATCGGATTATTCTATACGTATGACAATATCACAACAATTAACGCAACATTGAAACATGATTAAAAGCATCAATTACGATATGGGAAAACGTTTTGAATTCGTAGAGCACGCAAAACGTTGGTCGTTTGTGCGCGTACGTTGTTGAAACTACACGTGGGTCAGAGTCAATAGATGAATCAATTACGTGACAGCGGAGTTGCAACTCGGCCGTACGATCAAACAACCATTTGATTTGAATATATATTCTACTTTCAGAACGCGAATCAAATCGTCCGTTCGCGAACGATCTGTTTTCCAACGAAAATATTTCTCGGTGTCGTGTGCACGCGTACAATTCACGCCAAGTGTGAACTTAGCCGCGCGACAACTTGCTAAGTGCAACGCACACGAGCGGGTGGCTTATCAAATGACCGCCTTGTCGTATGCGCTCAACTGGCAAGTCTGCGATTGCAGTATGCACTCAGCCCAGAAAAAAATGTATATTTTGAATTCTCCTATTGCTGTTGGATCGGAGGGTTGTACAGCTAAAAACCCCTTAGCAACCGGAAATTTCGATCTTTTTTCTTTTACTGTACGTGAAAGAACCGACCGAATTCTCAATGTAAAAGTCGTCAATAGTGATAACGAACGATAAAATAAAAATAAAAACTCCTGTATTTTGAGTACTCGTGTTTCGCAGCAGTTTTCCCGTTTCAAAATTTCCCGGTTTTAATTTCAAACATTAAATTCGTTCCATTTTTATGACGTTCCAAATAATGCTGACCTCGTCAGTAGTCTAAGTACTTGGCGCGTGCGTTTTTAAAAGCGTACAAGTCTTTTTCGGCCGGATTTTTTAACAAATCGATCGACTGCGAAAATATCCGTATTTCTTATTGCTTGCCCGAGGCATTTTGAATATTTGCGTGGTGTCTTAACTTATATGTGACGTCGTCGGTATTACTGAGTATTCATTCATGTACGTACAGAGATGTATCGGCAGCAATAGTGCTCGATTACTTAACTATAGACGTTTCCACGAGCCGGGGATTTATTTGTTCAATAAAAAGAAAACAAACCCGAACCGAAATCGTGTGTCGACGTCGTCGTCTCGCGTTTACGAACGATCCAAACGAAAATGTCATCATCAACAACGATCCGACAAAATACGAAATGAAACGATCGCGTTTTAAAAACGATTATTTCGTCGCGGGACTTGCAAAGAGAAAAAAAAGAAAATCGACAAGCGAACGATTTCCTCGACGCGGTAGAACACGCACGCGACAAGATAGCTGTTGTTCGAACACGATTAATTATCACGTTTAGTCTCGGATTGTGCATTGCTTCGGGTCCATTGTGATGGCCATGACGGCGGTACGATATCGAGGAAACGACGTTATCACAATGACAATAATCGAATTAAAAAAACACTTGTACACGGTCCGGAGGTGGCCGACTACGATAACGACGCAAATAACCAAAGGAACGATTGGGACATTCGTCGTCGTCGGAGGACAATCGAAATAAATCGTATAAAACGTACCGTGTTTTAATTTTTTCTTTATTTACTTATTTTCTTTTTTTTGGCGACTTTGGCGAGAAAACAACGAATTAGACGCGAACAGTAAGCGTACGTATACGACAGAAAGGGTCTAGACTATCGCGAGGAAACAATCGATTTTTTGCAAAACAACGCGAAATAAAAACGTCTTTCGTACACGTACGTACACAGCGAACAGATATGTTTGCGAACTAGTGACGAGATAATAATATACTTCACTCTTACGTCCGCGTGTAAAATACATATCATAATAACAACACGCCGTTGTGCACACCACACTGAAGACGAAACAAAACGCGGTTGTTCTACTTCGAAAACAATAGGATCGCGTAGCTGATCAAACGACTAACCGACGAACGATGGTCAAACAGTTTACGTTACTGAACGTTTTAACTGCACGCGAGTTCTGTAAACCGAAACGATAACAGCTCACAAATATACGATCGTGGCGGTTTAAAAACACTACAATAATCCACATACTTGACGTTTTCGTAATGTTTTCATTTTTTTTTCGTCTGTGCATACGCGCGTTTCGAGTAAAACCCCCTCTTGGTAATAATAATAACATTTCCGCGATCGATAGCCCGGCGGTCTTCGTTGTACACACTTTGCTCGTTTGTGTTAGTCTTCTTTTTCCCCATTCGGACGTCTGAAATCTCCATTGGAACCTTTCGTTCCGTTCCTCTGGACGATCCGGTCATGATATGAGATCCAGTGACGCGAACAGTTTCGGCCGAACGATGTTTTGAAAAACTTTTCCTTTTGTCACTTGTGACACGAATATATTATTATTATTATACATTATCTACCGACCAAAATAATATCGATTCACACGATACCGTTTCAGCTGTGTACGCGCACTGTGACACGGGAAAAATATTACGCGTTTGGTCAAACGTCCGCGAATAGATCAGAAGTTAGCGTCCCGCGTGAAATTTGTACGCGCGTCGTATATTGCAAGTGCGTACAAGTCGCCCGATCGCTTTCCCCGACGTCACACGAGGTCGACTTTAGCTTTCCTCGACAGCCATCGGTGCCGACGCGAATCGATTCCGAAACGTTCGCCTAGATAAAGTGCTTAACAACCCAATCTCCTACGTTTCCTCATTACAACGAAATTTCGCACACCTATCGGTTCGTCGTGGCCGCTTTTTCACGTCGCGAGAACGATCCGCGGACTTATCTACGCCGTTCGGTATAATAAATCATCATTCATCAGCGTACAGAATTAGAATCCAGCTGGTGGCGACAGCGGCGGACGGGATAACGAAATATTACGGCTGCGTGTCCGAGTCGTTCAGATCTACAGGAGCATTCAGCTCCGTCACCGACGGTGACAATTTGTGTTGGTCAGTCGAACGAAAACGGACGTGTCGCCGGAACTGACGTTTCATTAAATAACGCAATGATCGACGACTTAAACAATAGCGTAAAATAAACTAAAACCCCTCAACCCCTTTATTTTGAGTATGATAATTACCGTTCGTCCGAACTATACGGTAAACACGATGTTACAACATTCACGTGCGGCAACTACGAGAAGTTAATTTCACAAAATGTAAATGATTCATTGCGACGCGACACTATTGAATTCCACAACGCATTATCATGGATAACATTTAATTATCGAATATAATTACTTCGATAACATATATATAATATATAAATTGTTGCTGGGCCACGCCAATCGACTACCGGAATTTGATGTACTTTTAAGAAAGCGAAATTTCACCTCACAATGGCGAAGTTTCGAAAAGAACTAGTCCTTAATGTTTGCACACGATGTAACGTATCTAGTTTGGAAACTTTGATCAACTTTCTCACTAACACACCACGCGAACTTAACAGATGATTTTCACTATATAGGACGTGTACACGGCATTTCGCTTCAACGATAACCTAAAATTTTAATTACGAAATGAAGTCAACTGGCAATCACGATAATGATAAATGATAATAATCTTACGTGTTTAATGCACTTTAATACGCGTTATGATAACGGTAATAGTATTCGTGATAATGATAATATCAACAGGCTCGGAATGATTTTATGATTTACCGTTTTAATACTTTATGCGTCTGTGTATAGTTAATAACGCCGGCGTGTTTTTAACGTACGTGTTTATTTTATACACCGTTCCAGCATCGAAATATACCGTATATTCGTCGTTTCGACCTACGATTTATTTGTAATCCGAAACAAGAAGAAGTACGTTGTGATAACTCGATGGAATTGTCAACAACAATAGGCATTCATTCCCGGCACGACGGGACTAATAGTCTTTGTTCGCATTGCTTAGTCGGATTTTAACGTCGTTTTAACGAAGCAAATCGTGAGATAAACCATCGAAGCCCGTCGTCCGATATTTAAACGGTGCGTAAAGGTTTCGGGACGAGCGAAGAACGCGGGCGAGCGGAGTTTTTCGTGTGCGGATTCGTCGCGTTTGAATATACTTATTAAGTATAATGCGTGCGCATGTGTACGCATATGTTATAAAACAGATAAAACAAACCAATACGGCAGTTGAAATTACGGCACGCGAGCCGCACACGAGGTTAGGTACACTCTTAGCCGACTTAAAATCGTTTCTCGGCCCCAAGACGGAAACCTACTGCCACGTCGACCTGTTTTTATACTACCCGTACATTAAATTGGATCCGTAACGCTCGGGACGTGACCTCGTGTTCACTGCACGTGTACACATATATTAACTACGCGCTAAGCGATAATAATTATATACATTAAAGAAATAGCCGTGTTTTTGGTATTCAATTGTTCGGAACAAACTTTGCGGAGTTTTGGGCCCAACACGACCGAGACGGAACTGTTAAACTAAAAAGTGTTGTTGTGTTTTTGTTCCGCGTGCTTTCTTTTCCGCTGGTGTTTTACACAAGTTCGCTAATCACTTTCAGGTGAAACAATTTTTAACAAAAATAACATTGATTGACTGACAGGCGGCTAAACTCGCTAACGATTCCATCAAAGTCTCCAAAAATCGAACGGTCACAACTTTATTTAACATTTTTCATAAATATATCTTTTAACTCTCCAACTAGTTATTATTTAACGACAGTTTGTTCCCAAAAGCATTAACGACTTTTGATACTACAAATTTGCCATTTACCCGTGTCTCCGACACGTAAATATGACGAATTTAAATTTTAGGAAAAAACGTGTTCGTCTAAATCGTTTACCAAACAAGTTAAACCTACGTAAAAAAAAAGAATCACTACTAAACTAAGAACAACACGCATTAAAAAAAAAAAAAAATTCCACTGGTCAATAGTTATTTTCCGGATAAATAATATTTAAAATAGCGATTAGTATTTCTACGTCACGCTCGTTACATATAATGAGGTTTTTATGGAAACATTTTAATAGCGTTCATCTGCAACGATACTTACGACACTAAATGTTATTAAATTCTCGTCGTAGCGAACTTAACAAGGGATAATATTTTCCGAGCGAACGAACCGTACACATGTCATCTCCCGACGCCAAAACAAATTTGTCCTTAGCCATTACTATACCTATTAATAATAACACGTGCAATTTATTTTTATTGTCGCCGTCGCGGTAAACGCGTGTGACGAGAACGTAACGAGAAGGCGACTCGATTTGACTGGACGTCGTTACGGAAATGATGAATGGACCGTTGAACAAAGGCGCCGCGATAAGACAATTAAAACGTGACGTGCGTGGTGTTTTTAAAACCGAGAGGTTTGGTGAAAGATTAATTAAACTTCGTCGCGGCGACATTGTTGCGGTCGTGCACACCTCTGGACTGCGTCTATCGGTGATGACGATAAAAATATTCGTATTTTAATACCGCGCGACGTATCAAAACGATTTCGTACGGCGAGCGCAAAACATTCGATCGGTAAATAATACGGGAGAAATCGATAAATCCGCAGCTCGTCCCCACCCGAAACACACCGGTTTTGGAACGCCATGGAAAACTATCAACACGTCATCGACGGAATCGAATAAATTGGTTTTTAATGACGGCCATTTTCTCGTTTCTCGATGGCCCGGCCCGGGTGTGTGTCTGAAAGCCTATGGCTTTTCGTTTCGTTTTTAACGCCCAATCACTTAAAAAAACCGATCGGATCGTGTAAATCGATCATTTTTCGCTCGCGAACAGCCAAATGCCGGGTCGTGCGAGTCGGACGGTCTCGGCGGATTTCGTTCGTCACCAAAAGACGAAAAACTCGACACCCGGTGTTTTCCATCGGCCGTGATCGAAATTTACTATGCGATTATATTAGTGGACGCTCACGAAGAATTTTTTATTTAAATTAATCGATGTAAACGAACACACGGCGGTCGACGCGCCGGCTAAGGGGGAAAGTATTGGAAACGCTCCGACCACGACGGTTTTCGCGTGTAGTAGTGTTACGTATCGATTGTAATCACGAATTGTCAATACGAGGCGGACGAGACGAGTACGTGCAGTTTTTACTGTGATGCGCGAACCCGGTAAGCCTTTTATTAACGACGCGGTTCGAAACGACGTTCGAGACGTGCCAACGGACAACAATATACTAATATACGATCTGCACGCGTCACGACGATATATATATATATATATTATTAATACGATTGCCGTACACGTTCAAATCATTAATACGTGTAATATCCGCCGGGTGTCGGACATCGTGGCGGCGAGACGGGGATAATCTTTGTTCGACGGGTTTCGTTCGAAAGTTTGTCTCGATACGGACTCATAATAACACGACATACGTGTACGCGTACGCGTAAGAAGGGAATGAACGTCGGGCGGTCTACGGGAATGGCCATTAAGATGCACACTATATAACTTTCGCAACAGTAAGCCGCAATACATACATGTCAATGTACCTGATGGGGACGGACGTACGGTAAGAGAAGACGGGCGACGAGGCGGGGGGGATACTACGGTTTTATTGTTCGCGTCTGAACCCATAAACCGTGTGATACGTACACGCGTATATAATAATAATATAACACGAGTTATGCAAGTCAAGAGAAAAGAAAATTATCGTTCGGATTTAAACGAGCGTAATGTATAGTGCGGCGGCGGAGGCACGCGAGGCTTTGGAACGTGTACAACAACAAGTGGCACTCGAAACAAATGCGGACGGTGTTTTATCGCTCGGCGTTCACGATAAATGGGACAGTTTTGCTCGCCCGACGCGTTTCGATAGGATCGCCTAGAAGGGAGGCGAAAAAAAAAACGAAACGAAACGAAACGAAAGACGAAAGACGAAATAATAAAAAACCTGGCCCGTCCCCCGCCCCGACGAGTTCGTGTCGCGAAAGCGCGCGCGCGTTCGGCGTCTTCTCCGCCCGTGACGATTTATTCGAAACTGCCGTCGTTATTCGGCAAAGACCGGCGAACGCGACAACACGACGCGTATAATATATAATGCACTGCGGGCGTTATGTAAATGTCGTGTCGCGTGCGTTTGTATTTCGTGATTCGTCCGCGTTTGTTCGGGTGAGGCGATTTTTTTCATACGTACGTCGGAACCTAACTGCGTGCGCGACCGGACACGTTTCCGAAACGGGCACTGCCGCGAAACGCCGTTCGATTTTTTTCGGATTTTTTCGGAGAAATCCGAAATGTCGCGTTCCCAGGAGCGCGTCGTGTCTACTGGTCGTTTCGCCGACCGTACATAATACAATCGACATGCACCGCGGACAAGAGCCAGCAATTAGAAACGGTTCAATGTCGTTTCACGCGTAAGTCGCACGCAGTTCCGATCACAAATACAAGGCGACGATGACCGTCTCGAAAACGCGAACGGGATTCGACCGTCGGGCGCTGTTGTCAAAGCCGCTATAGTCGCGCGGGAACAGCGGACGGCGAAAGCGTAGTGTCGCGTCATATATTCAATACGTATATTTCGCGGTCGATAAAACTTAGGACCGAAAACGAGAAATCGTCATCGTCGACTGTTCTCCGGCGACGTCCACGTGACTCTGGGCTTTCTATACGAACGGACGAAAACCGATGATAATAAACATTAACGTGAAACGTTCGGCTTTTTACGGACACGGAGATTAATAAAACGCGTAGCGTACGTATAAAAAAAAATACGATTGACGTAATGTTATTTATACACTTTGGATTCGGACGACTAAAACGTTAAATGAACGGTCGTCATCGGTATTTGTATTTTTAATTCGTTATCGTCGTTCAAACTGTCGCGGGCCGCGTTAAAAATACCGGCATATAGAGTGTTTCTGGGACGGCTGTCTGTACCGTATTCCAAGTAGAAAATATTCGCCGAAAAGACGATTCGCAACGTTGATCAAATTTTTGACGACGCTTATCGCTTGAACGAATCTACAGAATATTCGTTTAAGGGAAATGTACACGGAAATCGCGCCTCGGCAACGGGCGATTCTCAGATAATGTGTGTGTGTACAGTTTGAGCATTCGACTTTTCAAAAGAAAAACGGGCCTCTAAAATTAACCGAAAAACTATCATTCAATCATTTGATTCAATATTGACAAATCAATTATCAACCTGGTTTTCATCACTGAGCTCATATGAACACCAAGTTCCGGGTGATTTGTAATATAATTATTTCATCCCGAGTAGAAACATGTACGAAAACAATTTATTAAGAAGACCAAACATTTTTAGAACGCAAGTTTTTAAACTTGAAAGTCATTTCACAAAATAATAGGTAACGTTGGCCATTAAATGTAATACGGACAAACTTTTTCTCTTATCATTTACTGGTCGTCGAAGAGCAATTCTACTTTCTAGCTTTTACGTTGTCTACTGAATTAAAATACACGTTTTTGATGACGAATAAGTACCTCCAAAATAAAAGTTATGGATTACTATGATGAAGCTGAGATAAATATCAAACGCGCTACTGACGTGTTCAATGAAATAATTTGAATTGTAGTAACGATTAAGTGAATCGTACGAGCCTGAAATAGAACTTCCCCTCGGCGAACGGCGCCGATGGATTGGTTGACCTATCTAGGCTAGGGTCTCGTGGTCAAGGTAGTTAGTGTCACCACTCTAGAAAACACCCTCCAGATGTCAAACATCCCCTCATGAGAGTGGTACCTGAGATATGTATAATAATTTCGACCATAGTACGTCGCATTTGACACGCGCGAGGAGATGATAACAACACGTATACATTCGTGATGGGGTTACGGAGCTGACATTTCGTGGGTTTGAAAGCCTAACCGGGGCGTCTGACGTATAGTGAATCGGCACCGAATGAGCGTCCAGTCCGCTGGTCAATGTCCATTAGGCGCCTCGACAATTTCAAACCGCCAAAATAAATCGATCCGTCTCGCCGGGAGGTAATCCGGGACGGCAGAGCGTACACGTTGTCAGAGGATCGCCGTGATATATAATTATTGATCGATAAAAAGATTGCGATATTTCTAGTGCGCGGATGGCAAAAGAGCTGTTTTTTTTTTACACGTAACGCCTTAGGTTTAAAAATTAACGCGTGTGATGATCGCGTTACCCGACGGGCACTCCCGCTGCGCGAAAACCGTTATAAGATTACCGTAAGGAAACCGTGCGCGTCCATCACGCGTTTGTCTCTCGGTCGTTTTAAAATTGCACGACGCCGAAACTTGAAACACGCGGTTATGACGATTGCACGCGACGTGGCGGCGTAAAAATCAAATATTTAAGAACCGAACGAACGCAATGTGCACGCGGTGCGTACGGCGGTTTCGAGCGTCGTCCGGTCGTTTCGTTGTTTCCGACGGCCGTCCGTTGCGCGCGAACGTCGCGAACGTCTCGCGCGCGGCGGTGTGTCCGGAACTTCCGCCCGTCGAACCGCGTGCAAACGTCAATTAATACAACGGTTAAGTGACCGGGGACTCTATCTCTAATATTAAACAATAATATTACGCGCTAACGGACGAGGACGGATTTTCAAAAGGGGGCAAAAAAAAAAAAAAAGGTCATCGCGTGATTTCAATTAAAACGAAAGAATCCCCCGGCGCACGCGTTCAACCCTTCGCGTACAGCAGGTGTATATACAAATGTATTTATAAATATGTCGCTATTATGCATGTATACACGACGAAAACCTCGGCCGGGTGAAGTCTTTTTATGTACAACACGGTAAACTCGTTAACTTTTTCTTTGTACACGATATTATGAAATAAAAACGATACGTACAATCGCGCGCGCGCACGTGTACCTCTACTACGGGATCGTAAATGGTTTTCGACTTTTTCATTAAAGAAAAAGTCTCTTCCGTGTTGCGAGCAGCGTTTTCTTTTTTTAATACATTTGTCCGTCCGTTTATTTCCATAATGACATTTCTTATGTATACTATTTAACGCGCCGTTCCGGGTGTATATCCCTATGTATATTATTATATAATCAAATATTCTGTTTGGAAAAATGTGAGATAAGGGACGCGTATGAACGCGCGTCGAAAACTAATTCAAACGTAAAGCATAAAAAAAATAAAATCCTTTTTATTTAGTATGCCTACGTTTATGACCGACACGCGACGTAACTTCTCGCGCTTATAAAAACGTACACTATCATCGTTTCGCCGTCACGTTGACAATGTATCGTTAAAAAATATATCGTTTTGACTGTCCGTCATTTTTCGAATGAAACAATTTGTGATCAATTTATGTTTATATTCCAAACACACCTCGTGTCATAGGAATGACGAAACGTTTGGGTTTTTCCGTACAAATCAGCACGCTACTTGATCGTAATCGTCGTCGAATAAAATCAGTTTCTATTTACGTTGTACAAAACTCTGTGAATGTTAAAAAACTGACGTCTTTTATTAATCCGATGTAGACGATTAACGCATTGTATTTCACGAAAACATTGGAGCTCCAAACACGGCGATACGCGTCAACTAGTATCATCGATTTAATTTCACTATCTAAAAAATTACGACTATGAAAAAAAACAGTGTACCCGTAAATACGAATTGGTAGCGCGTTTCACTCGTATATTTCACGTCGGTTTTTGTTTCTACGCGTTCGGCTTGCCGCGGATAATATATGTATACGTACGCATTGTACTGTGTTATATGACACGATGTGTTTTAAATGTTAAAACATCTTGTCGACGTTTTGGCGATATTCGTGTAACGCATAAGATAAAACACGTATCATAATTCGTGTTTGCAAAATGTTACGAGAGCCCTTCAGAATCGAATATGAAAAAGAAAAAAAAATATCGACGAGCATAACATTATATACGTGACTTATCGAAATATCCGCAGACAAATTCAGCGGACCGACTTCTGCGAATGAAATCTAATCAATTGGCGAATGTCGGTGTGCATTATTTTTACCGTCATCTATCCGTTGCGCGCCGATCAGTGGCACAACCAAGGGGATGGTCCTCGGGCCCAAATCCTCCTCTCTTTGAGTATTTCTCAAGTGGAAAACCGCGTAAGTTAATTTTAATTATTGACGACAGATAAACGTCGATTATATTTTTCATAATCAATAATGTGGTTTCTTTTGTTCAATGGTTTTCCTCCATATCAAAAAACCACATTTTTTTTAACTGTACATTTTAATTTTAATGATAAAACGTAAAAATCATCTGACCGTCTCGCCGAACGGATACATTCGCGCGGGTTGTCCAAACGATTTGAGCGACTGTATACGGTCTCCAGTCTTGTTGTACTCCGCGAGTCCTTCGTCTCCCGGACTCTCGCGATCGATTCCGGATCATTTAGTATCGGTCCACTTTACCCAGGAATGTAAGACCGTAGGTCTTATTCCAAACCGAAACAAAACATAAAAAACCCACTTTGGATGACACGAGACGTTTATGATTGAAACGAGGTCAACGAGGTACTCGACGTTCGACGATAAACTGTCTCTATTCGTGAAAATTGGAATTCCAACTGTACGATAGTACTAATTGGACACATATGTTCGTCTCTTGTGCATACGTTATTGCGTCGAACGGATTTATTTTTATTTTGGGAATAATTCGTAACACGAGTATTTTTGATTTTATACTTTCGATATGGTTGTGCTTTGTTTTTTTTATTTTTATTTTTATTTTTTGTTAATATTTTCATTAAATTGAAAATTTTAAAAATCGGATTTCAATGAACCGAGCGAAATAACAATGAATACTGGACGGAGACACACAATATTCGCGTTGTAGTCACACATTATACAGACGTATATCCGTTCAAAATCGAGTCGTTTTGGGAAAAGCCGACAATAACTTTAAAAGGAAAAAAACGGACGAAAAAAGATGTTGCCCTTACGGAAGGTTTCTCGGGAATTCGATTTCTTCAATAGCGAACGCGAATACATAATAAACGTAATTGTGTGCATTCGTTTGCATAGAAAAACATGGAATTGATATTGTAACATAATATATTTGTCCATACGTTTTTATTGTTGTTGTACAGGTACGCAGAACGAGCATCTCGAAAATTAAATTTACAATTTCCATGTGTGCGCTCGCAAACAGTTATACCACCTTGTAAATAGCATAGAATTTAATTTCGAAATTTCCATTCCAATAAAATGCCAATATAAAGTATCTATATACCCGTTGTCGGGAGAATGAAAAGAGCTTTCTTACAAAAAAAAAACTACCCCACAGTGCGACATCGTAATAAAAAAAACGAGTAAAAACTATATTTGATCTAGAAAATGTGTGACTATATAATTGTTCGACTGTATCAGACTCAATGACGTATGTATAGGGAGTGGAGAGGTGTAGGTTAGGTTCCACCCCTCCCCCTCCCAATTTTTCTTAACATAACAAATCGCGTCTATAATATTGTACTTTTTACACTAATTTATAAACTTATATAAAACCCGAATTATTTAATCACCAAACTTTTTTTTTTTTTTTTATAGTTCTTTAACTGTATCAGACTGAATCGATGTGGTTCCAGAGGACGCGATCATAGCGACGAAATATATGAAAACGCGTAATGCGCGCGTACTATACTGAAAAAAAAATTTATCGAGCGTGAAAATATTATATGCAAAGCCGGGTTTTTTGGGGGGAAGGGCCCCGGGATAATAAGATTTCGCATAATACGATTTTTTTTTTTAAATCCCAATTTAAAACAAAAGTCATTATTTTTAATACAGATTAAAATCACAATATTCGAATCAAAATACATATAATTAAAAAACGTATGGTGACAAAATCCAAAAGAGTACCAATATTTAATTACATTTAATATGTATACGTTCATTGTAATCTTAAAATAAATTTAATATTATTTAATATGATCGGAGCATAATTAAATTTTTTCAACCTTACTATATTGAATTTAATATCATATTGAAGTCAGTTATAATATAACAGATACGTAATCGCATATCGAAACGCTCTCGTAATGTACTAATATCAGATATGTGCGATTGAAAAACGGGGCCATCGCTAAGTACGGTCTCGACATTCCTAAATATCGGGCACTGGTTATAATATAAAGTATGGCGCGGGCTGCAGACGGCGCGCCACGTCGTCTCGCCGATAATTAAACGACTTTTGATGACACACGTAACGTCCATTTGAACGCGGAGGTAGAACGATTATCGCCGGACCGAAACTTCGCGACTTTCCGCAGCGTTATCATCCGTTCGAACTTTTCCGTTCGTGCGCGTCCGAAACGGTCACAGTCTGAAATGGGGTATATATATTTTTTTTTTTTTGTATATGCGGATGCGAATTTTTCAACGCTCACTTCAAAAAAAGAAAAAACGGTTTTTTGATACGTTTCTCGAGCCGTAACGAGACGATCGACGGATTTTTCATTGGCGCCGAGGCGCGAAACTCCTACACACTGCCAGGGGCGGACCGAGACCCTGAAGGCCCGGGTGAATAAGTTTTTGGGGGGTCTTGAACAAACGTAATCAACATGAACAAGCGACTTCACGTTACGATTTCCCAATTTTAAATTAAATAAATAACTTGATAATGTACAACGTAATAAAACCGACTTCGAAGAAAATGCACTGAAAAGTGTGAAATAATTCACGAAAATCTTGATGTTTCGATTTCTCGCTATCGGCGTTCAAAGGTTTTCTATTGGGTCCAACGGGCCATAATGAAATATATAGTTCGAGGCCCAAATGCGAAATTTCTAGAGGTCAAACGCAGAATTGATTAGCGGTCGCGTTGGTACGCAGAATGCGTGTACTACTCTGCCGGATTCCCGACGACGTCGTTCCGCTGTTGTCCCCTGACAAAACAACACGAGATAACTGTCGACGAGAACGCGTGTCTAACGTCGCGCGGTCCCTTGATTTTGACGGCGTCCGGAAGTGCCGATTGAAATTTAAAGACGCGCGGCAATGAAGCGCACGCGTACAGTAGTACTCGAACGCGAGACGACATTTTTATGGCCATGAGGCTGCCAAAAAGTGCATTCGCTGCCTCGCGCAGAGACGAGATTGGTTAGTGTATTTCGGATGCGTTACGTGATATCGACGTGACTGCGAAGATAACGAAATAATACCTGCCGAGTTACCTGCCGCTGCTCACGTATTCTCCTGCATGTACAATATTAAGAAGTTGCAACCATTGTTGTCGCCGGGCGAATTTCGCTACGGTGTTTTTATTATTATTATATTATATATATATATATATATATAGGAAATTTGCAATATATGTCGATATGTAAACGTGTTTCGTCGTACATTGAAATCATTCAAGTCGTTGTCATACGGGCAACGTTTATTTTTAATATTGAACACAACATATGACATAGCACTATAATACGGCTATAGATGAGTTACTACACTGAAAAGAAAAACGTAGTTGTTTTGGATTTAAAAATAAAAAATTGTTTTCCTCCAAAATATCTTTACATATTACGTACATAAAAGTCTCACAACTATACGCGTGTTTTTTACGGGGAAGAAATCGGTAATAAAAGTACAAATAAGCATAACATAACAACCATTCTGATTTACAGGAACTTCAAAATTTTGTGATTTTATGTGTTTACGCTTTCTTAGGCGACATGGATTTTTTACATTTCATTTTTTTTTTTATTTATTTATTCCATTTGTTCCCCCTGAAAAAAAGAAAACCGTCTACGGCATGTTTTGCTGCATATTTATTATCATTATTTATTTTATTTATTTTTTTTTTTTTAATATTTATTACCGTACCATCTAAAAATAACGGCTGTAAATTGTATATTCAGAAATATTATACCTTCTTAAAAATATCGTAGGGTGCGTTTTATGGTAAAAAGAAAATTTGGCAAGTGACTTGTTCTGAACAAATTTTCTCGTCTTCTTTCAGAGAAAAAATTATTTTAAAAGCCAAACTAAAAGCTATATTATTACAAATAAAAATTTACTTAGAGTTTGTGTTTTTATTACTGTACGTAACACTCGTAATTTACATAATACATAATAATAATCTACCAATTGTTGTTATTTTTTACATTTTGGTTTCAAATGTCAACGTTTTTTCATTATTAAAAATAATGAAAACATTGTTATTCGAATATTAAATAACACGTTCGGTATAATTCGTTATTGTTTTCATCGATATTTGACAAACGTCTCAACTAAATATTTAACCGGCACAATTCAATTGTTTTAGTAAAAATTGAATCATGTTTAAAATAAAATTGTATAGACGTTCGGATTGAATTATTGGCAAAACGTATTTGATCGAGTCGGTAAAATTTAAATATTTTTTTAATAAATTGTTACGTATTGAAAACCAAAAAAACATTATACAGGACTATTGTCATTATGGATATCTGTTTTACGTTAAATCAACTACATTCGTTTCGGTATTATTAAATAAAAAATAATAATGACCAAAAAAAAAAAATGCTTAAGTTGCGTCAAAAGTGTAGATTTGTTATTGTTTGAAAATAATTCGAATGGTTTTTTTTCTTCATAGTAATAATAATAAATCACGTGCGCTCGAAACGACTTTAAAACAAGGGAAATCGTGTCGAATATGATTTTTGGTTTTGGGCGTTCAAAACTGTACTCATTCGTCGATCGCTAAATTAAAAATCGTAACGACGATAATGTTTTTAACGTTTTTCAATGTTCTCAACCGTTAACGTTAGGCGACGGACCTCTAAACAATAAATACGAAATATAATTACGGCACCTCAAATAAGAACGATTGTCGTTTTTGATTATTCGTTTTAGAGAAATCATTGTTGTGCCACTCGCTTTGTCAGTCGCACAAATCAGATTGTCGGAAATTTCCCCGCGACACGAACGCTCGCGCGCTTACGGAAATAAATTATATTAATAATTTCATGTCTGCGTGTCGATTGCAGTCAGCTCTCGTCTCGTCAATTCTTCTGAACGTGCGTTCCTCTTCCTTTATGTCCGTCCATTTATCCGTCCTTCGAACGCGTTCGTCTCAAACATAAAGGTTATGGCTCAACAAGTGTCCCCGCTTCTTTCTCTTGTGTCGCTTAACGACGGACACCAAATTTCCTCTAATTGGTTTAGTACGTTTCGCGTTACATTTCGTTTCTGTCCAGCTGACTTTCAACAATGTTCAGCGCGTCGCCATTCCCGTGGTTTCCGGCTTATTTCTGTCTTGTTATCGTATGGACGGCAGAGCCAATCTGCACACGCATCGATAATGGGTAACGCGGCGTCGAATAAAACCGAATCGGGACTTAGGGGAATCGTCAGCGTACGTCCGCCGTCCGGCTTCGGCGGAAACTCGTTTTTTCGGTTTTCACTTGCACGCGTTTACGTGGACGCAAATCGAATTTCGCGAAAGTTTTATCCCGGACGGGACCGCGCGAAGGTCAATACTCGGAATGGCCAGAAGTGGCAAATCGAATAACCGGACTGGCCGCTACCGTTACCGGCAAACGGCGAGCGCGTTTGCGTCAGATTTGAACTTGTCCGTGCTTGTTTGCCGCTTGCCCGGGCACAGTCGTAACGACGCGTCGTCGCACAGTCACGCTGTTTATCTGTTTATGTTTTTTATTTCCCACGGTCCAATCGTCCAATTACGGGGACGCGCAAAAACACGAACGGCGAGGTTCTCAACCAAGCCCCGACAGAATCCGGACTTCCAGCACTGCTTTGAACGGCGTTGTAGGCGTCGGCAAGGAGAGCACGCCGATCGACTTTACTAGCGCGATAATTGGTGATCAATGAAACGTCTGTAGCACAAGTCCGGTCGTTTAATTGCCGCTCCTCGTACACCGCGGCGACCTACACGTTTCGTTCGGCACCCGTTGTACGCTCTCGGACCCGTCGAAAACTTGGACGCGAACGTGTTTCCATTGTGAGTACGCGCATATATATATTTATATTGTTTACTTAAATAACAGTCCCGGTCGAGTTCATTACGGATCGGAACGCGATAGGTACACACACACACACACACACGCACGCATACGTATATATCGGCTAAAACGACGCGCGCGACCGTACACGTCCAACACTCCTAACGATCCGACAACACTATAAATTGTGAAAAACAATGAGCCCGAACCCGCAACGAAGCGTGTTTCGAAATCAGTTCCGCGCGTTTATTACTAACCTATATATATACATTGAACAGAGAATACAACGAGAAAATGTCGACGACCGATCGATATTGTTTCCTTCCGAAAACCGTCGAAATCGAAAAACGACTTTCCGTAAGACTTACTGCACCGCGAAATCCGCGACCAGCACGAAAATTATTATTATTATTATTATTATTTTTTTTTTTTAAGTAGACCATGAGGGTTTTGTGGATATACATAAAAAATAATTGGAGTAGTAAACACGAGTGTTTTTGTTTGAGATCGTTTGTTATCGTCATAAATATATGTATGTATTCCCGTGATCGTCGTAATACCGATGACGTGATTTAATTGTTAAATGTCACTGTCGGCAGACTTGCGTGAAGGGCACCAGGTTTTGTATTTCGATATGCATTTCACATGTAAACACAATAGCGCTGAACCGTTTAAACGAATAATGATATATAAAATATCACTGAAGTCAATAGTTTGTTTATAGACCTATGATTGCGTTGATTTCGATTTCTAGAAACGTATACCTATATTACAATAACCGCGTACAAGTTGGTAATACTCGTAATAATACTAACGAAATCCGAAATGTTAAACTATTAAATGAATATTTTCGTTTTGGGTGTTTTATGTTTTGTTCCGAAAACGGTCGAACGAGAACGTCAATTCATGTTGGATGATGATAATGCTTTTACGGACAAAATGAACTTGTGTTTACTTGTTCAGCTTTATGTATAATCCTACACGATCATCATTCATCAGGAGCAAATTCAATATTGAAAGTCAGCTGCAGATTAAATTTTCAAATTTAAATAAAATTCTCGATTGTTTCGCAATCATATTGTTACGTTTGTAGGCGTTTTATGCACTTCCGGCACAAATATAATTTAATAAACTCTCGCCCTTTCGCATCGGAATTGATCTCCGACTGGATTGAATAGAAAAAAAACACGTGTGTACTGAGGACGATGATGTAGACAATTAAACAGAGGAGTATGAGAACTCGGTAACACGTGAAATTTAATAAATTAATATCGCCGACGCAATTCGTCCGATTCGACGATTATAATCGCACGTATGAAAATGCGCTCGTGTTAAATTAAGTACGAAATTTCATTATTTTAAAAATTGCCCGTGTAGCCTCGATGGCGTATTTCTAGCAACGAAAATAATAAAAATGTTTTTTTTTTCCCGTATAGAATAATCGTGCGTGTTGCCACAATGACGAACGCGGAACGATTGTTCAACTGTTTTCTTCGTGATGATTCACGTTTCAACGGACAATCGAATATTATTTTAATTAAAGGCGGAACACAAATAGACGACTGACACTGGCATCGGCGGTGCGCAAAATTATACAATTATCGATAAAACGATAAGGCGCATTATGTAACATTACGTAACAATAACATTGTCCCGACCAGTTATGGCGAATTAAATCGCCTACTACGCACGTGAATGCACCGTCTACAACACACATGTCACGACTGCCGTTTGACGGAGAATATATTTTCAACGTTTATAGACAATTAAGACAGATTCAATCGTGCATATTCCATACACCAAGTGTATGTACTTGTGCCCAATCAATTTTCTTAAACGGACCGATTTATAAAACCAAATTTCAAAAATAAAAATAACAAACGACATGTAAGTATATACGTATATTAACTACCTATAATGGCCTTTGCTGCCGATGTTGTATTTTTTCGATCAATGAAAAAAAAAAAGTTATGTTTTATTAAAACGTCGCAAGTCACGGTTTGTTTTTAAAATCTAAACGTCACCGACAGTATATATTTACCATAAAATTTCCATTCGACGCATTGCCACGGTTTACTATATATTTATATTTGTTTTCAAATATTTATTTCGCGAAACGATTGAAACGTACGCATTCGAGTTCGAATAATACACACATCTATAATTGGTGTTCGAATTAGGAGAATAAATTTTGTACACCGTCCGCGTTATTATTATAATGAAATAATTTACAACGTCACGCAGGGCTATTCATTCGAACGAAAGATAGGTACAATTAAAAAAACCTAATCATGAAAATGCCACATTTAATCAATTATTGTCCCGAGTCGGTTTCGTTTTCCCCGGAGGGAGCCAAAGTCAACAAAACGTATTTGTACACAAATATTAAAATGATAAAACGTAACGTTAACGAACGAACGGAAAAAATTTATATGTCCATCAAGTTTATTAGGTTTTTATTTTTTATATTTTTTTTTTTCGTTCACGTAAACGCGTTTTAATTATATGCTCGTCTACGTCGTTGTACGACTACGTACGGCAACCGTGACACGCACACGACGCGTTTCGCCAGTTGGACTAGTGGACTTTTGTCGTCAAACATGATTTGTTTGGACAAATAAAAGTGGAAAAAAACCGAATGTCGCGGAGAGCACGTCGTATATATATATATATATATATATGTTATTATCCGGTTTAAGCGCGGCGCGCGTATAAAAATCATAACGTGCAATGGCACGCGTAATACAATTGCAATTGTCGGACAGTACCGAATGGACCGTTACGGGAGGACTACAAAAAAATATATTTATCCGTCGCCGTACTTGCACACGCATTGTGATGCGAACAATAAAACAATAATCACGCGGGCGACACCGGGTCGCGTTATCCGACACGCGGTCGCCAAACGCGTTAACGGACGCGCGCCCCGTACAAGAACCGTGTACAAGAACCGTGTACACGGCGACGCGCCATGTGTAACGGACTGACCTTTGAACGGGACGATGTACGGAGGTTCGGCCAACGTCAGCACCACGTACATCCAGAACAGTATGTTGGGGAACAGCATGTGCATGGTCGCGGCGCGTCCTGTGACGGGTCGGCGGGACGGGCGGCAGCCGGGCAAGGATGGGCCGGCCCGGGGGAGGGGACGAGAAAATCGGGAAGACGATAAAACGACGCGGACGGAGACTTCGCTAGCGTACGTACGGCGCGGTGGGGACGACGCTCGGAGGGACGGACGGTGTGACGCGTGCGACGGTGACGGATCCACGAGGGCTACTACTGCCGTGAACGCGGTGGCGAACGGCGTCCCGAACCCGTCGCGCACGCCCCGTGGCGACGTGGTGGCGACGGCGGCGGCGGCGGCGGCCCCGCGTCCACGACTCCGCCGCCGTCCGTCGAACCGCCCCTTCTTCCCGCTAAAAAAAAAAAAAAAACCTCAAAAGGCCATGGCCTACGTACAACTAACTATATGAAAACCGCGCACGGACGAACGAATCGGAAATCCCGTGCAGCGGTCTTACGTTCCCCGTGGTCGAATCCGGTTCGAGTTTTAAACCGGGGGTTTTAAACGCGGCCAGTGTTTCGACGGCCGCGACTCTTCAACCTAACGTGATTTTTCGAAGGGAAACTTCGAAAACGATCGCCATGTTACTACGACGTGACTCTAGCGTGTCAAAGAGTTTTTGTTTTTTTTTTAGAAACAATCGTTTATTCCGGAGAATTTCGGGCGGGCGTTTTTGTTTTTTCGGCGCATGCGCGTCGTGTATTACTTATGCTAGCGACAGTGACAAAAAAAAAAAAAAACCAAGCAAAACAAAAAACCAAAAAGCCTCCGGACGGATTTGTCGGGGGTGGGGGTGGGGGAGAAGTAGGATTAGAAGAGAGCGCGGCGTAAAAAAATACACACCCACACAACAAGCCCGCACGGGAAACAACGGTCTCCGTGATTCGCGCGCGTCGGTCGAACGTAAGTAAACAAGCTCCGGACTTTGGCGTGAAGTTCGCGACCCGTATTGTTTTTTTCCATTTCGCGGGCCACCGGCTTAGTGCCCCCGGGTCTCGGGCGACGCGATTCGCACACGTCCCGATCGTAAATGTTGTACTTGATGTCGCGGTACGCGTCATCGTCGTGTACAACACCGTAACCGAGTCTGGACCCCCACATTTACACGCAAACATAAATCATCGCTTTTGCCATGAATACTAATGTAGTCCATCATGACGATCATCATGATGATATTTAACAGACAAACGTTAAAATAAATATATAGTCAATTCGATTGCCCGTTCCGAAATCGGTTTTTACGATCGATCGAACGTTACTAAGTGGTACTTTACACGCGGGGGCCGGGGCCCCGAAGATCATCGCATCTAAAACGATTAAAATTTAAAATCCGAACGGTTAATTTCGTCTCTGGAAATTTTAATGATTTTCATCGAGACAATCCGCGCGCGCGCGCGTCGTCTTCTCGAAGAATGATTGCTATTAATTTCTTCTTTTTTTTTTTTGATTTTTTAAGTCGAGGCGAGTTGATTATAATACCACAGTTTATACACATTAATATTCAACGCGAGCGGCATATTTATGTTATTCGGTTGAATTTAATTTTCGCGTATAACAAAATACGATTTTTTTTTTCGCCGTTCCAATAAAACAAAAACAAATTAATAATAACAGAAAAAACACAACGAAGACATTGGCGCGACGCCACGGTGATTGATTAAATCGGACGCGTCGTCTTTTCCAAATTATTTGTTCTCAAAATGTGTTCTTACGGCACTGACACTTCGCGGGACGAGTAAAAAAAATAACAAGCCTTTTTACATTTGCACGTGTTTGTTTACGTAGGAAGAGGAAAAACACCAAAAAAAACAAACGCCCCCGGGTGGGCTCGAACCACCAACCTTTCGGTTAACAGCCGAACGCGCTAGCCATTGCGCCACGGAGGCTGGTGGCCGAGACCGATATTTAGACGTTATATAAATATGTCGCTGTGTAATGCCGATCGAACTTTACTCGGATATCTATTATCGTTATTGTTCTACGACGTTAAACAAACGGATTTGCAAAATTAAACAACAAACATTCGTTTTGTAATCAAAGCATTAACGCACGCGCGCGCGTGTGTGTGTGTGTTGTTTAATAACAACGATTATATTATGATGTATACGCGAATTATGACTACGCAATATTATTATTTTCACCGATTATAAACGAATCGTCGTGATTTACACCGGAATGGACAATTACAATTATATAATCTATAACTGTGCGAGCGGGAAGATTTTCGGCGACATAAGATATCGACCGGACGGTCAAACGATTAACGGACACGCAATGCATTAAACATCATAAATTATTTATCGTCACGTTTTTTTTCACCGTGTGCATCATTGGCTCTGTCCAGCAAGGTTTGGATCGTTCTTGAACGGTGTGTCGAACGCTTCGCAATAATGACCGCTCCCGTTTCGGATCCACGATTAATCTTACGCGTTCGTCCTCCGTTTCGTCCAACCCTGTTGGGAACGTGTCACGACAACGCCACCGCCGGGCCTTCCGCGTCGTCACCGTCCTTGATCACGTTTTTCACGGCCATTACGTACAGCAAACTCTCGGCCGTTTTCACGCAGTTCGCGTTCCACTGCGTCCGTATCACCTGCGCGCGCAAATCAAACGGTTTTCCGTGCGAACTAGTAGACGAGTCGTCCGCGACTGATTACGGACCCACGTTCCGACGACGACAAAGATAACGGCGCGCGTGATGACCGCGAGCGTGTTGCGTATACGTTACGTTTTTTAGAGCGTCCGCGACGGCGCCGGAGTCGGCCGGGCTGTTTTGCCAAAACGCGATGTTGTCGTGCAGCACCGTGTACCAGAAGTTCATCGACCCGTCGGACAACTGAAAATTGTCGTTGCCAAACAATTTGCACAGGTGGCCGACGACCGGCAACTGGACTTGGATCCATTTGTCCTTGGCGCAGCCGCTGTACAGCTCGACCATCGCGCCCAACAGGGCCGCAGTGTTCACGTTTTGATTCGACCAGATTTTCGTGATGAACATCAACATCCGGGGGATCAGGTCTTCGTTGCGGGCGTTCAGGGTTTTCGCGCACTCGGCGAGCTTGGACTTGAACAGAAACAGCAGCTGGTGTTTGAGCAGCTGTTTCAGAATCCTACACAGCTGCGACGACGCGAAAGAATACAAATAAATCGCTAACGAAAACGAACGAACTTTATACACGTCGAGTCGACTCGGGTCTACTGATGGATGACGCCCGTAAAACCGAATACGGTAAAACGAGAAAGGCGAGCCGATTTTATTGGATGTCGGGTGGAGTGGGGGGGGGGGAATTAAAGCGTGTGTGTAATTAATACGACTTGTCGTGATGCGTCAAAGCGAAATTTAGAAAAAAAATACTATCAAAATTCCGTTGAAATTCGGCGTGTACACGCGTGTGGCAACCCGCCAAAGTTTTTTTTTAGATCATATAGATCCTAAATTTTCAAACATTTTTATCCTGTGAATGTAAAAAAAACACGTGGGTCGTGATAGGTTTTCGGGGCGGCACTTGGGTCCACGCGGTCCTAAACAGATCGATAACGCGACAAATACGCTGAATGACTCCCGACCGGTAAAACACGTTTCTCCGTCCGCGGACAATGTTCGGTTTTCAACAACTTTCAAAATTTTTTGCACTACCGGTGTGAACTTGGAAGTGCAAGAGTTCAATTAAGTATGCCGGCGAAAATAAAGTCCAAATGTGTTGGACAGGTCAGACTGATGACTAACGAACAGGTTACCCGGTGGAGGGTGGTGGGGTGGGGGGTATCCGGGACCAAGCGTCGCGGGGACGAACGAAGAACGCACCTCGTTGAACACGGTCCTTTCGACGTCCGTGCACTCGACGGTGTCGGCGAAGAACTCGAGCAGCGCGTCGACGCCGTTGTGCCAGGGCGCGTAACCGTACGCGAAGTCGGCCAGCTGCGTGACGGCCGCGTGCAGCACGCGTCCGCGGACGGCCCGACACGACCGCCGCCACACACAGACCACCGTGTCCCGCAAGATCAGCCGTTCGGCGGCGTCGTGCGACCCGAGACGGTGCACCAGACCGTTGGCGAACCGCCTGTCCAGGTGCGGTCGCGCCCTGTCCGCGTCGAACCGTTCGCGGGCCACGAACGCCTGGAACGTCTGGTGCACCATGGACGTCTGCAGGAACTCCGTCTCCGCCACGCGACTCGCCGCCTCCCGGCCGCCATCGTTCGCGGCCACGACCGGACAGCAGCCGCCGCCGCCGCCCACCGCGGTCCCGGTCGTCTCGTTGATGGGCGTCGCGTACGACGACGGCGGCAACGGCCGGAACACGTTCGACGCGAACATTTCCGTCACGCGCGCGTACACCTCCGCCGAATAATCTGCGAAGACCGTAACCGCGTCGAGACAAATTTCACAACAAATCACGTAACGCGTCCCAACTATCCGATAAATATATCGTAACCGGTACGTTTTGTTTTTTACGCTTGAAAATACGGTCGTTCGCGTACGTGCCGTGGGTCCACACGGAAAACACGAATGCTACTAACCGCGCTGTAAGGCCGTTTTCGGACAAATACCTTATCTATTGGGTCGGTAAAGATCGACAAATCAACTCGGTGTTCGTCCGGCGAAGGTACGCGTTTCGTACAGAAAAAAAAACCACGTACTAAGTAAAAACATCGCTTTCGGTCCGTTTACGAGCGGTTTTCGACGCGCAATTTAAACGAAACCGTCGATCTAAAATAACTTGTTTAGAGTATAGACGACAAAAAAAAAAACACGGGTAGTCAAAAAAACCGTAATCACCTTCCGCTGTGGCGTCGGTCCACATGGAATACAGTGAATTCAAGTCGTCGAGTTTGTTTCCCAGCTGCACGTCGTCGTGCGATAAAAACGTTGCGCATCCCTTTATCAGTTGTATTGCGATCGCGTTTACATCTTTAGGATCCGATGGACTGTCGTCCACGATTTCGTTATCGTCCATAATCCGTAATCTCAATGAACCGAGTGACGATGTTATGTCGTATTTGAAAATGATAGCCGTCTCACGAACAAACACGAAAAGCAATTTTTAACTCTACACCGACCAACACAAACAACACGTCGGTTCGAGCGTGACAACCGGACGTATTATACATACATATATATATATTATGTATCATGCGCGCCAGACAATCGTATAAACCATATAGAGTCAACAAAGGAAACAACGTGTGTCACGAGATATACGCGAACGATTGTGATTTGTTCGTTCACACGGTATGACATTAAGAAAAACACACCTTAGGCTCAGCTGGTCCAAAAAATAACAAAACAAAACAAAAAATATCAGACGATTTCAACGAGGTAACGAGAAACGCAAAACGACGTTGCGAACTGTCGACCAAATATTTTATAACATACTGCGTTAGCGAATCCGGTTTTGGGGTAGAACTCCGCCGGCGACGGTAACAGACGAATACGCGTTTCGGTTGACCGCGTACCAGTGGTCGACATCATAAAAATCAGTTTTTGCTAGTCGGAGAAACCCACCACAGACCGTGCATGGGACAAACGAATGATACTATTTTCATAAAAGCTTTTACTGCCCGAAGACTACACAGATACGTCTTGTCCGAGATCTTCAATACAATTTATTCGAGAAGATAATATCGTCATGCACATCAAAGTATAAAAAGTAAGCAACACGACTTATCCGAAATAACGATCACGTTATAACTACTGCAGTGCGTTCGATCTGCTTGTGGATATTATAGATTTTACATTTGTTCGATTGATCGACGTCATTTAGTTTTAGCGTTTGTGTTTAATCAATGAAAATCAAAATAATCAAATATGTGCGTCAGTTTAAAATTCGAGTGTCCATATATATATATAAAACGTATTTAATATACTTATTATACGTACGTCAATCCAAGAGAGTTCATATATATATATCTCCCTGGACCGCTTCGAAATTGGTCTACCAGAGTCGGTCACTTGTACTCGTATATATAAACACTCGGTAATCTATGTCAGCGCGTTTGTTAATTACTTGCAGTTTGAATTATTACAATATTGAGATTTAAAACGGCTGCGGCCGATCGCACGGGAAATTCGAGAAATTACATAATTAAGACTGTAACAATTATAAATATTATAATCATAAAATTTGAAATTTTCAAACGTGTATCACGACTAATAATCCCAAATAAAACGAGGCTTGATTCGACGCACAAACTCGAGATGTGTGTGGGGTCGTCCTTTTAATGTTTCTAACTAGTGTATTGATTCAACGAAAGTCGATAAATTTTTAGATATATGTAAAGAAAATAACGTTTTTTTTTTTGGAAACCCGAGGAGGCTCAGCCTTCGATTCCAACCTAAGGTCGCAAAAGTTTTTATCTCGGTCGTTTACTAATATCCGGTATACATACGGATTTGAGATCGAACGTGTCGCTGAAAGACGTTTCGGAATTTAAATGTATTAATCGCATTCCGTTACTTTCGTTCGCGATATTATATACAAAACTGGTATTGCGTGGTGTTTCTGTGTGAAATATAAAAATGTCATACAAACCAACGGCCTAAATTTCTAAATGTATAAAACTTAACATAATAAAACCATAGTAAAAAAAACTCTGTACATTACATAAAAAATTAGTAATACAGTGTATTTGAAATGTAACGCCTAATTATTTGTTCTGGAATGTATAATTAAAGTATAAATAGGTACTTCACTAGTAAAATATAAGAATACTAAGAGAAAACACGTTATATAAAAATACATTATACGATATTGAATATTATCCTATTTTCTAATTAATTCCTCAAGTTGTATTTGTTTTTTGTTTTAAATTTTGGAGAAGTTAAGAAGTCAAGATGTTTATTCTTTAAAAGTCGAATGGTAACTGTAATTTAAAATTTCGTAAACCAAAGAATAAATTATTTAAAATTATTTTGGCAGTAATGAGTTAACAGCGTTTAATTAAAAACGGTCGATTAATAAACGAGCGTATTTCGGAAAGTCGTAATACAAACGATTAAATATGAATATATTTAATTTCACTCCGATATAACTTCAAATAAAAACGTTTTATATAATAAATTACACAAACAACTAATTTGTATGCACGAGCGACAAGCGTATACTTTCTTATGCTTGAACCTATTAATTTATCGCTTACATGTTACAATGTCGATATTCGATTGTAAAAATATTTGAATAAATCAGTAAAACGAAACGACATTACAATACGATTTCCAGCGACGTAAACACGCAGTTTATTTATTTCACGTTGAAAAGTGAACATGATACGGTTATATGTAAAGATACATCGTGAAACTGATCGTTTGTCTGAAAAACAAAAAGGAAAAGACACAAACGAGGAACTTAACGAGCAACAACGTCGATAAATTGCAAACTTATCGTCTGCGGTCGTCATATCGTGCACCGAGTGAAGTCTTCACCTGTTGGAACTGACCCACTTGTAAATGAAACCCTACAAATCGGTGGGAGGACGCGAAATTAGAACGTGATCAAATTACATAATGTTCGGTCGACGAACTTGTTGTAAACAACCGGCACTATTGTACTTTCAGAACAAGTTAAAGTTTGTCGAACGTTGTGTGCGGACCGGAATATCAGTATTGGTCTCCGCACGAGCATACGCGCGAATAAAAAAACGGACAAATACGAATCGCGTTCTTAAGGGAAGGAAAAAAACATGGAACGTTATTCGGTCGTTCGCTTTTTGCGCTCAACGACGTGTTTGGCGCATTTTCGTGGACAGTGGTGTAAAATGTATCACATTACGAATCAAATAAATGGTACGACTGTCGTATTTATAAGAGAGAGAAAAAATTGACATACCAACACAGACCGTATTCTATAGCGCGTGATGAATGTGCTAAACAAATTGTCGAGTGGTATTGAAAACGTTTTGCGACCATTGTGTTTGTTAAAACAAAATAAAATTGATAAAATAAGATTGTTGTTAAAAAATATGATCGATACGTTCAAAACGTTTCCCGACGCTCATTCGCCTTATCAGAAACAAGAGTTTTCATAGGAAAATATATTCGTATTACGTGTCTATTTGGCGACGAGGAACGGACGTCGAGACGACACAAACGTCCGATAAAAATCGTACATACATTTCGAACGCGCCGTAAATAAAAATATATATAATAATGATTTTCAGTGTCCGTGTATCGGTCCCGTCCCCGAAACGACCCCGTTTTTTATCGTTCTCCGGCGGGTACGTGCCGTTTTACAATTCTGCCCAGTCCCATCGGATGCCAAGTCGCACGTAAATTAATTGGTGCCTTTCGGCTCGGTGTAAAAATCGTATGTCGCACGTATTTTACGTACGGTTCGTCAAAATCGTTTACGGTGTACCGAGATGGCTTCAAAATTTCCATTTCCTCCACGAAATCGGTGATGCGTTTTTGTTACCGCGTCACGCGAAGTGAACATCGAACGTTTCAAATACAAACAACAATCTCGTCGCGGCGTAGGCGTGTAAATGTCGTATTGAAACCGATTTACTCGAATTCAACATTCGTAATAAATTGTTTGGCTTATTTTCACTAGTCGAAAACATCGCTCGACTTTAAAAATGTTTAACGGGTGCGCCATAATTTTTAAACGTTTTTATCATTATAATTTGCATTATTAAACGAAATAGCGTTTTCATAAGAAATATAACACGTGTATGTCGATCATCGGTTTCTAAAACTTGATTAACTTACGTGTGCCCCGATTATAATATTTAACATTTCCACGTCATCTTTGTTTTATTAATACAAATACGGATAACGCGAGTATCGTCAATACGGTATTATCACAATGAAAAATAATCACACGACGTATCCTTGTGGACGGACAAAAGCAGTGATTGGTCGAAGACGAGTTGTAGTATTTTATCGCTTTTCAAAACGGTAATAACAAATTTAGGGTCCCTCGAAACAAATTTCCGGCAACTGGAACACAGTACATTCATTTTACCGTCTGTACCGCAGTCATTTCGCAACGATAGATATTTCAAGTCAACGTAAAATTCTAGTTTAAGGAACGTGCTATTAAATACATTAGCCATACTAAGTTAAAAAAAATAATAATAATAATAACGTGCCAGACAGTTTAAAACGGTGTTTATTGTGTTTAAAAAAATTAACAGTATATAATACAAAAAAAAAAAACTCATTTAGTTGAAAATATTTTTAAACGAGTTTTAATATACGTTTTTTTTTTACACGACCCGTTTAAATTTACAAAATACACTCACAGAATAAGTTAACTCTCGGACTTTGTACAAAAACAGCATGTTAAATTTAACATTATGGACATAATTTTATATATAAATATTAACCACTTAAAAACGGCTGATTCGTTTTAAACTCAGAAAGAAAGGTGTTTTTATTGTGACGCTTAATCACATTTCCGCAACGTGAGTTTAGATTTCGGTTGAAAAATATATGAGATGAAAAAAATGATTGCGTATAAACTTTTCGTCGGTTTTTAAAGTCACGTTAATTACTCGTTTTTGCTCGACTCGAGTTTTTTTAGTCATCTTATTATACATTCATAACTCACTTTACAGTTTTAATTTTAAAGAGGTTGTATGTACATATATATATACATACGTGTACGGCGTACCGACCGAACCTACAGACTTCTGCTAAATAATTCAAACGATCAATTTTCGTGCTGCAAGTACCGAAAATAATATTGCCTCGTTGCGATACGATTAACGGTGGCCGCCGACAGTACACGTTATATACGATAAACGGTGTTGGTTTCGTTTGGAAATCGATTTGAATTACCTATCCCGAGAACGAGGTCGCGCGCGCCGTATTTTAAATTGATATTCTATGCTAATTAGCAATAACCCGCGAGACCGACGAATACGAAACTTGGAGGAGACAAATCGCTTACACTGTTTAGCTCTGTATATTATTATTGTTATTTATGTTTTCTGTCGTAGCTCTCTTAATCAGACTGCCAAGATTCCCCCGTAACGTGTTCCTTAATCCTCCCCCGACAAGCCTATTCTTCTAGGTCCGCTAGACAAAGCACGACCCCGCGGCGGACCCGGGGCACATTAATTATCGTTGTTGGACGTTATATTATCATGCGGTTGTACTACTAGTGTTGTAGACAACGCCATAATAAGGAATAAATTACCATAAAATATGTTTTCAAACTGTAATCGTTTCTTATTTTCTTTTTTTTTTCTTTTTTTTTTTTCTAACGTAATAATGTCTTGCAGAAAAACGTTTAATGTTATCGGTAATATTGTTTGCCGAAATTAACTACAGATCATTCCCAGGGATTTCGTATTAAATTTAAGTCGTTATCTCAAACCGGTCAATGACAGTCCGCGCTCGAAGTTAGACGTATTGAATAAAACCGAGAGATGGACAATTCACGATGGACAATAAAACGAGAGAGCGTCGCTTTAATGTTCGACCTGACGACATTTTTAGCACGCAGTAAATCCGCGGTCTTCTATTACGACAGTTGGACTTTGGGTCGTGTCCGTACATACCCACGTTTCATCCCCCGTGATAATTGATTTAATAAAATTTGACTTGTTAGAAACTCGAGTTCCAAACACACTTCAATGCGATGTTCCGTTTGGTCGTCTGTTAATGATTTCGGTACTAATTTCGCGGCTACCCTTTTCACACCCAATTGCTATTTTCAAATCGAATGACAAGAAGCATGATCGGCACGCCGAATTCAATGGCTACTTCTCCTGCAGTCAATCGTCGTTTCTTTTCTAATTTGTTTTCGAACAAGAGCAGCGGTATCGTTTTTAAACCCGTCAAAAGTTACCTTTAAAAGCTAACTTTATCAAGTCGAAAGTCTTTGTAGCATTTTCACCGATTTCGAGAAACGAAATTTACTACACGCGCGCTGTTAACATTGTGAAATCGCGGTTTTATTCAACACGTATAATTTCGAACGCGCACTCTCCACGACCGGTTTGAGATAAAACGACTTCAGTTACATACGAAATCGCTGGAAGTGATCTCCAGTTCATTTCGGTATAACAATATTTTCCTGTTGACATTAAAAGTTTTTTGTGTAAGAATTTTAGTCTGGCTATTCATTGAACACGGCTCGTATATCGATATCGCCTAATATTTGTTTTTACAACGACGTGTTTATTTTTTATTTGTTTTGTCTGTTGAAACACTTTTTCGTGTAGATGATCTCTCGACTCGCGACAGTACACGATATTTTTAACAATATCATATCCGTTTAATTGTGAGCGTCGGTCAGCATCGTTTTTCGAATACGATGATTTATCATTGTATTCAAATCTAAAATAACGTACGGTTATGAAATATCTGTTCTAATCGAGCCCGTGGCTCGTTTTTATTTTATTATTCTTTATCCGTTATTTTATACTGTATTCAATGTGTGTATCGATTTATGCGAGAATAGCCGTCTTTATTGACATCATTATAACACGATAATTTTATTGCAGTTGTTGATTTCGTTCAAGCGAATTCAAAAATCAAAAATTAACACAAGACCGAATACGAATAATTATAGTAGAACCGCTCAGGTTAGGTATTACTGGCATGACTGTTGTATAGGAGTTCTATTAAAATTTTCTCAAAACGTTTTTTCAAGTGACTTTTCGCCATAAATGTACCCTTCCGTGTCAACGAGAACGTATGTTTTTCAATTAGTAATCGCAAATTCCATAACGTTGCAATGTCACTGTTATTATTATTATTATTACAATTCCTATTTTCCATTTAACTTGAATAGTTGATGTTGGTTTAAATTAAATTTGTATTTTTCTTCTTTTTAATAATCCTTTTAAACGCAAAACGTGTTTAATGTGTTTCGATGTCGGCCAAATATTTATTATCCACGTGCTCGACTGTTGTCGTTTTTTCCCGTTCATTGTGTGTCGACGAGTGTAATATTATACGTGCTGGTATGAGACCGTTGCCTTATCGGTTTTGTCGACGCGTTATTGTCAAACAAGTCTGTCGCCACAAAAAAAAAACCCGTCGAAAAAACAAACGAAAACTTATGCGCGCACGCGGACGCGTATTTACCGAACACAGTGACGGGAAATCATCATATGAAAGCTGGCGGCTATCCTGGAAACAAATTGGTGTTGCCGAAGATGTTTCCAGAGGACCCATCCACCCATCCAGGTCCGGACTATCGTTAATTTTTTTCCATTATTTACTTTATTACCTACCTAAACACCTATAAATATAAAGTCAACGCCACTGATCAAGTGTGTATCGTTTCGTAAATCCTTTCTAGCTTTTGTTTTCTTCCAAGTTCTGTTTTCTACATTTTAAACGATATTTTTCACCAAAGTTGAGTCGAGCAATAATAGTTTGTTCATAACCGTTCACGTAGGCTACACGGAACCTACCGTCCAGCCACCCCATTTTATATAGGTTCCGCCGAAGCAACCGGCCGGCCGGTACGGTACGGTGTGTGCCCGCGACCTTTAACATCGGCCGATTCCGGTCGAATTCCGATCACTTCGTTTCTTTGCGTTCCCCTTGAAATTCTCGTAACGCTCGATTTTGTGACGGATTCGAAACGACACACGCGTACCGAAGCGATTTTCATTATGCCCCCCCCCCCCCCATCGATGTTATCGCGACTCGGCCGCATTGGAGACGTCGGATCACGGAGAACTTCCGAGGCCCGGCCTGCGCGACGGTGCGCCCACAACGCCACCCGCTCCTGTGCGCGGCGCGCGGCATATCTCCTGGCCGCGAAGTCGGTGCCACAAGTGTCGAGGGATCCATTAGCCGCTTCAACAGGCGGCAGCGTCGGACCGCACGCGCGACCGCGACCGCTGCCAACTCCGACTGCGACAGTGTAACGTTTTAACGGCCCTGTCCGGTCCCCGGCCTACCGTTGCCGCGGACACGGCCCGACACGGCGGACCGCGCCAAAAACGTCACGTCCAGAGCCAAGACCGACATGAACGACCGGAGCCTAACCGTTTTTACCGACCACTTTGCGCCTTTCATTCGTAGCCTCCGGAGTTACCGGACATGGAACGAGAGTTGGAAAACTGACGTTATTAAAAACATGTAGCCATTATCCGTACGAACGTCGAACTCCGGGACACCGACGGCTTTCGACGGTCGGAAAATTGATGTATGACGTGGATAACGCCGGCGCGTTTTTTATCTACCGGCGATGAGTCGTACGTGCGTGGGAAGGCCTTGTCTTAAAGTGGTGGACAAACAATTTAGCCGGCGTGACAGATTTATGGTGTCTGTGCCGAGGCGGCCGGCCTTCGTAAATTCAACGTCTGACGGCAATTGCGTGTCTTCTCTCCCGTTACCTCTGCCCCCCCCCCCCCCCCCACCACCACCAAGTCCGTCGGACCGTTCCCTTTGTTCTAATTTAAACCGGTGAGTGACCGGGGGGGAAAAAATATCGCCCCCGCCTGATTAAACAGACTTTCTCGTCGCACTCGCGCCGTATCGATTTCACAATTTGTGAACACACCACCTCGACGGCGGCGCGTGAACCCGTACACGGATTACATTATCGCCTCTTGTCTCGTCACCCGCTGACTACGTCACTACAGTATATGTCGGTGGCCGCCGTTCGGGGCTCTAAAACGCTGAACGACAGCCGTCGTCCGCAAAGAAATCGTCAACAAACCACGCAGTTTTCCGGTCGGTCCGAACGCTGCGCGATAAAGTCGTCGAGTACACGCGTCTCATCGGCAATACGAAGGAACAAGTCGCCTGGACGCGGCCGCAGAGAGGCGGTTTGAACATTTACTTCTTACCGGGGCAAACTAAATAAAACCAACTACCTACCCTGAAAAAAAAAATGTCTCGTTTCGCTCGATTTGCTTTATAAAAACTTTGCTGAAAAAAATTAAAACGTTCAACCAAGTATCACCAGACTAGCCGAATTACCCAACATCGACCGTGAACGGTCAAAATTGTATTGTTAACTTCGGTTAACAGTAGGAATACTTTTTTTAAATAGAAATATGCACGCGTGCGCATCATATATACCGCGGCGGGAGACGATGATAATGAAAATTCAAGGCTCGGACGGGAGACGTAGACAGGACACGGTGTTCTGTACGTACAGTATTATTTTCTCGCGATTCCAATCTGTATGACAACAATGGACTCGCTAATCTTGATCTTTGAAACATTAAAAATAAAGAAACTTTTTCGAGCGTTTTCGTCGGTTCGATCCCTTTGATTATACAAGTCTGCAGACGTTCGGTAAAGGGAAAGTACTCGAATTATTTGAGCGCAAACAATATTCAACGCGTCTCGACGCAAAAATACGAGATAGATATAATTTTTTTTTTTTCACAAAAACAAACTTATTCGTGTCAACAACTGAATATATAGCTGCTTGAAATGTTTTAGGTCCACTTATAGGGACGTAATGTCTGAAGAGAAGAAACAAAAAAATTCGAAAATATTGTCGAAATTCGTTCATTGTCATGTCCTTTACAATGTTTTAACACTTTTTTAGTTTGTAATGCGTACTCAAAAATGTACATTGATTAAAAAAAAAAAAAAAATGAAATTCACTTCGTTTTATCAACATCTCTACCATCGGAGAAAATTTGATTTTAATTATTGCGCGTTGACAATAAATTATCTACTTCAAGGTTAAAAACATATGAAGTCTATTTAAAAAAATAATAATCATTTTTTATCAGAGTAAAATATCCGATTACCAGCATATTCGTGATTATATATATATATCTCGTGCGCATTCAACCGGAAATTGATCATACGTATACGTATTGTACTTAAGACATTAAAACACCACGTGATTCCTTGCGAAATTCTACCCTAAAATAATGTGTCGTAGAATTATTTACTAAAACGTCGCCAGGTGGCACTATCTGGCCACACCTGGCGTTATTTTTGGTGAGAAATGATATGACACATTATTTTATGGTAGAATTTTTTCAACGAATCACGTGGATATGAGTTATTTTCAGTTTAGAATACTATTTAACGAGTAAATGGTTTAAGTCCGAAATATTGGATACATAAAAAAAAACGGGAAAAATTTCACCAATTTCTCGTTCTACAGAATATAACCGACTAACGAGTGAAACTCATTTCAGACATACCCTGTACGTAAATATATTCATTGCCATTAATCAATTTTGTTTTTAATTAACGATAAAATTACGGACGCTCTCGAATTAAATACAACGACAAAATTCGCTATTTAAAAATTCGGATGCCGTCGGCAATGAAAAATATAAATTCTTTTCGATTGCTGGACCGATACCCACGCAGCACATCAATAACCATCTTGTCGACACATTAAATATATCTGAATTTCTTTAAAAAAACGCGAGGCGATCGAACGAATCGGAAAACATTTAATTGTATTTAATTAATGAGACGGGAAAACATTTTTACTCCGGAAGAAACGAATTCATTTTTTATTTTTTTTATGTACCCGCGTGCGTTGTCGCTCGACGTGACTGCACGAAGACACGTTTCATTAGTAAAATTACTTGAATTTTGTTACCAAACGACATAAATAATAATGTATAATATTATATTTCTTTATTTTTTTTTTTTCTAAAAAGAAATAAAAGCATAGCAAAATTTACGAAAGGAAATATAAAAAGTAATTCTTTTTTATTTTCAGGCAAAGCCGAACGGGACAATTAATATAATATATATATACATGAATATGAATATCATTACCGTCTAACAATTATTACATTATGACAGTAAATTTCAGTCGTAAAACTGTTAATGAGGTGTTTCGCCAGTAAATTCCGAAAAGTTGAAATATTGGCCATTTAAAACTACTGGGAGGTTAACTCGTTCGGAAAATCAACGGGCACTTGCTGTGGACAACTTTTTATTTAATAGCTTTTTTTAACTACTGGCTTCATTTTTTTTTTCTTATTATACAATGCTTGGTATTTCCCACTTATTTTACCTTAAATATTTTATTTTTTTTACAGTTGAACGAAGAAAGAAACATACAGACTCGGTTAAAAAGTTTGAGCACGGGGCACAGAGACGATTTCTCTCTTTTCGTGGAAAGTTTTCTTATTGCTCCATCTAGATATCTATTTGGAAACGGCGTCCAAAAAAGTTTTAAACAAACATCAATCGTTCTGGATTTTTTTGGAAATAGAATTCTGTCATTTTCCGATACCGCTTTCGAATGTCCCTAACCTAACCTTTCGCGTTCAATAAAAATTAAACCAATGTCCGTGTTTTAGCTATACACTGAACAAAATTCTATTATCGTAACAGACGATTCTTCTTAATTTTTTTTTTTTGACCAACGGAATTATTTCATTATGGTTTTTCGTCGGGCGAGTCTAGTCTAACATTTCTCTGTCAAGACACCGTAACAAAATTTCACGATCGAATTTTCGTTAAAAACAACGCGTTTTTTTATTGTTATTAATTTTTAAACGTATAAAATTCTATAAATCAATAAATTGTATACTATCGCTTTGCAAGCGTACGAAAAAATTAAAATAAAACACAAATAGAAGCCAATTAATTTATATATATACATACAGTTTTGACTTACCCTGTCGTCGGTGGACTAGGTTTCTTATAGAGATCGGAGCAACTCCTGCGGCACGCGTATATCAAAAACAATCAATAACAACTTGACAAATCAGTAATTATTGTCGATATCATTCGCGATTGTCCGAACTATTATAAATAACGAGGCGAAAACCCACAGAAAAATCACACAAAGCGCGAAACGGCGAACGAATACGTATAAAACGGCGATAATTGGACGGGACGACGACGACGAGCGAATAATAATAATAATATTTAAAAATAAAAAAACCGTTAAACGACGCACGCCGCGACGGACGACAACGGGACAACGCCATCGTCGTAACGATTCGCGGACTGAGAGCGTAACCGATTAATACGGACGGTCCAAACGTCCACCGGGTTTACTGGTAATTCCCATGCACGTGAATTATAACGGGACCGGTCGGCCATCGGTCGGCGCGTACCCGCGTGCCGCGGCGGTGAAACGGACGGGAACGCCAAAAATAATTTTCCCCGAAGCCGGTTTTCCGCGCGCAACAGATATTCCGGGAATCCGCTGTCGTCGTCGCCGTCGTCGTCGTCGTCGTCGTCCGGTTTTGTTTTTTTTTTTGTTTACAGTCAACCGCGAAACGCGTCCGCGCACGAACGGTTTTGGATATTTGGCCCGACGAACGCGACCGTTTGCCCGGGAATCGTTTGTTTTTCGCTACGTTTCTTTCTCGTACGTGTCTCGGAGACACGCTCCCGACGAATTTCGTCCGTCCGCGTTCCGACGTTACCGTTACAAGTGTTTCAAATTCGTTTACCTTGCCAACCGAGTGTAATCCAAAAAATCCGTCGTAATTCTTTCTGCGTAATTTTCATACGCGACAACCGTCGCCATAGCGCGGCTTAGTGTACATCGAACTTTGCCGGAACGATGGTAATTATCAATTTCAACAGTTGTTCACTACGCCAAGACTGATTATTCTCTCTCCCCCCCCCCGCTCACTAATTCAGTGACGTTAATTTTTATTTTTTTATTAAAACAAAGAATTTTATTCTAACGAATTGGAGTAAAGAAGTGACGGCAAATATTCTAAATAAACATATTCAAATCCGGAGAATTATAATACTGTCTTAGTGGCTAAAATCTATCATATAATAAGATTAATAGTTAATGCTTCCCTTAACACAAATCTATTCATATATATATCAAAGATCTATTTTCTTTCAAATAGAAAACTAAACATTTTTAAATATACACGTTTAGAACTTAATGTTGAAGCATAGCCTACAAACTAAAAACGGATCAAACAATATTGGATACAAAAGAATCATTTAATAAATAGGAAATATTAAGGTAAAACAATTTTCAAAATTAATAAGTTTTTAACAACTTTCATATGGTTGACTAGTACACATTGACGTCATGAAAACTAAACACAATACACCAAAACAAAACAAAAATTATGTTAAAAACACTTTTATTTTATTACAGTCATACAATTTATATATTATAAAATAATAATACGTAATAACTCTAAACTTACCATTAAATCAATCAAGAATTACAAAAAAAATGTATTTGGCACATCATTTATACAAATAATATATTTGATCGTTAACATCTAAAAATTTATATCTTCTTATCTTCTTTATCTTCTTTATCTTCTTTATCTTCTTTATCTTCTTGTCTGGCGATTTTACCACAAAATATTTCATATTTATTTAAAAGCTCATCTCCAACTTGTAATTTATGATGTTTTAAATTTGCAATTAAACACTCAATAATGTCTACAGGTATTGTTTCTCCAAACGCATTTACACTACCACATTCTTCGCTGCTCATTTCTTTTTCCATGAGTTCAAACACCAAATCCGCACAGTTGATCAGTTCCCCATAACTCAAGTATAATTGTATTAATTCACTAACATTTCTCTCTTTGAAAGTTTTGACGAGCCAATTAGGCAAAAACTCTTTATGTGTTAGTAGTTCATCAGCCACGTGATAATGCATCAACGTCTTGCCATTTTCTTCATACTTGTCTACCATTGTCTCCAAAAAATGCCAAGCAATTTTTCTACTATCAACACCACGATCAGTAACTTCGTTATCGACTAACCAATGCCACGCTTTTTCACGTTCTTCAGGATCGGTAAGAGTCAAACAAGTTTTCACTAATGCCCTTAATGGATGATAAATATCTAAATTCCACACTTTACACAAACGCAACACTTCTTTATACTTATGTTTCTCTATCAATATTGATACCACCTTCTGCATGTCCATATCGGTCGCAAGTTCATCAATTTGTTGGCAAGCATGAGCAAACCAACATAACTTTTTCACATGATCAATTTTCACCAATCCATTAGGCACAATATTGGTCTTTGGTTGAAAAGGCATTGTCGTTGTAACGAACCAAGCTTCTTTGGGATCTAATGATTCCAGGTATAAAAGGGACAGTCTTAAATACTGTTCTTGTGTTGTACATGTATCGGCGCGTACATATAGTTCATAAAATGTTATGGCAAGCTTTTTGTATCTCTTATATTTGTCATGCATTGAACATAAGAACATATAAAAGGGAGTTGCCTCTACATTCGGCAAGGAACGTGCTTTTTTTAATACAATATCTTCTATTGCGCCTTGTAAACCACAAAAATGAAATTCCAAAAGTTGCTTTTTTTCACCATTTTCTAACAAAGTCAAAACAAATGTATGCAAACAATTCAGTTTCCGATCTTGATCATTAAGCCTTAAAATGTTATTGAACGCTTCATGGTAATTTTTCAATTTTAAATTATTATGAAAAATATTTAAATAAAATATTGAGATCGTGTTTTCATCCTCCTTATGTGCAGACATATCCAATGCATGTTGTCCAAATTGAACTGCATGATCATAGTAACCTTGTTTTTCAAACAAATTGATAATTTTAAAACAATATTCTGCACCTTTTATGAATTCATTTTTAAGCACCAAAAGTGCCCTATCTGGATCATTACTTAATATATACGATGTAACTAATGTTTCTTCCCAATTTTTATAGTCCAATATTATAGCCATTTGCTGTATGAAATTGTATTGTCCTTCTTCTAGTAAGAATTTGGCAAGAACAGATCCATCATCTATTGGCCAGATGTAGTTTAAGAAACCATTGACAATATCCATAAACGGTTGTTTAATCGATAGTTTATTAATCGCAATCATTTTTTCACGTAATTCGATATTGTGTGAAAATAATGTTAAAATCCAATAATTACAAACAAGGTTACTAGCATCGACAATAAACTCTTTGTTTTGCCCAAAACTTTTACAATTTAATTCCATTAATATATACAACCTACAACATAGGTCGAAACGTGTAACGATCAGTTGATGGAAACTATGAGAAAGAATACTTGTACCCAATTTACTTCTAAAACATTCTGAATAATCATTATCAGTATCTTCAAATGGTGTTTTGAGGTTACTGTACAGCATCTTAATTAATGTACGAATAGCTATTTTATTTTTTTTCCTACTAAAAAATAATACAATTTTTGGATCAGCATTATCAAACGTATAATACTGTTTAACTAATTGCAAAAATCTATCTTTATGCATATTTAAATTTAGAAACATGTTAAATTTATTGCTTGGTTCTAACATCAGAATTTCAATCAAATTATTCATTTGAGTTTTTTCTTTAGTACATTGTTGAGAAAATATCTTGTTTTCGATGTTATCTGTTGGCCGTAAAAAGCAAAAACTTGAATTTGTTACAACAACGAGTAAAGAAGATGGATAACCCAGCCAAATAAGTCCAAGAGGTGCCAATCTTTTACGACGGTAATCTAAACAGCTCTTATAAAAATTGGCACTGTATTGTTCAATAAGTTGCATTCGTAACTCAATATCAATTGAGTCATATTTATCCATTTCCTGAAATACTTTTATATCAATTACGTTACTTATCTTTCTACGGTAATCGGTAACAACATTGTCATTATCAAAAGTGTCATAAACAGCAATAGCATTTTTCAAATCATCTTCTGTGAAATATGTTGAAGACAAAAAAATCATATTTAAATATGTTTCTTTTGAATTAGATGAATGTTGAATAGATGGTTCAAAAATAGTTGTATCCAAAATGCAGTCTTTCCATTTACCATTGATGATATTCACGGATTTAATACAAGCGACGTCTTTACCAGTTCTCCATATACACCAAATCTCTTCATCATATAATGCCATATCAACTAATTTACTGGTCATTGGTGAGTATTTATAAAACTTTTTTTGGAGTTTAAACATGCCATGCATAGTACTGCAAGGTTCAAGCACCACGAACCTCGAAGAATCTGATAAACCAATATAAACAGCAAGTAAGAGTTTACCATCAAAACGTTTGTGAATAACGTGTGGTCTTGAACCATTTTCTGTTGATGGTGCATACATTTTTTTCATGTCCATTATATGAATATAAACAGATTTATCAATAGACCAAACTTTCAACTCGCAAGCGTTATCTAATGAGTATACATATAAATCTTGTTCGAATGGATGTATAACCAAACCGTTAATAGCTGAATTTTCAACATGTGTAGAGAACACTTTGGTTATATTTGAAAGCATTCGGGGTACAGCAGGTTCTTGACAAATTTCTTTTAGTGTGGATAGTCCAGAGATATACTCCATGCGTATATAAAGTATGGCACTGTTCTGCAGAGCTATTATAAAAATAGCATCATGTTTCTGATCCAAACATGAAGCAGCCGTATATGGATGACTAAGTTCAGCACTGTAAGAAAAAAACATTGCAGGATCATCAATAGATGATATGTTGAAATTTGAAAAAATTGATGCATCTATTGATACGCCTTCGTTTTGACCGTTATTTTCTGAACGTTTAGGCCATGGAAATGCCAATCGATGACAACTATATACTGTAGGCACTAATAAAACAACAGATTCCAAAGTTTCATAAACTGAGATTCCACTGTCCAATATGGGAGAATCGCGAAAATGTATACGCACTTGATTTTCTATCAGATTCGTATCTAAACTATGTTCAATTAATTCAAGTTTATCATACAGAACTCTCCAAAATATAAAGCGGTTAGAAATATCTTTGAAACGGTGTCCACCTGATCGAGGCAATGTGCTTTCATCACTTAGAGTTGTTGTAGCACCTTCAGGATTAATCAAAATTTCTTTCCATTCATTCGATTGAAAATGTTTAGGTACTACTTGTCTATAAAAAGACGACGGCACATATGAAACATCAGCCATATTCCCTAAACAAAATAATACAATGTTAGCCAGAGTAAAAAATAAATAAATATAATATGTACCTAAATGTCAGCTACATAATAATTACATAAGCACTGTATCAATTTACCCAATTATTATCAAATTAGGTTACACTTGAAATGTATTTGGTATACATAAAACTAATAAACTTAATTAGAACTGGTAACAAAAAATATGTGTATATATATATATATATATATATCAAAATACCTAGATACAAAACATAATAACTAGCTAATACGATTTGGAGTAGGTTCAGGTAAAATCATGTTTAAATTTGAATATAAATTTGTTAAAATTATTTTTCATTATTATAATTGTATAAGAGTACATCATAGATATATATAGGTGGTAAGTAATTTCTACTTGTGTCAAAATGTAAATCGATATGCTGAATTATAACAGTTTGTAAACAAAAATTAACAGACACGCTTATCGACTTTAAACTGTTGATAGATGCAATATCATTACGGTGTGATGATAATAAGGCGTAAAATGAAAAACGTTTGTACGCGAACATAACGATATTGTTAGAACGTTCGAAATGTGTAATCTAAGCCATTACCATACTAAAATATCCAAGAGTGAAATTTGTGTTCAACATTGAGGTATATAACGTGCGTTGAAAACAATGTACTTACCGTTATTTACGGCCATGGGTAATCCGACAAATATTTAACCGGAACGACACGCTAGGTCGGTCGTTTTGTGATGAAATAACCGCAGCGAAAACAAATATTGCATGAAGCACGAGGCGAAATACGTTTATCGGTAACGGTTATCACTTCAGTGCGTTGTACGAAATTAGAGACTCGATTGCAGCGCGACAGGTGGGTAAAATTTTGAATGCATGTGTATAACAACGTCGACGAATACGTGGGAAATTTAAAATTTATTCTACTTGTTCTGTGCGTCAACGTTTTTTCCGATTTTATAATCGGAAACGATATTATAGACAACGAATATAAATCTTAATAAGGTTAATTTCTTGTATAGCACAAACTACGTAACGTTTCGTTACGCACGCTTTCGAACAAACATTTTGAGAAGCCCTACTGACTTTGCCCACCTGTCGCGCTGGAATCGATTTTCCGATCTCGTGAAGCGCACTATAGAATACACGTTATATCAGCACTTCTCAAACTGTGGGGCTGTTTGTCCTTTGTTAATTTTTGGACGATCGCTAGTTTTTTTTTTTTTATCTTGTAAATGTAAAACCATTGTGGGTCGCGATCCTAAAGTATTATAAAAGTATAAAAGTAATTAAGAAGTTATGGAACTTAGTGGCACGGCCTTGGTAAATGTTTCAGAAAACTTGGACGTTCGATAAAAAATAAATTGAAAAACACTGTTATACTCCATAACAGACCGGTTGTAGTGAACGATGAGATCAAACGAAATAGACTGGAATGGGCCGGTCGCATGTGTAGGGAACCGGAAACTTTGGTGAATGCGGTGTCCTTACAAGAGGATCCGAGGGCGAAAAATACCTGTAGGAAGACCGCGACTGCGCTGGGAGAACTGTGTCGACAGAGATGTTGCAGTTTTTCAACCGGATACGGATCGGCCATACACTAGCGGCAAATCGAGATTGTTGGAGACAATTATCTTTGGCCTAAAAGGCCAAACGAAAAAAACACAACATCCTGCCTGACCTAGTGAACAGCCAATCTCGTCAGGTTGTTGTTTCAAGCAAACGAAAAAAAATAATGATATACATCAATAGTTAATATTCACAATAAATATATAATACGACGTAAAATTGGATTCGATATTTTATGGTCGTTCGTAATTTTTTCCCCCGTGAATACAATGGTTTGGTTAGTGGAATAGTCCTGGGGGGGAAGTGTATACGTCAAAACGCGCGATAAAACAAAACACATCATATTAAAGATACGTCGTGTAGTAGGAAAAATCCGCGCGCAAAAGCGTGTAACGGAATTAAAAATAAATCGAAAATTATAAATTCTAAATAGTAGGAAGACCCTTTTTTTTTTTTTTTTTATCAGAACTGTTTGCGCGTGTAACGAGGATCGTATGCAAATTAATTTAATCGCGCTTTCCTTCGAATCCGTATCTTTATTGTTCATCAAGCGAACGTCGAAAAACCTACTTTTTTCGGTTTGTGATTTATGACGAATCGCCCCGCAAAACGCGCACGGACGTTTATTTTTTTATTTTTTTTTATTCAAAACGCGTTCCGGCGAATTTATTTGGCGAACTCGAAACGACGCGATATGTTCGTTCGTGAACGACTTAACGTTCTCGACAAAACAATCGGATCCGGCGTGTTCGCGAAAAACGCAAACGGGTTTGAATGTACGAGAACTTCCGATAGGTTTAGCGCCGGACTGAAGTTTAAATTATTAATAACGTCATCTTAATTCGTCCGGTAGGATAAGACCCGACTGATAATCGTCCAACGGTTTGGAAGCGGATGGCTGGCTGTGACGGTGACGTATTTAGGATTTTTTTTTTTTTTTACTCGTATAAAAAATATCGTTCGTGTCCACAATGGAAAAGTCATACGACGGGTATATATTTTTAGAAAATAACCTGCTTACCCGTATGCATTTGTACAGACCTCGTCGGATGACCAACATTATGGTTTTCTTTTCGTCGCTTTTCGTCTCTTTTTATCGCAAATAAATGTTGAACGTTTTTATACTTACACGTTTAACCGGGAAAGGCCTGCGTGACGATTTTTTATTTGATTTTTTTCAGCTTTTCCCGTTCGCGAACGACGAAAATAAAGCGGCCGTTAAGACAACTGGTTGGCCATTCGTTAAACGTACAGCTTGTTCACACGTTGTTCGCGGCTTTCGGTGCCGAAGGACCGGCCCAGAATTATTTCCGTTACGATGTCTTTGACGCACGAGGATAGTCCACCGTGGCTGCGGGCTTAACAGATTTACGTACGATCAAAGGGGTACTTTTTTTTTCGTAAGCAGGTTTTTAGGTCGTTTTAAATCGCGGTCGCGATGGTCTTCGTCACACGCCGCACGTCCAACAAAAAACAGCGCCGCCGACTGTCTGTGTCCGGCAATAGAATCACGGAAAACACCACCAAGTCGTCATTTAACCACTCGTTTTATCAATGCTTCGAATACCGTCGTTGTCACGCGGCGTGAAGGCCAAGGCGAGCCGCGCACCGGGCAAGTTATAATGAACACGAAACTTGCGATATGAAAACCGTTTTTAATGGCATTGATAAGGAAAAACCGCACGAGAAACTATTTTTGTATTTCGTTTTCGAAATTCGTCGTTCTGGTTTCATCGCTTCAGTCTCGTAAACGTGTTCGCGTGTTAATGCCGGTTTTCACTTTAAGTACCGTTATTTGTTCATTTATTCAATAACCAACTTATTTTTATTTTTCGCGTTTTTCGTCGCTATTGGATTAAAGTGAGTACATTTTTTTTTTTTTTTTGAACATTTGTTTGGCGCGAACTTAAAAACTATACTTTCCAATTGTAATTAATTAAGAAAATGCCTAAAAACGAAAATCCCGTTATTTAATACACAATTAATCGGACTAATCATATCTCATTATTATGAGTATTACCATTGTTTCCGAAAGAAATTGCACGTAAAATGTTATCCATTACCTCTAGTGTGCGGCTCGCCTAATATACATTATACATAGGTTTTTAAATATATATAATTATGTCTTATTAAGTTCGAATAAATTTTATACAAACTATTGTAATACTATTTTCGTATAAAAAAAAAATCCCTCGAGGTATAATATGATACATATTACGTTGTACGGATGCTTCAAAATTATATTTTAAAACACGAACCGGACGATGATGTTATTATAATTTTCATGACGTGTATACTGTATATATATATCTACACAATTCGTCTGGACGTACAAAAATAAAATACATCGTCGGAAATTGAATGGCAAACGTATTGCCTACGTACCGAGGAGTTGAGGTGGTGTTTCGTAACCGTTCAAAATGAATTTCGATCAAAAATAAATACACATGTACACACACGCACGAGTATATTTTTACATAACGTTTTTTATAAACGACTGGTGTTGCACCGGAGACGGGCCAACAGTAATGCTAACGATAATAATCATGTTATATATTTATAATTATCTACAATCGCTTTTGTGTATAATTGATTCGGGGGGGGGGTGTTAAAATAAAAACAATAATGATCCGTGTAACGTACATTGGACGCGAATATAAAACGGGAATTACGCTGCTAAAACTAAGTGTACCCTACCCTACCCCCCTACCCCTCCCTCTACCGACGAACGATAATCGATTGACGACTGTCCTCATGCTAACATCCACGGATTCAGGAGACACTGGGTGGCGGACGCTCGATTGTCTTGATCCAGGTCCAGCATGGGCGTTAGGAACGACGAGAACGCTTTCGCGTCTTTCGAGTTCCATTCGTATTTCTCCGTCAGTACGTCGTAGAGATACCACGGCTTCAGGTTGCCGATGTGTTTCAGATTACCTGCGCAAAACAAAACGGCACGCGTCGTCAAAACGTGCGGTACATACTAGGGGGTTAAGGTTAGGTAAACTGAAAATGCGAAATCCAAACGACTCGTTTGAAATACACCGCCAAACAAACCAAGTATACCGCGGTACGGTGCGCGTACCCGAGGTCGGATCGTAGGCACTGCGAACCATATGCGGCGGGGCAAAAGTGTGTTATCGAATGTCTATCCGTTTGTTTTGTGTGTGGATCGTCTTGGGATTAATTTCAATTTGGCCGACTGTTATACGATAATGCCGATAACACGTCAGGGCCATATAAAGGTTTACAGGCTAGAATGAGAGAACTCGGTCCGATAGCTTTTTACATTCCGTGTGCGCCCCTTCACATTTGGTGGCGACACGCTTTATCGAAACTTTCAGTCAATCTGTCAAATTCTTTCGTTTATCACAACATGTATACAATTTCTTTTCGGTATCAACTCACGGATGATCAACTCATAATCAATCATAGGATGAAATAATACAATAGAAATGGATAAAACCGAAAAATCAGAAACAAACTGTGAGGCCCTTGGACTTAGAATATAAATTGAGAAACTGTACATACGTAAAACAAATACTGTAAAACGTGTACATAAAAGATATTCCAGAATAAACATCCAAAATCACAAAAATATTTATTTTCAAGGGCAATGACTAGTTAAAAAGATAATTTTTATTTAACTTAAATAGTTGAATTATTTCCTCATTGATCAATTACTTTAATTAGTTTGAATTTGTACTGTACGCACATAACATTTTACAGTTAATTATCGTAATTGTCCAGTCTAGGTCATCACATCGGTGATGAATATTTTTTTATCGAAGTTCGAAATGCATTATGGAAAGTAAAGTGGTATTATAAAATTATTATATTATGGTAATCAACAACTAATAAAGATTGAAACGATTATCATCACACTTCATGTCTAATGAAATATTTAAAATGTATAACCAAATGAGTACTTCATAAATTATATTAATAAATGTAAAAAATGTATTACTTTTCTATTTTTGAAAAATAATTGTACATTATAAAAATAAAACATAACTTTTTTGTAACTGAATTAAATAAGTATTTTATCCGTTTTTAATTTTACACTTAGCTATATATCGTTTAAAATATCTTTTGTTAACTATTAACTTTTGTGTCAGTCATATTTTTAATTTATCTTATTTGAGTTAATTTTTTTCATCAACTTGATCATCTTTGTTTTATGTACTTAATTAAGTAGTGGAAATAAAAGAGAAATAAATAAAGAGTAAAAAGGATATGCAAAAAATAAAATAAAAAATTAACGAATAAAAATAAAAAAAAATATATATATTAAAATAATACACATATACAACTTTTATATTTTCTTTTTTCTTGAATCAATGTAATACTCATTGGCTTTTTTGTATATTTAAGTGTATATATATATATATATTTATTTATTTTAATATATATATTTTTATTAAAAAATGCAAATAATTTTAATTAGAATGAAAAGGTATTTATAAAAATATCAGTATACAAAATTATCACCGAATTATCATTTACCCACTTATATTATTGATTATTACCATTGAGTTTGAAAAGACTGCTAGAATATTTTCCTGTTTGAATAACGTACATTGGTATAGGACCTAAAAGTTCAATAATGTGAGCGATATGATCTTCGTTTTTATTATAACATGCGCCTGAATGAGGATCAAATAAATAATCTCCGGTAGCTAGTTCAAATGCCTGAAAATTTAAACGTGTATTAGTAATACAGTCATCTGCATAGGTATAATTTATAACTCTAAACAAGCCATTTCTTTTAATTTCCCAGTATTTTTTTGAAAATTGTGTTAAACTATCCATAAATTTTAATTTAATATTTGTTTGTAAATTTAAATTCTTTCAGAATAGTTTTCCATAGCAAATAAACAAATAACTTTATATAAATGACAGAAGTTTGTTTTAATAATTGGTTTCTGGTTTCTCGTTAACAATAAAAGAATCGTGTAGTGCCCCAAAACCTCCCAGAAATATTATCTATTTTATGAGTGTTATTGATTACATTATTACCCAGATAGAAAATAAAATAAATTTATAATTATAAAAATGTATGCATATTTATTATAATTAACAAACCAAGCAAGCAGTGCTCCAAATATCCGAAGGTGTACCATATCCAGCACCAATTAATACTTCCAAACATCGATATTGTCGAGTTTGAATGTTTTCCGTATAATGATTGTCCTAAAATACAGAAAAAAAATCAAGTAAAATAGAACTAGAAACATTTTTTCTGTTTACAAAATGTACAAATATCTATATTACATTTATATTTATTGTATAAATGTATATTGTAGATATTAATAATTTGAATACGTGACATGATAATTACCTCAAAACAAGCGTTACCAAGATCAGCTATTTTGATATTTACACTTCCCAGGTCATCCAACAATTCGTATAACCTTTTAAATTTATTTATTTTTCTATAATAACAATTTGAATCAGCGTAACTCTCTAAAAATAAATATATATATTAATATAGCATAATATTAATAAGCAAGCTGTAAAGCGTGTAGAAGACTTTCATAAATAATCCATTTATCAAGGATCTCTATATAATCATAAATATTTTTAACTTATTTGAAAATGTTTACACTAACCACTTTCCATGTCTAACGATGATTCCGATTGAATTCCATCTAATCGGTAACTACCCTGTAATCTTTCTATGAAGTTATTTTTTTCAGAATTTTTGTTACCTAAATACATAAAAATAAAAATTAATATATACATACATACACACATGCACACACACATACATATATATATATATATATATATATATATATGTAATTAATCATATATACTATTTAAAAATGTATATAACGTAAATATTCAATTAATTAAACATTTTTATGAAATATTTAAAAAAAAATTAAAAATAAGTCCCCGATAGTTTTTTCCTTTCTAAATTTGTTCATAGTTGTTTCAATTTGTAATGTTTTTAACTTTAATTATTTGAAATATCAAAATACATGTTTCTAATAAAATTATTTTGCTATATTGTTTATTAAACTGACAGAGACGATAAATATTAATATCAATAAAATTATAAAATGTTCTTAATTTGTATTTATGTTTTATACGTCAACAATACATTTATTTTTTTAATATATTTATATTTAAACCTTATTTAGTGATTCGTTTAATTTCTCTTAAAACTTCTTAAAATTCTTACTAAATACTAATTATAAAGTGTGAACGAATGAATCCTCACAAACTCCTCTCTTTATAATTATGCCACTGTATTGTATAGAATCATCGTAATGCATTATAAACAATTTTTTTTTTTTATTGATGGCTTATAATTTCACTTACGCAAACTCAATATAGACATTTGTTTGCAACTGTTTTCAGCCGTTAACTTGATGTATTGATGTTGTGCGCAAATCAATATATTCTCAGGTTTGATGTCCGTATGAATGATGTGACAAGTCTCGTGGAGGTATTTCAGCCCTTGTAACACCTATATAGAACAATTTACAGAGATTTTATTAGATTATTATATCTAAACATCAAATAAGCTATAGCAATGCATTGGACGCTTTGACCATTTGCTGTTTGGACAGTACTAATATACTGCAATAATAATAATTATAGACTATTAATAGTACGCAACCAATACTAACTAAATCGATCTGTTAAAACACCTTTTTGTATTTTATTGGTAGTAACCAGCAATGCTAATTGAATTTAAAGAGCTCTGAGCAATAGCAGATTATAAGACCTTATAATTACAAAATTGTTTTCAAGTCCAATATATATGAATTATATATATAAATTTAAAAATTGTATCTAATACCAATTAGTTATTAGATAGTGTTTCGAAATAGGTATAGATACAATATTTACATAATTCAAAGCAGAATAGTATTATATAGATTTGGAAAACTCACTTGTCTAATGATATGTTTGACCAAGTACAGCGGTATCCCTTGGTAATTCGTCTTCTTAACTAGTTTAAGCAAATTGGGCCCCAGAGCCTCAAATACCATGACTACGTGCATACCCCGCAAACCGTCTATTCGGAAATCGTCAAACAGTTGAATGATTTTCGTTCGGTTTGTATCCGAATCTCGACGACAATAAATCTAAATAATATTCAATATGATAACATGTCAGTAACACACTTTGAATAGTAAAATTCGAAAAATTTAACTTACATTTTTTAACATTCGTATTTCATCCAATGCACTTTCCGTATAGTCAGTTGCCGATTTAACGACTTTCAGTGCTGAAAAGTTGTGTGTTCTAGAAATAAATAAAAAATAATATATCAATACTCAAATTTAATAGCTACTATCTAATTTTCATATTATGAGCTTATAAAGTTGGTAAACTATAGTTAATGACTATTCAGAAATTGTAAATCAATTATTAAATATGTATCAATATACATATATATATAATATTAATTATGTAAATCAATTATTAATTCATAAATTTGATATTTCAGTAACGTTTAAATATAATACCATTTAAGTTTGTACTATAGTTTATTTTATAAATTGTTTTGTGTTCTGAATGAAACAACTAGTGTTTTAATTTAATTAATTTACTTTTATATAAATTACTTTTATGTAAATTACTTTTATGTATACATTTAGGAATATTAGAAACGGTCAACAACATAAACTTTTTAAAAAGTTATTGTAATTTATAAATAGTACAATAAATTACATCATTTTATTAAAGAAATTTATGAAATGGTTAAATACTCTAATAACAACACATTACAAAATTCTAATAATCACACACAAAAAAAAAAAAATATAATAATAATAATAATAATAAGTTTAACAGAGCAATCAGATTGAAAAAAAAAATGATTTTTGTTATAATTATGGAAATAACATTGAATAACCTACTTGAAGTAGTACTAATTTTTGCACAAAATAGTGTTTTATAATAACGTATTTGAAAAAAAAAATTACTGGCCAACTGCAATGGTCCATGAAACATATTACCAAATGATTGCTATAATAATTTTTATTTTTACATAATTATTAACTATTATACTGAAATAATGAATAATATGGTCCCAAATTAATTAATGAAACTTTATATTCAATTATTTATGTATATATAAATAAAAGTTGATCTCTAAAAAATCAATTTTTTACCAATGATTTACCAAATTTTTTTTACTGGTAAAATCTACAATTCTACTCACACGTCATCCCAAGAGAGCCAAACGGTGGAAAAATGACCCCAACCTAATTTCTTGATTATGTGATAACGAGCGTTGATGAAAGATCCCTCGCGGACCGGAAAATATGAATTTTCTCTGTAGTCTAACGGCTCTTCTAATTCGGAGTCGGACGATTTCAATAGATCCTCGGGATTATTGTCGTCGACGTTTTTGAACAGTTCCGACTCATGTGGTTCGGACCTGAAAAATCGATATTATTACATCATCACAATTTCCGTTGATTTATGATTGTAGAAATTACAGTGGGTGAGTTGTGTAATGGTTGTGTACGTTGGATACAGTAAAATTAAACAACGACGTTATAACAACATGAGAGTTATCAAACGCTTTGTGTGCTTTTAAGGCTCTAAATGTGCGTGAAAAACTTCTTTATACATAGATCACAGTTTATAGATACAAATATGAATACATATCGTGTTTACAAAAACAAAATTATATACGATTATATTTAATAACGAACTACACTCGCACAAAAAACTGACCTATGATAAAATGTGGTTTTACAGACGTCTAACTGTTGCCAATAATGACGTTTAAAATACTACACAAAATGTATTATTTGGAACAACAATATTATTTTATTGTAACGGCCGCCAAAATATTTATACAAATAATTTACAACGTAAATAAATTGTCGTTTTATTTGTCTGGTCTTAGAATAATAATGATACGAATAATTAAAGATATTTTGACCGGTCTACCAACAAAATATGACTATATGACAACACATACCGATAACCTATAATACACGTATATTGGCAAATCGATTTTGATCAGATTTACATTCAAATAGGCTGTATACGCAGACGACATCCGGAAAGCATTTTATCAATTATTCTCAAGGACTTTCGCGACCGCGTACACTACGCTTACGTCCGTGTCCTCTCAAATACAGATTACATAACTTGTCAAATAAACACACACTTAAGTAAACCACCCCCAACCACCACGCGATCTTCCTGGTAAAACCACCGATGTGGACCATATTTTTTTTCTATTTTGAAATTAAGTGTTATGCCCAAGTACCGTTGTAACAGCGGAGCGGCAGATCTGATTTTTCGGCGTCGTAGGTCCGTGCGGACGTGATAAAATCGGAAACCGCGTTCGTTCTCGGAGTCGTCGGCGGCGGCGGATTCGGAAGCGATGCCGCCGGGCTCGGACAGCGAACCGTAATAACAGTGTAGACCGCTCAAGCGCTGGTACGCGGCCCGTCTGCCGACTTCGCAGCAGACGGACGCCTGCACTATGCGGACGCCGTGGCGGGTGGAAAGAGCGTACACGAGTGCCGCGAACGCGGTCAATTGAAACGCGCACGCGAACGCGTGACCAAAAACCGAATTCACCGGCGGCGGCGGCGGCGACGGCGACGACGAACGACCGTCCGCGGTATACCACGCCGTGTGTACCGCGATGGCCGTCAACGTGACGACCGCGGACGCCGCCGCCGTCGTCGTCGGTGGCGGCGGCGGACGGATTTCGAAGCTCGTAGGTTATGTCGTTATAACGTCATTGTTATTAACACGAGAGAGATGACCCGAGTAACGTCCAAGACCGGCAAGTAAGTCGGTCCCGTAATCACGGTCCGCGAACGAACATTACGTAAATGGAATTTATTGTTTTTGGTACCCGACGAGTTCGGTTTCGGACGGTTTTCGCCTAACCATAAGAAATTAATTACGACGAAATACGTTTACGACTTACGCTCGGTCTCTACGGCGCGCACGCAGTGTGTGTACGTGGGTGTGCGGCGTACGAGTCGGTCGTACGGCATTTTCTCGCTGACTGGATGTATTATTATTATTATTGTTATTATTTTAAGCCAACTGCCATCGCGCGTGTGCGTGTCTGTGTTGGCATTCGCATGTTTTGTCCGACAACGGACGAACGGCTTGTGCCAATATTACACCGTGTGACGTAAACAAACCCTCCTCCGTGGTCGTTCGGCCACTTCTGACCGCCGCCGCCGCCGTTATTTGTTATCCGTTCAAGGCGTCGGTTCATCATTCGAAATCGATTTCTCCGAGACGTGACAAAAAAAAAAAAACAATGAATAAATACTTCTGAAATGTTTACCGTAAAAGGAAAGGAATTCGTCCCGCGAAGAGGCGGTTTACGATTAAAACGAACGCGACCCGTTTGAATTGAACAGAAACCACCATTACTGCGAAAGAAAGCAAATAACAACGATGTGTTCGAACCGTTTTTACTCGCGAGTACGGTGAATACCGGCGGGTGAAAACTCGTAAAAAAAGCATCGGGAAACGTCCTCTGCCACCCCACCGGCCGGTTTTTCGTCGCGCCGACACTGACGTCCCTCGGACCGCAGAGATAACGATCATTATTTCCGACACAATAACGCCGCGTGACTTTCCGATTTCAATCGACGGTTATCGCGAACTTTCGTATTTTTTTCCCCGCGGCGCGCGACGGCGGAACGTCCCCACACCCCAACGCTCCCACTTATCACATCGCGATAATATCGATTTGTCTTATCACGAGCACCACGTCGTTTCGCGCGACGACTGCGGTCGTTTGAACGGTAACGAACGTAGTAAACGACGATTGGAAACAAACAATAATAAACGCACGTGCGCGGTGCAATACCGTGCAAGGCGGCAGTGTGACGACGATTCCGACGTACGCACACGATGTATAAATCGAAATGTGTGAACATCGAACGCGCGTCGCGACTGTTCGCCGAACGTTCCCGGGGGGGTGGGGGCCGTGGTTCCGTTCAACGGTTTCACATCATCATCATCATCATCATCGTGTGACGACCGAATGCGTTGTCATAGCCGGCGGCGAAACACGTCCGTCGGGTCGTAAACAAATCGTTAGTAATAATTCCGAGTTATCGCGTACACGAATATACGAACTTACGAAAAACGGAAATACCAGATTTCAGGCGTGCGTGTTGAACACCCGAAACGCTCGTTAAACGTTGATGGTGGGGAGGGGGAGGGGAGGGAAAATAATCCATTACTGTTTTCAACCGCGGCCGATATCAACACGAAACAACATAAACGATCGCACGCACAAGCCCAAATACCGATTTTACAGTACCCGTGTAGAGTATTTATTATTTCGATTTTCAAACACAAATATCGTGACTTAAAAGTATTGTGTGTGTGTGTGTGTGCGTGTGTACATATATATATACAACGTGCTTTTACTCACAAGTTACAACGTCCTCTGTAAGACGGTAGATGTCGGCGCTTGTTGAACGGCGGTGAAAGCGACAGCGACATGTGCGGGTATTTTGCGATGGTCGTTTTGAAAAACGTCGACGACGACGTAGATCCGTGGCAGCCGTAGACGGTGGCGGAACGTCTCCCGTCCCGGTCGCCGCCGGTCCGTCCAACGTTGTCGTCGTACCCTCAACTGGCGGCCCGCGACGACCGCCTCCGCGAACCCTTCTGCCGGTCGCCGCCGACCGCCGCGCAGCGTTCAACGGTGTCCGCGGCGACTGCACCGTCGTCACGACGATGTCCGTCGAACGGCGCGGTCGACTCGCAACCGACGGCGCACGTCCCGGCCACGGTCACCATGTCCGAACGGTATCTCGGTTTGATAAAAAGCGATAAAACGGCGTCCGCAACGTCCTCTCCGAAATATTATTACGGTTGTTTTAACGACGGACAGCGTTCGTCGGCGGGACGTGTGGAACGAAACGTCGTGACGTTTGCCGAGTGTTGTGTTCCGTCGGCCGACTGAACCCGATCGGCTTTTTTTATGGCGGAAGGGGAAAGGGGGATAAATGCCTCGGCGGGTCGTCGTCGTCACCAGCGCGCGAACCGAGTTTGGACGGGGTGACGTCGGTCTGCGCACGCGCGGCGTTCCCGTACGCCCAGGATCTTATTATACGTTTCGCCCCGGACGTCAGTTGCGTACGCGCACGCGATGGGAAGGGCGGACGCGTACCCTGAAAAAAAAAAAAACGAAAAGGGTTTGATCTTTAAAGGGATAATTAGAAAATTTACTGTGGACAACGAGAATTTCTTTTTTGGGTATAAATATTATGACGAATGGAATAACATGAAAGGCTCAGTCAAAAACGCTATCTTTGTGTACGCCTGTCTAATGCGTCCATCATACCGTACACCGACACAATAAACGCGGTCAATACGTTTGAAAACGTTGTTTACGATTATATTATTACAAGTCGTTTGCACACGCCACGCGGGAAAATGTTTCACGCGAGTAAAACGTACATCACTAGGACTTGTGCGACTCGTGTACCATCAACGATACTCTCTGGTGATAATAATGATGTCCGATCGACATTTGGTATTAGGTATGTAAGTAAATACAACAGAGTCAAAAACTATGGGTTTTTGTAGTTACGGTCTAGAATCTCACGATTATGAAAAAAAAAAAAAAAACGTTACGAGATAAATTGTTATTTGGTTCTCTTCCCCGATACTACGTGTCCTTTGTTGTAACGAATAGGATGTTTTATCCGGTGGTGAACAATTTACAAAAAAAAATTTAAAAAAACCCTATAATAATTTGACTCGTGCCGCTCGATTAATGGTTACACAAATCCCGTACGAGATGACGTAATGACTTATAATAATCGGTGGTCGAGTCGGTGACGAGCACGACAGGGACTCACGGTACCACTTCTATGTTTTTTAATAACGTACGTCTACTTTTTTTCAAAAGGGGACCGCAGGGAAAAGCGAAAAATATATATTGCACTTCCATTGACTATGTTTCAAATTATAGAAAAATAAATTATGTACATTTTTATATACTAATCGGATACATACAAACATATTATTTTAACCGTTGAACATTAAACACGTTCATTGACATATATATATATACATATACGTATATCCGTATTATAACACAATGAATGCAGTTCGTACAATATAAATAATTAATAGGTACTTGTTATTTACCTTTAGACAATTTCTGACCACCTTCAACAATTATCTGATTACAAATTACAAGAGCAAAACTAATAAAGTAATAAATATGTACATTTTATTGGTTTCAATATTAAAAAATTAATGAATAACAAATCAATAACAATAAAACAAAATTGTAATTTTAAAATTAATACAATTATTTTGTTCCAACAATAATTATTATTATTGTTTTTTGTTTGTAATAGCTTTGAATAATACTCCTAACATTAATAAGTAAATACAAAATGTAAATACTAATAAATATAATTAGATACATAAAATATATCCAATTTGTGTTAATTTAATTTATAGATCTACAAATTTTCCTGAATGACGTCCGTCATAACTAGATATGGCCGGGCATTCCTTAGTTTTACTTATGACATATACATATATATATTATTATATTTTATTAATATATATAAAAAATACAATTTAAAATATCTAGATCATACAAAATTCAATCAGTGCTCGAACTCTAAAGACCCTACGTATTCAATGGCAAATTCTAATCAGGAAACAATAATAAAAAACTCCTATATTTAACTATATTTTGTTGGTTTATATATGTGTATATATATGCATATATTTATTTATTGTTAAACATTGTCATAAAATTTGTAGTTGATTAACACATTGTAAAATATAATTAGACAGTGGGCTTCCAATAAGTCACAAAACAAAGATTATAGATACACTCTGTATTTGTTATATATGATATTATATAAGCCAAATTCATAAATTTTAAGCAGTATAATAACGTACATGGTTAAATAACTAAAATAACATTTACATTAGGACACAAAACCATTAAAAACAACAAATAGATATTAAAACTATGACACTGAAATGTGCACTCAATTAAATCATTCGTCTTCCGTTTGAGAATCTGTTTGGGAATCTATTTGGGCTTGTTTTGACAATTCAGTAAATGGTATTAATATATTGGAATCAAAAGATAATTCATCTTGAATTTTCGTTGGAGTATTATAAAACCACTCTCCGATTTTTTGAAGTTCCATGTTTGATATAATTTGTATAGACTCTTTTAAAGACAGCGTACACATAAAACTACATTTATTAAGTTCAATCATCTTATCTCTAATATCTTCAACATAAGATTTAGTATAAGATACACAGGTACTCGTAGGGAAATACGTATCGAAATTATTTTGATTTAATTGTGGTTGTTCAAAAGTAAATATATAATTATTTGAGATTTTTTTTGAAGACACACTTTGGGTTTGATTGCTGAAACTCTGTTTCCTGACTACAGGTATATGTCGATAAACTGGTATTGGAATATTTCTGTGGTTATCAGACGTTACATTATGATAATTTGTATCACTCGGAAATTTTTTCATTTTCGAACGTTTTATTCTTTTGAGGCGTATAATAACTGGTGGTTTATTAGAATTAATACTATCATTATTCAAATCATTCGTTAAATTTGAAATATTACTGTTAACAAATTCGACTTTATATATATCTCTGGATATGGATTTTTGGCGTATTTTATGTTTTTTTTTTTTTGTTTTTTTATACAATTTCGCTTCTTTTTTTAGAGATGAACTACATGGTCTCTTTTGAGGTACAAATGACATATTGGTATCTGAACTGTTTCTTCTGCTTAATCTTGGCATTACTCTTTCGTTTAAAATAATAGAGGTTTCTTTGGCAAATGAACAAGGCTAAAAAAAATTGAAACATATATCAATACAATTTTTTGTATTAAATAAATAAACTATATTATTATACAATTTTTTTATAAAAACAATTATATAATCATTTAATTTAAAATGTAGCATTTACTCTTTGATTATACAGTAACTGTTTCTGAATATATAACACATTATTAACTATCAGTCAGAATATTAAAAGTACCTATTCAGGGATAGGCAGTATCTAAAATACATGTTTGTATCTTTTCTTATTTTGACACAAAAATATACATAAAATAATTCTTTTTCAAAATTTTTAATCATGTTTTTTTTTGTGAAAATAGAAAATATGTGTCATCCTCTTTGTGTTTTATTATAAATTATTTAAAAAAAATTTTTTCTAAGACTTAAATAAATTATATGTAATAAGTAACATGGTGATTACTTATATTATACAGTAAAGGCTAAAATTTTGTTTGTATATACTCTGCACCAAGAAAGAATTTAAATTATACAAACAACTAGACTTATATTGTTAGCTGCCTGATTGTGTTCTCTCGTGGACCAAAATATTACAATAATTATTACATTATTTATTATCTTATAACAAGAAGTAAAACAAACAACGTACCTAGTATCTTATTAACAAATTTGCATATACCTCATGTTTATATAATTGTATTTAAGTATTCTCTGCCCATCCCTGTACCCAGTTAATAAATAATATATATCCAAATGTAAATGCATACTTTCTAAATATAACGAAAATGTATTTATCACCCAAATGATGTACGTTTTTCTAGATTAATAATACAAAAAAACTTATATATTTGCTTTTCAAACAAATTTTTAAATGTTCAAAAATATTAATATTTACTGGGTTAATATCTTCATCCAAATATTCGGCTAAATTGAAAGGTGAGGTTTTTAAATTATTTTCAACACTAGGTAATTGCAAATCCAAATTTCGATCTTCGTTTGTTTTTCTGAAAATATTTTAAACATAGTAATTAATGCATTTAAAATATTCATATACTGAAGTATAATATAATACAACTTACTTATCAGGTACAAAATGATTAAAAATTACATTTAAAGGCCTTTCATTAATTAATTTGTCTAATTCATGAAATTTATTTTCATTTTGACTTTCATAAATATGTTTTGTGGTATTTATATGTTCTTTATAATTCATAAAAGGCATATCACATAATTCACACATTCCACCAATTTCTGAAGTACTGTAAATATGATTTCTAAATCATTAGATAATCAATAATGCATAATTAAAAACAGAAATATATTTTACCTACCCATATGGATCAGAAGAATTATATTCATAATCACTTTTATATCCACTGAAATCATGTTGAACTGGAATTTTCGGTTTATTCTTACATAAAGCATCACCTAAATCTGGCCATTTTGGTATAAATTCAAACACAGGACAATTTCCTTGATCGACTGATTCTATTTTTAAACTAATTTTTCCTTTTAAAATATTTGCAACTTTATCAGTAGAGCTTTTGTTTACACGATGTTTCTTTAATAAGGTCTTGAGCCACTGTTGAAACTATATTTTTAAACAAAATAAAATGTAAAATAATTTATATTTGTAAATTACATAATTCATCAAACCTGTTTGGCAGATAAGACTTTTATATTTAAATGAATAGCTTTATTAATGAGATCCGATGAGTTCTTATACTTAGAAAATGGTACATTTTTTATGCCAATATTTTTGATACTCTAAAATTTAAAAAACCAACAAATTATTTATTTATTAATAGTAAAAAATACTAGTAAAACTATGTTCTTACACTATATGTGTCATGCTTCATTTTATCTGATATTAAATAATGTGTGGTTTTTTCTAGAGTTTGAAATATTTTCTGCAAAAATTCAAAAAAATATTAAATCATAATTGAATATAAAATTATATCATGCTATCATGACTAAATTAAATATAAATTATGTACAAAACAAATTTAAAGCAAGATTAAAAATATTTAGAAATAAAAAAAAACTTCTATTTAGATTTTATTTAAGAGGATGCCAAATTGATTTATTGTCTTTATCTAATGCATGACCTTGAAGCCACACAGGATGTTTTTGTATAAAATATAATATACATACATTTATGTATGTTTATCACAACAAAATAATAAACAAAACTTGATAAATAATAAATATTTCATATTTAAAATTTCTATAATATTTAAGTTTATTTTAAAAATAAATTAATTGAACAAGATAAAAATTCCTTGTGTTGCGTGTAGGCACATCCAACAAAGACAATAAATTAATAAATTATGTTCTCTCAATACAAAATACATGGATATGTTTTAAAAAACGTACTCCTCCATAAACGTGAATTAGTTTTTTCACTTTTGAATTAACCACTTCATCCATAATATCGACCAGAAATATTTTATCACTCAGTATTAATCGTTTACTTTTTACAGAAATACCTAAAAAAGTATAAAATCATTATTATTAACAAAATAATTTGTTCTAGTGTAAGTAGTTATATATGATTTAGAAAATGTCACAAGATATTCATTATACTTATTATACATTTCACATGTTTAAAATGTATTGTATTTTTACAATAATGAAATAATGATGAGACTTACCCGATTGGTCTGCCGGAGGCTGATGTACGTGACTTCCAACACTCATTGCGTTATATAACGTCGAGAGACGCTAATCCTACTGACAGAACAGCTGTTGATCTGGTCTATATGGCGATTAGGAAATGGCCCCAAGTCGAATAGAATAGGCATCAAGTTAGACGAGCGACGGACACCCTACATGATTGGGGGGGCACAACAAATACGAATAAATGAACGAACACGACAAAATATTACGCGATGTGTTGACAAATAAAACATATAAGTGATCAACACCCGATTATCAACAATCCCAACATTATGAGTGATAACGTTCGAGCACAATTTTTATATATATCGATATTTTGTCGTTCGATATGTATTCTGTTATGGTATCTTGTTCATTGTCGTGAATACGGTTACCGTATTGGTCCGACAAGGAACTTAATAAAAATATTTATTCTGTGCAGAAATACCAACTTTGTAAACCCACAGACGTTGTATATATTTTAAGTTAGTAAATAATAATCCGGACCGTATACCAGTCTAAATCAGCGGATATTGATAACGATTACATCACACTGTTAATGTCGGCTATCGTTATTATTCGAATTGTTTGTTTGTTTGGCTGTCCGTAGTCCACGTGTATTTATACATTTTCGCATTCAAAAACAAGTTCTGAGCGTCGCACGAGTAGTTCAAGTAAATTTAAAACGTTATTACTAAATGTTAATATAAATATATTTATCGGTATGTCATGTATAAACTGGTATGGATGGTATTAAATATTCACGTTTTTGAAATTATAATTGCAAATTTAGTGTGATCTGACATGCATTGTCATTCGAGAAAACAAACATTGAAACCATAATTACAATTTTAAATACGTATCAAAAATAAGATCCAATATAGTCGATTTCTACTTTTGTAATATAATATTCCGCTGAAATAATATATGGTTAAACATTTAATATTTAATGAATGGTTTGTGTTGTAATTTTTTTTTTTTTTTTTATTGATAACCCGCGGCGACATAGGTTATTGGGAATCACTTAAAATATTACAAATTATTGACTTAATTACAAAGATACATAAATATATGGTATTTACAATTTTGAACATAATATAAAATTATAAAGAAGTAATTAAACAATATGACATTTTATATTTAGTTTTAAAGTTCCGTTTTTTCTATGAAGTTGATAGTAACTGCTAGTGAGTAAAGGTTATGGCCAAGGGATTTAGATAAATTTTCTGGTATCTTTGAACTAATTCTGGAATCTGAGTTTTTGTGTCATGATTTACAGCATTCTGTCATTATGTTTGATTGTAAGTTGAGTTCGACGGGTGGGCATATTGGGTCGTCATTTTTATTCATGAGATGGCAGTGAGAAATTTGAGTGTGACCAATATGGAGTTTTGTTAATATAATTTCAAATTTTCTGTGATGGTCTATGGGAAATGGCCGTGGAATTACATTTTGTTTAATTTCATGAAGTTTTGTGCATTAAAATCTCCAAATTTCTTGCCATTTATGATGCTAGAAAAGTTTAATTAAAGGTGTTACGTCTTGTTTCGTTGTGAACTGAACTATTGTTGCTGAAGGGTCAGTTACTGCATTCTTTGCTGCTTGATCTGCCATCTTGTTTTTTTTTTATCTTAGTATCCTGGTATCCAATATATTTGAATTCTATGACCATTTTCATTTGCATATTTTAGCAGATTTTGTACTTGCACATTTATATCATTGGCATTGTATTATATGCAATTTTTAATGTTGTTAATCGCACTAAGGGAATCTGAAAAAATCATTGCAATTGGTATATCTGAATCGATAATTAAATTTATGAGAGTCGTTTTTATGTTCTGAAGATGGTAACATCGTTATCGAAATACGTATTTACAAATAAAAAGTGAATATTTTTGTGGAATTGAGTTTTTTCTTTCTAAAAAAAACCAGTTAAACATCATCGTGGCATGACTTTACAAACAACATTTGTGCAAAAACTGATCCTTTGACAATGTGGAATAATGAATTTATTAAAACTTTCATGAATTAAACTATTAATTTTCTTGTGTTGAAAGCAGTCTTAATTTTATTGTTTAAGTACAGTTCTACACCGACCCTCTGTCCATAAATATGAAACGCCCATTATTACTCTAATACTATGCAATAACAAAATAAACGAGGCATTTCTTGATTATAGATTTCGAGTGAAGCGGATTAGTTTTACAATGACGTATTTTTTTATTTACCTGTGAACACTCACGTAGAAATGCTCGGTCGATCTTGACACGTGTTACATTCCAGCTAAAAATTGTGCTTAGTCGGTACATTATTTGACACGTTTTTTGATTTTGCCAGTAGCTTCTTTAAGCGTGATTAAAAACAATCCACCATAAATTGTAAAATAACAGTAAAATTGTTGACATATTGTCGTTTTGGACACGGTCAATTTTCGTATTTTTGAACAGCTCAAAATGTAATGCTAACCTAGACATACACACATATATATATATATATAATATTTATTACATTTACGAATTTTAATAAACTACTAGCGTCTTTTTTTTTATTTTTTAACATATATTTGTAGGTTACGTTTATTTGTATATTTTTACACGTCTCTGTTAATACATTTTTTTCCAGGTGTTATATTTTTCTACGTATTTCTGACGTTTTCTTTACCAATTTATACGGTGCAAGTGGATTTTACAATTTATCGTCATGCCTGACAGCCCGAACCGCGAGAATGATGAAGCTGAACACTCCACGTCGACGACTCAGGAAGAAATTATCACGACCAGGTAATCGTCATACGTTAGTCACGGAGTAACGTCATGTAATATACATACATTAGAAGACACTGAGATTACACTAAACATTATGATTACAGTTCTAGCATAAGTGATCTGTGTATAATTTATCTAGAGTACATTTTTTACCCCGGTGATAATTTAATAAAACATAATATAACGTATTGTCATTGTAGCAGGTCCTTATCAATCTGTTAATAATAACATACACCAATAATTAAAAATATTTCATAGCGAACCGGAAATAGATTGGCCCGATATGACCGATGAAAGTATTCAGACGGTTCTATCTGACAGCGAACAAGAAGATAAAAAGAACGGTTTCGATCGCGGACTTCAGCCAGATCGCATTGTCACAGTGTCTCAAACGGACGGGAATCTAATGTTTCAAGTCGCATGGAAAGATTCAAACGAAAGTGAATCCGATTTCATAGAAGCGTCTGTTGTTTATCGTAAATGTCCACTACTGGCTTTAGAATTTTTCAAAAACGTTTATGAATCATCATTTAAGGAGGAAACATTAATGCCTATAAGAAAAGATTAATAATAATTTTTTTTCATTGATTTAAGGTAACATTTTGTGTTCTTTATATGCATTAAATAATTTCTCATATACATGTAAATCAAAATATACTTGTTCAATCTGTCAAAAGTGTTTTATTTAATAGACCCTAGCGTCAACATTTTCAAAATTAACTGAATATTTAAGTTCAATATATATTCTTATAATGATTATTAACAATATACTAATCCAATATTAGTGACCATAGGGTCTGATATAGGAATAAACAAAAAATAATAGCAAGTATAATTCTATTTATATTTATAACTATTGTATTATTTTTAATTTGAGAGCATCAAGAACAACCATTGTAATCAAAACCAAATTCTGAGTGAGTAAATCTACACAACAATTTAAATTGTAAGGATAAAATATGTTTCTAATAATAGAAATATATAAAGCCAAGTCAAATATTACATTAAAAAAACATTTACTTAATTTGAACAAATATGAATATATAACATACATAATATAACCTTATTGATTTTTAATCAAGTAACAAAAATTAAACAAAAGTTTTAACTGAATTTGTTGTAAGCATTGTACATTAAACACATTGTAAGTAACATTACACAATAAATAACACAATTAAAGTGAAAAATGACCTGTTGAACAATATTCTTAAAAATATATCAAATATGATTTATTATATACAAATAAAGAAATTTGTTTTGATTAACATAATATATTTCAATTTCAATGTAAGAAAAAAATGAATAAACAATTATCAAATTACATTCCAATATGCATATTGTCATTAATAATATAACAACTACTAAAATTCTTAAAATAATACAATCAACTATGTAAAACAGTAAAATATCCCATCTATATGGCCAATCAAAGTGTATTTAATCAATAAATATTTATTAAACAAAATAATATCACATTAATTTTAATTTTAAAAACTTTCATATTAAAAAATATATTATATATATATATATATATAATATATATATATATATATATATATATATATATTTTAATCAGAATATTAACACCAGTGTTTATTAACATGGGGTTTACACAATAAATTATAATATTTTTTTCAAAAAACCATCAGAAGGGTATCTCTGAAAAAAAAATATTATATAACAAATATTAACACATTTCCCATAAATATTCAGTAATAATAATAAATTTAAACCACAGAGTCAATTTTGTATACAAAATAGACTAAATAGTTATAACAATAGTAAATGATAAATAATAATAACCATAATTATAAATAAAAATATATATATATATATATATATATATATATACATGTACATACATACATACATATATATATATATATATTTGTCGATAGATAGTTAGATATATACAAGACTGGTAAACATACAACAATAGCGTAATTTTTATTAAACTTTTATATTTACATATATAAAGAGTTTAAATAATGTTGAAATCTGTGCCAAAATTAGATTAAAAAAAAATTAACAATTATCACAACACCCAATGATATTGATAATGATAATAATAATAATAATAATAATATATATATAATAATATATATATATATATATCATATGTATTTAAATAAATTTAATATAGATATTTAAAACTAACTAATTAAAATTATATATATATATATATATATGATATATACACACTTATGAAGCAGGTAACATAATTTTGGAATAATTTTATTATTAAAATTACTATTTGGAATGTTTTATTCGTATATATACATATATTATATCATTTTTGCATAATGAATATTAATCAGTATTCACATTTTATGAATAGGGGTTATTCGATAACCCAGACAAATGCATCAATCATATTGGATTCTAAATAAATGATAACCAGTACCTAATTCAATGTATTAGGTCTTTGTTAAGTCACACACAGATTATTTATTATTATTATAATTATAATTTTGAGGTATAAACTTTAGATTGAGACACCATAATATACCATACTGTGTAATTTCCAATAAACTGTTTGTGTGTATAAAATTGATTACTTTTAACATTTATTCATCATCATTGCTATCTTGCTCCATTGGTTCATTAATTTCTGAACTTCTAAAACAAGATAATTTTACAAAGTGTAATACAAAACATATACGTTTTTTTTAGTATATTAGATGTATTAGAGTATATTAGATGTAGAAGTAACAAGACAATCTACTGCTAATTGTATGATTCTTAGCATAAGTTTATAAATAATTATACTTACTGTATTCTGTGTCTCATTGATAAAGAAGCCATTGCACTCACAGTTTCATTGTTGTCTTCAGACAGGGTAGCTTCAAAGGCACTACATGATACTGTGTGAGCTAGTTTTTTTAGTACTGGCCAATAAGGCAGCTTTCATATTTAATAAAATAAATAAATATCTATATTATTTACTCATCTTATTTAAAACGTTTTTTAAATCTTATTTATATAAATGTATAAAAATAAGATAGATTATGTCCATTACAAACAAGTATTGATTACCTGTATAGCGATAGTTTTTTGTAATGTTTTTATGGCGTTTTCACAAGGTGCCCGATGTAATTCAGTTTCCGTGATCGGAGTTACTTTTTCATCAAGAAGAGCTCTAACACATTCTTCAGCGCTGTCACATATTGCTGTCAGATCATATCCACCTTCTAATGATAAAATAACCTACAAAAAATATTATATTTGATAATAATAAATATCGATAACATGATACAACGAAATAGTACTTTTCCGTCAGCTATTTGCATGAGCTGTTGTGTCATATATGCAAAACAAGCAGGTGTTACATTATATCCACCTAACGGAGCTGGATGTCCGGAAGCAGCATCAAATCCAGCAGACACCAATACGATTTCTGGATTATATTCCTAAAATACAGTAAAATAATTGAATCAGTAAAAACTATAAATAAATTCCATCGACCATACCGATATAAAAATACACAAACTTTCTATATAAAAGGTTTAGTAGCACAATTAGTATATGGGATATAGTTACATTATACATATTAATCTTAAAATAATGATAATATATCAAAAATGTTTGTAAAAACATTGAAAAAAGCGGTCATCTATTAATGACAATCATAGGTAGATTTTTCTTTTCTGGATTGTACATAAACATTTTTTAAGATTGGGGTTCAAGGAAATCTTGACACTCTGTTTATGTTTAAGACAAATGTTTTGAGAATAACTAAGTGAAAATTTAAATTAAGAAATGTGGATTTAAAGGGCTGGGCCCAAGTTAATCATTGGTCTAATAGGAATTTCAAGGAATATGAAACCGTCATGCCAAACACTATCGAATGCCTACAAAATATCTAGGAATTCACAAGTGCAATACGATTGATTTTTTTTTTTGTAAGTTATGGCATCTACAAATCTGTGCAGTTGATTGCAATTGTTGAGTTAAAGCTTAGGAACTCAAACTAAGTTGAGGAGGAAAGAAAACTAAATGTTAAATTCACATTCATCCATATATATATACATATATAAAATATGAAGTTAATAAATAAATAAAATTCTATACTCGAGCGATAGGCATAACAACTGTACGAAAAGCTGCTAAATATTCCGCATCTCCGAGTGGCGGTTGTAGTCCACCGCTCCAAGCAATATTAATGTTGAAGCCGAGACCTGCTTCATTTCCACACTAAAATTACACATGAATATAAATATCGAAGTATGATATTCACGTTTATCTTTAAAATACTAACCTCACGTGGTGCCCCAGTTCCTGGGAAAAAATTACCTTCATCATGTCTATGAATGGATAAATAAACAACTCTTTGATCATCATAGAAAATTTGTTGAGTACCATTTCCATGATGAATATCCTATGAAATGAAATAATAAAAAATTATTAATAATGTAGTGAAAACAAAACAAAAAATAAATAAAGAGTAAAAAGGATATGCAAAAATAAAGAATAAAAAAAAAAATAAAAAATCATTAAGTTAATAACTCGTAAAAGATAAATAAAAATAGATATAAAAATAAATATATATATATATATATATATATATATATATACAAAAAAGCCAATAAGTACTATGTTGAATAAGAAAAATTATATAAGTTGTAGTATAAGTGTGTTTATTACTACTGGTTTCGACAAAAAATTCAGGTATTTAGCAAAAAGAAAATACAGCAGAGGAAAAAAGTAAATAAAAATACTCAGAAAAAATTACATAGAATATTATGAATATTACAATAAAAAAACATGGAGTTAAAAGAAAAAAAAAATTATATAATAATAATATGTCTAAAAGCAAAAGAAATTGTGTATATAATGAAAACAAACAACTATGTGATTTGTGAAATCAATGTGAAATTCATATCGATATAAAATGTTATTTTTAAAATCTGTTTGTAAATTTAAAATATTTTTGAATTTATTGTGTTTAATTTCTTTATAAATATGTAATTCTTCTAAAACAGAATTGATATAAACATTATGTTGTATATTTAAAATTTCTATGTTATTATCTACATTAAAAAAAAAAAATTGATTATTTTCTAAAATATGTTTTGCAAAATTTGAATTTGAATTAGCTTTTTTTAATATTATTTCAGAGATTCTTTATATCTTTTATTAAAATTCCTATTAGTTTTACCAACATAAAGCTTATTATAACTACACTTAAGTTTGTAAATACCAAAAAAATTAAATTTATTAAAATTATTAATTGGAAATTGTTTTATTTTATAATTTATTTGTTTGATTAAATTATTATTAATATTGAATGCAATGCGATGCGATTTTAAGTATATTTACATTATTTTAAATTTTTGGGAAATTTTCTGATAATATATTTTGTTATTTCATACTACAATAATTAGTTACAGTATTTATTTGTTTAGGTTTTTTAATATTTTTTTTAAAAAAAAATTAAATTCTTCTATTGATTGTATTTAAATTATATTTATTTTTAAGTGTGATATTATATATATATGATTAAGCTCATGTTTATACCTATATTTATTTAAAAGAAAAAAATCAAGTCTATAAGAAATAGAGTTAAAAAATATCAATTATTTGTGAAAAAGGATGATTGAAATCATAAGGAATAAAAGAATCAGTTTGCAAAAAATTATTATTATTTCAATAACCAATAACAATGAACGAACGTACCCAATCGACAATAAGTATACGCCGTACACCTTGTCTTTGCTGTAACAAACGACATGCAACAGCAATCGAATTAAAGAAACAGAATCCCATTGCTTGATTAGACTCAGCATGATGGCCAGGTGGACGAACTATTGCAAAACCGTTTTTTATATCGCCCAATGTAGCTAATTGAGAAATTATAAATATATATAAATTAATGAAATCATTATTATTTTTTTTTAAACATATAACTTATAACACCTTTAAAAGCCAAATCAATAACACATCCAACTGCCATACGAGCTGCTGGTGCGGTATGCAAATCATTCCATGTTGTATCAGCGTCAACACCTAATCCACCACAAGGCAAACGTACCAAAGCTTTAACTGGTAATTCGGCTAATTTCGCACTATCCATTTTTTGACGGCTTAAAGGATTTGTACCTGGTTAAAAATGTTTAAAAAAATTATGTTAAATCAAGTGAATAAATAAATTTATAAGAAACAAACCAAACAATAGAGTGTGAGGTTCAGTATGGCATGTCTGTAATTCTTCTATTGTTGCTTTTCTAGGTCTAAGCCTATCACATTTTCTAGCTAATCCTGTTTCAATCAGTCGAGCCCAAACGCTCTGAAGTCGACCACTGTGCTCAGGATGAACAGAATTATTCCCGCATTTACAAGCGTGTTTCAACATAAGACTATCAAATGCAAGTCCTGTAGTTGGTCGATGTGGACTTCTAATAAAAAATTGTTGTTTAACATTTTAGCACATAATTAATAGCAACTTTTTTGAAACACTCACCCTGACATTCTAAAACCATGAGAATTGAGGTTAGCAGCCGAAAGAGATGATGATATAGAATCAGAATAATTTCCTCCAGAACTAACAGCAATGTCTGATAAAGGACTGGAATATGTTCTAACTAAAGGTATTGCGTGGATGTTTCGATTTGTTAAAAGTGAAACTAAAATAAAATAATGTATGTAGTAAATAGTTAATATTTACTTAAAAAGTTAAATAACTTTAATAGTCAAATGGACATACCCTCATTTGGTTGAAAAGACTGTCTCATCATTAAATCTCTTTGTTGTTGTAATGATTGATTTTTATTTTTAACACCATTGTCCGTTGAAGATCTTGGACCTCCAGTCAAATCAATTACCTATGTTTACATAAAATATTGTATTATTAATAAATAAATTGTTATACTTATATAAACATTTAATACCTTTGAATTATCTTCGAAGTCTTCAGCTATTAAACTGCTATTGTTAGTCAAATGTGCTCGATTCAGAACAGTATTACGAATATGCTAATAAAAAATAACTTAATAACAATAATGTTTTTAAAAATACTTAAAATTTTAAAAAATGTACTTGTTTTAAATTCTTTTTATTATGCTGAATCTGGCCATAATCTTCATAATGAATACTTAATTGCTGGCCAGAGATGGAGTTATTCAACATTGGATGTCCAAGTGGTAATGGAGCTGATTGGGTTCGACCCAATGGTCTATGACCAGTTTTATGTAATCTAGCCAATGCAACTTGTGTATCAGTAATAGGTTGGAAAGATGGAAAAGTAGCAGTTTGAGACTCAAGGCTCTGCATTTGTTTTTGAATAAATGTTTGAGATGTGTCCAATACTATAAAATAAATATGCATTAGAATTAGATATACATATTATTTGTTTAAATTACATTTATAAAGTATAAAATTAGGAAACTATTAATTAATTAAGAAAGCTCTATAATAATACTTAATTAAGTTAAGATAAATTTATTTGGAATATTTACTTGGAAGGGTCGGATAATATGGTAAAGTACTTGACAACATTTGACCTGTTAATGGGACACCTAACCTTGCCGTAAAAGCCGCACGAACCTCAGCTTCGGAAACGGATAATAATTTTGAACCGTCCTAAAAAAATAAGGTTATTAGTCATCTAGTTATTTGAAGTCGGCTATCCTAGTCCTTATATTCTACTTAACCCGATCTCTCATATTATAACACTTAAACTAGTCATCTGTCTTTTCTCTACTTAAAATATTAATTATATCTTAAAAGGTTAAATGTTTTAGATGATAAATACTAATTGTTTAGGAAATTTTAATAATTGCCAATACATATACATTAAATATTGCAAAGAACCTGTCAAGAAATTGCAAAATTTAGCAACGGTATGATTTATATCCATTAGTATTTATTGTGTAATAAATAAATGAGTGGCAATTAAATAAATAGACTGGTGCTACTACTAGCAAACAGTAAGCGCGTCGTGATAGAATTCAACACGTCTATGCCTGTTGATGCTTCCCTCCCCTGAACTCGATGGTATATCGAGTTGTATATCCTCAGTCTCACTGTAACAATTGTCCATTCAAGTCCTTATGCTAGTGTCTCAGAAAAATGTAAAGTTGGAGCAACAAGTTAACCTCAAGTTTCTTGTGAAAATGAGGAAAACTGCTACAGAAGTTCATGCCGTGTTAAAGAAGTATATGAAAGTGAACGTTTATCACACACAAAAGTTTTTGAGTGGTTTAAACGATTTAAGGGATGTGAAACGAGTGATGACGAAAAAGGTTAGATCAGTGCTTAAGGAGCCAAGATTTGACAGTATGGAAACGATGAAACCAAAAACTACAGAGGTTCTCAATAAGCTGACAGAAACGGGCTTTCAGCATTGCTTTGAACAGCGGAAAATTCGTATGGAGCCTTGTAAGCATCGATAAGGAGAGTACATTGAAGGCGATAAACTTTCTAATGTAATTGGTCATCAATAAAATGTCTGTAGCACAAGTCCGGACTTGTACTACAGACCTTTTATTTAATAATTAAATAACCAATATCATCAATATGTTACACTAAAACTCACACTGAACTAATTACTTTTTATTTTCCAATTGTGAGCTTACAATACATAATTAATCTCTATATTCCAATTACTTTTATAAATATTTACTGGTAATAATAATTATATTATTTACCGAATTTGATGGTGGTCTTCCCAATGATATGTTTGGCATAGAAGGGCTAGTATATAATGTAGAAAGGTCCGCAATACTATAGCTTTGGTTTGATTTATTATTTGACATATGACCATATTCACCTTCCTAAACAAAACAAAAAAAACAAAAACAAAAAAATTGAAAATGTAAAAAAATTAAATTTAGAATAATTAAATTAACTAGATTCTATCAGAAAAATATTTTTTATTTATATACTTCTTTAATTGGAGTTGTTGCTCTAGGTGAATTTTTACAATTTGATACACAAATAGGTGGCGAATTAGGTCCAGATCCAGGTGTGCTACCAGAAGATGTTTCTACTGAAAAATAAAAATAAGAAATAAAATGTTTAATGGATACAAAATGTTAGTATTTAAAGGGAATAATAGGTTATCAGTAAAGTGATATAGTACTTGCGAGTTTTGACACTCTGCTCCCGATTCGCTCTTTGGATCGTGCAATTGGATTGTTACGCCTGTCGAACATGCGTTGTTTCAATCTGATTTTGAGTAAATTTGGTTCGGACGCTGCATGCAAAAACATTTTCAACACACACAAGGAACAAAAAAATAAAACACACTACGTTAGAAAAGTTGTCAGTCGATAAAAAGAAATAAAATAGAGGAAAGTGACATATGAACATTTTATGAAATTATTATTAAGTTCTGTGTAGTTTTCAGTTAATCAATATTGAAAAAAACTTAATACCCCATTCAGTTTTTCCAAAACATATTTAAAATTGTCAAAGTGCATGAAAAATGTATGAAGTTGCATAATTATTCTTACAATAAACCCTTCATTTATATATTACTCTGTATGTAATTATATTAAGTATTTTATATCAATTTCGTGTATAAACAAGTAAAACTACAATTTTTTTTAAATTTTATAGAGACAGCAATATCATCCCTATTTTCACATATCAATAAATATATCACTGAACGTACACTGACATTTATGCATCTATGTAAAATTTTAATGATCGGAAAAATGTGGTATTTATTTTGATTTGTTTTATTTGCGACATGTACATTAAGAATTAAAATGTTAAATGTTATGTAATTCAGTATTTCAAATATGTTAGATTAATAATAGACTAATAAAAAAAACGTATTAACATAGGTTTTTATATACCTATTTACTATTTGGTTATATAATATCTACACAAAATAATTAATACAAAGAAGAAGGTAAAAAAGCTACTTTTTATTATGTTAGATTGCAAACAAATACCTGTTTTTCTCAATGGAAAATCATCTTCATATCGTCCTACAAATCTGTAAGGTGTAATATTTGACCCACTTGATGATGGACTTAAATTTCTTGCCATAACATTTGGTTCGGATTGTTGAGATTGCAAGACGCCCCTATAAAATTAGAACAATACAATATTTTTGAATATTTATTTTCTTTTGAAAATTAATAGATATAAAATTACTAACCAACTGTTATATGATTGTTGGGATTGCATAGAATTATTGGACGATATTTCTCGATGTTTCTTATTAAGCAAAAATCCCTAAATAAATTTAAGCATATTATAAAATTTCTGTTATATAAGTGTACCTAATTCAGAAATAATATAAAAATATGTTTATACTTATAATACAATATTTGTTCTTATTTTATATATCACACACTAATTATGAATAGTTTTTATTTGTACACATAACCTATTTAAATCCCAACATTCTATAGATTATGCAATATAGCATGGTTATTTATAATATTGTTATTGAATTTCTCTTACATTAAATAATATCATTTTTATCATTGTTAAGTAAAATAACATTAAAATACCTATCATTAATGTATAAAGTATAAAGTATATATATATATAAAATATAAACTAACCCACTTTCCTAAAATGTATGTGCAAATTATTACTACGATTCTGGTTTTTATTGGTTTTATACATAATAATAAAACTTAAACATGTTATTTACCATCATTATTAAAAAAAATAAAAGGTATTCAATCATAAAGTCACCATACATAATATTAATATATACATTAAAAATAACATTACCTGTAAAATTTGTTTTACTTCAGTGGAAGCAATAGCACTTCCATTATCTTTTTTTTTAATAAACTCCAATTTTTCCTCATGTATTTTTTCTCGTTCTTTTTCTTCGAGTTCTCGTTTCTTTTCCCATAAGTCCTGCATAACATACATAAATAGATTTTTTATGTAGAATTCTTATCAAATAAGAAAATATTTTCTTGCAAATGTACTCGAGAAATTATGACTAGCAAATAACATAAAAAAACAAGCGAACAAATTGTACATTTCAAACAAATGTGAGCAAACACTATTTTTGCATGGTATAAATAATAAATTATCAACACTTTAAAATAAAATAAAAAATCATAAAAATACCATTGAGATTTGATAAATTATTCTATTTAATAAGTGACTCTAATATAAAGTCTTATTTATAAAATAATTATATTTTACTTTAAGATGTTGTCGAAGTTGATGTTCATGTTGTTCAGCTAACTGTTGCTGTCGAACTTGAAATTGTTCCAACAGATATTGTTGCTGAAGTTGTTGTCGCTTTTTTAACTGAAAATATATAAGTAATAACAGTTTTATATATTAAATAAAGAATGTCCAATGATATGCTAACATTTAATTTAATTTTGCTTTATAAAATAAAAAAAACTAGTAAATAATTTATTAAAACCTACAATTGTTGATGTATACAAATAAAAGTAATTCAATGAAAACTTTATTGTTAAAAAAAAAATTAGGTATTATTATAATTTTAGGTAATATCAAGATTACATTGAAATTAATCTAATTAAAAGTTAAAAAATTAATTCATACATTTTAGGATAGAACTGTAATTAATAAGACTATAAATATGTCCTGTGTACATTTTAATGATTTATAATTACAAATAAATAATAAATTATAGTGTACATAGTTTTCCAATTGGAGTTTTAATTTAATTTTTGATAAAATTGGAAAATAATTTTATTTTAAGACAACTGGATATATGTTCTCTAATTATAATTTCAACAATATAAGTTTATTGCGAATTACACAGCTAAAACTTACTTCTAATATTTCAAGATGTATCGTATTGTGATCGTGTTCGTGGTCGTGTGCGTGATTAGTGGGGTGAACCAACTCTAGAGGTTTGTCTCCCAACGCTTCTTCGGTATTATAACTACTCACTACTGATTCGCGAGTCATTTCTGAAATTAAAAAACAAATACAAAATAAATAACCGTGTGTGTCCCATTTATAAAACCTAACCAAAGTTGAAAAGATAATCCGCTAAAACTGTTACGAGTAAAAATAAAAATAACCATCAGACCTCTACTTCTCGGTTTTCGAGATTTTTTTCCTCGGGCGTTCATCATTGATCATTCGCCGTCGACTGACCGCTGTCAAATGAGCTGCCCCCCCATCATTTCTCGCGATCATAATTTATATGGATTGCCATCACTATGATAATCGAACAGTAGAGGCGCATACTGGAAGAAGTTCGTTGTTTATTTTTACTCAGATGATATAATCGAGATAACCCGAGAGAATTGGTGTCATATTTTTTCGATTATCGGGTAAATATTTAAATTGCATAACGCAACTGTAGCTTTTTTTTTTTTTGTATACCGATTGCTTATTATTGTTGAACAACAACTGATATGTACCATTACCAACGTTACGCTGTCTTACGCCGAAATCGTTTCAACATTTCAAATACAAACACAATAATACAATATAGGAATGGGAATAATACATACATGTATATATATATATTTATTTATTTTGTATACCATCACGTAATCAACATATTTAACTAAACGAAAGACGTGTTACCTTTGTTAAACAATAGTTTACTACATAGGGCTGTTGAATTTTTATAACAAATTTTCTTTTCATTTACGAGTCGGATATCAAAGTAATTCATTTCGGAACTTTTCTTATTGCGTTTCATGGCGTTTTTGTCGACTTCGTCTTAATGTGCGTGGTTTTACACAGACTTTATTATTAATTTTCAACCTTTTAAAATGTAAAATAACAAATAATTTATTTTACGAACAATCAATTTTTTGGGTTTTTGGGTAAATCCAATATAAAACATTATTTTTAAACATTGATTTTTAGCTATTTCAAACTTGTATTTTTAGACTTCGCAAAGTCCGAAACGTATGGTAATCTTACATGATATTTTATTAATATAATTATATTGTACTGCATAAAATATATTCTACACTTCTATGGAATAACATGCGGGCCGAAACGTTTTGATGGTAAACATCTGTTGTTTTTATGATAAATGGATAACCAACATGTAACAATAGTGCCACCAAAATCATGACATCGAGAAAATCAGATAAAGAGGTCCGTCATCGGCAACATTGTGTAGTATTTTTATAATTACAGGAAGAGGAAAAAGAAGATTATATTCACAGCAGTAATTACGACAGGAGCCGTGCTAAATTTCAGAGAAACATTTAATTACTATCGTATCTAATTATCTGAAATATATATATATAAATATATCGATTACCAGAAGAAAAAAACTCAAATACACTAAACGGATAGTGATTCAAGTATTTCCAATTCCCGTGCATTCCAAATAGATATATATTAAAAATGAAACGTGTGCTTATTCTAATGATGGATGACACCCGTAGAAGATGATATTTAAAATTATAAAATTGTTTTATGAATACACATTAGATTTTAATCACTTTAGGTTACGTATAAATTAGTTACATTAGATACATATGACACTGGCTTGGAAAATTCATGTCTAATAAAATTGTAAAAACTATTATATTCGAGATTATACATATAAATTACACACAGCAAGCACACGTACGATAATAATTGAAAAAATATACTTGAAAATAGTTAACAGTCGAAAACATAGGCATCGATTACCCAATATGCTTTTTTTAATCGGTGTTTGTGTAAAAATTAAATAAACGTTGCGCAGATTTGCAGACGAAAATATCATTTTAAAAATATATAAATATTCTTGGCATACAGATTTTTATTTCACTTTCACGATTTTTGAATTTATCTATAATATTATTATAATAGATAAATGCGAAAATCATATACCACGTAGTTTATAATCAATATGGTAACATAATATATTATATACAGTCAATAGATTATTACGAGACTACGAGAGAATCAATAACCTATAACAATTGGTTCTTTCATACATTAATGCAATAAACAAATAATAATAAAATAATTATTAAACATATATAATTCTAGTTCACTGACCTTTGCCATACATACATAACATACACACTGCATGCTGAAACTATTGACTACCAAAGTAATTAAAAGAAATAAAACCGAGTAGATAAAATACGTATTTATAAAACGTAACACTTTTCGTTTCTTTTGTTCAATAAATTCTAAATAATAACAACAACAACAACTGAACTGCATAATAATTATGCGAAATTTAAAATGTTTAGAATACAAGGATAACATTTTACGAAATCTGCAGAGGATTTACATCACTGAAAAATCTAAATAAATTAACTATATTAATTTTAACTGAATAGTCAACGTTCTCTTGAAAGTACTATAATATAGGTGTAAATGATAAGTCGATTTACATATGAATTAATGATGTACCTAACCTACCATCACATATAAAACACATGGTGTACATAAGAAAAAAATAGGTGTTTTTTTTTTTTTAAGTAAAACACCAATACATTTTTATATAAATTATTAAAATGATTTTCCTTTGAAATTGTAGTATTGACATTTTCCAATCAAATAACTAGACCATAAGCGACGCGTTCGAGGGGGAAATTTAACAACGGTTTAAGAGCCATTAAAACAAAATCGACATATTTTCAAAACGTAGATATACATATATCAATATAATTTAAAATTATAATCAGACACATAAGGCGACGCCACCAAAACCAATACATGTTTAATATTATTAACTTACAATTCTTAATAACACAAAAAACGAGCAATATCATAAGTAAAACAACAGTTCTTTGCCAATTATCATAAGTAAACACTTTATATTATGAATATTTATAAATTACATTAAACGAAAATATTTTACGACTCATAATATATACTCGTATATTAATTTATTGACTTTAGACTAATTTAATATACATAAAGTACTAATTTGAAAATGTACAACATATTTATGTTTGATTATTTTTATACATTTATTTTAATGTGAATTTATTAGTCTCTATTGTAGACCTGAATTTATTATTTATAACACGTTCCAGATTAGGATTATCCTTGTTTCGTCGATTTCCCATTTTCCCTAAATAAATAGATACCTAACCAAGGCTATTGCGTTTCTTCTGAGTACGGGTTATGGTGAAATGGTTAAGACGGTAACGTGATGGCTTTACAAAACATCATTATTGTACCTACACACGTCGGAAACAACTTTTCACAATGAAATACTTAAAAAAAAGAGGTAAGCTGAAATTATCATATATAGACACGACAATCTGGAGGCCTCCACTTATTTATAGGTAAACAGAACAGCGGCAGTCCGAGAATTTGATCTATAATTATATTTATAAACGATTTTCGAACAAACCTGTTTTTTGTGATAGTTGCGTGAACGCAGAACTGATCTCTATACTTCGAATAGACTTAATGTTGTCTGAAAAAAAAATCGTTGATAATGTAATAATTTTTAAATAGTCTATTGTTTAAAATACAGGTGTACATATGATAAAATAAATAGAAAGAGTGTCAGAAATTCGAATGGATAATCTCGTCGTTGATTTTATTATATATTATAATATAATATATTTTATACTGTGAACCGTTTAGTTATTTTGAATACTGTGAGTAGTTCAAAAGCTTTTTTTTAAAACTTTGGAAGCCGAATTCGACTAATTTGTAAAATGAATAATAATTAATAACAAACAGTTTTATTATTATTATTATTATTATTGTTGGTAGTTGTTGTTGTTGTTGTTAAAAAAGCAATACACAAAGTAAGAAACGAGTATATAAAAGTATATTTGTATCGACGAAAAAAAAGAGTACATTTTTGTAGGAATTCACTATACCTTAAATTGGTCTAACCACGTAAAGATAGCCTAAAGAATAGAGAAATTAATCTAATATAATGGGTCTACAATATTCAATGTCGAACGACTTTTTCTCATTAGTATACTAACGACCATAGAATTTTGATTTATTCTAAACCTTTTCCTGTCATTTAAATATCGAATAATAATGTCTGGCATCCGAAACTAATTGTTGAATACCACACATACTCAAGAGTAGATATTATTATTTAACGATCATTTTATATAGGCTGCAGGTTGATTGTCAAACTCGAGAAATACGATGCCCATTTATATATCTAATAATTATTCAATTACTCTCACTTCTTATAATGTAAAGTTTACGGAATACACAAATGTTTAAAACCCGAAAGCACAAAAATTATACACAATATCCGCGTATTCGTATTTCGACAACTACGTTGTCATCATCAGCGCGAATTGTCATCATCAGTAGCTCGCGCTGGTGATGACAACGTAGTTGTCGAAATACGTATACGCGGATATTGTGTATAATTATTGTGATTTCGGATTTAAACATTTGTGTATAAAAATAATCATAAGTTTTCTTATATATTTTATAGTATACGGAATGTTTATTTTTCACTCCTTTCGTCACTTAATATCAAATCATTTTGGCATTTATGGTATATTTTATATATATAAAATATTTATATACACATTACAGAAAAATACAATTTTGGTGTATCTGAAAAAATTACTATTCACAGACTTCCTACAGATATAGAAACATACTCGATCCATTTATAATTTGAAATATGCTACCGTTCGACTAAATATTACGTAATCATTTTTACAAGACGTGTATTATACCATAATACAATTAAGATTGAAAATAATTGATATATCAGTACAAAAATAAAATTATTTCATAACTATTAATAAGACGTTTAAATAATAAAATATATAAATAAGACGATCATGTTAAACATTAATTGATCTATAAACCGAATTATTTATAACGTTTCAACTATTTAAAAAATAGGTAAGTACATCATAAATACTGTTTGGTACGCTTATCATATTATATTGGTATACTGTGTAAACAGCGAATAATTTTTAATTAAGGACAAACTGTACAAAAGAATTTCCGTTAATTGCGAATGTTGTGCGGTAGGTAGAATATTAGATGGGTGTACACTTCGTAATACATTACGAGTTTACTCGATTAAAATATTTTGAGTATACAGACGCATTATGTTGATATATTATATAACACACATTTGACAATATCTAAAACTCATAGACTGAAAATTACTGAAGATCAAATAAAATAAAATGGAATGTGAAACTATACATACTATAGATATAAATCGATGTCACGCAAAATGTATAAATTCTAAACACAGTTTATTAATCAAATAAATAGTGCTTGAAATATTTTGATATACGGTTATAAATAATAACAGATAAACATTATTGTAATTAATTTATCTACTAATCACAGTATTAAATACTTTGACTTAAAATAAACTTATTTCAAATCAAAAATACTTGAAATTAAATTTGATTTCAAAACGAATATAATTACATACACGGAATATTAAAAAAATAAAAATTAGGAAACGTCATAACTAGATAGTAAATAATAAACAGTTGATTATGTCTATTACAATAAAAATTAATTAATTACTATTGTAAAAATAATATCACAAAACTAATGTTTAACCTGTAAAAATGTGTATTTTCTTTTATTCCAATGTTAACTTGTTTTTATAGTTAGATAACCACCGTATAAAGAAAAATATTTATAATTTCCACTTATTTTGTGGCACAAAATAAATAAATATTATTGATAGTTATTTTATACATTTATTTCGTGATGCCACTAAGGAGGCTCATTAAGGGGCTTACATAATATCACATTATAGGTATTATAACTATAAAAAATCCGGTCCTAGTTCTTTCATGTATTTATTCCAGTTAGTTTAGTAAAATTAAATAAATCAGTTCATTTAAATGTTGTAATTTATTAATAATAAAACGCAGGTATTAAATTTTTGATTTAAAGTATTTTAATACTTTTTTTTAAATTTTAGAATAAAAAATATTATCATATTATATTATAAAATCATAAATAGAAAAAAATTATATAAAATTGAAAAACTATTTTTAACAGTTTAGTTTGCAATAATGTTCTTGAATTTTAATTGTCTATAAAAAAAAGTTTGTCAAGAATTTCGAGGTGTAATTAGCATATGTTTTGATTAACCTCTAACCACCAACACCAGCATTTCAAGTCTTAATATACCCAAGACTACACCAAGCCAATTGAAGGAAATTTAAAATATAATCATTATTTACAATATTACAAACTAATTCACAGTAATAAAAACACTGCAATACTTAACAAATTATCCACGCAGATTTTCCTAATTTTTTTTTTACTATAATCAAAATATTATATATACCTATGGATCAAGTTTGTCGTATAACATTTAGTAAATTGTATACATTATAAGAATCGTAATTCGAAATCATAAAAAATCTACATTATGTATGAAAATATGTTGAAAATAATTAGACTGTGGTATACAATAAGAGTATATGTAGCTATAGCATTATAATGTATCAGTTTTTCGATATTTGTTTTTGTGCGCAATTAAGAAATAAAAAAATTACCAAGGTATCGTAAAATTACTTCTCTACAAAAAAGATACGATCCGTATAAAATTTCAAAACTTTTGATAGGTTACATAAAAATGTTCAAACACTCCTTTTAACAGGAAAGTAATAAAAATAAAAACATGTCCATAGCTTCATTCGAGACTAAAATTTAAAAAAACGAAAACGAAATAGAAACGAATTTCTTGTAACTCTTCTGACGAAATATTTTCATAAAAATAATAAAATGAAATGCTGGAACGTCTCGCTTATAGTGTTACCATAATTTATTTAATATTGTAATAGTAATTAATATATTTAATTCGAAAACAATATAAATGTAATTGATTATTATCATATTAAAGTAAACGTTTATGGATGCTAAGTTAACTTAAGTATCTCATTTAGTCATAAAAATTATATTTTTGAAAATTATATTTTACGTACGCACAATACATGTATTTAAAATATCGCTATATGATCACATTAAAAACGAACGTTTGAAATATTTTATAACAAAAAAAACTTTATTACGCCAAAATAAACGATAAACAAATCGAATAGCATTAAAATCGTTGTAACATCGTAACATATTACATATGTGTGTGTATTTGGTTTAAGCTCTCTCCAACTCCGTAATGAAATGTCACGAATAATTATATTTCCAATTAGAAATTTAATTAATCGTTCACGAATTATACATTTATATACAAAACACACACGATTTTAGATAAGTGCGTTAATTTGTTTGATTTTTATTTTCAATTTATCACCTTCGAATATTTATTATATACGTATAAATTATTATTCATTATGCTCATTAGTCTTGTAATATACCCCAGAATTATTATAATATAGTTACGATTAATATAATATAAATATATATGTGTATTTATGTGTGTGTGTATTTATGTGTGTGTGTCTAATATCTCATTGATAAATCGTATGTGTGTGTGCGCGCGCGTGTACACGTTATATACATACATGACTATAGCGTGTACACGTTTATTAATATGTATACAATATGTCTGCATAGAATACATAGGTAATAACCTACACGAACGAACATTGATAACCAGGTTATCGAATAAGAAACTAATATAATATATTATAATATACGTCAGGCAATGGCGGCCACTGTTTATATCCAGTTTTTTTGTTTTTTTTTTTTTAGTGAATAAAACGTACGAATTACGTTTCGAAGTTCATTTCCTCAGATGACTCATACGAACCAACATTCTTGTAAACACCAACCAACCGGCTCTCGTCCAGGAATTTATTACTATACATTATATTCATGAGAAACCAATAGGTAGGTGCACGCGTATTTAACGTGCGACTAGTTTATTATTATTAAGTACCAACACGAATGTCGCATAACGCAATAATATCGATATGCTACAAACATTATAATAACAATTAATACTTGCCAGAGTATATTTAGGTGCTCGAGTGAAATGGTCGTTAATCAATTAACAGTAACAAAAGTTCTAACGACCGGCATAACGCGTTATTTGTATTCGAGCGATTAAAATCAATTAAAACATACACGGAATACTGTTTGAATATTACAATAACGATTTTTTAATAGAGTTTATTTTAAAAAATTATTAAAAACAAATAAAAAATAAAACCAGATATTATTCATTCAGTCGACGTACAATATTATACAATATAGAGTATACGGTATAGGTTAACGCGTACCTACTGTTTATTGATCTAGATTTAATTTCCAAACATATTATTTCTATACCGAAGAATGATAAAAAAATAGTGATTCATTCAATAACGATAAGCGGAGTTGAATACATATTATATGATCTATTATATATATATATATATTATAAGATATATACAAAAGTAATAAGTTAATAACAATATTATATATTACGTGCTAATATTATTCATTGTCATATTTTTCCTAAAAAAAATTAATTTAACTTAAGTGGGCGCGGAAGGAAAATAAACATAGTGTTCAACATAATTATGTCCTTCTATTGGGTTATTAACTGTAACTGTATAAAAATACAGTCGGGGGAAAAACTATTCCGATTCGATTTGGTAAATTTATATATTATAATATATAATAGACATATTTAAAATTAGGTCTATTGTTGAATTAATAATTTTAATATGAGTGGAAATCGGTGATCAATAATTGACATTAATTAAGTTAGAAACAAGACGATCTCGAGTTGATAGTTTCGCGGAGTATAAACGGTTCATTGGAAATAAATCTTTTTCCAGTGTCAATGTGATGTGTACTTCATATACATATTTTTTCGAGTTTTTTATCAACTAAAAACATGTTTATTGGTTGCTCCATTCTATTGGTTGTTCGGCCAAATAAATTTTGTCAAATAGTCCCAAATAATTTTTAAATTATGTTTAAAAGCCTTACATAATTAAAATAATTATTTAATAATATAGTTATTAATATTTAAATAATATACAATTTTAAAAAAAAATACCTCAGCTATTTAATATATTTATTCATAAAAATTACCCGTTACCAAAGGAGTTTTATACCGTTATAACACATTTTACTATTATTATTAGTATATATCATAAAATAAATAATTATGCTACTCACGTGCAATGAAAATAAAAATACTTTTAATAGTTTTTGGGTTTTCAATTATATAAATTATTTTATTTATAATAAATCATATACTAATTATTAATTATTTTTTTTAAAGCCATAAAAGTTTTCAGAGTTCATCGATAACAATAATAATAATAAATTGTAATATTATACGTATTTATGAATATTATGAATGTTTAAGATTCAAAACAACAAACACAAAGGAGTAACTACTTAAATGATTTTTTTTACACCGTGTGTTATCATTACTTAAAATATAACCCACATTGGAGAAGAGTAAGATTTATAATAATAATAAAAGAACAAGTAGGTAGGTATGATATAATTAACTACTCTATGTGTGAAATGAATTTACTTAAATACATAAACAATATGTATTTAATGATTAATGCTGCGAGTTAAATTTTGTATTAATTCAGCATATTATTATATATTAAACATTTATACATAATAAGTAATAACAAATATTGCATAATATACGTCCTATGTCTATATCGCGGTTGAAACAGTATATAATTTAATGGTTCTGATGAGCTGATTTCATTTTTTTATCTCCACATAATGTATATAATATATGATTATATATAAATTACAATTCAAAACAGTTACGAAATAAAGTGTATGATAATTCAATAGAACTTTCAGTAATATTATACACCATCATAATTCCTATTATATACAGAGGGTAGTGGTGATCCATATAGATATTGTACTAGTGTTAAATGGAGCACGTAAAATATATCATTCTCTATATCATAAGCATAGTATATACATTACACATATCGTATACATAGGTATTATCACAACAGTAAAATATATCCAAAGTGTTTGACAAAGATAAATGTTAAGATTAAGAAACAAAATGTTTGAATAACACATAGTTTTCTATAGACTACGGCCAATCATTATTTTTTTTTTATTAGGCCTACTAAAAAACGAAAAAAACATTATACTACTTATATTTGTTTTGCGTCCACTAATGACGATGAAACATTTTATTCAAAAATTGATGACAAAAAAAGCCATTAACAGCATTATTATTTTTATTTTATCAAAATTAACACGTTTTTAGTGTCTACGTATGATATATGTGATAAATGCATGTCCTATGTTCATTTTATAAAGAAGTATTTTAAAATATGCAAACAAATTTTTTTCACAGAAAATCAAACTGATGGTTGAAAATTTTACATACTCAACATTATATTATTCACATGGTCGAATATAGTTTTACATTTGCTAAAACTTTAAACACTTTAGAATTAATTTTAAATATCATTATATATCAAACATGTTTAAAATACACTGATAAGAATATATTTAATGTATTAGCTGAATATTCGACGAGTACATCAAATATTAAAGAATTAATTTCCAATATGTTTAAGGTATGGAAAACAGATAACCGGGTTTGAAAATATATTTATTTTAATTTATAGATTTTTTTAATTGTAACATTGAAACTTTATTTCATAAAACTTTATTTGAATTACAGTGGTAGTTTTATAAGCCCGACAATAAGAACATGTGTATACATTCTAAAACCCATAAATAGGTACAAAAAATATTTTAAACAATTAAATTAATAACATTTACAAATATCTGTTAAAAATTTAGACAACTACAGTGGTAAAAGTGTAAAACAATGACCAAACCAACTTCATGAAATAAAAAAATATAACCGTGTATATTGACTATAAAGTATATACAGATATTACGTAACAAATAATTATTATCGTATATAACCAACAGTTTAAATGTATTTCGTACACTATATTGATTTTTGAAGGTTTCCATTCGAATACTCAGAAATACAAGTATTATAATTTATTTTGTAAGCTTTAACTAAATTAAATGTTATTGTTTACGCTTTCTCAAATAAATATAATATATAGAGATGGAATCTTGCACGTGGCCTTTAATGCTAAATTCAGATAACCTTTCATAAACATAATTATTGCATATGTATTATACATACTACCTATTTGTGTCCTCATATTGTTAGAGAAAAACAATTAATTTCAAAATAGAACATTTGGCAGTAGTAGATTCATATTTAACTAAAGGAAAATATTATTTAAAATTTTTAATTAATTTGAAACATACCCTATAAATTCCTAGAATGAAAGATATTCTATCAATTTTTGAAGTAATAAAAATAATAATTTTATAGGCCTAAATAAAATTATTAAAAAACATATTTTAATTGTAACATTTGCTTTTAAAAACAATTACAAATTTCATGTTATAGAACTGGCCAAATGTTCAAATGATGAAAAATATATGCAATTTTCATTTAATTGTGTGTAACAAACATACACACGGTATTTTATGTATTAAAATGTTTATACATTTTAACTTTTAATAAATTCAGTAAACCCATATAATATAGAAAAATCATTTTAAATATTTTATAATACAAAATTTCATTGGACCGCAAAGGTACTCCTCATTTAATGCATGCTCCTTATTAACTTATTATAACTTCAGATAATGATTAATTAAAATTTAAAAGACAATTTCCAAAAACGCTATCATCAAATATAATGTGTTAAGACATTTTTAAAACTTACAAATACTTAAAGAATAAAAGTGAACTTTTAAGATAAACATATAAACGCTTTATATCACTATAATTTTCAACCATTTACAATTTTTTTAAAAAATGTTATTTGAATAGTTAAAAAAGTTTACTACACTTTAACATTATTTGATTACATAGTGCACATTACAAAATATTTTTTTTAAAACAATTGTAGTCCAAAACTATAATAATATATAAATAAATCATAATAATTATTGTAAAAAAAAAAAACATATTAACTTTATATTCTTATAGTTTCTACCACAAATTATAATAAATTAGTTATAATTATTAGAATACAATTAAACATATACTTCCTCAGAATATATTTATAAGGAAATATTGTCAAACTCTATTGTAATGTAAATGTAATAAATACAATTTCAAGAAAAATAATTATAACATTTTTAGATTCTAGCCAGAATTAAATAACTTTAGAACCACATGTTTTCACTTTTTACTTTGTTTCTAACTCTTAAGCCAGAAAAAATTGAAAATATACAAAATTTTTAAAATGTGAAGATTTGTTTATGGTTCTTTTAAAAATTTGATATTTTATATTCGAGGAATTAAATTAATTTGATTATTAAGTACTATAATAATTATGCTTTTACTTAATACAGTCTTAACTTATTAAGAACTCAAGTAAAGTTGAAAAAAAATACTACAATAAATTGAGCTCCACACTTAGAATAACAAATATTTAATAATTCTAAATTGAATATCATTAATATTCAAATTAAAAAAAAAACTTAAATATGAATGTGTTGAAGCTTTCATGGATTTTTAATTTTCTGACATTGTTTTCAGATATATCCATGTGTGCATGTTTTGCACTCATGGATATATCTGAAAACAATGTCAGGAAAACTTAAATAATTTAACCAAAATACCGGTCGTCTAAATAAAATACTAAAATAATATCTGAAAAACTCACGTAAGTTTTACGGTATTGATTTGCTATTTTATTCGAAATGTTGAAACACAGTAAGTGAATTATTTATACTATAATATTACTCTAATTTGTTGGCCGGATATGAAGACAGACAATCCAAAGCCCACTGATGTTTTTCTTTTAGTTAATTTGTTCTAACTGTAGGTACGTAAATACAGAGGAATGGGACAGAAATTACCTAATAAATGATGACATTTTGACGCCATTTCTTTGCGATATATACAGTCCTCGGTAACAAGCACTTTTATAAAAATAAAAACGAATCGTAGGTGGAAGAAAAACGGGCTGTATCCCAGAAGTTATTTATCATTTTTCTATTTTCAATTCATTCTTAGTTTTTTTGAATAAAAATTATATAAAATGACTTGAACCATAGTCTTATATTAAGTTGTACCTAATAAGTAGAAATAATAATTACCTAATATAAAGACGTTTTAGAATTAACGATTATTAATACTGCATACACTTTAAACTCTGTAAGATTCATAAATTTAATACTATGAAGAACTTGTGTGATAATATACATACATGTACCTATTCATTCTAAATAATAAATAGAAATACATATTTTAATTATCACTAACCTAAAAAAGATTTATACTGCAGTACACATAGTTATGGATTATTCTTATATACAACATAAATGTTAATTGGCGAAATGCCATAATTATTCAAGTATTTTTAAATCCAATTTATAACTTGATCAATTATGTGGACACCCCACATGTATAATGACTATTAATTTGTTTAAACAAATTTAAGTCAATATCCTAAAATTTAATGTATGGACATGATATTTATATTTATTATTATCATTATAAAAACCGAAAAACAAAATATGATTGTAAAATATCAATAAATAATTGAACATGTTTTTTTTTAGAATTAATATACATTTCTTAATTCTTATGTGAAAACAAAATGAGATTAGAAAAAAAGTAAGAAAATCAAATAATTCCTAAATCATTGTAAATTTAAATAAAACAAATTAAGTAACTTGGACTTTAAGAAAATTAATTATCAAATGTAAACTTGACTTAAAATAAATATAAACTCCGTTTATATATATAAATATTATTAATAATACTTAGACTAAAATAAATAACATCATAATTATTTGTTTTTGTAACATGCATAATAAAGTACAAATGTAAAAATGACCAAATGATTACCAGGCCATTAAATATTCAAAGCTATTTAAAATAAATCACTCAAAATAAATTGTGCAATGCAACATCTTCAATTTACCAAGAAGAAAAATATCTTTGCAAAAATATGAAATCATAAAAAAACAATATTATACGAATTAATTAATATTTTAGTTACAATATTGATATTATAGTTTACATAAAAAGTATTTATTTAAAAGAAAAAAAAAGGGAAAAAAATAAATAAATGAAAACAAATAATTTAAGAAAAAAATGTAATTAAAACCTATACAATAGTAAGAGGTTTATTATTTTTGGATCTATTATGCACAGAGAATACTATGTAGATTTAAGAGTAGATCATATTAACTATCAAGAAATGGTTTTAGATAAAAAAAAAAAAAATGAAACAATAATAATAATAATAATAACAATAATAACACCAAACAACAATAAATACCCTCAGGTTATGATTCTGTGGAAGTGGCGTGAAGCCAATCATTGAGCAGCAGCCCAACATTCACAATTATAAATAGCGGACCAGCACAAGGTCACGTGGCTTGTCTGACAAAGAAAGATTCATCGAGCCAAATATAAACGCACCTATTTATAACCAGAGTGTCTTTCTGATAATAATCCTTCTTTCTTTCTCACACACTCTCCGGACGTGCATACACGTTATATCCCCCTTGCCTTCGTCATCTCTTGAAAATTATTCATTTATAAAAAGAATCGTACTTTTTTTCATCAACTCGGGACGTGGGACATAAAAAAGAAATGAAATAAAATGAACCTAACCAAGCAAAAGAAAACATATTTATTTATACATATGCACAAATTTAAACCACAAAAAAATCACTAATAAACCAATGTGATTACTTTCGAAAATGTATTATTTTTAAATTCGTTAATTAAATTTTTTTTTTTTTTTTTAAATAAACTTAAATAATTTTATAAGATATTTTACAATATAAGACTAATTACAACATTATGGTGACATATTATTTATGAACTAATAAACATTATTAATTAATAAAACAAATGCTTATTATAAAAGTTATATTTAACTAATCTACTGAAAAGGGAGAAAGAGAAGCTATAAAATGTGCCCATGAATGGTTTAGCACACCCAAAACACAAACTATAAGAGTATAGTCTTATTTAACCAACTATACAAATCCATCTCTAACAGACCTCTGACTTTTATGTCATCACATCCTGAAGCCAAAATTTAATTAGCTGTATAAAGAGTAAACTCATATTATTTTTAAATTAAAACATGTTTGCCTCTATTCAACATATTTTATAAATAATATATATATATATATATATATATATATATATATGATAGAAGAATATAAAAATATAGTTGTACATCAAACCAGGTTAATAAAGTCTTTTGAACATCTGACCAGCATACAAGGACGTTAATATACTATAATAAACAAATCAAGGACATTACAGGTGACAATTATTTAGGTTCCTGGTTCAAATACACAAACATAAAAATTCTATACTTCACCAACAGTCCATACATCGCACTGATAAATTACAATTTTAATTTTAAATTTAGAAACATTTCGCTAAAAATTTCATAAAAAGGAAATTAAATTGTAATATTTGTATAAAACTATTCACGAAAAATCAATGTCAATATTAAAAATAAATCATATTTTGTGCGTTGGTTGACGACTATAAATGGGTATGATATAAAAAACATGTATGTATAATGTATGATTAATGAACAAGAAAATGATTATATCACGTTCTAAACAAAACCATGTTTGCGAATTTGTTATGACTTCTATAAAAAAAAATGAATTATAATTGTATCATTAATGGTGTTTAAAATCTCTACATTCTGTAATAACACACTAATCAAATTTATCAAGAATTATGTTGGTAAGTAGTCTGGTCTTTAGGAAAATTTATTGTACTTAAATTTAGTTAGGGTTAAATATCATGGAGAATAAATGTCCGCAATTTTTTAATTGCATTATACATGTCCTACAATAATATAATAATATACTGCAAATGTTTTATTTCTTTGAATAAATAATTTGTAATGAACAATTTATTTTTATGATTTAAAATTTTAAAGGTTTCTACATGACAAAACTATAAATATCTGAATACAATCAATATTTATTTAAACTGGTATAAGTACGTATATATATATATTAAACTATCAGAAAACGAAAATCATAAAATAGTCTTATTAAAAATTAAATTATAAATGATTATACATGAGTATAGCATACCTATATGATAAAATATATTATGAAATGTTATTACTGTGTAATGTATATTTGAAATATTAAAACTAGTATAGTAAAATTCAATACAAATATTAAGTTATTATATCCACATAAATCAACAGTATTTATATTACAATAATAGTGGTTTGATATTTAATCCCTCGAATTCATTACAGTCAAGCTGTCTATTTCACACAAATTTGAGTTATTCGAATAGTACAAATATAAAAATTGTATAAATAATTATAAGTTGATAGGAATGTATGATAACATTTAATTATATTTAATTTAAATTGTTTCATAATTTACATAAATCAGGTCAATCTGAAAATATGAGTTATAAAAAACACGTTTTTAAACCTTTTATTAAAATACTATTAAATTAAAGGTAAAAAAAAATAAAATTGTGGATACATTCGTTTAATAGAATCATTAAACTTTGGAGTTTAAAAACAATATTTAATATAACTCTTTTCTGTTTTATATGTTTATTCCAATTACAATAATAATATTTCTTGTTTACATTATTTTAAATCCATCTTTAGAACTTAGTTAAGTAGATTTAAATGGGTAGATAAAATATTTTCGCGAGTCAATATTTATAATATATCAAACCTTCAAAAATGTTATTCTCTGTAATTTTCATAAGATTTTATTCTAAAATAACTTAAAAATCATTAATTTTTCTAGGGCGTGTTATTCCAAAACAAAAATAACAAACAACACTCTGACATCCTATGTTAGGGATCTATTTTAAACTACTAAAAGTATAAAACAATTAACTAAAAGTTGAAATTAATACATATAAATCGCCTTAGTCAATAAATATTGAGAAAACGGACATTTTATCCATACTGTTTATTAAAAACAAAATTACATGAAATTTTACGTTTGAATAAACTTAAGAGTATTTCGTCAAAAGCAAAGCTCATAAAAGTAATTTAGTTTTAAAATATCATTCCATGTTAGGGTGATTATACAATTGTACAAATAATATACTGTGAATTGTTTTAACTTTTTGTTAAACATTTTTATGTTATTTTAATTATAGATTTGTGTTGTAATTGAAAGTTAAATATACATACGAGTATAATATTAAATACTGATAAAAAATTATGAATACATTAAATGGTAATTACTAATGATCAAAATATAATATACAAATTTAAGATGCCAATGCTATTAAACACCTATAAAAGTATAATATTAACATGTTAACTTATAAGTATAAACAAATTTTAAGTCATGTTTTTTTCACGTTTGTCATTCTTTTTTTTATCTCGTACAAAAGTAGTTTTAAGTTACATTTTAGCATGACACGGTTTTGAACAATCAATTTACAAATACAACTTAGAACTGTTAAACTGATTAATTATATTTTAAAAAACTATACTTGGAGATGTTGAGTTTATAAAACTCGTGATGCGACGATGTCCGGGAGAAGACATAATGCATGGCACATAATACAGAAATAGAATCTAGTGGACGAGAACAACTCGATAAATTTATTATGGTAAATTTTGGGGTCAACACTTTGTTTTATTTTAAGATCGCCGACATTAATATATACACCGTGTTGATAATAATTAAATTATTATTTGGGATACCTGTCATTATTTATCGGTTTTAATAAATTAATAATTAATAATATACGTGTATTTTTCTTTAGCTTACTTCATATAATAGATTAAGATGTAAACTTAGTTTTTAATATAAATCATATTTAATGGGTAACTAATATTATTAATAAATCATATTTCATTAACTTACAACAAATATATAATATTTGATAGTTTTATTTTTAAGATTGAATTGAAAAATATATTTTTCTCCAACATTAAGATAGTTGCCACTTAAAAGCAAACACATTTTTCTTTAGAGTCCAATAACTAATTAAATATAATAGTAAATTTAATGTTTAATTTGCATTTTTATCTAAATCCTACTTCTGCATAACATTTTCTTGTTATCGTATACATTTAATAATTAACTAATATTTTGTTTATTTATGGCGAAGTGTTATAAAATTATAATTCAGTAGACACTTGAAAAATTTAAATACATAGTTAAATAAAAATAACAATTGTTTTCAATAAAAATATAAAATACAAATAATTTACTAACTATATAAATATAATTGATAACAGTAATTACAAAATTTTGTATATCTATATAATAAATAAGTATTATTTATTTGTAAAAATACTTTTTGTTAAATGATATGGACAAATTACCAATATTTTAATTTTGTAACTCGACTATATATGTATGAATATTTAATAAAATGTAAAAAATACAGTGTACAACGAAGAAAAGTAGTGGGACCTTCCCAACACTATTTATAGTACTAGCGTTTTCTACATTTTATTTAGTACATATAAACTTCACACCCCCTTGCCATATACTATTTTGAAACATTTATAAACTATACCATTAATACTAAACCCCAACCCCACTATATATATTACTATATAAATATGTATTTAATGCATATAAGTAATGTCATAACTTTACAAATGAAAAATACTCAACATAATTAAATTAGATAATAACCAACAATAAATCAATAACAATTGTTCACAGTTTAACAGGCAATTTATTTATTTTTCTAAATTACTATACAATGATTAATTTGTCATAAATTTAATTTAATATCAATATGTATTATAATCTCATCATTAAAAGAATCACTTTACTATGAAGTAAAAAGCATAAAAAATATGATGTACAAGTATATTTTAAAATATATTACAAAACATTAAAAGAATTTAACGGCTTTTTGTTTTAACAAAAATAATTTGTTAGTGTATATTTTAAATATTGAAAAAATAGTCTAAATAAAATATTGATTGATAATGTACCTACAATCAAAATACCACAAATAACTAATTTGATTCTAGTTATAATATGTTCAATTTCTATACCTACCTAACAAAAATCAATATGTTGGTTTTTACTTATACATGTATACCAAATACTTTTAATTTAAGAATTTAAGATCATTAGTTTTGATGCATAAATAAAAGCTATAAAATACATTCCAATCATAACATAACTAATTTGTCATTTTTTTTATTAAAAATTTAAGTAATTATGTATGTCTGTAAATCATTAAAAACGCCATTTGTAAAAAAAAGTACACATTATAAAAAAATTATGTAAAGAAACCACGACTAGGTAATAAATTGTTGTTTTTTTTTTAAATTTTGCGTCATATTTAGGTTTTGATAATTAATTTTTAAGATCAATAAAAATGAACTAAATTCAAATGAAATGAATATATATATATATTATATATATATATATATATATATATATATATATAAATAATATATTTTAGTCGACTATCACTATATCGAACAAACAACATTCCGGTGGTATTGTTTGTCTTAATAATATTAATCGCAATTATTCAATCATTTTAACCACAAAGATGATTGGTGAAATATTGATATTGCCGTTTACTCAAAATCGAATCCAATATAATAACAATATATTTGCTATTATTTTAACTCCTACACTCATTAGAGAAAAAATAATATCACTAATTTAACTGTCAATGAGAATATTTTTGCAGTACTGAAAATATTATTATACAGTGACAATTTGAGACATTAATATGCTTGCATATTACCGAATTCTTGTAATAACATTTATAAAATGTTTTTGTTATTAATATTATTATTTTATTATTATTATTTTTTTTAAAATATGCTACATAATATATGCACTAATTAATTATACCCTACTATATTCTGATTATGTCATAATCATTTTTATGTTCAGATTTATATTATAAATCAATTTAAAATATTTAAAAAAAACTAACCTGTTATCTTACTGTTTGATTCAGAAGGATCAGCAGACATATTTCAATGAAAAAAGTTGGCTATAGCCTTCATAAAATAAACGTTACATTGATGGTGTCTTGTCAGTGAACTTGTATTAAGCCACTCATTCCTGAAATAACAAATCCGTTATATTTTAATGATCATTTTTATTTATAATTATTAATAAAAAAATAATAATGTATATTGCATATCACTAAAATATGATGTTAAAAACGAAAACTACATTATATTTTTAATCAATTTTATGCTTCAAAAATGTTATGTGATCTCAATCTTATACACATAAATCAAAAACTGAACATAAATGGTATTTTAAAGAGGTCATTTTAGGATTTTCCCAGTTGTATTTTATAAGAATAGACTGAAAACAGATACATTTATTACCCACAGAGGCTATATTTATTCACTATACAAGATTTCCGTATATTATTAAAATACATTTCTCTTATAATTGAATCATACATTACACGGAATAATCAGTCAATACTTGATTGCAATTCAAACTTATTTAACAATTTTTTTTCAATGTACAATGGACAAATTTTTGGGTTATAGATCTAAGATTTTGAAAATAATATACTTGTATCATAGTTTCTAGATAAAAACTTGAAAATGAAATACAAGTTTTAATAATGGTTCACTCCGACATTCATATATTAATAACACATAAAATATCTCAAAATTATCAATAAACAAATACATTTATGAACACTTAAAAGAAGAGCTTCCTAATAAAGAAATCTCTACTTAAAGTTATTCATTGTCTACTCGAACTAACATCCACAACAATCCTACATGAAAAAACTAAAATAAACCGTTATCTAAATCAGTCAGGTTGATTAAAAATATAAAAATATAACACATATTTTAAAATATGCAAAGGTCAATAAATAATAAAAAGTACACCAATACACAAAATGCGTTATACAAAAAATAATATTTCAACAACCTCTACTTTAATCACAACACAATTTAAAAGTAATAATTTTTGTTTAAACTATTTTACACAATATAATCAATAATTCAAAATTTTCAAAAAAAAATATTTTCAAAATAAAATAATATAAAATACTGAATAACGAATGTGCACTGTGAGTAACCAAAAAAGTTCAACGTTCCAAGGTCATAGGGAATTTGAAGCAAAAATAACATTTGGCGTTGATCATTATCGATCATTAATTTCAAATAATCATATAACTATACAACTATGCGTCTATGTAACAATTTCTTTTACAGCAAATGTATAATTTTAGTTTTCTATTTGAAAGCGATAATATATCATTATTAAAAATGAATAAACCTAAGAATTTTAAAATTTAAAAAATAAAATTGTAGAAAATTAAAGACCCTAATTTTTACAAATTTCATGAAAATGATTGGGAATTATTATTTATTAAAAATTGCATTCAAAAAATGATAAGGATTACAGTAGTATTATTTGAGTATGGCAAAATGAAACATTTGCAAAGCTAAATATTTAAATATACGAATTAATTTTGATTAGCTGATTTTATTGTTAATGTTATATTATTCAAATTTAATACTGTAATAATTATTATTTTAGCCTTACCTTAGGCTGGCCATTGAATTACAACATTTTATAATACATTTTTCAGAACATTAACTCTTATATTATATTTATATTCATACAATTGATGAAAGAAAATATTTAAAAAATGTAATATACATTTATGTATAAACAAGTCATAAATATGCTTATTGGAAGTAATGCGTAAGCAATTCCCAAGGAGTTTTCAGTAACACAAGGAAAAAAAGTCATAAATATACACTTTTTTGAAGAAGTCAGCTGTTCTCTTAACTAGTTTATCATTCACTTTAAAAATTATGACCAAACTTATAACTACATTATTTTGAAACGATTGAAATAAAAATAAAAAGAACAAACTAATAATATACAACATATTTTACAAAAACAAAATTAAAAATTAATGAAACATGATTATTATCGACAACTATTTTAATAACTATACACAGATACTACCTTAATAGGTACCTTACCTATACAAGATCTATGGTTAAGATTTAAATTAAAATTATCCAGAAATATAAATTAGATGTATAAATTAATCATGATATATAATATACATTGATTCAAAACTATCCATAACATATAGTTATTAAAATAATTTTAATATTTTAAAAAATATTTGGATATGTTTAGAAAAAGTATTTAAGAAGGCCTGAGGGTATGACAAATACAGTTGTGGCAAATTCTTAGAATAAGACCTGTACATTGTACCTACATATAATATTATACCAAGTACTCTTATACATTTAATGTATAATCAACATAATCACAAATCACATACATGTACCCATACATCAACTTAAGAATTATAAAAAGTACTTAAAAAGGAAATTATAATGCATGTTAACACTTAAACCAATTAAAACCAATATAGGTCTTAGGACAAGGGGGTGATATATCATCCTCATCGCCTCTTATAATACACAACTGGTACTTAACTTATTATCAACCATATTACCATATAGCTAAACAAAACTAATTTCTAGTAAATATTGTGAACAATTTTAATAACATTTGAATTTTAATAACTAATGGTGTATCCTTAAATTAAAAAAACTAGCTGAAACAATAACTATTATTAAAACATATTGATATGTATATATAGCCAGAGTGTTTTTATTTCCAAAAGTTTTATAATATTGCATTACCTTAAGATATATGTAACTGTGATGTAAAACTTTATATGATGTAAACAATAATACAATAATGTTATTACCAAGTAAATGGATTAATACTAAAATGACACAGGTGTACAGTAATTACAACGACTTGAAAACAATTTTTTTAAATATGTAACACGTGTAATATTTTGTGTAATACCATTCTTTTTTTTTCCAAGACTGAATAAATTTGATAGGTACCAAATGAACTGTTAACTTCAATATTTATTTACGTGTTAAATTTGCACAATAAAACTTGAATATATATCATTATTTACATATATGTTTTAGTTAGATGTATAATATAGGGGAAAAAATATTATATTTATTTTATACCTATTAAAATGTTACCTTCTAAGATTTTATAAGTTTTATGCAAACCAAATGAAATTCTATATGACATTAAAAATTATATGAATACTTTAAGTATTCATATATTCATTACCTATGTCTATTAAATAATTTTTTTGGATATCTAAATTCTAAACACAAATAATTTTGAAATAAATGTATGAACCATATAAATATGGGTACCTAATTTATATCAAAAAATATAAATTTTGTATTTAATTAAATAAACATAACATTAGTTATATTAAGAACCATTGTTTTGGGTAATGATTGTATTAATTCACTGTTTTTTTAAAATAATAATACATAATTTGCTTTCTGAATAATAATATTCTATAAATAATAATAACACAAACAACTATCAAATAAACATATGTGAACATCAAGTTTAAATTTCAAAAAGAGAATAATGAATATTTAATATAAGCACTTCTGGTTTAAGAGTTTATTTTATTATTATTTGGGATATAGATAGAATGTTTGATAATATTTTTGTATTAAAAACAACTTTTTACCATGCTTTATTTCAGAAGTAGATTAAGAAGGGGTAAATGGAATGTCGTCCTCCCAGTTTTCTAAAAAAAAGAATATTTAAGTACAAGTATACAACTGTTATCTCCATTTTGTTTGAAACGTAATATGTAAATAATTAACATATAAATACAACCATAACAACCCTTTTTCATTCCTTTCACCAAATCTAACCTAACTTAACCTATCCTTGAACCCATTTTATAAATTCATTACATAAGTTTTACATTAAAAATATTTAAAATTCAAGTATCTGCTTAAAAACAAAATCATATTTTTACAGTTATCTAGAATCTAGATCTATCTAGAAACACTACTGTACATTTATGGACATTTTAAAATCAATACAAATATTTTTCTTATTTTTTTCTAATAACAAATTGTTGATCGATAAAAACATATATGTATAAATCATATTAAGAATATATATATATAAAATAAATGAAAATATTAAAAACAATTAATAAAAAAATGACTTACATTTAAAATACAAAATATTAAAGTAAATTCAATTTAAATAAAAAACTTAAGTCATAAATATTTCTTAAAAATGTGTTGTCTATGTCAATTGTATATGTCTAATTTGTTGAAGATTTCTTTTATTGGGCAAAAAGTCTTAATTAATTAAACAATTTGTGACCGATTCTTTATTATAAATTAAAAATAATTCATTAGCAATTATTATGAAAAATACACACACATATTTGTGTAACAAACATAATGAATATAAGTTATAAGTACTTTGTGCATCAATATAATTTCATGAGTGACAAATGATTTATTGATACAACAATAAAAGCAACAAGAATATTTATGCAAGACAATAGACCCTTCATTGGTCTAGATAGAATGCTTAGATAGGATGGATGCTTTGAAGTTTATAAGATTTAGATAATTTAATAATGTTTTTCTATTCCATAACTATGATAATGTCGATTTTTGTTCTAATTGTGTAAATAATTGTAAAAATTCCAATAATCTAATAACTAACTTTTTTTTCATTATTAAAAACAAATTTACATTAAAAAAAAACAAAAATTGTTTCATTTTCAACATGGATCAACCAATAAAATTTTTAGAACTTAAACGTTGCAATATTAGGATGCATAAAGATTTCATGTAATCAACTCAACGGCTTTGCAATGGTTTTTATGCTCACCATTTTGCAATGCTACTGATAACTCAGGTAGTCATATATGATTAAATAGCTATTATAAGTGATATTATAGATCTACTACTACATAGAAATACAATCATTTAAAAACATGCATTGTTATTTTAAAATTAGATGTATAACCTTATGTGTACTAAGAACTTTATCACTAAACCTAGTCTGTCAAAGCTTTAAATAAATGTAAGTCATGACCTACGATTAATTATTCATACAAGTACAATATGTTAGATATGTGACCTATGCAAGTTTGTAATCAATAAACGATATTTACAATACTTAGGTATGACGAATGTTTAAATGAAGAATCGACAAACAAATCTTTTATAATAACTAGCGTACACAGTTAAGTTTATAAAAACAATCCCTATAGATAGACAGACCAAATCATTCAGTTTATAAGTATTATTTTGGATGGCCGAAGACGCTGTCCATGCTCGTACCTCCTGTGTCCGTGTGTGTGTGCGTAGTAGGTACACTTGGGTACCTACCGTAATATATTAAGCGCAAGACACAAAATCGAACGTACAATTAATATAATTACTAAACGTTTGGCGACATTTACAACAGTGTGGACAGAGGACGACAAATAGTCGAGGTGTTGTTTTAGTAGCACGCGAGACGGATCAACGAATTTCCGACGTCCACGTTAACACATTATACAACGTTACAACGACACTGGCTTATATAACAACGTATTATTATTAAATTACCTGCTGCTGTCATCCGTATACGGCCGCGATGTTCACGCGCGCGCACTTGTCGGCGTCGAAGCGAATAATATTGTCGTCATCGCCGCCGTCGCCGTCGTCGTCGTCGTCGTCGTCGTCGTCGTCGTCGTTGTCGCCGTACCGTTAACGTCTGCGCGGCGACACATCGAATTAGGCGGAGGAACGTACGAGGCGAACAAACAATACGCGCGGACACATGGGATACGAAGAGATACGGCACAACGTGTCCGATTTACGTTTATAAATAATAACGGCGATAATATTACTTGTATTTCACTTCGATCGACGACGGGGGAAAAAAAAATAAAAAAAAAAAAAAAAAAGCAACAATATCACAGAACGCGATTGTCTCTTCTGTATCAACGAAACGACACAGTGCGTAATCACTATGAAATACGAACGCACGCCGACATAATGCGTATATAAATAATGTATATCAAATGTTGTTTATTTTTATTTTTACGTAAGGTATAATATACACGCGTCATACATATGTTTTAATGTTTATATATATATATATATATATATGTATGAATGTATGTATGTATGTACGTATGTACGTATGTATGTATGTATGTATAATATATATATATATATATATATATACGTATACTATACGTATGTACTTGTGCGTGTGGTTTTTTTTTTTTTATCGATGTTACGATGCCGCGACGACGAATAACTAGTTGCTCGGAACTTTGAACGCGACGCGCGTATTCGGAATGACGGGGCGACGGTGTTCCGAGCCGGCGGAGAGGGGAAGCGGGCAGGACGACGTGTACGGCTTATTATTAGTTGTTATTTGTTTAATTGATTTTTTTTTTTCTTTTTTTTTTTGCCTAGAACACGGCCGAGCATCGGCCAGCGTACAGAAAAACAAAAATTATTTTCAATAATAGACGGAAAAGGAGAACAACAAAAAAAAACAAAAAAAAAAAAAAACAAAAATTATTAAACGTATAACGCGTAACAACGATGTCGTCACAAGACGTCCGCAACAACCGTTCACGTGTGTCTGCGCGCCCGCAGTCGATCGAAAGAACGAATACGTTTCTGTACACTAGATTATTATTACTATTATTATTATTATTATTATTGTTATTATTATTATTATTATTATTATTATTATTATGTATAACGTTATTATCGCACGTCCCGTACGAGCCAGTAAGAAGTCGTTTCGTTCGACAAACCTACTCCGTAAATGATATTTGTACGTTGGCCCACTGGGCGTGCGCGCGCGTTCGTGTGTGTGCGAGTGCGTAAATATATAGAACACGCGCTGGTGTTAGTGTGCGCGCGCGTGTAGCGTCGCATGATTCTTGGAACGCGCTCGCACGCGTATACTCCCGTATCATTATTTTACATTGATACATCTTTTTTTTTCTTTTTTTTTTTTGTACGACACGTTCTACCGCGACCGTAATCCTCCATGATAAAATATTAACGATAGATAATAACAACGCAGAACAGATAAAACATATATCGTATGATAACGCCGAGTACATATTCTCTTTAACACGGATTACAACATTTTTCCTGATGAGAATTTTCCTACTATGAATATGTAACGACCACGGTCACAGCTTGTGCTCGTTCGTAAAATAAATTGCATTCGATTTCAATTTGAAACTCGCTTTCCATCCGCCTTGTCTCGATTCTTTTGCGTTCGTAGTATAAGCTTGGTCCAGTAACGAACGCAAAAAAAAATGAATGTTAACGAAGAAAACCGTCGTTATCCGTATTGTGTCGTTTGGACGCCAATACCGTTTATTAGGTGAGTTGTATTACTCTGTCTCACATGTTTATCTGTTTGAACATTATCAGACATTTTAAACAAACGTTAACGTTGCACGTAAATAACATATAGCTAGGTGTGATCGTACGTTTTAATTCTGTATTATATTTTATAAAAAAAATTTGATGTGATGACTTATAGTTGAACTGTTTGATTTTCAGCTGGTTGTTTCCACTTATTGGCCATATGGGTATTACTACGTCTACTGGTGTAATACGTGATTTTTCTGGATCATTTTATGTCGCTGAAGATAATATGGCGTTTGGATATCCAACGAAATATTGGCAATTAGACATTAAGTGTGTAGCAGGTGGTTCAAAAACATGGGATAAAGCTGTAAATGAAGCTTCCATTGAATATTTTAATAGAATGGTAAATTTATTATTGTTATATTATTGTTCAGATTTTTTTTTTAAAAAAACTATCATTCACTGTTATTTTTAATATTACATTAGTTTTATTCACATGTATTTGTTTTTCGTCCATTATACAATTTCATAATCTATGCTACTAATAATAATTGTTTATTTTAGCATAATATTTTATGTGACAACTGCCATTCTCACGTCGGCATGTCTTTATCATTAATGAATTATAATAACAGTCAAAATTGGAATATGGTTAAATTAGCTTTATATACATTTATTTTTGGAAAATATCCAAGGTAAGTTAAATACTTTTTACATATTAATAAAACTAATTATTAATTTTGTTTTCTATTTCAGTTATAAAGCATGGGCCAAAACATGGGGTCCATTTATTATTATTTTAATTGCTTGTTTAAGCCTATTTTGGTTAGGTAAATATTTTTAAAATAGTTCTATGTCTTGATGTACAGTTTGCAATAAGACAATTATGAATTAAAATATTGTATAATAATGATCAAGAGAGCTGTATAATTACATGTGTTATATGTATAAATTACAATTATGATGTGCATATCATACTATAAAGATGTTAATCATAAATACCATAAAATAATTTTTCTATTTTTTTTTAAGTGTAAAAATGTATATTTTAACATTTGTTTGATATAGAATTTTAACCAAGTTCTCTATATAATTTTTTAAGGAATTCAATATTGTATACATTTGAAATATAATCATACTTAATTTATTTGAAAAATATTATATAAAAAAAAGCCTACAACATTATTTAGTAGACATTTTTATGCAATCATGTCTTAAAACCGTTGAAAAGGGAATGGGTGAACATATTTGTATTTTAATTCTTTTAATGCTGTAACCTTTTAATACTATTTTTTATTGTTAAATTATAAGGATAAAACTTTCAATGTAGTATTCATTATAATAGCATTAATTTTTATTAAAATGCAAATAAATATTTTTTTATGTTTTAAAATGAATGTATACAATATGGTGTACACCTCATTCTATAATAAATTATGAAATATTTACAATTGGTATTTTTATTTAGTGTATAAAAAATTTAACCTGTTTAGCTTGGATTTTCTCTGTCATTACTTATATTATTACATTAATTTAAATCTAAATACAGGTGTGTAAATATGAAATTTCTATAATAAAAAAATGACAAATGATATAAAGCAGTCTTGTATGTATTGAATTTGTTTTCAATATTATTTTTTGAAGTAACAATAGATTTTTAACTGTCAACTAAAGAGTAAATGTATTCTATCATATTTTTGGCTTGAACAAAAATAAGAATACTTAAATGGTTTATTATTATACTTTGCGCTATGATATGTGGTATATAACTAACATAAGCAGGCAGCGACCAAACGCTGTGTAGTCTACACGTCTGTTGTCGAAAAACAACCAAAGTAGTCTCGCAGGAAAACACCAAAGCCACAATAAATCGCTACATGGTGTGATTGTAATTTTAACGCTGTTTACATTACTTTTGACTACTATCACACATTCACAAGTCTATCCAGCGTTTAAATGTACCTACCAAGTACATTTCCTATTTTCATTTATTCAATGTATACAATATCTGATGGCTTGGAGAGTTAAATTAGTCGTCGAGACTACTTAAGCGAGTCAATTGGATGCGCGATGAATGGAGTTGCATTCTCTCATAGCGTAAAGTAAAATAGAAAACTTATATGAAATTATAAGTAGATTTCTCTTCCATATTTACAGATTCTTATCAATAATCTATACCATAATAATAGTTATAATTCATTAAGAAAATTTCAGATTGCATATTTAAGTAAAAAGACAAAATAATTTATTTTAAGAAATCAAAATAATCATTTTTGTAATTTAAATTTATATCTATTTTTATGCGTTTTAAATAATAATATTTATACTTATAGATAATGCTAATATTTAAGTATAACTGTAATAAATATAATAATTATTATTTATCAAAACAACAAAATTAATTTTATCATACGAACCTTTGGAAACAAAATTAAATACATTATTTATTATTTATTTAAATTGTAGCTATACAATTTTTTTAATCAAATATGTTTGTACATAGAAATTGTTATTCTAATAATTAGGATACGTTTGTTAAAATTTTATTTAAGATTTTAATATGAATATAACTATTGGTATTTACACTCTTATAACTGTTTTTTAATTGACATGCAACTATTAAAAATATAATTTTTAATACTATCCAATATTGTGAAATATTTCTAGTAACTCAAATAAAAGCATATTAAATACATTGTTACAAATGGTTTATTTTATACAAATATTACATTTATTTCGTTTGTTGATTAGGCAACAAACTATTAGCCATTTTTCTATCATTAGAAAAATCGTAATTGAAAACATCTGAGTCGATCATTTTTTTTATAGACTTAAGGCTTTTTTCTGTATCTTCTAAGCCACAAGTATATCTATCAGTGTTTATATTAATTTGACTGGATAATACAAATGGTATATTATCCAACATACTAGTCTTTGAATTTTGATCAGACGTTTTTGGCTCCAAATCGTATGGTAAGGTAGGCATTGTAAGAAAGTCGTCCCAACAGTCTTCAATTTAGAAATTCCAAATATCCAAGATAATCTGAAAAAAATAATAAAATACATAATCTATAAAAAAAACGAATAAATTTTACAAATTCAGCAACATTAATAGTATCGTTATAAGACGAAAAAATCTTTCTTCTAACTCTTGTATTTGTTGTACAATGTCAAATAGCATACAAAGTCTCAAAAATCATTTATGGTAACTATTATTTATAAAGATCAATAAATAAATCATAAAAATAAAATGTAATGTATATAAATTTAATGTTGTAAATATATATATATAAATAAATTGGCTGTCTTTTATGACTTTATTTGTGCATACATTTTTGACAAGGTAATAAAGAGTTACAATATGTCATGTAGTATAAATAGTTAAGTACTAGTTAAATAAAAATTGTATTTATCTTAAATGCTATCAAATAAGTATTATTAGTTGAAATTATTGACGTTTTCGGTTTAGATTATGTATAAGAATCAAACTTTAATTTTTAAATTATGAATTTTCAAGTTTTTCTGGAGTTTTGACTTACAAACCAATAAAAGAAATTCACTGTTCTATTTTTTCGAGTTGTGCACACCTAAACAAATGTGTATAGCAATGTCGCTGAAAAATCTCATAATTTCACAAAAACGTGTCGAGTTACACTATAATTCAAGTATTCAACTTATATAAAAAAAATTTAATTTACTTAATCATAAATATTGACATAAGTCTCGCAATTTCATTTTTATGACATGTGCTAGTAAAACAATATAATTTCGAAACGTGTATATAGATTATTATATTATATAGTTAGAAAAATATTGATATCCTTACCTTAAATAATTAAAATACTCACAATCGAGTGCTACTGGATAAGACGCAGAACAAATTATTATATTAATTAACAACCACAGTGTATAATAATTACACAAGTACGGAATCGTTTTGTAGTGATATTACACGTGTTAGTAAAATACCAATAAGCTATTTAATGGTACTTACTAACTTATCAGTCGGTAGGTAAGTGATAAGAAAAATGTTTATTGAAAACACATACACATCAAACATTTAAATTAATATTAATATGGAATACATATTTACCCTCGACTACAGTTACTATGGGACTTAAACTTAAATTTTATAATTTGTAGCACCATTTTTTTTTTTTTTGTAAGAAAAATTGAATTGTACCAGAAGTCCACAGGTATAGAACAGTGTTGTACACCGTCCATCGCGGTATGGCGGTATATTCGAATACGCGGTCAAAAAAAAATTATTCTTATTATTAATATAATACATAAACATATTTCAAGAGAATCGCTGTCATTTGAACTCAATGATCATACAAAAACCAAACTTCGCCAATATAATGATAATAAAATTACCCGCGTTTGTATGTTGGTTATTTTTTTATAGCAATAACACATTTTGTTTTTATTAATTGTTGAACGTTTTATAGTATTTTATAATTTTCTAAGATTCACAAAAATATACAAGCTAGACGTGTATATATATATATACAAACATTTATAATATTGTCATTTTTGTGCTAAAAAAAAATTTTTTTTACGATTATTTACATTTGGTGTACGTAACTAATTGATATTTATGCACTCAAATAACTAAATATACAGTGCACATCCCGACCATTATTAGGTGATAGCGTGGTACAAAAAAGTATTTCTGGTCGGATGGCGGGTTGAATCTTTGAGTTTAATTCGACTTTATTTTATTAGCATTAATTGTTTGTAACTTTGTTTTTACATATATGAATTGCGTTTGAAATTTGTATATTAAAATCACTCGTCGAGCTTTCTCGATTCGAAACTTTCGAATCGCCGTCCTTTAAAAATGTAATTGGGAATGCCCTCGGTGTAGTTTGCGAATAATGAGAAATAGGTACGGGATGGTGACGGCGAGAGAACGTATCATAAACATTCAATAATTCTATTAAAATACGAACGATTTTATTAAAAAAAAAAAAAGCCACCACCATTGCCACGGATTTGTGTGTTGTCACGATTACGTTTGTTCGGCGGCGTTCGCGTCGGTTCGCGTCGGCGTGGTGGCCGCGGCGTGTTGATCGAACGCGTCGATTTCTTGGGCCCATATGGCGAGATTGTCGCGAATCAGTCTCAGGATGATTGTCGAATCGTCGTACGTGTTGTAGCGATCGATCGCGTCAATTTCCGACAGGGCTTCGTCGAACGCCCGTTTGGCGAGGATCGTGGCCCTGTTGACGTTGGTGACACACCTGATACAAGAAAACCGAATAGTTCAGCATTAGACCCAGACGAACGGGATCGATGGGCCGCAGCGCGTGTTGGCCCAAGCGAAACGCCTGTTCGTACGCTGCCCGCGACTCGGCGACCGCGCAATCTCGCTGGCCCGGGTCGACAACGGCCTCGGCCGTGTACCGCTTGTAGTCGGCCACGAGTTTCCAATAAAATATGCTCGTGGCCTGGTCGGCGCGTTCGGCCCGGCCGGACGAAAACCAAGTGGCCACGACCGACAGCATCTCGTTGCACAGCGCCAGCTGTTCGCCGTCGACGCGACTCCGGTAATCACTCGCGGCCAGCGCCTCCCACGGCGCCAGGCCGTCCTTGCGCTCGACGGCCGTCAACGTCCGTCTGGCCATCCGTTTGGTGTCCAGCACGCGCTTGTACGCGACCGCCAACATGTTGGCGTCGTCCCTGGTCATCGGCGCGCCGGTCTCGACGGTCAGCTTCATGTACCGGGCCATGTCTTCGAATCTGTTCGTTTCCTGCGCTAATTTCGCGCGCCACAGGTACCGTTCTTTCGCCAGCGTCGCGTCTTCGTGCGTCATCGTCGCACCCGAGGTCCGCTGTTGCCGTCCGCGCTTTTCGAGCTCCGGCCGGTTACTGTTCGTTACCTATAAACACGCTGCAGATGATTTCGATTGACACCGAGCCCGAGGTTTTTTGTGTCGTGTTCGCGCGCGTACCGTGCGAACGCGGCGTGCATCAACGTTGATTCCGTTCGACGGGATTTCAACGTAATAACAAACAGTCTGTATATTTGCTCAGCAACCCGCAACCAACTGCAACGTATCATCTCGAGACGGATAGCGATCCGTTTTGGCCGGGCTGATTGTTGGATGTCGAATCGGTCGGAAACGGTCGTCGGTCGTCGTCGGTCGTCGACGGTTAGACGCGAGTGCGGCTTCGACCACGAGACAGTCCCCTATTTGAATTAAAGTTCATCGGTCAAGTGCGAAAACCTTGCGCGTACGGTACATCCGGTGAGAAGTCCCGAAAACTACGGCGGTAGTGTCAGCCCGTCAACAACAACACGTCGCGTCCGTCAAACGTTTGCACGAGAAAACGGTTCGACACGCGCCCGTGTACAATTCGGCCGTGTCGTCGTCATACACGACTCGTATGCGTCTCGTGAGCGACACGACTTTTCGTCCGTACGCGTATTAATTCGGCCCCGGTATTCCCCGAGAAACAGCACGTCGATGACGTTATTATTGATCCGATTTCAATGACGTTTGGAACGAACGGTTAAATTGTTCGGTTGATTTGAAAATAAATTCATAATTCTTCATTTCCATTGATTTTAATGTAAGATGCGATCGTCCGAGCCACGAGCCGCCCCACCGGTATTAATAATGGTTATTATTAGCAGCGGCGTATTATTTTTCGAGGGACCCCTGTTTTCGAGTTTTTGCGTATACGCTTAAAACAAACGAAAATACAATGAACCGAACTATCCTCGCCACAAAATTATCGAAAATCATTAATTTGTAGGGTTTCCTATAATAATATAATCTGACTAATTACTTTTATTTAACGATTATATCACGTTTTAATATTCCGTACGGATATGCAGTTCAAAACAGATATAGTCCATGTTGGTTTGACGGCGTACGTCCCTATTCCGGAATTGTTCAGTAATGGGTAATTGTCCGACTAGCCGTCTATAGGTTTCAACGGTTATTTTTATCTTACCAAAAACAATTGTTTCGTCACAAGTGGAAAAAATATTATTCATTTTTCATTTTTTTGCAAGTACACCAACGTAATATTCTCTTTCACACTGTCGAATACTATACTTACGCGGCATTATTAATTCTTTATTTATAAATGAATTAGTTACGTACTAATATGCCTACGGTTTATCATGCATTTATCTAAACTCTGGCGTGGAAAATAAAAGTCAGAAACTTATACACGCACAAAACATTGCTTATTTCTTTCATCTATGCCAGTGTTCAAAAAAGTTGAGCTTCAAGAAATTAAAGACATCGTTTTAACGTTAAGTGCTTATTAGAAAGATAATGGGTAAACTTACTAGTCATGTTAATTATTATTGGTGTTTATCAGTTGGTTCAGTAATACCTAAATAAATAAATAATAAGTAATATGTTTCATAAAATCAAATCTTTTCCCCTGATTCTTAATGATCGAATTAACTTTTTAAAAATGACTGTGTTATTGTTATAGAAATTAAATAAGTTAAAAAGACGAAAAATCAAAATTGTATTATTACTGTAAATAATATATAGTCATTTTTTATCTTAAAAATTGATATGATTGTTAAAATATATATAAAAAAGTATTGATTGTCCAAATGCGGATGTTCCATTTGAAAATCAAAAGTTGCATTGCAAATGTTAAAAACTGATTTACCTACTACCAATGATCATAACAAATTGAAAATAATTAAAATTGAAAAAAACGTCAATGAACATAGTAATAATATAATATTATATGTAGCATCACAATTTTGATTTCATACAGGATAACAGATTGAGTGTGAGAAATTATAATATTTTAGGTAATGATTACATTCAGTTTTTGAGGGTAGCTAGACAATTTTTTTGGTAATTAAATATTTGAAAATGTGGGTATACCCTTAAAATTATTTACCATTACACTACTGGTTATTAATGTTATTACACAGTAACATAGATTAAATATCCTATTATGACATTGCTGATGTGTTTTCTTTGTCTTTTCTGAAATGTATTGTTTTGTATTGAGTTGATCATGCTTTTGTAGAATTCATGGTTTTTCAAATTTTTTCCAATTTAATTCTATGTAATGTATTCGACAAAAAATGTAGAACCTAAATTTAAGATTACCCATGTCTTTGGAACACAAATTGTAAGGATAAAAGCGATTGAGATCTAAAGAGTTCATACAGATTGCAATAAGGTTACTATAACTGAGGTAGTATGTTTATCAGAGCAGAATAGTAATATAATGTACAAAACAATACAAGATAAGGTGTTCAATATTTTTTATAAATAAATAAATAATATCATAATTCATTATTTATGTGTAATATAATATTAGATTCTAGCAAAGCAAAGAATGATTTGGTTTTACAGTGATGTATTTTTTTGTCTTATATATACAGTAGCCTAATTGGTAATTATTTGTAAAAAAAGTATTATTTCTTTTTTTTGTTAATACATTTGTTTATTTTCTAATTCCAATTGACTCATGTACAATGTATGTATAAATTATTTTTTTCTTATTGTATCACTCTAAAATGCATTTGGCATATATTATTAATGAATAAAAAATTATTTATTTCTAATTTGAATATCTAATGAGAATAATAAATCAATTTTCAAAATACATATAATCAATCAAATGTTAATTTCTTAAAGCTAAAATATTTAAAATAAATTATTGCTCGATAAATATAATAAGCAAATTCCTAAAATTTAAATAGTGTAAAACTCAGTTGCATATTTAATGTTCTTTTAAATTTCAGGAAATACATTGATCCTAAATAAAACATAAAAAATAATATTTCAGCAATAAACCTAAAATCTAAGTAAATATTTGTATTATAATTATAAAATTATACTAGTGTAGACGTTATTCTATGCTCCTTTTGTGATTTACAATACAATGCAATCAACTTTTGTTAAAATTCAAACTTCAATGTTGGTAAGCAAAGCATTCCAATCAATGTTGTTTTGAAAAACTTCTTGGTTTAACCAGATTATGTAATGTTGCTTGAATTCATCAGATAACTTGACAGACTTCCCCAAAACACTATTGATTGAAAAATCACTTTGTGTAAATTCATTATCCTAAAAATAGTATTATTTATTATTAGTAAGTAATTAATATCATTTGTATTAATGTATATTAATATTAATGTATCATGTATACTTACATATTGTTGAGAATATCGACGAGCATGGAACTTATCTACTGCAGATCTCAAAAATCGTTCTTCAATTTGAAAGTCTGCTGGACGAGCTTCAACATCTAAAAGTAATGTAAGTATATACAAATCTCTTAATTTTTTTTAAATCTTCAAAAATGTAATAAATTTTGGTTTAACAATGTGTGCTTTATTTTATTTTTAAATATTTTTTAACGTGAAAGAAATGCTTTATCTATTTATGCGTACTCTGAATGATAAATTAAAAATAGATGAGTGTTTAGTAAAATCATAATATAAAAAAAAAAAACTGTTGATGCATCCAACTTTTATAAAATATTCTATTATAAAAAAAACTTAATCTAAAAAACTTAATATTTTTGCTAATTGTATATTTAAGTAGTATTAGTACAATGGTACATATTTCTGTATACTAATATTACCATTTCCAAATGCCCAATCATCATTTAATCGATGACGAACTGTTTGATAAATCATAGTTAATGTTTTCATGTTCGATTTCCGCCATGCACGACCTAAGTATTTTGCTTGCATTTTTAACAGTTTTAAAATATATACTTGCATCATGGCAAGTCTTACTTTTAATGATTTTTTCAATATTGGTGCAGATTTAAATATGACCAACATCTTCAATAAATATTAAAAATTAAATATTAATACATGTATTAAACAAAATATTTTACAAGTGATATACCATAATTCTTGAATGTTTAAATTTTGTTATTTTATTCAAAACTCTTAGTAAATTGATACAAGAATATACATTTCTCCATGAGCACAATGGAAATTCCCCAATTTCAATGCTGTCATTGCACGAAAGATTTGGGCTATCACCAATCACACATGTAGGAAAATCTAATATTGGAATTCTTTGATAAAAAAAAAAAAAAAGATTATTAAAAAGTTATTAATTAATATAATTTATTATATAATAATATATTATATATAAATATATATTATATTATATAATATATATATATATATATCAAAGATATTTAATTAATTAAATATATAATTTAATTTCCACCACTTACGTATTTTTAGAAGACACATAGGATACTAAATTTTGATTTAAAAACTTGATTATAAGAGGTATACAGTTCGCAAATACAAGATGTTGAGAGATGAATTCAAATTGATAAATATGATTGGCTTTAAAATGTTTTAATAATAAAATTAAAATGCCACTGATCGCTTTTATTATAATTTCTTTTTGTCTATGAATATCGGTTTCAAGACGAACAGATTCAGAAAATGATATTCTAATACATAAAATATTAAAATCATGATTAGTAAAAATTTAGTTTACTGTATATTATAATCTAGATACATACGGTACTTCCACTGGCAGTATATCAGACACTATATTAATAGAATCATTTTTAGCTTTAGATGTCGGTGAGGCTGCTAAAAGAATTTTTAATAATGCAATCATATGTTGAGGTAAATTTGGTAACATTGCCTACAAGTATTCACAACTATTATTAAATCATACATATTTGGATAATTTATATATTGAATTATTTCTATTCTAAGTAGTATATTTGATAAACACATAATTTACATACCTGATACAAAATTTCTGCTGGTGTTTGTTCAACATCATTTTCATTCATAATTAGTGGATTTTTTTCAAAATATTCTTCTCTTTTTATCTGGTAATCAGCTAATGATGTATACATATACTACATAACATAGAATATTAGGTTAAAAAAAAAAAAAAAAAAAAAATATTTTAACAAATTACTTGTTTGAGGATATATACACTCTCATATATTGGCTCAGGTAAGCCAACCAAGGTTTCAATATCATTATCCAATTTAAAACCCAGAAATTTAATTCTAGCCTGATCCAAAAACAATTGTAAATCTTTATCACGTACTTTCGGTAACCAGGGCAATGTTTTAATTTCCATTGATGTAGGTGACTGGGGCCTATAATCATTTGTTTCTTGTATGTTTTTTATACCAGAAATATCAATTCCTATCTGTTGATCGTCAATATCACGAAAATTTTCATCATTTTGGTATGATAAATCCATGGCTACTAGAGATTCGTCTAATGAACTTTGTTTAATTAAGCCCTAAAAATAATCAAAATCAAAGTAAAGAGAACTATAATTTATTTATTCATATATATATATATATATATATTAATATATACACGTGTTAATTAAATGCTATTAAATGAAACATACATTTCTTACTTTGGATAGAAATCTAAAACTAAAGATATTATATTGATTAATATGTCACATACTCTTTTTTGACGAGAACTGCGTTTTTGTGAATTTATCGGATCTGTATTACTGGGAGGAGGAGGTGATAAAGATCTCATTTTGTTAATTATTTCAATTGGATCTTCTTGAAGTTCTGGCAAATTCACATTTTCCCGGTATTCATCTAAAAAAATAATTTTTTTTTAAATATTGTACACGAATAAAAAAAATGTATAAACATACGTTTCAAATTGGCCAGTGTGTCCATTCCTCCAAGTAGAACAAGAATTAATTTCCATAATAATAATAAAACTTTTTTCATTGGATAATATGATGCTAATCCACTACAAAATCTTGTAATCATGCCTAACAATTTGACAATAATGTGTTCTTCTGTATGCGGCAGTCCTACAATTATACCATTTACAAAATAAAATACAAAATTTTTTCAAAGAAGATTATAAAATATTTATTATTTTAAATATTTTTTTACCTATATCTAACAGTAGACTTTGTCTAAAAATGTTAAACTCAATTTGAGATTCATTTTCTGATATTCTTAGAACTTCAATAAATGTGTATAAAACATTTAAAATTATTCTTAAATTTACAGAATCTATACAATTGGTTTGAGTTTTTCTATGAAATTGTACTGACCTAAAAAAAGTTATATTAAAGGTAATGAATTATCCAAAATATTATATTTGTCATACTCTATTTCCATATTGAGGAGATTTACAAATATATTATAAACGCCAAATTTATACAAATATAACACATTTTTTTTTGCATTTGTTTGTTGTTCTTCGTCTGATTGACACTCTACAAAACAACCCTGAAATTAACATATTTAATCTCAGTAGTTATTTAATTATTTATAATACAATATAGAATTTAAAAGAAAACTACAAACTTGTAATAGATATAATATACATCTAGCTGCATTCATCTTTTTGTTTTATCTGACACTTCTAATAATTCAAGTTGTCGAGAAACCACAAGGTTTTTTTTTTCTGCACTTAAACTAAACCATGATGGTTTAAGGTCTAATGTTTTCATTACTTTTTCAAATTCCTAAACAAAACATTTCCAATTTCAGTTTAAACAATAATAATTACTGTACAATTATAATAATTAGAAATATGTCAAACCCTGATTATTAAAGTTAAATTTTGTATACTCTTTACATATTTTGCATACAAAGTGATATAAACAAAATCATTACAATATAATTTATAATTTGGAATATATATATATTTAGGCTTTGAATGTATAATTATTATTTTAGGGATTACATTGTCAAATAATCATACAAATTTGAATTTGTCATACATATATAAACCAATAGGTATCATGATACTGAAATAAGTCTTTATAGAACAAATAGTTTTACATTTTAATAACAATTGAACACAAATAAAAAAAATCATCATTTCAAAACTTTTAAGTTGCTTGTAGGTCATTACCTGAACATTGGTTTGGTAATCATTTAATTCAGAGTAACTATACAATTCAGCCATTTCACAAAGATGAGTATCTGTGTCTCCATAACTGTATTCTAAATCAGGACAGTCGGTTCCTTCCTGAAAAAAACACGTATATATATATATTTAACAACATATTAATAATCCAAGCTGTAGGATCTTACTTCAGAATTATGTTTCGGCTTACTGTTAATGAATGCTTTTAGTTTAGGATTTGCTGTTCGTTTTATATTAAAAAGATCCATTTTCAATGTATTACAAATAAATATAAACGGAACTTATAAATCAACAATAATTATCTAATAATATAGTCTTAGCTACCGAAAGTTTAATATTTTTCATAATAACATTGTATCACCGAAAGACAACGACAATACGTCTTCAATAAACTTTTAAGATCGAAGTCACGACTCTTCTAATCAAATATGAGAAACAAATTATTTCGTCACAGACGCTTCTTACGCACAGTTTTAATATCTACAGTACGCCGTCGGTAAACAATGCTCCTAGTGGTGAACTTTTATGAAATCAGTGGTTCTACGTTTTGAAAAACAATTATTTTACACAATCTACACACCTCGTACATATTATGTGTAATCCGTACGTACTTTATTCTTTCCCAAATGGGATTATTTAGAACATAAACCTACGCATTTCGCGTTCAGTAGCTTTTACAAACGAAGATTTTTGTTTTTTGGCGTTTAAGTAGTTTGCGTAAGCTCGATAAAAAGTACACAGCGATGTTCGAACACGACGTGACGTCACGACACTCGGTAAACGCGTCCCGGTGAGATTACGCTGCTAGCGCACAAAGGTGGACAGTTTCCACCGTCGCAGACGTGAACATGTTACTGTGTTACGTTGTTGTTGTTATTATTATTTACGCAATGGAATTGACAACGTTGATAAGATCACGGACATTACCATTAACCGCACGGTGATACGACCGGTTACGCACGGTACGTGTGAGCCAGTCGCCCGTCGGCGGCCAGGCGCGGTACGCGGCGATCCACGTTGTGACGTCACGCGCGCGTATCAACGTTAACAGACGACCGAGCTACACTCCAGTTTCGCATTAATGATTATTATTCTCGAAATTGTCGACGCGGCCGACTGCGGACAATAACACGACCGGGCAACAACACCGTGGGCCAATGCTACGCGCTAAACTGTTGTATTGGACGTGCACGGTGTCAGCCGTGATCTGGAAATGGTTTTCTTGTTGCGGTCTCGTACGATCTGCACACGTCGTAAATGCATAAACGTCGCGTTACCCTACATTTAAATATGATGTAGCTTAGTTAGTGTTTGTCGACCGTCGATTTCCGCGTACACGTACGGAGCGTTTCGATATTGACCGACATCGCTTTTCCGTTTGTTTTTTTTTTTTTTTTCATTCCAAACAAAAGCTGTATTCGAATTCACTTGTTTCGGTCACTGTTAAGCGTTTTTTGGCAGGCACGTTTGGATTCGTGCGGACCAAGCGATGACCGATTTCGGTGAGTGTCGTCAATATGGCCATTGTTCTGGTTAGACTGGAACTACGTGGTGCTTTCAGACCGTCCATAACGTAATAACGTCAGTGAAATGGGCGATCCATCTCAAAAATATGTCAATGACAACGAAATGAATCTTAAGAATTCCTTCTGGAAGAAAAATATCAGAAATCTTCCTGGAAGGTACTTGTTTTACTGAATTTGTTTAAAATTGTTAACTTAATAATACACATTGAATCTCCATTGAAATATTTTCAATCGTAATGTGTGCTCTGTTCTTTTCAGTCAAATATTTTTAAGCAGAATTATGTTCATTTATTGTATATTATTTTGTATTTTAGAGCGAGTCCTAAGAAAGAGAACAAACCTCTATCTTCTGCAGCATCAACTTCATTTGACGATTTTCAGGAAAGTATTGATGATGCTTGGGAAATTAATACGGAAGACGAAATTTTTCGTATATCTGGTAAAAATTTAAATTCTTAAAATAATATATATATATATATTTAATTAAAATATCTCAATTCAGGTTTTAATTTGCAAGCTCATTTTACTATTTTTTAACCGTACTCATTTGTTCTAAGTTTCTTTTACCAGTATAGTGTAATCTTAATTATTATATTTTTATATTGGTTAGTAGCGTATTATAATAATGATGATTGTATATGAACTCTCAATATCTGTAATTTATTCTAATTTGTTATGAAATTGTTAAAAATAAGTACTTACCTAATTAATTTTACTAAAATAGTGACATTTGCAATATGGATAAAATTGTATATTTTATTATAATTAAATTTGATAATATATATATAATGTGTAGGAATAATAAATATAAAATGCTACTAGTACAACTTATTATTGGTGGATGCATAACAAATTTAGTATTTTACTTATTAAAATTCATCTAGTATTTATTGATATATAATAATTATAATTTTGTTAGCTAAATCACATTGATCAATCATAATAATTAATATATGTTGATAAGTATAATTTATTTTAATTGTTTATAATTTACAAATGGTCAATTTTATATTATGATATTAAATTATATGAATTTATTAGGTTATTTATATACACACCTTATTATGGTTAGGCAGTAATTTGTTCTGTCATTTTAAATTGTCTAAATAATATTGCATTTTTAGATTTAAAAATATCAAAGCGGATGTCACATTCAGCTGCTGTTAGTGTAATTAATAATCATAAGGCTTCGATTGAGGAAATTCATAAATCAAAAAACTTTTCTGATGGTATGTATTATTATTCTAATACATTCAAGCACATATTTATAACATTTAACTTTTAATTTTCAAATTGTTCTATGTGTATTTATATCATTTTTCATTGTAAATTACTTTTCTCGATGTATGGCACATAAAGATACAGAACAATATTAAGTAATAATTTATATTGTTCATAAAAATGAGAATTTCATACAAGCATCAAACTTATTATATATAGTATTGTACAGTTTAATTTTCATAATAATGTTTGTCATTAAATTCCTATAACCAATATAAATGGTGAATAGATAATTATTTAAAAAAATAGTTATCTTTAATTATTGTATTTTTATGGTTATTCATTTGTTCTAGAAAAAGGAAAATCTAACATGAAAAATAAAGAATCTCAAAATAAAGTGAATTTTTCAAGTTAGTAATTTTATTTAAAAATGTCTTGTAAAATATTGTAAATCTTGTAAATATTTGAACAAATATAATATTATTATTGTTTTTGTATTTAAGGTGTTGAAGTTGATTCCAATAAATTAACAAAGTTTCACGTGTTAATTGAAAGTGACTTATTAGATTTAGACGATTTGAAAAAACTTAGTTGGTCTGGCGTACCAGCAGAAGTGCGTCCTATGACATGGCGATTATTAGCAGTACATTCATTTCTTACATAATATATTATTAATATATATATATATATATATATAATCTTGTTTATTTTATTATGATTCTATATTTGTTTTTATTCAATAGGGTTATTTGCCCACTAGTTCAGAGCGTAGGCAACAAGTACTCAATCGTAAGCGTATTGATTATGCAAATCTTGTTATACAGTATTATGACACAAATAAAGATGATGTTTATAAAGACACTTATAGACAGGTTTGTACTGTTCAACAATTATTTTTGTTTTATAATTATTACACTTAATTCATATAATTTTTTTTTTAGATTCATATTGATATTCCACGTATGAGTACTCCACTTTTTCAACAAATAACTGTTCAAGAAATATTTGAAAGAATTTTATTTATCTGGGCAATAAGACATCCTGCTTCAGGATATGTACAAGGCATGAATGATTTAGTTACACCATTTTTTGTTGTATTTTTACAAGAGTATCTTCCTATAGGTAATGATTTAATTTTTATCTAATTAGTAAATTATATTAAAAATTATTCCTTTATTACAGTATTTCTAAAACTGTGGGCTGCGACCCACTGGTCAGATCCGAATCAATTTTTGGTGGGTCGCAAAAATTCTTTCTAATTATATAGATTTTAACAAATTTGTTCTTTAAACTTTTTTATCTTTTAAATGTAAAAACATGCGAGTCACGATAGATTTTCGAGATAGAATTTGTGTCGTGGTCCTTAAAAGATTGAGAACCACTGTTTTATTTTACTGATGTATAAATATCTTTATGAGTAGTCAGAGTGGTTTTATGCAAACAAAACGAAAATATTGAGAAAATTGTTTTTAGCATTAGATATACAAAACATAAAAAATGATTAGTTGGATAATATTTCCTTTTCCCTATATATATATATGATATTAATTGATTTGTATTAGTATATTAAATATTAATACTTTAAGGTACAAATATTGAAACACTAGATGTCAGTTCAATTTCAAAAGAAAACTTAGATTTTCTTGAAGCTGATTCATTTTGGTGTTTATCCAAATTTTTGGATGGAATTCAGGATAATTACATTTTTGCTCAGCTTGGCATTCAGTACAAAGTTAATCTACTTAAAGAACTAATTCAAAGAATTGATGGTAATTACTTTTTGGCTAATTTTGTTTTTAAAACCGTGATAAGTAATGTTATGTTTTTTATATAGGGATATTACATGAACATTTGATGAAACATGGTATTGACTACTTACAATTTTCATTCAGATGGATCAATAATTTATTGACAAGAGAATTTCCCCTTAGGTGTTCAATACGATTATGGGATACATATCTAGCGGAGTCAGATTGTTTTGCAACGTTTCAGTTGTACGTATGTGCTGCCTTTTTAATGCATTGGCGACAAGAATTATTAGAAAAAAACGATTTTCAAGTAAACGAACTATTTCATAATTATTTTGTACTATGTTATTTATTTAACTATCATATTTCTAATAGGGTCTCATGATCATGTTACAAAATTTGCCAACACAAAATTGGACTGATACTGATATCAATCTTTTATTAGCCGAAGCATACCGATTAAAGTTTACGTTTGCTGATGCTCCGAATCATCTGTCTACAAAAAGGTGATGTGTATATTAATTAATGATACACATTACCCTGATACATCTTAATTTATTTTTAGTTAAAACAATAATTATACTGTTTTTATTATGTCGTTTTAAATGTTTATATTAATTTTATCTGTACAAATTTAGAATTAATAATTTTATACATTTACATTATTAATTAATTTTCGTAGTTTATTCATGTTAAAAAGTTTTTATTATTATTGTGAATGTATATGTATGTATACATAAATATATTAAATAAGGATAAGTCCTGTTTAAACAAACCTGATAATTAAATATATTATCACAAATATAGATTATTTTGATGATATTTTTAATGATATTACCAAATAAAAATTTCTATCTGTTTTACAATAAAAAAGATGCCTTTTTTAATGTTATTGGTATAACTTAAATTGCATTTAATGATAAGTTTAGTGATATATATTTTTTATAGTTTATTTTTTATTCATTGAGTATGTTTATTAATTTCTTTTTCTGTTTTAAACGGTGTTAATAACATTTTAAAACCCTGTAATATATACAACTTAATATAATTTCAATTTTTATAGAATTATCACTTTTACAAGACCTTGATTTATTTTGTGCATTCTGTTTGTTTTTACAATTGGTTCATTGGACAATTCATTCACAAGTTATTTGAATTTTGTGTATAACATAATTTGGAATTGTTATATTTTAGCAATAGCAAACACAATTTAATTGTGAAGCATTTATTTGTCATTAATATTATGATCAATTATAAAACTATATAAAATATGATTTAAAAGTATTTTTTAAATATACTATTTAAACAATTTTTTTCAGACTTTCAAATATTAAATACTAATAAAATACAATTTTGAATTGCATATTGATGAAAAAATAACTATTAATTATTTCTCTTTTCTAATTTATTTTAAACAAAAACAAAAAGTTGTTAATTCTAGTATTTTTAATTCTATTACTCAAGAATTAGTAAAATGTGTCACGAATCTGAATCAATATCATCACCAAAACATTCAATAGTTGGATTCCATTTACAAGCAATGTTTGCAATATCATTAGCAAAACCATTACTTAGTTGCGTGGAATACATTTCATTAGGTATCAAATCCACTTTACGAGTTTTATTTGTAAACTGATCGAGTTCTTCATCATTATCTTCTTCAATGAATGAGTCATTAAACTGTGGATGTTTTTCTAACAATATGGATTCTCGAAGTTTCCATTCCATTTGTTTATTTTTTAGCGCAATATTCAACTCTAACATTAAATTATAATTGTTCGACTTGTCGAATATTATTTCATCACAAAATGTACTATTTGCTTCTCCAACAGGCTTTTCTGAAATGCCAACGAATAATTCGTCTTCACAAATTTTGTTTAAGTTTATTTCTGTTTCCTTGTGTTTAATATCCTCAATATATTTGTTGTTGGGTAATAATATGTTATCTTTGCTAGGCTTAAGGATGTAAATTTGTAATGTTGAAATGAGTTCATTAAAAACTTTGGCTTCTTTTAGTATAACATTGAATGTACTAGTTACATCATCAATACAGTTATCTGATGAGTTATGAATTAAGTCATCCATAAATCTGATGTTAACCATCATAGTTTGTAATGATTGCCGAATATTATAAATTTTCATTTGTATATCAGAATTAATATAAGTATCTTTACATGGTTGTTTATTATGTTCAATATTATTATTTTTAAATAACATATACATATTGTACTCATCGAGTAAAACACTATATGAGTTTAAATACACTTTTTCAATGTTTTCAATTGTTTTAACAAGACGGTTTATTTGTGAACAACTTTCGGGTTTCCATAATATTGGACAACAACACAATGCCAATTGCTTTAATAACTCTGATTGCAATAAAAAATATGTATACTTCGCTTTCTAAAAAAAAAAAAAATCTGATTAACAAATTGAATTAATAGCAATATTAAAATAAAAATAAAAAACAGAGTAATTAATACATATTTTAACATTAATATGTAAAATGCTTTTTTTTTTATTTTCCAATAAGAGTATAATTTTTTAAATTATAAAAGTTATATATTGCATAAAATATAATGTAGATTCAGTGTGAAAGTAATCTACTTTTTTAGGAATAATTAAGTGATATGTAATCAACATTTGTGAATTTAATTATCGGTTTTATACTTACATTAATATTTTCCAAAGATGTATTTTTTACATCAATTTCACAATCTGTAAGATATAAATATACAACATTGGAGATAAAATCTTTTAGTGGAAAAAATGTGTGCACTTCGGATATATTGTAAATAAGATGATTGATCAAATCTTGTAATACATTTAAAAGTATACTTTTTAACTCCGGCATCAGTAAATACATTAAAAGATGAATATTCTTATCAACATATGTGTCATAGCAACTAAAATCAAGACATTTATTTTGTAAAGTAAATAATGATTAACTTTAATAGGTTTCAATAAATTTAATTATTACCTAATATAAAGATTATTACACTCATGAATGAAACGAGTACTAGTTTGTATAAGTTCGGATGATTTTTCCATGGATTTAATAGTTTTGAACACTATATTTTTCATCCTTCTATTTTGATTCATATTGTATAGAATTTTCCCAAACATGTAGCCGAACAATACAAATAATATGCCTATTGCTTCTACGTAGTATTTGGTAAAACATGTGCATAATACAATTAGTAGAATAAAACTGGAAAATTATTTCAATTTTAATTAATACATTTTTATAAAATTGTCAACTCGAGATAAATTAACGACTTACCTATTTTGTTTTGTAAAAAATGATGGATATTTTTTATTATCTGATGGAATAAATTTTTTAATCAATGAAATATCTTCTTTGAACATAAGTTTACTTTCTAAACATATCTTGATTAATTTTATACAAATTTTGAAATCCTAAAATAGTTAAAATTGTTATATTTGGCAAATAGAAGAAAAAATTAAGTAATTATTCATTATTGATTGGTCTTAAAAAAAACTTAATAACTTATCATTAATAAACAAATTCTGCATATAGAAATATTATTCAAGACTAATTTCAGTAATTTCAATATTTAAATATCTTAAAATAAATAATTTTTTTGATGTATACCTATACATTCTGGTACATTGTGAATTGTTTAAAAAAACTATTTAAATAAATTCCAACCAACAATGATAATTTGTAATAATAATAATATCATAACACTTTAGATTTCTACTTTATTTAAGTACAGAGTAGGTACATACCTCATTATTTTGAGTCGGATTTTTGAACTTTTTTGAACATTTTAGTTTTTTGTTACAGCTCTACAATTATATAAATAATAACTATTAAATTCAATATATATAATTAACTAGGGTATTTTATTAAATTACCGAATAAACAATTAACAAAAAATATTTGAGCAATTATGTAGTAATTATTATCTAATATAAATATAATTTATAAGTTATGGTCGTTGAATAAGTTTTACATTTTATCATTACAGCGTTAGACTTACTTTAGAATTCATGCTGCTTTTTATCATTTGTTGGTTTAAGAACTTCGAATTCTGAGTATCCGATGACTTCTAAATACTTTTGTAAATCTGTTCCCTTAAGAATTGAATTTAGACGTTATTGTGTGGTAATTTCAGACATTCGATTTTTTCGGTACTTACGTGAACTACATCTTCGTCATTGATTTCCATTCTGCATACAAAACCAAAACGTTTTTATTACACTTTGGGTTTAAAAATCATTTGAAATTAAGTGTGAACACACAAGACCATATTCGGTAATTCGTGCTATTTTCGTTATCATAATATTATGTTGATAACTATTATCAATCATACTCAGTCGCTGATACTCCGTACGCATAGTGCAGAACGGATTTTTGCAAGCAACGATACGCGGAAGGCCACAAGACAGTATGCAAGACGCGACTTGCGTGTTATGCGTACGTGAGAACACGTACGTTTTGTAAAAACGTTTCCGACATTCATTCGCCGTTTAGATGACGTACCCAGAACCCTAACCGACAAAGAAAAATATCCTTCGACAGACCTTTCGGCCGATAGGCGTTCGAAAACGGAAGTCACGCAATCGGAATCGGATGAAATAAGTAAAATCCAACTGGTTATTTTGGGTTTTGATCACTACGTCACAAATACGGTTTTTTAATACGATTGCTTTTATGTACGCTTTCTCCTCGGTACGTACCCGAGCGATTTTTTCTACGTCTACGGTCTGTTTTCTCTTTGTAACCCGTCGAACCACGTTTCGCGTGAGTACAACTCGCGGGCTACGTGTTTTCCACCCACAATCTCCGTTACCGACCCCCCCCCCCCGGCGTGCAATTCCAGTATCGTGCGCAACGGTGGACGTGTTCGTAACGCAAGTCCGCGTATCGTGTGTGACCTAACGCCGAAACGGCCGCGAGTTTGGCGGCGGCGGCGGCGGGTGGGAGGCGGGGAAACATCGCTCCGGCGAGCGCGGAGCGCACGCCGCCCGGCGATAATAATTCGTCGCGCGTACACACGCTCGGCCGGATCGGCGAAACACGTTCCGCGGGCGCGCTCTGCCGGCGCGGACGGTCGCGCGGGGCGGGTCACCGGCACTTTCACATTCGCGCGGCGTCGGTCGTTTCGGCGCGGGCGCGGGGACGCGTGTGATACGCTGTTCGCGACCCCTTTTTTCCCCACTCGTTCCCCCCTCCTCACCCCCGCCCTTCGACGACCGCGCGTAGGCCGTAGACGGCGAGGAGTCCGCCGACCGTTATAGTCGTTTCGCTTCACGCACGATACACATTCGTACCGTACACGCGCCGCCGTACGTGTGCGTGTTCTCAATTCGCGTGCGCGCTTATCATCCGCGACTCGTGCGCCTTTTCCCGTGCGGTTGTTTTGCGCGCGCGCGCGCGGCGTGATTTTCTGTGTGTGTGTGTGTGTGTGTGTGTGCGAGCGTGTGCGTTTGTCTGTTCGGAAGCGTTGCCTTTGTTTTTGTCACCGCGTCGTGCCACATAGCGCGTTCGCTTTTCGTGCCAATACGCGCCGCACACGCCCGATCGGCGGCGAATCGTTTCTGGCGGGTCACTACGTGACACGCATCGAAAGCAACCGAGACACGGCCGAATTTTCGTCGGCAACAAACGCGCGTCCGCCGCCGTCGTCGTCGTCGCGCGATTTCAGTCTACGCGACTCGCGCGTTCCGTCGTTATCAATTGAATTATCGCGGTCAGTATTCGTGTTTTTTCTCGTTTTTTTTTTTTTGCTCCCGTACGTTTTATTTTTATGAATACTACTAGACCGGTCGGAACGGGGTGACGACAGTACCCCTAATCCCCATCCGCCTTAGCCCCGGACGCGGTTTATTATCGTTTTTAAACGCCACGAAAACGATTGCGAAAACACGTAGACCGGGCAAAGCGTGTGAAGAACGACGACCTACAGAAGAACCGTTGCGCGCGTGTATTGCCGGAGCTCCGCGGTCGTCAAGGATCGGTTGTTCGGATTTTTTTCGCTGCGTAACGGACACGTCCCCGCCGTTATGATCGTCGCCATGACCGCGATGCTCGTCTCCGTGGCCGAGTTTTCCAACATACTGTCCGTGCTGGCCGTCCTGATATGCTTCTGCGCCATGTTCTTGCTGATCATGAGGTAAGTCCCTCCGCGCGTCGTCGCCACTATAGTATTTTAACGTCTACGCGCCCCGGGAGCGTCCGTACGACAATGTAAACGGACGACGAGAGAGAGAGAGAGAGAGAGAGCACGCGTATAAATCATGTCGAGACGGACATACTCGCGAACTTTCAATAACATCGTTACGAACAACTTGCACGGGCGGGAACCCGCCGGTCACGAGGTACGTTCACTTTTCATGGACTTATCACGGTCGCCGTGTGCGCCGTGTCGTTTCGGCCGACGCGCGCGCCGCGTGTTGGTTGTTTACGGCTTGGCGTAACACATGTAACCCCGTCGGTGTTGTTTAAATTATTGTTATTCTGTCGATAATAATCGGGACGTCGTATGGTTTTGTGTTGATACGCGGATTCTTGTGGGTGGGCGGGGGGGGGAGGAGAGACGTATCGTCGTTGAAGTATTTCGCGCGCGTTGTTCGCCGGGACGTCGTCGGTATTCACAAGTTCCGGAACGTCCCAGACTTCGTTTAATGTTTCTTGATAATAACGTGATAAGAAATATGAACAATCACTATAGTAGTTGATGATAGTAGTCGGTGGGACAGACAGACAATGGCGGATACCTCATGTCGTCGTTTCGCTTAAAATATTATTGTAAACAGCATATTTATAAATAGAATATTGTATAATCTCACGTTTAAACGTACTGGTTAAACAGTTAGTGAAAATCGAGACGTCGCAAAACAAGTGAACGTTTTATCGGTAAATATCGTTATCGTTTTATGTCTGTCGACTTTAATAACGCTCGGGTGTATATTTTAAACTTTTAATAAAAAAAATCAAAAATCATATGCGCTTAGGTTATAATAATAATAATTGTTTCGAAACATGTCATAGAATTAGTTATTACGTGCAATTGTTAATATTATTGCCACGTATTTTAACGGTTAAATTTCAGTGGGGATAATTATTCATTTGTTTTTAAATTATACGGAAACGGTTTTATGCATAATTTATTAAACAAACGTTTTTACACGCACAATGACGTGAATAATACCGGAGAAAAATGCAAAAAAATTGTTAAATTATAATAATAAAAAAAAAAAAAACAACGCTATACTGCAAACAGTTAATAATTTCCACAAAAAATGTTATCCGTTATACTGGTACCTAACTCGTATTATTAAAATTAAAATTCGCCAACGAAACGGACAACACGCCCGGATTTTGTAGACTTAGGACAAAGAGGGATTTTGTATATTCTAAAATAAAATACCTAATACAAATGTACTTCATACTTATTTATTTATATTTACGCGATTCGGGTGTATTACGTATTATATGAATTCCAATACTCCATGGACATATTGTATACATACAAATATAATATAGACGAGGTAGCCGAACGCAGCGTGGCCTCATTTATACATAATATTTTTCGTTTCGTCTGTATTTTAATGGAATACGTTATTATATTTATTATTGTGTTTAATACGTTTAAATGATTAGAGTGATTTTTTTATTACGTACTTGATTCTTTGTAGTAAATTATACGAATTTGCATTAGGAAATATTGGTTGAAAAACAAATTGTAATAAACACGGTCGACGGGGGGAGGAATTATTTATACAGCTTCAATATCGGATTATTCTGATTTGCATATGTTTTTGTTGTGATATGAGCAAAATGGAATAAGACAAAATTATTATCATTTGTATAAATTATATAGCGTAGTGTATGTAGTGTACTTATATACAATTATAGTACATGTGTATAGTTCAGCTTCGTAACGTTCTAACCTAACTTAACTACCGGAGTTTTGTGTAAATTATTTCTCGGCGGGACGATGACCTCTAAATCATTGTCCGTTTAAGCATATTGATCTATGTATTATATATATATATATCGTGTGCGCAAAATTTGAACGTTGGCGTATCGATTCCTTTTATATACGGACACAGGAACAGAAATCGTGAACGTAGATGTTATAATATATAGATATTACGTATTCAAGTTTTAAACGAATAAACCGCTGGCGGTGGAATCGAAGTTAAAAACAAATTTATTGTTTACGACCATAACGGAAATAATGTCGATCGTTGTTGTAATGTTATCATTTACTATTAGTTTTTAGTTATTATACATTGTTCGGTAACCGATTTAGAAAATCGTATATTCATGCGGGCTGTGTCGACAATAATCTGATGTATAGACAAAGACGACGTATGTTTTCAGAATAAATGCCGTTTTTTATTCGACGACGACGACAAAGTCAAATCATCAAAATATTAATCACGAGTGAAAAAATAAAAACTACAACAATACCGACCGACCGACCAGCCGCCTCATCGTCGTCTCTTTTTGATATTTGTATGTAAAAACCGTGTGTCGCGTTTCGCAATTCGTACGAAAGACACGTATTCGCGTGCGTGTGCTTAATAATACATAATTATACGTATATATATATATATATATATGATATTATAGAAAAATATGGATATTTGGTCTTGGGCAGACGATGAGATAAAATTACAAAATCAAATATTATATTCGTATTTCGTATCTGGTGTCATGCATAGTAACGGTGTTTATTATTTCAGGATTTAAGACTTCGTATTATTTGTAGAATAATATTTTATTTTTTTTTACCAGAAATTGTAGCAGGGTGAGATGCGAATTCCGTTTGACTTTTCGATACAGATATTTTTGCGTATTTCGCAATATTCGTTATTTTACGCCTACCCACTTATAATATATATTATCAGCTTTTATACTCGATCAAAAGACGCTTATTCGAAAAATAATTTCAGTAATTCGTTAAATTGTCTTCGCGATGTCTGTACTCGGAACGCAAATCTATTCAATTGTTCGATTTCGGTATTATTTATTCGTCGGTTTGAAAAAAAAAAAAAAAACGGTGTTCGATTTTCACGTGTCCGAATTGTTCGAAACGTTTATTCGAATGAACGAAGTGATTGAAACATCTCGAGAGTAGTTGTTCGCGCGTGCCGTTAAAACCGCGAAACGGCAGACGGCGATTTTCTTTCGCCGTACGTGTACGCGTTACGCCCGTCAATCGACCACCACCTGTTCCCGCCGGAAAAGACACGTGCCGTCGCGTATTCGCGATAAACAGCGGTCGACGCACCCGACGCGACCAGTTCGTCGGCGTTTTTTTGGTGCAACGGGAACGGCGGGAAGAAAGTCGTTTCGGTCGTCGTGCGCACTCGTGCGTGTAGTGTACCACGCACGTACCATCACCTGCCTACGACAACAGCGTGCGGAATTACTGGTTTTGTTCTGTTCGCGTTAACGTTTGCGGCCGACCCGACACAGTCGCCGTCACCGGTTCGACCTGGTTATCGTTACGTTGCATTTTACATACACCGTAATTACATTGTCTTGTTCTGTTGCTGTAGTCGTTTATTAAATTTCGATCCGCCAAAAGTCTCGAGCCCCGTACGGAAACCCGCCGACACTCCGGGAGACTTTGTTCGACCGGAATCCCGTGAACGAATTTGAATAGAATATTTGATAAACAAAATATACATTGCATCGCGGACGCGTGAATTCAATTGTTATTATTGCACGATACGATTAGTTGGCGCCGTTTAAACAAGTCTTTTCGCAACAGTTCGTAGTTATAGCCGAAATATATCTAACAATATTTTTGCATAGTTATGTGTTATATTATTACAGCTTATAGGATATAATGTGATCTATATAGTATACACACATATATATATAAATATATTATGCATACACTTATAATATGTAGTACATGTCTACACGCAATGACGTAAATGAATCATTCTGTAGGTATAGGTCATTTTGATTTATATTTTTTTGCAGTAGTATATATTTTATTATAATTTTTTGATGAAAAGCACTATTAAAATAATGTAAAAAAAAAATGTTTTAATATATGTCAATATATATTTATTATAATATTGCTTATTAATGTTTATAACATTATTCAAAATTTAAATTAAAAAAATATACTAGTCAGATGATTGGTGTATTTGATTACGATGTAGGTGCTTTAAAATAATAGAATCACATGAATATTATATATAGATAATTGAGATATATATCGAGTTGTTTTTGATTTGTAATAATTGTCAACTAGATATCCGTGTTTTATAACTTAATCATATACTTTCAATTAAATTTAGATTTTTTCTTCAACCTGTGTATTCATATTTTTGAGTTTATCCAATTGATGTTTAAAAATTTCCAAGTAATAAGAACCGCATCACCGTTTACATTTCAAATTGGCATACAAATTACATTATTTTTAATTGTTCAAATCTGTATTTGGATCGGACAGTTTTTTTATCTCTTATTATTTTCAAACGTTTTGATGGTGAAATCGTTAAGCATGAAACATGTTACTTAACAATTTACTTCATGAAGTTATTTCTGTATCATTTCGTCTAATAAATTACTTTGGACATTTTTATTTCTTTTATTTTTAAATTAGCTTGTGCACTTAATATTTCAATTATATTTTTTATTGACGTTATTTTATGTATTTTAGTTGAATTATTAAACAATGTTTAAATGTGAAAAATGAAATTATGATGTATTGTGATTTTTTTAACGTATATTCATTAAGAATTAAATCATTTGACTAGTTTTGGAGACCTTGTTTATTTTAATAGTCACTGTTATAATATCAATGTATATTTTTAACAGTTATTCATTTCTTGTTAATTTCTCTTGAGAAATAATCGAAGGTTATTGTTGGTCTAAATAGTCAATTAATTTTGTTTTTATTATCAGCAATACCAAACTGTTGGTTTATTTCATTGAAACAGATAAAAGTGGAAGGTAAATATTTAATTTTTATGGATATCTTATGAACATTTCTGATTGTGCTTATACAAACGTTACATTAAAATAATACCTAAAAACGTTGATGTTATTTATCATTTTGTTTTTTTATATTAGTATTTTTAATTGAATAGAGTGGTAGATATATCTGTATTTTATATTGTGTACAGTATAATTATAAGTTAAATCACTTTATATATATATGTTTATGAGTGTGTGTGTAATATAAAAGTTAATATATATAATATTTTACATGTTCTACCAATAAGATGTTCTTAAATGGTGAGAAATTCGACACAGATGGTATTCGAAGCAGGTTCTTTAAGTGGGGTTTTTTAGTTCGTTTAATTTCAAATACTTATAATTTTAATACACGGTTAAATTGTACTAATATACCTAACTATATATTGTATTCTAACTAATAAAAACAAAATTTAATTTCGGTTGTAAATTTTTTTTTGTATAAACACAGTTTAAATTAATATTTGTTAAATACATGTTATATTACGAGTATAGCGCATTGTATTACACATAAGTGATCTTTAACAATGATGGTACAAATAGGTAGTTTAAATTTAGTTAATTATATTTGTTTGAATTTAAAATCAAAACGTATTCATATTTTATTAAATTTATTCAAGTAATAATACGAAATAATTAGGTTTATACACTATTCACTTATGTATATTGTTATATACTGTTTTGATTAAACATAATATTTATTTTATTTATTTATTCATAATATTTGAAATTGCGTAGTATTGAAATTAATATTAATACTAGGAATTGTAAATAAAATCGTATTTTAAAACAATGCATTGTAAATTTATATTATTATGGGTTTAAAATGTATTAAATCACGTTTTTAGATTATTATGAATGATACTAAAGATTGTTGTTGACGTGACATTTTTGTAATAACAACGTGTGTTCATTTACTATAGGTATTTAAAATAATAATAAACGTGTCTAATATAATAGATTAAAAAAATTTTAATTTTTGATTTAATATTCTAAAACTATTTTAAAACACCTTTAAAGGACAAACAAAAATATATTTACTATTCAATTTGATATTTTAATGTATTGTGGATATAATATATTAATATATTATGGATAAAATATAATTTATATTTTTGAGTCTTAATAAATTGAAAAATACTAGTTTAAATATATAGATTTATTTAAAAATGTTCTTAGCAAGAGCAAATTTACTATTTCGCAGTAAGTATATGTATAATGTTTATTTAAAGTAGGCAAGATCTTTTTTAATAATGCCGTTGAGATATTTCCGAGGACTTATCTCAAGATGACCTTGTTAAATCTGCATAGTTTATGTATGTTGAATATATATTATACATACTTAACTATATTGTTTTCAGTTACGCGTAGCGTAACGGCATCTCGTGAAAGATTTATAGGTCAATATATTATTAGTATGGTTTGGTTTGGTTTGGACCAGTGTTGTCTTATAACTAGTTTTATATAGAGGGAAAAGTAACGGAAAATTTAAACTTGTTTTTAAAAGAAAAAATACCTGTTGTATGACTATAGGATATATGGACCAGATTAAATTCATGATTTAACTATTATAATAATACTAATGTATGACGAAGACAGTTTTTTAATAATTATTTTTGTCATTCCGATAAATGTGTCACACCATTGTGTTGTTTAATTAACTACCCATTCCTTGACAAATATTTTGAGTCTGGTTATGACCTTTAAATTTAAATTTATCTGTTATTATAGCAATAATATATATATATATAGACTGTAACAAGTAATAAAAATAATCTAGGTTAAGTAGTTAACGTTCTCGCGTTTGACATTTTTGATTAATCTTCTGAAATCTCGAATTTGTTCTACAATTTTTTTTTAATGATGGAATTTTATATTTTAACATGTAAAATTATTTAGCCCCATATTTTATTTCTAGAAGTTAATTTATGATTAGAATAATAGAATTTGCTTTTTGTACAGGATTATTTTTTAGATTTTTAAACTATACACTACCATTAATCATAGTGATTGAAAAATTTTAAGGGTTAATATTTATAAGACAAAACCATTTTTGTATTTATTTATGTAGAATGTAGATACGTATTATTTAAGCTACAAACTTAGCTTTATAATATACACACTTAATGAAAATCTTAAGCAAAATACGAATTGTTGATAATTTAAAATACTTTTTTTAGATGAGTTAATAATTTTGGATAATATTTGTGATAGTAATGCGAAATTATAATTTTTAATATTGTTATAGTGAATATAACTAATATCGAATTAAATAATTTCGTGTAACTTACATTAAGCCTTCAGGTGGTATAGTGTGTCATGGATTTTAGCTCACTACCATAACCAGTTTAATCGATTGAATCTTTGAATATAACTTAGAAATGACTCATAAAATATGCGATAAATATTTATACTAATTATTATAGAATATTATTCGCAAAAATGTTTTAATTATAGTCCATTTTCTTTATCAATGGCTAATATAGTAATATAATTTAATTAGGTTAATCTTAATTGATACGGATTAAAAAATATTATTAATTTCTTATTGATGTGTACGGGTGATGGTGATTTCACGTGAATAGAACGAAAATATATAACGAACGTTTGAAGTGTTATGTTGGTATAGCTTTATGTTGCTATGTTCAATTATGTATTATTTTTATAATCAATAAATAATGTAAATAATTGAACAGTTATACATATTAAATGTAAATTATTACTTATACAACTGTATATGTCCTTCCGATCTTCTAGAAATGCCTAAAAATGATTTTCATTTTATCCCCTGTTTCTTGCCAATTCCCTGATCTGCCCCGTCTCCTGATTCCGTGCAAATTGATGTTTACACATAACGCTGCAAATACTAATTTGACTCACCTATTTTATTTTTGCATAATTTATTGATTATTTTAAACATATTGCTGTGGTGCTGGTTGCATTAATTAAACGTAGCGGCGTCTATTAAAGTTGACATTTTTTAAATATAAAAGTTGTTGTACGATGACCATCGGCAAGCAAGGTCTATAGTATTTAATATATTGATTTTTTTATTGTTTGGTTGCAATACATACGTTAATGTTTGAGTATTTTTACTTGATTACAAGTTTAATTTACACTAAGTATATGATGTAGGTATGTATAGTGAATGTATGAGTATATGATGGATCGTATTACTTACATTGTACTTTACATAAGTGTTGTTTATTTATGTTTTGGAAAAATTGTTTTATTTGTATTCATTGACCTCGTTATAGCGGTTTAGGATTTAAAATAACTAGTATACTTACTCGTTTCCAATAATTCAACTAATTTATAGTTCCAAATTTAGTGATTTTTAATGTAAATATCTCAATATTTAGATATTCTTGATTTATTTTCTACATGTTTACTCGGCAAATTAACCATTATCGTGTTTTTGTTATTACAGGAATATGACGGTGTTTTGGCTTCACGGCGAAGAGCTGATGTTTGGTGGTAATGGCGTACACCCTGTTCAACAAAGAATACCGCAGATGAAAATGATGAAAGTTCACATACCGTTTACATTTAAACTACACGAGACTTCTAATTCTTCTTATTCAGGTAAATACATATTGTGTATTTTATTTGTAATTTAACAAAATGTGTAGTTATTACGTGCTCAAAATACATATATTTTCTCAATTAAAATATGTTGGTGATTTACATTTAAACGTTTAATTACGTTTTGTTAAAAATGAATTAAACATACACGAAAATCGATTTTACTACAAATATTTATGTCAACATTAATTTAAATAGTGAAATGCTTGTAATTAATTTATGGTTAATACTTAAATAAATATTTTTGTAAGTAAATTAAAAACTGATAATATACGTTAATATATTTAATTGACTAAACCTTTTATCGTTAACTTTATCAAAACAATTTTTCACGCCAAATATGTTTTTCGAATTATCCAGTGTATCAGCTAATTAATTTAGATTTTAAATATTTTCTCAGAACTCGTTGATATTATTTTTAAGAATGAATTACGTACAGGAAAAAACCAGTTTTATACAATTCAGTATGATTCCTATGTTTTACTTTACAAAAACAATTACATAACACGTTAACAATTTTCGTCGGAAACAACTATTACATCGGTTATATGAAGGATGGTGTTTACGTTCATTGCTTACGCATGAATACACATATATTGACTGGATTTTTTTTGTCTTAATTAATCAGAGTTCTTGAAAATCATTTATAATGTTTGTATTACAATATTTTTCTGATTTGATATGTTTTCTGCGGCTATAACATAATGTTGGACTTTAGCGAATGAATTATTTATTTCTATTGCAAGAATGAGTCCCGGGCATAACGTTTCTGACTATTTATGGTGAGAAATCTAATTCTTGAGTAGTGATGATAAATGAAAAAAAAAATTTGTCATTACGAAACTAATACTCCAAAGGTACTTGTTGACCCTCACGATGTAAATATGGAATTATACAAAATTATACATATCCTGAAATATTGCTCATCCTTGACTTTTAATCATATAAATTTATTCTAAGATACTCTATTTTTGTTAAATATTACCTAGTAATAATATATTCTTTACTTAATCATAATTATGCCTCGTTGATTATTAATTATAAACAAACAATTCAAAAAGTCATATATGTATATGCCGTGGAAAGTTTTTAAAGAACAAGGATACAAGCATAATATTATATTTAACTATAATTTTAAATTTTAATTCTATACAATTTAAATTAAATTTAGATGATATTATATCATTTATAAGTCAGTTGTTTATAATATTTGTGGTGAAATTCGATTCGATCTTTAGTTTGCTAATATAAAATACTGGGAACAATATTTTGATATTATTTTCAGTGATAAATGATACTTCAAATAAATTCATTTTAAGTGATATCTTACCGGTTTATAATGATAATAATTCATAATATATATAAAAATGATAATACGATTATCATTTGTTATGACTTTAGTACCCATACGTAATGTTTTGAACTACTTTGACGACGTGGATAGTTTGTTATTGTAAAGCCCACTCCATAGTGGTTCAAAATACGATTTTACTGTGAATATTTATTTATTAGTTATCAGAGATATAAAATAACGACCGTATTTTTTAATTGTTATTGGTAATTAATATTTGTATAAATACTTAGTTGCATTATTAATTATTATAGTATGTAATTATATTATTTTTAATAATTGAATTGCTTTAACAAGAATTTAAATAGGTATGCCATTTCTTTATAAACATTATTTATTCAGGAATTTTTTACTTTCGAGGTCTTCATGCGAAACTAGTTTGTGTTGATAAAAAGCTGGGTTTTGGGTTTCCCAAAGATAAATCGTTTTATAGTATACAAAAGAAATATAATATTGTCCTTGGGGAAATGATACTTCTTCATAATTCTTATTCATGTTTTAATATTTCAATTCTTTTATAAAATGTCGAAAATTATGTTTGTATATTTTTATGTGCTAAAATTAATAAATATTTGTTTACGTTTGCCAATTTAATTGTTTTCGATAGAATTCTATGTCTTCATCAAACGTTATTAGAGTGCCAATTCGTGTACTGAAATAGACAATTGTATTTAACCACGTGATTATAGACACAAAGTCATGCATTTTATCCAACGCTATTTATATAAATTATTTTTGTTTATTCTATTCATTGGCTAATGATGTTTAATTTATTTTACATATTATATAAATAACCTAAAATATCGAAATGATTTTTAATTAATTAATCGCTAGGATTATAAGATATTATTATATTTTTTTATTTTAAATTACTTGCAATTTTAATATATAATCATTTGTTACTTTAACAATAATTTATATTTGTCTATGAACTGTTATGTTTATTGTCAAATTTACATTCAAGTTTATTATTAGTGAAATTAATAGCTTGCATAGCTCCTTCTGAGTGGAAATTAAAAAATATGATAATGTAAAAAAATTGTCGATCCAATACAGGTATTTTATTGTACATAACGACAGATAAACGCTTCCGAGACTTTATTATTGTGTTAGTGCAATGCGATAAAAAGAAACCGGTTCACGATTGTTAATTGCACCCTGACCTGTCCATCTTCAAGAAATATTATGTTAGTTTCACTAAATTTGATCCTAATATATAATTTTCAATATATTTATAGAAAACTGGTAACACTCATGCACGTGTTGTTTATAATTTGTCGGTAATGTAATAATTGTGTAAATTGGCAATTAGTCCGAATAATTAACTGAATCTAAAATTGTTTAAAAACTTAAATACATATTTTTTTAATGCAAAATGGTAATTGGGTTTTAAATTCTTCTTCTTCTTCTTCTTCTTCTTCTCCCTCCTCGTCTCTATCCCAGCTATTTAGGGTCGACCACCTTTGTCCTAAACTTCCACTTAACATAATCTCACACATCATCTACGTGCTCACCAACAGTTCTCATATCACACTCAATCGCATCCAACCATTTCTTCTTCGGTCTTCCTCTTCCCCTTCTTTCTTCAACGTTAATTTTCATAACCGTTCTTATAGCTTCCGAATTTTCTCTTCTCATACCATGACTAAACCATCTAAGTCTATTCTCTATTTGGATTTTAAATTATTATTTTAGAAAAAATAATAGGGTTATTATTTTAAATAATTGATAAATATTTTTTTGTTAGTAAAGTAAAGATTGATCAAATGGGTGTACCTATAAATAAAAAATGTAGTTATTGTAATAACATTCGATATATCTTCTATTTACGAATCATTTGGCGAACATAATCATTTTAGTATTAATACTTAGCAAAAAATTGAAAACTATAAAATAGTATTACAATAAATTTGTATAGTTGAGTGAAATCATTATTTATGAATACGTGTAACCGTGTCATCGGTTTAAAAACATAGAAGCTTCTTAAATATGTATATGTCATTGGTCCTTTAATAATGCTATTATTAGTTGTATTTCCTTGGACTTCATATTATTGATAATTTACGTATGAACGAATTCTACCAATATCAATATAGAAATAGTTGTTCGTGTACATAAAAAAAAAACTATATTATTTGAATGGTTTTGTCAAAATTTAACAAAATTTAAGGAATTAATAATAAATTTATTGACATATTTCTTATCTTTATAATGATGTAACTGATTAATTGCAATTTGAGAATTTAAATTTAACTATTAAGATATCAGTACTTATACAAATATGAAACATGTGATTATTTAATATTTTTTTCACTCAAGTTCGATTTACAAACAAGTTGACAATACTCAAAATGCTTTTCATATTAATTTGCGATGCTGGTATTAAAAAATATTTATAAATTTAGTATAAATTGAAAAACCCACATAGAAAAGAATATGTAATATATGAAAATATGTAAGAATATGTATTATATAAATTGAAAACTGGTCCCTCGGACATTCACTACGAAACCTGAATTGGGAGTGATCAAACAACTGAAAAAAGAAAGTTAAAAGAAAGTGGTTTTCGTTAATGCTATACATTTATACTATCGAGCTATAAATATGTGTTACGTTGCAACTGATCCTGTACAAACCTGACCATTTCAATTTTAGAAAGTGTATATGACAGAATCAAAAATCCGGGTTTATTATATTTAAATACTGATTACACTTTTTCTTTCTAATATAAATATTTTATTATTAATTATATATTTTATTCTTAGTTGTGTCATTACATACAAATACGTGTAGTTAATAACACATTGTCTTTGAAACTTTTTTTTTTAAAATTATTTTTGAAAATTCGTTTTTAGTAATAAGAAAGTTAGCAACTGTTTACTTAAAGCTAATTGATCGTAAATATATGTTTGTCTTTTAATTGTTAATCAAATTATTTTTTAAATTTTATTTTACTATTTGATAATTCTGATAAAAATAACGCGAGTTCATATTCAAAAATGATCATCTTATAAATTGTAAAATATCAATTGAATTTGTACCTGATAATAGACGTGATTAACTATCTAGAAGGAAATGCAAAACTAATACACTTATGATTAATAGGTATTTATATAAATTTGATACTAAATTATTGTAAATAAAGAATAAGGATTAAAGTCGAATTAAGTTTATAATGAAAAACAAAAGTATTTTATTGTATATTATATAATTTGAATTTCTAAAGGAAATACAATTACTGATGTAAATTTTAGGGATTAAATATTATGAATTAAATACAAATGATATTATCATTATTATTATTATTATTATTATTTTTATTTTTTTATGTTAAAATCTTTAACTGAAATTAGGTTTTTAAATTTGAATTCACACTGATCGTATATTTAAAATGTACAGTTACATTAACTACATTTATTTATTGCAAAATAAGCATATATTAGGTAGATAATTTCCTTCCTACTTTGAAACATTTTATTACAAAAACAAATACATACATATTATACACGCGTTCTTCTCTGTTTATATTCTCGTTAATCTATTCGATAGGATGTGAACGGTCGTTGTGTTTTTAATGCTTGAATTGAATACGTGCATTCAACGATTGTGTTCAAATCTAATACTTAATCACTATTTTGTTGACCAATAGCTTGTATAACAATTACTATTCATAATTAATGTAACTATGTTAGTTCACTAAAAAAATATTTTGTTTTAACACATAATTGTATCGTAATTTTTTTTACATAATGAATGAAAACCTACGTTATTAATATTTTATTGAAAATCGCTTTTATTCGTCATGTTTTATATCGAACGTTTCTATTTATACTTATTCATTATTTATGTTTCACCAAAGGTGTTATTTGTATACAGCAGTGTGATTCAAAACGTTCTTTTGAATAACGATTTTATGATTAAATGAATCATACGCATTTCGCTTTGAAATAATAATATTGATTATGCAAATAAATGTGTTGTATTTTTGCATGTTCAATATGTAAATAAAAATGTATTTAAAAGTATTGATACACGAAATTTATTATTGCGTATGTTATAGTTCACTGACTTATGTTGGGTTGTTATTTTATTAGATATAATTATAATATAATATATGCAACTACATTAAATGTACTTTATAATAAAAATTATAATATTTGAAGACGCTTTTAAATCATTCGAAAACTAATGGACTGCTAATCAATACGTTTAAAATAAACAATGAGCGTTTAAGTATCTATTCACTTGTGTCATAATTAAAATATTAAGCATTAAACATTATTATTCACAAAAATATAGAAACATTTTACAATATTATACAGAAATGTTAGTATTGTTGGTGTTTATTTTCTTCTTCTTTTTCTTCTTCTTTGGCTTTTTACAGGCCTTTAGGCCCATTGCCGCAACAACATACAGCCTCCATTCTTCCCTGTCTTTTGCAGTTTCTTTTACGCTCTTTACTCCCAATATCTTTAGATCTTCCTTTATTCTGTCTGTCCATCTTTATCTGGGTCGTCCTCTGGGTCTCTTTGTGTTTGGTTTCCACGATTTTATTTGTCCAATTAGTCCTTCTGATCTCCATACATGCCAGCCCAACTTATTCGCGTACTTTTCAATGTTCCAACAATGTTAGGTTCATTATATAGTTCTTCCAAATCTTTGTTACTTCGTTCTTCATATTCTCTTTCAATGTTTCTTTTTGGGCCGAATATTTTCCTCAATATCCTTCTCTCAAACATTTCTAACTTTTTTCATCTAATTTTGTTGTGGCCCAAGTACTGCTTGCACACAGAGCTTACTGGTTTGACTAATACTTTATATAATGTTACTTTTGATTTTCTTGATAATAATCTTAATTTGAATAATGACATGAACCCATAGTAACACTTGTTTGCTACGATGAGCAAATTTGTAGTCATTCACTTTTAAAAAATCTGTTCTATGATTTTGTCTAGATATTATCATATATTTAGTCTTTGTTTCATTGTTTTTCAGGCCAATTTTTTCCCCTCCTTTAACAAGATATTTGCTGTGTTCTTTAGATCATTATCTGTTCCGGCTATTAAAACTAAATCGTCCTCGTAAGCTACTGCCTTACTTCTGTTTATTTTCCTTAACGAATTATAATGTAGTTGATTTTTTTTCAACTTTTCCGTCATATTTTTGAAAATGCGTTTGTGAAATATATAAAATCAACTTATTGTAAATATATTATACAAACTATTGTAGAATTGTAGAATAATATTTAACGATTCCCCAAGAGTCCAAGTACTGTTGTAATATTATGTGTGGTTAACCGAAAATAATCATTCTTATCTAACTCTGTAATAGTTTTCGAATTTTGATACAGTAATTTCATTTTTGACATTTGATTTTTAACGTAACTAGTTGGTAACAGTATAGAACATTCATATATACGTATATAGTATTGCAATTTATTATTGTACTCTTCCAAAAAAAGTACTATGTAGTAAATGTTAAAAAGTGTAAACCCACTACACCTTTTTCAAATTTGATGAATCCTCTCCCATGAAATTATTCTGGATACACTCTTGTTTATATACATATATATATATATATATACATGTGTGTGTGTGTGTGTGTGTGTGTGAGTGTTTGTATAGATTTTTGTACGTTGAAACAAACAAATCAATATGATAAAAAATTGAACGTGCATGGCTCGTAAACAGATTTAATTGATACAATAAATAATTATTTGAATTAACTTTCTTTTTTTCTCTCAGTAAAATATGAGTAAGCAATTGATATATTGTATGTAATAATTGTCTAACCATAACAGTTAAGTGTGTAGGTGTATTGTGTATGTATACTTGTTTAAAAGAAAGGGGTTTTTTTATAACGTGGTCGTGTGAATACAGACGCACTTACGTAAAACTATAAAAGATTATAGAAAGTTTAACAGACCGGTTCTCAAATGCACAATGTTGGACAATGCCGTAATAGTGGAAAGAAAGTAAAATTATAATAATATTACCGAATACTGAAATAACAGTGAAAATATAATGCTCAATGTTTTATTAACGCGAAGTTCACAGTATTATCCATTCCAATTGCCGATCCCTCGATTTTCTTCCTATTTTTGGTCAGCCACTCCTGGATCCGTAATCTCCGTTCAAACAATTCTACTTAGTCTTTTTTCCACGTGTATCATTGTACTCTTAATTTATTTTTGAGATTTAATTAACCAGAAGATCCGACAGCAAAACATTAAATTTGATTTAAATACTCTCTTGTCATCACGTTGACTTAATAAAAAATGTCCATGACCATATCGATATTTCCAAGTGATAATTTAACGAGTTGATTAATAAGTGTGCAATTAATAATAATTAAAAGTTGAAATTGATATTATAAAACGTCTGACTTGCTGGAAAAATTAAAAATAAAAATAATATTTTTCAATAGTGGGTGTATATATATATTTGTATTTTTTTTTGTAAGATCACGCGACCTTGAAATCTTTGAAGTCTTTATTGTTCAGCGGTCATTGTGTGCGTACGACATTCACTGTTCGGAACAACTCTAATAAAAAGTCAACACTCATCGAAATTTGAAGGGCGTGAGTTGTGTACATAATGGTCCGGGTTCTCTGTTCCAATATAGTCTCGCATATGTTTGCGTTCGTCAGAGTATAATTTATAATAACAAACAATATATATATATATACACATTCGTTTATAATAAATATTGAATAATGACCGTTCGTGTTTACGTCCGTTCGGAGCGATGAGAGCAATCAAAACGAATCGTTTTCGAAAAACGCGTGTAATGGACCGACGGACAATTGTACGACGCCCGCACAACGCGTGTTTTACGTTGTACGAGACATCGAACGACGTGTAAAACGCGTGTGTGATATTCGAGTGTTGAATTTGTCACGGGGCGTCGCGAGTTCTGGCGCGTTGTATTCCGCGAGTGTGCTGTCGTTATTGTTTTTCTTGAAAAAACGTTGCCACTCGGTCGAGCGTCTCGTTGTCGGCGGTAGGAAGAGAGAACCCGTCCCTCTCTCCGTCTGCCGATCGCTTTTTTACATCGTCCCGAGTCGGTTAGGTCCCGGACGACGACGACGACGACGACGACGGGTGGGGGCGATATATCGTACCAGCCGACGATGACGTAGGTGCGCCACACGCGTTAACGGACGGACGCTCGCTCGCTCGGCGTAACGATACTCGCGGTGAGACGGACTTTTGTGAGCGAAGTGGGCGGGGTCGGCACGATGACTCTCCGAAGGTTATGACATGACGACACGTCCCGGGTTAGGTTAATTATAATTACTCGCATACGCTTTACGGTACGGTTCTCCGTCAAGGTTTCGCGAACGGAATGAAATAAACAATAACGACGTATTATAATATATACGAACGCCTACTATTTAAAAAAAAAAAAAACACGCACGCCGATACGTTCTCGCGTAGTATGCGCTTTGTCGTGTTGGAACGTCTCTTAGGGCGGCCGTTTTCGTGCACACCTCCGGGACCCCGTATAACCGAATACGCGTTCCGAAAATCGTTTGCGCGTAACGTCGTACACGTGTTGGTTGACGTGACCATGCGGCCGGATAGTAGATATTCTCCGCCGTCTCACCCCGTACGCGTTCGTTTGTCGATCGTCCGCGCGTACGAACGGTTTTGTCCGGTTTTATCCGGTTCGATACCGGGACGGGGAAATCGACGACGGCGTTTGGTCATCTAGTCTTATTTTTTTGTTTGTTTGCCGCTCCGACTCGTAAACTGCCTCCGTTGTCCGTGTACGGTGTCCGTGAGAATCGCCACGTCAACGCGAACACGCACATTAAATACACGTGTCGGCGGAACGGTTTGGCGGCGTTCCGAATTTCCCGAGCGGGGGGCGGTCACCGCGTGTTCGCGCGTCGGCGTACGAGTTCACACCGTTCGTTTGTTACAGTCCATCACCGTCACGGGATCCCATCAACTGGTTACGCGTGCCACTACGTACGTTTTCTGCCAATGTTTTCAGATTTATCCACGTGTATATTTTTGGGCTGAATCATCAGTATATCTATCGGTATAGTTACAACATTCGACAAGGTAACTACGCTCTGAGGATGGATTCTGAAATGAGTCCGAAACGTCAGCCCAAAAATATACACGTGGACAAATCTGAAAACATTGGCAGAAAATTAACAATCCATGAAAGCTTCAACACATTCACTACGTACGTTGTTTCGTTCGTAATCGAATAAAACAACATGCGTGTACTACGTGTTTTAACCCCATGAAAACACACGCTTCGCAGCCAGTCACACGAAGTGTTGTTTCCTCTTGCCGCCTATACTCGTACGTATGTGTACGCGTTTCGTATGTGTTTAAATACTGTCGTCGAATTCGAAAAATAATACTACACGCGTTGTACCGCGGTATCTGCGAGAAGTTCTATGCTACTTAACTCTTCGGAGACATCGTAATATTCGATCGATTCGATTATGGTAAAGCGTTGTCGTGACCTCGTATCTGTGCGCAATACGCCTATAAACGCAATCAATTGTTAAATTTACCGTGACGAAAAATTCCTTTTGAAGAAAACATTCAGCCGAAGGCGATGATTTTTTTTCCATCCGCGTATACGTCCGTATAACACTGTAGTATAATACAAAGAACGTGCAGCATCCTTGTGAGTCGTCGAGAATCACAAAACAAAAATAAACCATAATAATAAATACGTACGTCTTTATCGCGCGATATGTATGTACGTGTATACGTGTACCGGTGTTCCAGTAAAATCATACCCCCGGATAATCTTACCGGGGGGGGGTAAGATTTTCCTAGGATAATTGTACCCCCGGTATGATTTTCCTAGGATTATCTTACCCCCCTAGGGGGGTAAGATTTTCCTAGTATAATTGTACCCCCGGTATGATTTTCCTAGGATTATCTTACCCCCCTAGGGGGGTAAGATTTTCCTAGTATAATTATACCCCCGGTAAGATTTTCCTAGGTAAATTTTACCTCCAATAATATTTTCTTATGATTATTTTTCCCCTTAGTCAGACAAACTTTTCATAAAATAATTTAACTCCAATAAGACTTTTCATGATTATTTTTTGGTTGAGATGTTATAATAAAACAAAATAATTATATTTTGACAAAATTTAAATCTATTTGCTTGTATCATTTAAATTTACCTATTATATAATATTTTAAGTTGTTTTGTGTGTATCTGTGTACATATACAATTGATTTTTTAATGAATTTAAAAATATATATATTGGAGTGAATTCTCAAATTTACTACAGTTAATTTATTAAAAATGTACCTAATTTATCAATAGTTAATTTAAAAACTTTTTAAAATATAAACTATTTAGGTGTGATTATTGTCAAAGCTGGGCATTAATGAGTTTAAAGTTAAAATTAAGTTACTTAACGCATTACTTTTGTTCAAATTAATGTTTAACTATATAAGTTACATTTTATTTTTATATATTTTCATTTTTCTTGAAGCGTTTTGTTATATTACATACAAATTAAAACATTAAGTAATTAATTTAACTTAAAAAGCAAACAATATTTTCATTATAATGATATTAATTTCCTATTATTACTTAAAATATCTGCGAATTAAAATTTATTTAGTTATGTGTTTTAAATACAAATTATATATATAATATAATTATGCTAGGTAGAACAAGTTAGTGACATTTGAATAATTTCTTTTTTTTTTCTAAAACTCTTATGAAATTTTCAAATTGAAAATATGCTATGAATTTTAATAAAAATTTGTTCACAGGGAAAATTTGTGTTTCACTATAAATCCAAAATTGTTTATTATAAATTATGTTTAACATTATATTAATATAACATCACCCCACTGTTTAATAAATTTATCGGATGTATCTTAGGATTATTTTACCGGGGGGGTAAGATTATCCTAGGATAATTTTACCTCCCCGGTAAAATAGTCCTAGGATAATCTTACCCCCCTTGTTTAATACATTTACGGGAGGTAAGATTATCCTAGTGTATTATACATAATATATTACCTAAACGGTAATGTTTTTTTAGGATTATCATACACCTTGTAGTAAAAATAAAGTCTAAGAATATTTTCACACCAGGTGTCACTGGAAATTTATACCTTCCGTACATTATTACCGTTGGGGAGGGGGAGGTTATAAAATAAAATATTATTTTATTAGTTTTTATTTTATTATTATTATTATTTTTTTTTTATTTGCGCCCAAAGACATGAGGCATTTAATTTGGTTTTTAATATTATTAATAAACATATAATAGAAGTTCTGTTTATAATTAATTTTTGTTTATTTTTCTGAATTACTGTATAAATTATCGTGATAGGTAACAATTGTTAAAAAAATAGATGTTATGCAATTATGTGTGAACTGTAAAAGGTAAGCAGTAGTGTTTCCATAGAGAATACTATGTATATAATATATATACTCAAAATTATGTTTAGAAATCATCGATATAATTTGTACATCCTTGAGCAACAAAATTATACTATTATAAAAATTTTATATATGGTATTAAAATCTTCAAAATAATTGTATAAATTATAGGATTAAACTCTTGCTTTTTGATTCACTAAAAAAAAAAAAAAAAATAAAAATTTGGAAAATATATTTTATATTTACACCACCGTAAAAATAATTTCGTAGTTAGATTAAAATTTTTAATTTCTCCATCTTTTTTAATCTCACTTTATAAAATCCTTTGTTTTGGAAAAAAATTCCAGAATATCAAAAAACTTCGAATACATTTTTATTTGTGTACTTTGTGAATTTAATGAATATTATATATAGTAGAAACGGTTTGGTTTTTTATTTGCATTATTTAATAATATTATTATTTATTAATGATAACTGATATTGTAACAACTTTGCCGTGCTTTTTTCCTATAAAAAAAAAAAAAAAAACGATGAAAGCAGTTTAAAGACTCTGTTTTTCAACGAGTTAGTATACCATCAAAAATATTGATGAAAACATCACTGAACGTAAGTTATAAGAATGCAACTTAAAATATTAGGCGAGTAAGATTTAAGAGCAGAAAGGAACGTGTATAATAAATATACAACTATACAAATCAATAAAAAACTTGATAAACTGGTTTTAAAATTAACCTAGTAAAATTTAGCAAAGGAATAGTAATCTTAAGTAAGTTAGTTATCTTAGGAAAATTTTACCCCTCTGTGGGAGTAAGATAATCCTAGGAAAATGTTACCGGGGGTAAGATTTTCCTAGGAAAATCATACCGGGGGTACAATTATACTAGGAAAATCTTACCCCCCTAGGGGGGTAAGATAATCCTAGGAAAATCATACCGGGGGTACAATTATCCTAGGAAAATCTTACCCCCCCGGTAAGATTATACGGGAGGTAAGATTATCCTGTTACACCGGCTTCAGCATTACGGCAGATTATAAGTGTAGTTAGTTATAGGTAATGGGGGAAAAAAAAGAATACGTTACGCGAGCCGAACACGATTGATGGCGTGAATAGTTAAACACTGTTAACTACGGTTATTTGGAGATTTAATTTTTGTTTTCATCATTTGACGATAAGTAATAAATCAAAATTGCTTATGACTTGTATGACTAGAGCTTTGATTTGGATTTGTTTTAAGCGAAAACAATCTGAAAAATTGCAGACGTCGAAATACGAATAGGTGTATTATCCAGTCGAGCTCGGATTTTTTGTACAGAATTTTATTTATGTATATTTATATACCTATGGTGTATATCGAACGTACCGAATGTAGACGTGCATTTTTATATCAGATTCGGCAATGACGTCAAATAACAATAATAATATGTTTATGTATATATTGCACGATAAAATAAAAAAAGCGTTATTTAAAAATATATCGATTAAATTACGATCTGCAGTAGAACGGTATCATACGTATAATAACGTACGTACGTATATTACGTACGTATATACATTATACGCAAACAGGTAACAGACAGGTACAATGATTGTATATACCAGTATATATGTTTTATAAAAAACGCGTCAAACAATGCAAATATGAACTGCGGTCATAATTGTAGCCTCAAGACCAAGGTTTGACGTCAATCCGATCCTCTTTTAAATTATAATTTTTAAACATATACACTATGTAAATTTAACCATTCACGGATTTATAGAACTTTAAACATTCCGTACGTTGAGAATCTTTTATATTAAACTGCGTAACGTGTCTCACGATTTCTCATCAGATGACTTATATTATTATTATTATCACCACCATCATCATCATCATCGTCATCGTCATCATCATCATCATCATCATTATATCTCAGTATAACAATCTAATAATTATAATAGTAGAAAAATATTCGAAAACCGATTGTTCTTTGTACTTGGTATATCGCTAACGATTTCGATTATTGTTCTGTCGGTTTATTCGAAACTATAATGGCTCGTCGATGGCCATTTAACGACAAATTAGTCGAGTACGTCGTGCCGGAGTGTAGAGTAATATTATATCTATTATAAGGTCACCACAAGAGAAATTTGTTATTTTGACGATTTCAATCTATAATTTACGGATGACGTTCGAAAATGTCTTAAAACTTTCACATTAATCATTACTCCATCTGCGGTCGTTTATAAAATTCGAAACATTAGACAAATCATAAAAGTCTCGAACATAATTTTGATAACGGCCGGAAATAATATTACACAATAATTCAAAATTCTTTTCGTTACTCTCTCCCTTAAAAAAGAAAAAGAAAAAAAAAGGTGGCTACTTCACGATAGCAGAATTACATATGTATATGAGCAGAATATATCACTACGATATGAAAACCGCAATATAACTACACAAATCACGTGCGATCGAATACTTTTATTATTATTACGTGCGTTATTCTAGTTCGTGCGTCGCGCGATATATGAAAACACTTCACAAGAAAATTAAACTTATGGCGCGATTAATTATTATTAGTTTAAAAAATAATTAACACGTAATTATATTAAAAATAAACCGAGCCAAAACTACAGGTATCTGTAACTAGACAGACAAACATTGAATTCATTAAGGAATTGAAAATCCATTTTGATATTTAAATATGAATATGATTTTTCATATAGTGTTTTAGATTTTGACACTTACGTGAGAAATGTATGTGTTTTATGGATTTACTTTCTTCATGGTTATACCGCTTGTACTCAACTTTTTATTCTTTTGTACATAGTTCTAACTACTAGCCGAAACGTTTGTAATGATTAGAAAAGATATGTTCTGTTTTTTTTTATTATTATTCATAACTAATTTTATTTAATGAAAATGTCAATAAGAATTTAAACTAGATATTTAATTTTTACACAAAATGTTTCAAAGTAATCTTTAAAAAAATACCTTCGGAAATTGAAAATGAATTTCACGACTTATATCACGTAATTAATTATTTTTTTAGATTATTATTCTTAGATAATTTTTAATTGACAGAATTTTTTTTTTATAAATAACCATTATATAAAGTGAATGTATTGTATTAAAAATTTTACTTTCTTTTGCTATATAATTAGTTTGAATATAAATATTACTTTCGAAATGTTCTAAAAACATTATAAATGTTCTCTCTCTTTGAAAACGTCACTGTAGCCTGAGCTTATAATAGAAACGCGTGTGTTTACTGTCAGCGGATCATAACACGAATACAAAATTATTTATAAAAAAAATGTTTTTTGACGCTTGGCTAAAATCTAGATTAGATTTTTACGAAACGATTTTTGTAACGGATTTCGGATGTAACGCGTTGTATAACTGTATGAGGTGGTTTAGTAAATTATAAATTTGTAATATACTTATAGCTAATTGTATTTGTACGACAAAATTAAAAATATCAAATTTCTCGGGAAGACGACCGCGTGTGCAAGCAGCAGCAGCTCTGACTTTTCCCACTCCGTGTGTTTGGCTTTGAGAGAAAACATCTGCAATGACGGTGTTTTTTTTTTTTTTCGTCGACTGTTTTATTTCGGCACAGTAAATAAACATCACATACAAATGGACGAGAGTGCCGAGAACTCGAGTCCCCCGTACCTTTCGACGAAAATAATAAAGTGGTAATGGAATTTCAATATGTTAGCTCGCGTGACGGATCGCGTTCTGTTTACGCGCAATCGTTTGTTGTTTTCGATATCGCGTATTCGTGCGAATCGTAATATTCCTTTACAATTCTTCCAATGGTCTTGCTGCTGCCGGTTATGCAATTACAACCGTCGGAGTGTAGGCAAACTCCTGTTTTTGTCGTGTATCCCACTTTTAAGTTCGACATGCGATTTCCGCGACATGCTACGAAATGATCAACGTAAAGTAACCAATCAAGGAAAAACATAAACAATTCAAACACATTATTATTAACGTCATCGTCATCGTCATAGTGCGTACAGATTTTATATTTTATACTCGAAAATGTACGGACCGTATGGAGCAGCGCGTTTCTCAAACCGTTGGTCGCTAGTAGTTGTTTCAATTATAATAAAGGCTCTAAGAAATTGATGGGTTTTAAACATTTTTATGCTGCGAATGTAAAACCACGTGGATCGCGATAGATTTTCGGGAGAGAATTTGGGTCACGGTTCTAAAAAGATTGAGAACCACTGGTGTGGAGCATTAAATATAACATGTTATTATTGTCATTACCAAATTGTAATGAAAATACATTCTGTTTTATCACGTTACTCGTTAAATGCGTTTAGGACTCGAAATGAGATGATGTAATGTTTAACAATGTTCTGCAATTCCAAAGTCACAACTCACGGGCTAAATTGTTCGGTGATTATATTCATTGTAGTAATTGTTGTATCTAAATAATTGTATGTAATCTTACAGACGGTCTCGTTAATGAAATATGATAATAATAGGCTTACGTGAATCAAACAGTTTAAAAACATAGCCCATAATATGCAATTATTATAACGTGTATATGTAGTATTCTTCGCAATCTAAAACGCATCGATTAAAAACAATTGTAAATTGACGTCGACGGCGTGCATTTCATTTAACAATTTGAAAATCAGTTTCAATAGGGTTCAAATAGTTCGATTGTTTTACGTTAAAAAAAAAAAAAAACTGCGAACTGTCGGGTTTGTATTCTAATTTGTACATTCCTGTTAATTGTTATGTTTGTTCGAGGTTCTTGCGTTATGCACGTGGTAAATAATAGTCCCAATAAACGTGCCCTTGAAATTATTGTCGCGAAACTTATCGTAACTTATATATATATATATATATTTTTTTTTTTTATGTTTGTACTACCTATTAAGTGTATGATTAAACAGTAGTGACTAATGCGTTTCAAAGGTCGTAAATATTTAAAACATGTATTGTAATGGTTTATATTGAGCCTAAATTAGCAAAAATGAATTATGCACATTATTGGAAAGAATACTCGAATGTCTACAGTCGTAATTTTAGAGTTCAATAAGTTAACTGTATTCAAATACGATTCCGTTTTAATTTAAGCATTTTTTTTTTGTTTTTTTTTTTTGTGTAGTTTCTTTTATGTTTCAATCAAAATTACCTACGAATTATTTTATTAATAATACTAATGCGCGTGCGTTTATTTGTCTTTTGTTATCACAGATCTTCGTTGTACGATCTCAAGTCAAGTCCCGTATACATTACAAGCGTTTTGGGGAGTTTCCATCCGAGAACTTCACCATTTCTTATGGAAGGCGTGGAGTTCGTTCCAGACAGCCGTCAAAGACGAGTCGTTACTACGCGGGCACTATCAAAATTGCGGATTGACTTTACAGTATCCTTTTAATATTTTTGTCCGTTCAAATCGTATCTGCGTGGTGCGATCGAACGACCCAAGAACTGCATGCATAAACATTAGAAAATATTGCTCTATTTCGATGATTTTGTCACCGACGATAATGTTTTAAATGCATTGAGTTTCCTTAACCGCGATAACCTTTAGCGAAACGAGTCACACGGAAAAGACCGTACAGATGTTTATGCCGGAGGGAAAATTAGATTTGGGCACGCCGCCTAGACACTGTTATCCTTTGGTTATATTTCTCATACGAGACACACCCGTCAACTCGACCTTACACCCGGACGAGACGGTTAGTTCGAACATTTGTATTTACGATCGACTCTAAATGAAATATTAACGTCTGCAGATTATATATTTCGGTGGGACGGTTTTTTTTTTTTATGCAGGTCGCGTTGGTGAACGTGGTACATATACGGGATAACGTGTGCACGTTACCGACCAATATTCTGGCGCAGTACTTGAAACAGGCGAACGGACAATTGTCATCGTTAAAAGTAAGCGCTGGAAGTAATAATATGTATACGACCCAACCTATCGTGTTGTTGTTTTGATGATAATATCCGTTTGAATAAATGTTTTCCTTGTACGGTCAGCAATTGTATTTGGCCACCGGTAACGCCCTCAGTTACCAAGACGACACTTCGAGCGACGACGCCTCGTCGCAAAAGGCTCTGGTCCTCGACAACGGCAGCGGCGCGTTGAGCTCCAGTCAGGAACAACTGTGCGTCGTGTGTCAGTACTACCCGTTGTCCCGGGCTCTGTTGCCATGCCGTCACACTTGCATATGCGCATCGTGTTTCGGAAAGTTGGAGACGTGTCCGATGTGCCGCAGTCCGATCAAAAGTTACTTTTGTGTGCGTACCGAAGATTATCTGGCCGATTGCGCGTTGGGCCTGGAGAAAACGAGCGCCTCGGCCAAACGACAGGCGGTCTCCCAATGGATCCAAAATGGTATTACAGACTTTCTCGGCCTACATTAGGCCCACGCCTTTACCACCCTATTATACCACCTCCACCCCTGTCAACGTTTCCCACCATCCTCTCATCACCCTTTTAAAAAAATAAAATTAAAAAAAATAAAAATAATAATAACAACAACAACCAAATGATATATAGCATTTAGGTTTTTCATTTTTTACACACACACACATACACACATACACACTCTCTCTTCTCATCAATATCGATTAATATTAATTTCCGCATCCTGTTTTTCCTCCAACTTAATTTTAAAAAGGGGGAAATCGTGAAATTGTATCATATACTATTTGGAATACATTACCCTGAATATACTATTGACCTTTTTAATACCTCTCTGCTCCCCCCCCCATCACCCATCACCCAGTAATGTTTTATATAAATCCGGGGTCTGTCTCACAATGTAAAATGTAATTATACATAACTGATGACACAGTCGTTTACTGTATGGCGATGTGAAATAACTCTACTTTGATTTTGGGAAATTCCGCTCGAAACAAATATAATAGTTGGTGGTGTAAAACGATTTACCCTGTATGTAATGAATATGTACACAGATGTGTAAAAGACCCTATATTTTTATAGTCTATACCCATAATCCTATTTTGTTATATTTTTAAAAACGCAAAACTTACGTACATGTTGTTATGTGAAATAATAAATATCATATTACTTTTTACAAATCGACCACAATAATTATCTTCTCTCCAGAAAACGTCTTATTCTTAGACTTATATATCACATAAAAGTTCCTTATATGTATATATGCACAACACCACTTTACAGAAAGATTTTTTGTTTTGTTTTTTTTTTTTATGTTTCAAAACGTTATGTATATGTACATTCAATTGTTTAAACATACAGTATATAAATTAACGATAATCTTCCATACATATACACCGTTTCGCAGCTGCTAAGTGTCAACGTGTGCTTTCACCGTTCGTTTGAAAAATTAACTTACCTTACTGTGCATATAACCGTAATGGTCTATCACATAACATGAATTAAATCGTTATTGTAATTATTAGTTATTATTATAATTGTGTGTGTATGTCTGGTACCTTGCCTCTCCACACACATAAACAAAAAAAAAAAAAAAACAAAAATAAAAGAATAATAATAATAATAAAAAAAAAATCACCTTGGTCGAATATTTCATTACTATTATTATTATTTATTGTATATATTAGATTTACATTATTATAATAAAATATGTATTATCTTTAAGAAATGTGTATTTGTTGTTACTATATCTACTCTTTTCCCTTGTCCAAGTGTATTACATATTAAATTATTATGGTCATCGTTGATTTTGTCATAATTAATATTCTATTATGTTTTTTATATTGGTATAGTATTTGTATAATTTTCAACGGATTGTTATTGTGTATATACGACGACGATACCTATAATACATGTTCGCAATAACCATTTATATATAAATTCTCATGTAGTTAAGTTTAAAATGTTTCTGTTTTACGTTTAGACTTTTAGGATTTACCCCGACTGTCTATATCGTCAAAGCAAATATTTTTTTTAAAAATAATAATAATTATTAATATTAATTATTTTTTTTTTATTTTAATAACCCATCGCATTCAACATGACGACTGAATAATCCTAAACTATATAAATGATTGAAAAACGCACGTTCATACATTTTGACATATTAATGTATGTTACGGTAAATGATGTGAAACCGTGGATAATGTTATTTAGCAAATATTAACGTTAATTACTAGTATTTGCTAGATAATCTCAAGTCTTTCGTAGATTTTTTTCACTTGTTCAGTAAGATCAATGTAATTAACAGAGTAGTTGACAAAAAATCATTATTATTTTCTCGTTTATTCATAGTAATTAATTAAATTTTTTCATTAAAAGTCTTACGCATAGTGTTTGTATCTAAGGTTATACACACAAAATTATACACAAAGGTGGTACTTGCACCATAATAATCGTCATATTTATTACACACTAACAACACAAATACTTTCTTGAGTCATCAGAAAACCTGATCCAATTAACAGTTTATGAATAATAAATAAACATTATCTGTCAAGCTATCTGTATTTGTTCAGTGTTCCTAATAAAGGTTTATTATAGTTAACACTTGAAGTGATTAAAATCGATAATCTCGTTCAGGAGTTATACATTAACCCATTTGATAAATAACATTAACTTTATCTAAATTGTTGGGATAAGAATTAGTATTAAAAATCATAATAACTTTATACTTTGTTTTTCATATTTAATCTCCTGTGTTCTAACACATTTTATCAGAATAAAATATTTAACGTGATGCAATATAATAATAATTGTAATAACGATAACAGTAAATATTGTTATTATCAACACTCCTCATTTCCTAAAGTAATTAACCATTAAATAACTTTATAATCCACTACAATGCCATTTATCGGAACATATATGTTATTATTAATAAATTCGCTTACATCAGTTGTATTATTATGGATCTACTACTATCGTTTTCATGTTCACTATCAAGGTGAATATATTGAAGATGAATATTTTATATGAAGTTTAAAGTACATTAATAATGTCATAAGTGGTCTAACGAATAAAATCTGAGATTTTATCTTTACGCATATAGGCGTGTGCATATTATTGCACACCGACACTTATGTGTTTGTGTATGTATGATATAATTGTCCAGAATTTGTTTAGGGTTAATAATATATAATATTCACTTGGTTGGTTAAAGAATGGCTATGTTTTACCGTGAACATCATTAAGATAATTTAAAATTTTTTTTTACCTATTTCAATTATCGTGAATAAGAAAATTAATTAAATTACATTTTTTCAATAAGAAACAAATAATTTTTGTCTTATGATTATCATTCATTACCCAAAGTCTAAACAGTGAATTACAATAAAATTGATGTTGGAATTGAAAATACGGGTGATGTATTTAGTAAAAATCAAAAAAAAAAAAGAATACATTTTATGTTTGGATTTAACAATGAAAATTAGTTAAGACAATGTCTTGGTGGTTTTTTCTGTTGTGTCCAAGAAATTTGCAAGATTAATATCATTTAATGACAATCCGTTCACGTCGTGTGTGGACAATGTGATTTGAACCTTGTTATATACATTGAACCATTCAGGGTGATGATTCATTTTTTCGCTTTTTAATGCCACTTGAGTCATGAATCCAAAGGCCTATAAATAATTACTTGATAAAATATACGTATAACAATGAATTTGAAACTAAACAAATTTGGTTTACTTACTTGAATAAAATCCGTAAACAAGTATTCTTTGTAAATAGCATCTCTATCTTTTACTAATCTCCATTGGTTAGAAAGTAAAGGCTGGAGTAATTCATCTCTCTGTGTTTTCGTCAATAAACTCGTCTAAAACAATTAGAATACATTAACGTATTATCTAAAATAATTTTTAAGAAAGTTCAACTGTAGAATTATTTATTTTCCTACACAAGGGAAAAAATGCAGTCGGCCAATGCTCCATCAATGCGTGTAATTTAAATTCGTGAGAATAATAATACACAGGGATTTCTACATTATTGTAATAATTAATCGTAAGTATACACTATACGCTCTCCCTCACTCCCAATGGTTTGTGTTTTATTTGAGAAATCAAGCAATTTAGTTATTTTATCATCTTAAGGGACTGCAGATGTATATTTGTTAAGGAGTACTACTGTATAGGCAATAGTATCGACTTCATACCAGTGTATGAAAAGTAAATGACCATTAGTATGAGTTTGACATTATTGATATCGGATATTCAATAAACACATTTCTTTAAATCACGCAATACTGTAATGTCCACCATTCTAAACATACCACTTACATAAACATTATAGATATTTATTATTACCTGCTGATATTTTTACGTAATTATTATTTTATAACATCCAACAATAATACAACAACGTTTTATTTTTAATTCAGTATATTTAATTATTTTTTTATCATAAAAACTTTTTTTTTAAATTTTAACTAAAAGGTAATTCATATATCACATTTTTAATTATTTCAAACATTAAAAATTATTAATATATTACATGTGTAAGGATGTAGAAAGAACAAATATTTTCTTCATAAATTTATTTTCCACCTGGAAAATAAAATGTAAGAAACTTAATATGTATATAAATTGCAAATTTTATAAACAAAGAAAAATTGTAATTTTATGTAAAAATCTTCAATTTCACCCAAATGTGAACTTTAAATGCTTAAAAATATCAAGTGTTTCGAAATATACTAGTATATTAAATGAATACTTACATTTTTTTCTTTAAATTTACGTATAGCATCAATATTTCCCTTTCTACTTTTTTTTTTAGATAAGTAAGGTCTTTTTTTCTTTCCATAACGCCAGTCTTTTTTATTTTCCATAATTTAAATCTTTAATATGACAGTTTAAAAGTAAGTAAAATTTCACCACACAAGTGTGTAGAGTGACAATAAATGAATTATTATTGTTGTGGTGTTTATTTATAGGTTTATATAGTCATTAGTAGATATATTTTAAATTAACTGATATGTGGTAATCTTCTTGAATCGTCCTCTGAACTATGGAATTGTACACTAAAAGAATATAAAGACAGGCAGCTTAAAGCAAAATGTATGAAGAATGTATTGTACAAGCATTGAAAATAAATGCTATATTTTCAAACGCAGTGGTATCTTCTATATTGATTTCTTTCAATAACTTAACGTGCACTCCTTGGTCATCTCTTCTCGATATTCAATTTCTTACCCACAACCTCTTTGTTTCTATTCTTTCTAAAACCGTAAGCATTTTTTGTTCAAAATCCACACAAACGCAGCAGCTGCATTTGTGATCCGACAATACGATATACACAAGAAATATTATTGTTTTAAAAAGTTACACACTCAAACTATGAAATATTACACCCTAATTACATCTATTGAGAGAAGATGACGAATAGGTCAAGTACTGATTTAGGTGAATTAGTTCTACCTAGAGCGAAAAATTTCTTTATAGTGTAAAAGTACTGCCGGTGCAGTCTGACTAAATTCGTCTCTGCACGGTACCACCCTAAGAATAGGAGCGTACATTAATCTTTGGATATTTATTAGGCCGCTGGTTTTCGACAAGAACGCAAGAATTAAATTTTGATGAACGCTAATTGATCGCTGTGTTAATCTATAGCTAATCAGTCGGTTGAGCTTGCAATAGTATACTCACCATTTTTTTGCTGTTCTTGGTCGAATACGTGAGCACGCAGCGGGCGAAAACGGGCTTCGACGCGGTCGCAAATAACACTGTCGTCATTTAAGCCGTTCGTGAAGGGAAAGGCAGCGGACACATAATCGTCACAGACGTCTTACGCAACACGTCAAGCGCATTACGCGTCGTTTCCGACCGTAATTCCAGAACGCTGGCTAGACACCGCGGCAGGAACGTCGTGCCATTCCAACCATCGAGCCGTTCCGTGATAAGCGACAACGAGCCGACACCACCCCCCCCCACCGCGAGGGAAACGATCGGTTTTGCACACACTGTAAGACAAAAAACCACAATACGTCAGCGCGTCGGACGGTTGTCGTTCGGGTGGGGTGGGCCGCCGTGTAACGTAATTGCGAGACGGCGGCGCATCACGTCGTGGACGACATGACTTTTCCAAAGAGGTCGTAAACAGTTTTTACAACGTCCTCGACGATGACGGTGATAAGACCGATAAAATATCTGCGGTTTGTATGTTTGTATACATGTTTGTATACGGCGCTGTCACCGTCCGATTTCCAATTCTTTGTGCGATTGTGTTATTTCTACAATTGTTCCGGCCGATCGCCGAACGCCGATTTCAATAGTAAGTGTTTTACACGCCGTTCAGAAGCCATCCGTGGCGTGTGATCACTACCGCAAGACGATACGGTCTTTGATCGATTCGGATTTCTCGTCGTCGCGTCGCACGATATTGGTGTCGCTGTCCGTTTTGCCGTTCGGTCTGCGAACTTTGCCGTTCCGCCATGGCCGCGCGCGTGACACAGATTTACGCGAAGCCCAGCGTACCGCCAGTAATCGGTGAGTGTTTACGTTGCGATACTTGTGGAACGCGTATCGTTCGATCGGAGACGTGGAGTTGTCAAACGTCTCCGCCGTAGTTTCAAGTCCCCGCACGTATCTAACTGTCCGCACTCGTAGAGTCTTAACGAGTCAGATATTTCATCGAACCGACAACACTCAACAGCAATAACAACGTTGCGTTCGTATGATTTACCAATGCATCTTGATTCGTACGAAAAATATTGCTTATTATATAAGCGTACCTGGTTAAGGTTCTAATAAAAATTTAATTTTTAAACATTAATCAATTTGTGTTTGATTTTCAGTTATCACGGAAGTTGGACAATTGATTTCATCAAATTCATTAAATTGCGGAATGGAAATAACTAAATCAACTAATAGACCTACCGTAAAAATATTCAGTCATAATGGTGAAACAGTTGAAGTAGAAGATACTTCAAAAAAGGACCATGGGAAAAACTATTTAGTTTTAAGAAATAAAAAAACGAAGAAGGTGCATTATTAAACATAACCTAAATATAATTTATTTTTGTTGCATCAGTTATTTTTTAAAATGAAAATATTACAATGCAACAAAACGATATGCAATAGTGGTATTTTACGCCGAATAAGCACAAAAAAAATCTAACACACCAATTATTTAATATAAAAACTTATTGTTATTAATCGTAAATTATTTGAGTAAAAATAAAATCTATTCGTTTTTCTCGCTTCATGAATTCATCTGTTAAGTAATTATGAAAAAAAAAAAAAGTCCATTATATCTGGCGAGGGCAGAAATACCGAATATTACGTGTTCTTAATACAATTGTAAATGCTCAGATGTTGCGCTTTCCACAGCCAAGTAAAACCATAATAACTTTGCCCGACCAATCATTCTTACCATCACGATAAAAGTCAAATCGTTTTTCAAAAGGAGCTGCTTTTATTAATATACCAAAAACCCATATGTTAATATTTAATTAAAATATATATTATATTGTAATTTTTCGATTATAAATATATACTTTTTGGCAAGTCAAGTGTCTTACTTTGCTTAATCGTACTTTGTTTACTTCGATGTGTTGTCACTGCTGTTTATTAATTGATTAAAAATTTTTCTTGTATGCAGGTTTCAATTTTTGGTACGAGAACTATTTTTTTTAAAAAACCAGATTGTTATAAAATGAAAAAACGTGAAAATCTCAATCTGGCTCTAAACAAATCTGAAAATTTTAACGAGGTATTTGGAACTATAAAGTCATTACGTATTTCTAAATCGAAAATATCGGATCAAAACATTGTTTCAGAAAACATATTTGACAATGTCAAAATTTCTTGTATGTATAAATTTAATAGTAAATGTCCATTCAGCAGTTTATCGTCATTTTATATTTTACACAGCTGATATGTCGCAATCATTAGTTTTGGCATCTAATGAATTCGCAAAATATTTACCAATGGGCTGTAATCGTTTTTCAAATAATATTGAAACCGTCTATCCAATTTCATCATTATTGCTTGATAATGAAATAGACTTAATGACTGATTTTGCAAAAGAAATTTTGAATATGTTGCCACTTTCAAATGACAATGAAGAGTAAGTTATTGATTTTAATTTTATTTACTAACCTAATTGTTTTGACAAACATTTAATTTGGAATATTCAGCCATGATTTTGTGAAAAACTTGAATATTATTGATTTAAACAATTTTTTTTTACAGGTTTTCAGATTTTTTTAAAGTAAATATCAACAGATTAACTCATAAAACTATTCAAAACATTTGTCTGCTTACCTTTGCGGACGGATTAGTTGAATTACTAAAAATAAAGCCGACTAATTTAAAATTTAAAAATAAAGAAATCTATCCATATTCTGAAGTTATAAATGACAAGTTGTTGGATAATTTTCTGGAATACAATGTTTTTGGAGGGTAAAAAATACAATCCAAATCAATTAATATATTTAAACAACACATTTTTTTATTTAAATATATATCTTATATGTTTTCTAGTGACTTGACTTCTAAGATGAAAGACAAAGCTATTTGTCATATAATTATAATTATAGTTATAATAAATATGAATGTTATCGACTTCAATTGGGTGTCACCATTTCTTCATCCACACTGTCAAAAAAGGTATAATTTCAATATTTGTATTTAGAAAATAACCTAATTTAATATGTTTATAAATAAAGGCCTACACATGACATATCTGAGTGCATTTTCTAATGTCTAATTCAATGTGCAATTTATTATATTTTTATTGTGTACAGTTTATAAACTGTCAAAACGTGTATGCTTATGAATACATATTTTATTTTCAATTAATTGAAGATTATATCTTAGGAAAAAATATGTTTTGTTAATAGACTTTGAATTTTTTTTTTTAATAGAATGTTATTGCTAAAGAGAGTAATTGGCATTACACAATTAAAAGAAGATAGGACAAAATACACGCTGAAGTTGCCACTGCCATTACTTCCGTCTTTGACAAAACTATCCAAGAGAAATAAATTAATAGTATAATTATTTATTTAAATAAATGAAGTTTTTTCTATAACCATCTGTTGTTCAATCTATGTAACATTAGACACACACACACACACACACACACACACACACACACATATACATATATTTATTTACTTTAGAATAATAATAGAAATATGCTTAACTCTTTGAGGACAATGGTACATTTATGTACCACTTACTAATATAGTTTTTATAAATTACCTATGATTCAAATTTTCTTTTTAAGTTCACAATTAGAAAGAATGCACATTTTACTTTCAAATATTATATATATTTTTATAATTATCTTTTTTAATCGACCCTCACTTTTATTTTAAATGTTGTGTAACACACTTTTTTTTACAAGTTTATTATATATATATTTACTCAGAAATGAATGTCTATAATGTCAGTATTACATTTATTTATTAGTTATAACTATTTTTTTTTTGATGGTACACATATGTACCACTGGAGTCTTAACTATAATAAATTAAGAATTTTTTTTTATAGAATTATTCCTTTATTAAATATTATTATTACAAAAATGTATTGGCATTAATAATAATAATAATAATGCTTTAAATAAATTTGTACTTAAATATTATAATATCATAATTTACCCATGATATTTTTCAAAACAATTTCTTCTATTTGTAAAACAAAAAGTGATGTTGCACTCCTCTTTTACCGCACTGGACACATCAACGTTACCTTTTATAAGACGGTGTAATGGAGTAGAAGCATTTACTATTGATTTTTTTTTTTTTTAATTTTAAATCCCCGAATCATTGATTCATGAATTGGTATTTTTCGATTACCATATATATATACCAATGAATTGTATATCTAACTGTGATGTGAATTCTAAAGCGGTGACCGAGAAGGGTTCAAAACTTGAAAGTGAAATTTTATCGTACACAATGGTATACGTAGGTACGAAAATTCTTGCTGAAAATCGTGAACAGATGAGAGACGGGTCGTTCGCGATGCCGTTTTCGACGAAAACCATTGTGGACAATACAAACTCGTACTTTGCCGTAGGTGAAAAAACAAAAACAAAGGGTTTCTCGACGACGGATACAAAACCGAACCAATACCTACCGTCGATCATACGAAACGTGGATTATCGCATTACCATATTAAACGGCGCTGTTAGTTTGTTTTGCGAACGTCATCGGACAATACCCGTCTGCGTCGGGCTTACTTCATATGAAAACGATGCAAAAGCTTCAGTTTTCTTTTGACCTTAAAGATAGAGTGTGTATTTTAATTTAAAAAAAAAAAATGTATTTTTCCACCCCGACCTAACCAACTGACAGTTGTTCCGACGATATCGAATTCGATTTTAGTAGATTTACAAACGGTACGTTTCGGTCACGACCAACGGGAATGCATTTGCGTAAGTGCAACCGTACGCGTGTCGTATTTCACTGACCATATCGCGAACACTTTGTAATCGGTCCGTGGCCGAACGTCGCGGCGTGTGGATATAGTGATGGACATTGCGTTCCCGGCCTACCCGTTTCGTTTGACGGGTTTTTGAAAATAAAAAATAAAAGAAAAACTATTGCAGGACTCTCTCTATTCGTCCGACGTTTTCGTAGCGATGACGCGCACACGTCGAGTACAATCAATTTCCGATCTGTACGTTTACACGATTCCAACAACATCTCACGCGACTTGTGTTCACGGTCGATTATCCGACGCGTCGGTCAACCGGGCCGATACGAGACTCTGTCGCCGGTTTTACGTTTGTGTTTTGGTTTTTGTCGGTTTTATTTCGGAAACGTACCGCGCGGTCGATCGTCACGAGATTCCCGTGATTTTCGATAACGTTTGAATGATCCGAACGATTTTCCAATGGCAAAACTCGAATCGGCCCCGTCGGACTGGTCGTCTGGTCAAAAATATAACCCGTCCGAACGACCAAACAATCGTCAGCGTTATGCCGAAATTCACGAACACGCTGTTTGCATCCGGCGGACGTGCCTCGTCCTCCGGTCCGTTTGGGACGTACGCGAACGAACATAAAAAAATACAAACAAAAAGCCCGTACGAATCCGTTCCATCGGAAATTCCCGTTTTTCACCGTTGGCCACCGTTTTTCGACCGCGTGTATCCGACGCTGGTACGTTCCGAGTGCATTTCGACGCATCCATTACGTTAAACCGCACTTACCGCAAAACAATATATTGTCCAAGAGTAGGGTTTAGTTTGGCAAGAACGGGTGTTGTACAGTTGTGCCCGGAACATTCGAATAAATATCGTTGGAAATTGAATGGCCGACGACGACGACGACGACGACGACGGTCCCGATCTGATCCGAACGCGTTAAACATTTTATTTCGTAATAATATCAACGGAACCTGATCGTCGCGACAGGAGCGTAACGGAGGAAATCGATTTCGATCGTCGAAACATTTTCGTTGAAAAAATTGGCAAACAATAATTGTTTTCGTAAAGTAACACGTACGCGTCAATGGTTTATAAAATACAAAAATACATTTTTATGTTGTACTGAATATCACAAATCCGTTTCGACTGAAAATCGTCGTCAGGTACAAAGCGATAATAAATAAAAGGAAATAAATTGTGTGTAATTCGTTTTGAATTAAATGCAATGCTGTTGTAAGCCCGTTTACTTGCTTGGACTTGAAGTCTGTGTTCAAGTTGCGGCGGTGAGTGCATCGGATTGTTGTTGTTCGGGTGGACGTGTTGTCCGGTCGGTTTTTCGTAGTGAAAACGTTGCTCGATAGTATTTACGAATAAGTGGGAGGCATGCGACGATATCTACAAATATGGAAGAGCATTTGTCGGAAGTCGAAAATTTTAGTGTATTTATTGAACACTCTCGGCAAACTCGTCGGCGGACGTCAGAGTGTGAGAGAGAGTGAGTGAGAGAGGACGCGGAAACCCGAACAAAACAAAACAAAAAAAACACTGACAATTATAACAACAGCGCTCGTAATAACGATCGAAACGTCGCGATCGGGCCGAACCGTGTCGAAAAACGTTTTGTTTCGATTCTGTCTTTCGGACGGCATCGCGCGCACGCGACAACGACGGGTAGGCGGGCGGCGGAAAGAAGAAAAAAAACGGTAAAAACGTACGTTTCGTGACGGATTTCGTCCTCGGTTCATTGAAGCCGACCGTTTTCAGACGTCATGCGGACACGCGCCGCCGCTCGTCCGCCGGGCGGACAGGACTCGGACGATCCACGAGCTGAAAAAAAAAAGACGTCCTGAAAACGAAGCGACGGATTGACGGATTATTCACGCAGTGCACAGGCGCGGATCTAAGGGGGGGCAAGGGCGATCGCCCCCCCCCCCCGTAGACTCTTGTTAAATTTTTTTATTAGTATCGTTTTATAATTCTAACTCTTATCTATGATACAATAGAAAGACGAAGATTAAGGTTGTTTTGATTAAGATGGCTCCCCCCGTAAATAAGTTCTGAATCCGCGCCTGGCAGTGCACCGGGTCCGACGAAAGAAGGTCCGCGTCATTTTCGGTTCGCCGTCTTCTCCGTTGTTATTTTTCCGGTCAATACTCATCGCATTGAATAGTATCGCCGGTAACGTCCGACGGTCTGTCGGTTATCGAAAACAAATAGGACGACGCAACGGTCTGATTGTCGTTGCCGTCGGAAAATCGTCCAAAGTTTTTGCTCGTTGCTTTTCGTTTGGTGTTTTTCGTCGGAACGTAATCTGATCGCCGTCGGCCGAATCCATAAAAATACAATTTTCGTTTTCCGGTTTCTCCATTCGTAAATGCGTCGTTACGGGCTTAAATCGTTCAAACGGCACACCGAGGCGCCCCTCCTAAACAATCTGCCTGCCATCTGGATCCCGGTCGCGCACGGTGAACATTTTTTTATTTTCGAATTTCGCAACAAACCGCGTGAACTACGAAAATCTGCCGCACCGGACGTTCCGATCGAAACGGTCGATTATCATTTCATTCGTCCTAAGTATTTCGAACGATTCGAGACCGACTCCGTACGAACAGCACGAGTGGAATAACAATAAATAAACAAGCCGACCGAACGATCCGTTGCCAATATAAGACGAGTCGAGAAAGTTCCGTGTCGGAGAAAGTTTTAACGGACGATTTTCAACCGAACTCTTTAGTTATTATTTTCTTTTACAGACGTCTCGGGCACACGCGAAAGCCACGGGTTAATGTAAATATTGACTCGCATATTGTTTCTGACAACAGGAAATCGTTTCGGCGTACGCAAAGGAAAACACTTTCTTTTTTTCTTTTCAGTATGGTATACTCGACAAAAAACGAAAAAAAACGAAAAACAAAAATTATCATCGGCCGTCACTAGTAACGTGTTGTACGTACGGCGTTGACACACTGTGTTCAGGTATACGGCACTTATCTTTCTAGCGGAATGTCTGTGCACCGGGTGAAAACCGGAACGAAACAACGACATTTTCCATCGTGAGGTTCGGGATGACTTTTTCGCGATCGAACGCCAACCGTTCCCGCGCCTGTACAGTATACTATAACGCGCACGCGTTGTACAATACCGAGACAATATTGTCGTATGTTATCCGTACACCGTATTTGACAGTGCGCGGACATAAATTTCCATTTCGAGGTAATAATGAAAAACAAAAGCACAGTTACGGCTCCCGAGGGTCCTCGTCCGGAGGTCTAGCGACCGATAATCTGGACCCGTTCTTTTAGTGCACTCTGGACAATTCGGTGATCGAAATTATGATGTTTCCAAAGGGCGAGAAAATAATAAAGATGTTTTTATGAATCGTCGTAAAAAAAAAAAAAAAAAAAATTACTAAACGCGACGAAAGGAATTCATTTCGAGAATGACTTTTTTTTTTCCCCCTTCGACTACTACCAACTTTTTACATCGTAATTCGTCGCTCGAACCCATAGATTGTCAGTAGTATTCAATTCGTATAGGCAATCGAGTTTAATTGAGAATAATAAAATATAATCGGCCAATAATATTCTGAAAACGTCTCGCGGAAAACTTTACGTAACGTAGTCGATTACGTTACACAACAACAATATTTGTTGTCTTGACTATAAACTGTTCAAAATTACGTCGACGTGTTACGAAAATTATAAGATAAGAGAATTTCGCTGGATGTTAGTTTTTGGTATTTTTATCGTAACGTTAAGATTACGCAGGAGAGCAATTTCAAAGACGAAACGCCGTGGTGCGTTCTTGCGGCCGTTCCGAAAAACAGACGTATCGTATTATAGTCGACGTTATTACATCAAAACGAAATCAGAGACAATCCGGTAAATTTGAAAGAAAAGCGAAAATGTTTGTCGCTGGCCAGCCGTATATTTTGTGCACGTTTGATGTGGACGAGCGGTGTCCAAGTGTCCAAATCAAATCCGATTCGTGAGAGATACACGTGGTTTTCATTTTTTACGAAAATAATCGATATGACCGAAAGACGAACGATTACGTGTTTGATATCGCGTTTGGCGCGATGGACGGACCGGACGCCGGGGCGAAAGCATTAAAAAACAATAGCCGCGCCGGTAAACGCGACGTGGAAAACGGCGGCCCCGACGTGACCGCGAGGTTATCGTCCGCCGGCGTGGCCGTTAGTGTTCGGAATATTCCCCGGCGGGATGATAAACAATCATTGTATTGACGTCGAACCGACGCCGAGATAACGCGAGTACGCAACAACGGCGACGCGCGCGCGGGAACACGACGCGGTCTCAGGTCTTGGGCGCGATCGGAGACGGTTTCAAACGGGATCGACGGACGCCGGGAAACGTGCGGAACGGTTACCGCGGTTCGTTCGGTAAGTACGTACTAAAACGGTGCTCGCGTCCAATATCGTCGTAGCCACGCGAGAATATCACTACAAGACGATGCGGTCGCGTACGGCCGACCGGATCACGGATTCTTTTCGAAACACCTGCAGACGGTCGGCGATAGCCGTTATCACGTCATTCGTTGTTCGTGCGCGCACCCGGCCAAACAACGCGAACGAGAGCGTCACGGCCCGCGCATCTCGTTCGCGTGGTTTACCTTTTCTTCGCTCGGTTCGCATCGCTACGTACACTCGGGCCGGTCGGTAAGCATTTTGTCGATGAACGGCCTCCGTCCTGTACGGTCCCCGTGTTTATTTGCCCAGCGGAACAGAGAATATCCAATGACTTTTTCATATGCATTCATGTGGATTTTATTCCGATACGAACCTAACACTCTGTCGGTTCCACGACACTGAAAGAGGTTTCACTTACCTATCCGCGCGTACAATATTTTCGCTTTCCATTTGACGTGTTGTTTCGTTGAGTTTTTTTATTCGTCGACTGTGACAAAACGATAGTGCACCGCTGTGCGATTTGATTTCGATATGTTCCGTTCGTTTCCGTCTCGATTATCGCCCCCCCCCCTCACACACACGACGAGATGTCGTCTCGATTTGAAATGGAATTCACTTCGGCCGACATCATACCCAATAACGTGACGCACGGGGAAAAAAAGTAAAATGAAAATGACGTGAGAACACACTCGTGCATCGCGGAGATCTTTTCGTTCGGGAATAATTTTGCGTCCGAGATTTTTGAGAAAACAACTGCGCGTACGTGTAGACGCTATCTGAGGGGTTTCAACGTCCGTAGAATAATAGAAAACATTATCTAAACGGCGTTGGAACGGACGGAACGATAAACGCGTTTTCACGCGCAAAACGTCAACCGAATCGATCCGTTTCCGGTGCGTCGAGAAACACAACGGTCAGCAACAAACGTCGGCCGGATCGAAGTAGAAATTTATTTGTAAATAAACGGTTTACAAACATTATTAATGACCGCGCGCTCTGTTCGTGTTTCCGATTTTGACGCCTTTACACATCGTATATTATCATATACGAACCGCTCGATCCGTATTATTTAAATATTATTTATTCGGTCCGCGTTGTTCGTGCCGTGCAATCTTGACCCACTACCCGGGTAGGTTAGGTTGCCCCGCCTACACGAGTCTAAGGAGCCTAAAGTTTTCTATTCGTCGCCCACGCGAGTTCTATACGTTTGTGAGCACACGATCGCGAGCGTTTGCCACATCGGGCTGACTCGCGAATAAAGCGTGTAAACGAACTACCGCGAAGTATGACGAGTTCTGACGATCGGGGACTGTTTCTTTTTTATTATCACGACGAATCGATTCGGATTCGAAACGCAAACCGAACAACGATCACGATCGAACGCGTTTTGGCTCTCGTCGATACGGAAATCGTACGTGCCCGCGTGTGCCCGTGTGCGACGGGTGTCGACAAGTCCCGTCAAGTGTTCGACCGTCCGTGGTGATTCACGTGGTTCGCTGTGCGCGTTTAGGGTGCGAGAACCGGTGCCGGTCGGAAAACGGCCGTGACGACGGGGCGCGATAGCGGTGAACTGCGGTGTGGCGTGGACGGGATACGGCGGACACGGCGATCGAACGGGAAATTCTAGGGACGCGCGTTCTCGCGACCGATCCCCGGGATGAAATGGACACGGGGTGAAAGGGACACGGGGTAGATTAATCGCGCGGACGTTTGTGACACCCGTTCGAAAAACGCCATCGACGAGCCGACCGAGCCCGAAATCAATCGTCGCTCGTGTACAGACAAGTAAATTTGAATAATAAGTGTCGTAAGTGTTATTAATACAATATTTCAATAGGTCGTGAGATATTGTTCGCATACGTTTATTTTTATCATTTCGGAGTTATCACCTCCCAGTAACTTTAATTATTTTGTCGCGGCCCGCGTTTCGTAACAAAAATATGTATGTGGCCCGAGTAAAAATAACGTTCGGTTCGGCTCCGTGACGTACGATACGATCTAAACTATTTAAACCCGTCGCTGATAAAATATTCAAAATTGGAATTTGATCGTTATTTCGATTTTTCAAATAATGTTATGACACAATGGTTTTATCCAACCGCTGATGTCGACCCTAGAGTTGCGTTATACGTTAATTTACGGTATGTGAAATAAAAGACTCACAAATATTGTGTTGATTTAGTTGAAAAAAATGTACGCGTGTTAAATTTTATTCGAAACTCGATTGGCATATATGTACATAAATGTATATTTTGCATTTGGCTAGTAGTAAAATATGTATTTATAAATTTTGTACGAATATCTAAACAGAATATTCTATTAAATAATGTTGTGTCACGATGTGTACGGTATATACTTTATGTGCGTATATATATTATGTTTATAATCGCATTATTCTATTTTGAATAAATTGCATTGTTTTGTTAATTAGTTGTGACCTACGAAAAATGTAAATTATTTGGCCGTAAAATTCGAATTTATCGTTAGCTTTTGTTATGATTTTATACACATACCTATTAAAGAATATTATTTTAAACTTATGGCTTTATTAGTGAAAAACGCGTAATGAAATATACTAATCAGTTATGTATTATGTTTTCGATTCTGAGCGGATTGACAGAGCCATCGGATTTAATATAGAAATGTGTTTATTGACACTTTTTATTTTTTATATACGTAAATAAGGACCGAACATCGTTTCAACATCGTTTCCAACTTCAAATCCATACGTAAACCCCGATAGTCGTACAGATATTACACATTTCGCGAACAGCGCGTTAGGTTTATCGTCAAGAAAAAATAAAACGTTTTGTCGGCACTTAATTATATTCATTGTGTTCGATATTTTCACACGCGCGCGCGTGTAAAGGTCCGTTTTTGGGCGTGCAACAACATCAACACCCGGTAAAAAACGTTCTGCCGATCGCGCGATTGTACCGGCCGGCGAATTGGAAAACGACCGGGACGTAACGGTATCGAAAATGATAAACGTGCGACGGCGGACGTACCGGCCATGGTCCTCTCGGAACGATAAATCGCCGACGGACCGGAACCGCCGGTGATTGCCCACCGTATATACGCGACCTGCAGGCCGCATGCCAAGTGACGGAATATACGATACAATTAAACACGGTGACGCTATTCGCGAGCCTGTTGCTCGGACGCGGGGTGCCGGCGAATTCTCTGTCGAACGCGAAAACCCCGGATGAAATCCGTCGCGTCCTTTTCACGGCACGTTTAACTGACGTTCGCGAAACTTAAATTTTCCAACGGTTTCGACAAGCACGTCGCCAAAATCGAATTATATCGTACAAACGTCGGAAACGACTGCTCTGTAAAACACGGGCGTGCACAGCGATTTTCGCCAAACGTCACGGCGTGCGTGCGTTTCAGTCCACGGGCGGCACGATTTCGACTGCAGCGTCGGTTCCAGGCGGTTTCGAATTAACGCGCGTGGGCAACGTCGGTTTTTCGTTCCCCCGTTCACGCACAAAAGGCACTGTATCGCAAAATCGCGCACGTTTAATGTAGCGACGCGGACGTAATTACTCGGCGGTCGGCGCCGAAAATCGAAAGGGCGTCGAGTGAATAATTGGCGAAACGTAGAATAATCAGTAACGTTTATTATATTTTCCGTCCAAAGGTGATTAAATGCGTGCACGCGCGCACTGTGTACCCATACATTTAGGAAGTCGTACGTCTTGAGGAGCGCTGTTTTTGGGAAACTCGCGGGAATATATTTTTATACACGTGTATATATATTGTTAACAGTAGCTATTAATTATCTGATTTTCGTTACGCTTCCAATTTGTTGTGCAGAATACGTTCCGTTTTAGTTAATCGCGTTATTTTTCACTAAGAATTCTTAGTGTTTAGAGAGTAATAATAATAGATAACGCAGCGTTCGTGCGACATACACGTTACGCCGTTCGCCACGTGTGTAACCCGTACTGAGCGACAAATGCAATAACATTTTTTTCATTCGATATTTTAAAGTTATATTATTATTATTAATTACTAAAACCCCGCGATATAAATATTAAATTTCCGGTTTTCTAATATTTTTGTTTATAACCAATTTTTTTCATAAAATCCAAAATAACTATATTATAAATGTATAAAATAATAAAAATAAAAATGTAGACGTTAGAAGTTTTGATTGAAGATTAGTCGCTGATTTTCTATAATTTTTTGAAGTTTATGAAAATGTCTTATTCTTAAGAGGAACGCACTCGGGTGGCTAGGAAAATAAGACTAGTCGCCCATTCGTCGCATCATTTCGTTGACGCCCGGTTGCGTTCTCTCTCGATGGTCGTTGCTGAATAACATTGATTTATTTGAATTTTAACAAACTTTAAAAATCAACAAAGTAACATGGTTAAAAGTTTTATACGCCGAAATTCTTCTAAAAATTAAATTATATTATTATTATGATTTTCATACAATAAAATGTTGATTTGTACGGAATACAATGAACATTCGAAAATATTATTAATAAACAAAATGTGTTATTTCGAACTGTTTAAAACTGATTGTTTTAGGCAATTTGATTTTGAATAACGATATTATTCTATAGATTTTAATTAGGCAAAGTGCTGTTAGACAAGAGGTAAATAATGCAGCTAAGTTCGTCATTCATTTTGGGTGGTTTTAATTTAACATAATATATGCTTGAAGTGAATATACCGGCGGCACGTCATGCTGTACACTGTTTGTACATGATATGCGATTTTCCATCAATTATATTATTATATCACGAAGCTATAAGTATTACGCCACAGCTCGCATTAATTAAATTTTAATCGTTCTTTCATAAAAAAAAAAAAAAAAATACAGTTTTATAATAATTAACAAAATTATGAAATGGAAATATCCTTTGAGTTCAGAGTCTTATTTTAGAATATCTTGCTACTTTAATGGCGAAATTTTTATTCATAGGTACGTTCAATTAAAATATGCATATCTCCGGCTTGTGTATAAATAGAGTGTTAATTTTCATAATAATAGTAATAATAATAATAATAAATTTAGCTTTGCGTATAAACAACTTGCTCTAGACGGTAATTGCAGTATCTGCTAATTAACTTTAGTCACATTATTATTTTATGTTTTAAAACGAAACGGCGAGTCGCAGATAAATGTAGTTATTCTCGTTAATGTTTCTCACTATTCCTTAATACACAGTAGGCGTACGAATATAAAGTCGTAATTTTTTATTAAACGCACTAAACACGCTAAGTAATGTTTGCCAACTGTGCAAGTTCGGTTTGTTTTTCAATCTTATATTTTTCCCGAGAAAACAAAAACACCCTAACAATAACGTGTGTTATTTCTATTACGAGGAAGTCTACAGAAACTAATATTTGAAAAAAACGAAAAAACGGTAATTGAATTTGCGGGGGCGCAGACACACGGCGAATCTGATTAACACGAGTATTTTACATTATAATAATAATATTCCGAAACGTATGCGAATTCACGCGTACGTTGAACGCACTTACCCGTGTCGAACTCAATATTCTTCGAACGCGTTTAAGTATTCTTTTTCTGCGAACTTCGAGTGCTCAAACGAAATCGCCAATGTGCGTACGTGGACGGTACGCATTTAATTTGTCGCAGCTGGAACCGATGGAATGCTAACTCGAAAATGTCCAGTCAAAACTTTTGATCGCGTTTTATTTCTAGAAAGACGTCTACGATCCCGTATATGATTCTAATCCATTTCAAAACCTCACGGGACCGGCTGGTGTTCATATACCGAACATCGTTCCCGTAGTTATCACAACAACAATAAATTATTTATTCAATTTTAATTATCATAGGCGGGACCTGGCGTCTCATCTCGAATACGGATCAATGCTCTACACCCGAGTCGGTTCCTAGCATTTTATGCGGCACGCGTCTCGGTTGGTTATCATCAAGATTTGCCCACAATATAATATTCAGAACGTACATTTTCAAATAAATCGCAAATTACATACGTGTCATGCTGCGAGCAATTCCGCAGCAAGTTTAAATGTAATTTTTCAGTTTATTGATATTTTGAAATGAGTTCGAATTGAAACTCACGTAAAACATCTCGAAGTACAACAAAATAGTAGAATCGAAAATAAAAACAAACATATTATACAGTCCGAAAACGGGAAGGGCAATTGACATAGCTTTGAAAACGATCTGGTAACTAATTCGGATACACGGTACGTGACAATCCGTGAACGAGTTGGTGGATCGCTGGTTTTTCGCAGCATCATATTATGATTTTCGTCTCGCGCGAATCAATTTCGTTGATAATTTTTTACGCGAACGTTATAAGATTGATCAATCGATCGGCGTGTATTGTTATCGTACAACGACCGCGTGCTGGCGAGTGTAACATAAAATCACAAATTATTCGGACGCCGAAACGTTCGATTGGAAAATTGGCCGTTGTAAATCAGCACGCGGGCCGCAGTAAGCGAAGACGACGACGACGACCGGGAACGGTAACCGCGAGCGGGTTCGAACGTTTCTTGCTTCGCCGGGTCGCGCGTTTGGCCCGACGGGCAATAACGTTTCCCGCTGTGCGCGGCCGGTAGCCGGACCAGGCCGGACGGGTGAAAAGGGACCGGGTCGTGAGCCGGGCGAGGAGGTTAGGTAGCGCGCGGACCGACCGTTTTTACCGAACCCTTTGATCGAAACCGACAATTCGAAACCGGCCCGTCCGCGCGAGCTCGTTAATAATCACGCGAAATTTACATACGCAAATTGACGTTCGCGGCCTCCGGGGGGCCGTACACGTGATCGAGTGCGTCGGCCGCGCGCGCATCATGTCCGCGTCGTGATTGCGGAAACGAAATCGCGCGTCCGTCACAACGGCGTTTGAAATCGCGGGATCGATAATGGACGTTTAACAACGATCGATAGAGCGGTGCGTTTTCTTAACGTGATCGGTCGACACGCCGGTTTTCGTTTCGGGATTTTTTACGGCCGCCGGCGTGGCGTTTTCGTACGATCACCACGACGTGGATGACGGCGTGGGCGTTCGAACCCGTCGAGTACGTTAGAGAACGACATCGGCAATGTGGCGGAACGGATTTTCAAATATTATTTTCGTCCAGAGTCGTCGAATACATTTGTGTCCCGACGGGGCGCGTACCGGTTTTCTTGTTGGTTTTGTTTTGAAACGCCGTTTAAGGTTCAAGTTCTCATGGAACTTTCAGCGTCAAACAATAAAATCAAAAATATTTTTTTTTTTTTCATTAAACCGTTAATTTTTTGAGTTTCAAACTGAGATTTGATCGTATAACAACGCAATCATAAACTTTTCTTTAAATTATGTGACAACTATAATATTTTTAATAAACCCTAAAAAAAAAAGAGTCAAAATTCACTCATATCATATTCGAGATTACGTCTTATATCTTTAACATTTTACGTCGCAGAGAAAATTTTACTGACGATTGTAGTACTTCTTAAGTGTCCTTCAACAGAACCTTGCAGGATGTCAATATCAATTCGTTCTCCGATTTCAAGTCACTACGTTATCGAACTAGCTGTTGTTTTTGTACGAATATTTTCGTCGGTGTTCAGTGAATCGATTATATTCATCTGAATATTATTCATAAAAATATGTTTTTATTTTGAATTATTTCAAAGATTTTGCGTAATTTCCGCTAAGAATTGCTTTTAAAAGTTTTTTAATGAAATGTCTACACAATACGTAATATATATATATATATTTGTACATACATTCCATTCAAAAGCTGATCATCCCGTACAGTGTGTATCGTATTATGAACATTATATCTGCTGCTCGTCTGCCGTATGTATAATTAACGTGCGTTTTAAACGAAACCGTGTTATTCGTTAAATTACTATAAGTGGTAATTAATACCGTTCACGGGCCTATTGATCATCGCGCGTCTACAACGGGATCAAAGGAACACGAGGCGGAACGAGAGCGAAACATTTTTATCTTCACTCTCGAGTGCCGAAGGGGGAATAATAACTACTTTTTAGCGCCGTCGCTGATGACCGGCGGCCCGCTGTAATTTCGGTTTGACGCCAGGGGATTTTTCACCGCGCCGACGTTATATAATCAATTTTAAACAGTATTCCGTTTTAGAGAACTAATGGAATATTACATTTTTTTTTTCTTTATTATTTTTTTGTAATGGGAATTACTTTTTTCCATACAACGGAGTTCGTTTAAATATTTTCTAATTTTTTTTTTTTATGTGTATGTGTTTCGGTCAATGCAATGTTATCCGGTTTATCACGGGAAATACGATTTTATGAGTTTTATTTTACTAATAAGTAAAATATTTGTACGTTTAACACTGTCAGTGAACAACGGTCTGGTTAAAATGACCAGATTTCATGAGGTTATTTAGAGTGAACGAATCGCATTATACATTCGTAGTCCGTGATCAAATCAGTATAGATTATAATACATTTAATATTTTAAAACGTGTTGTTTAATCATATACAATTTAAAAAAAAACCATATTATAATACAATAAAAAAATCGTATACGTAAAAGTGATCAAATTACTTGTCAAAATTTTATTATAAACGTATAAAATTCCGGGTGGAAATTTACACATACTCGATAGTTTTCCCGTGTCGTCCGCTGTGACGTCTAATATTAAAGTATAATAAGTCGCTGTGTTTCTGTGTTGGCGGGTTACTGTCGACGTCAAAGTACTTACGGAACAGGGTGTGTTTTTCTCACTTGGACTTTTACACTCGGAAAAAAGGTATTTGGATTTTATTTCGCTTTGTACCGAGGATCAAAGACAAATTTTGTGTTTGTCTGGAACGGAAAAAAATAATGAATAAAAGTAAGAGGGCATGTATTACGAGGAACAATACGGATACCTACTTCAATGTTATTGCGTGCTAAGTGGTTATTGACCAAGTGTTGATGGCAGAACACCCAAAGTAGTGAAACCCGAAAGGGAATGAGTAGAAATGAAAGTAAAAAAATATCAAAGCAAGTAGCTATTAAAAATAAAAAATAAAAAATAAAAAACTGCCTTTCTATTATGTTCTGAAGGTATTATCATCATCGCCGTCATCATCATCATCATCATCACCATCATTATTATTGTTTATTATTATTAATAATAAAATATCTCGTGGAAACCTTGATATTTCAAAGGATAGGTTGGTATGTGCAACGAATATAATAATGTCGTTCTAATGACCGTATAGGAAATCGTAATAATAATTACCCGTCGGAGATTCGAATTTTCAATTTTTTTTTTCTCAAAGGATAGTAATTATATACAATTTATACGAGGGCGGTTGTTGATTACAGAACTGTTTGTTTTCGTTGTAAATCAATATGCTAGAGTACGTTTCGAGTAGACTATTTGTATTTTACAAACATATTTTTGTCCAACAAAGGGTTAATATAACGAAGATATCGTCATTTTTATTATATATATATGATTGATAATATAATTGATTTGCGTTTGATATGTTTTCAATTAAATTTTTTACCATTATAATATACGTTTTAATTAAATTTATAAAGTCAAAATTTAAACTTTTAATTAATGTATTTTATATAACCGAATAAATAAAGACGTTTAAGTTAAGTAAAAATGTCAATGCGTTATACTTGACGCATTATTTGTTATTTATTTATTTATTTTTTTGTTGTTATTTTGACCGCTCAAAATATTTGTCAATGTGACAATTTTTTAAATATCAACATTTTACATACACTTTTCAACAACAGCATGTATAATTTTATTTAAATTTTATTTATGAGATCCGTCAAAGTAATTAATTATAATAATTGGTTTGTTTATTCTTGAAACCATTCTTGATAATATTCTATTTTGTATCATTTACGATACATATTTGCGAATGTATAAAGCAAAATATTAATTACATCTAGTTATGGAATCAGAATTTCTGTCCGTTTAGTAGTTCAAAGTGAACGAAATTAATTAATTTTAATCCCTAAAATTGTTTTCAAAAAATTTCCTAGGTGTATAGCATCAAATGAATGAGTTTAAAAGTTGCTTAAGTATATAATCCACCTTTAAAATTACGCCTCTTATGTTTTCTAAACATAATTAAGTGTATAAACTATTTAATAATATAACAGTTTATATCTCCGGTATAAATACCGTCCAATCAAAACAACAAGACCTACATAATATTTCTTGTAAAATATTATTAAATTCATCGTGAAAATGTTCAAAGCCTATTTTTATATTGAACGAGCGAGTGAAAATTCCGATTATGTAATTTTTAGAAAAAATAATCAATATATTAATAATTATAATATTTTTTCCGATTACTTGAGTAACGGCAATAATTTCATAAGAGAAATACTACAAGTAAAACACCTCGTACAATTAATTACTAGTATTGTGTAAATTTTTCATTCATTAGTCATATGTAGATACATTGTGTACTTAAAAAATTTAAATGTTCTAGCACAGTAAACAAGATTATTCTGTGAAAATCAAGTAGATATCGAGAAAGCCTATTGAATTTTGAATAGAATTGGAAATTCGATTGAAATGTTTCAATTGAAGAATTGAAAAAAGAACAATTATTTTCTATAGAAAATAATTATTTACCAGATTTGAAGAAAATAAAAACGTTTTGATATAGTATTGATACTATTTTGCTTGATTTCGAACTAAATGTAGAATTTTGGGCGAAAAAGTCAAAACTGGTATGTATTTTAAATATTTGAATTTCAAAAAATTTAAACTTGAAAATTTTGTTGGGACTTTACATACATTATTCTATTACTGTTTAAATTGTTTGTCGTAATTTGTTTGAAAAGCGTTTTACGTAATAGCTGAACATTTTTTTTTTATCGTTTTGTATCAAATTGACGATGTTAGAATTTTGATCCACTTATGACATACTCCAAGTAACATGATCTTACCAGTAAAACGGTTAAACGTATTAAAAAGTTCAGTTCATTTAGCTGTCCGTTGAAAAATACACACGTACCTACAAACGGTACAATGAGACCGAACAGTCGATTATTGCGTGACGCGCCTACTCGGAGATTAGCATTTTATCATTAAAGTTTATTTAGTCGTAAACGGCCGAGAAATTACGAGAACAAAAATTGTGCGCGAACGCGCCATTTAAAATATTAATTTTATGTTATTTAAGGGTGAAACAAATGAAGGGAAAACAGATGCAATAGTGAAACCACTATGTTTTATAGTCTTGAAATTAAATTATAAGCGCAACAAAGTGTTAATGTGATACAATATACAGGTTGTTACACAAAGTTTAATTAAAACTTTCGGAGAAAACTTCGGATGTAATTTTGAGATGGAACGCAAACATATGTTTTACGGAATATCTTAATTAACGGATTGCGTTAATTCAGTGGATAATTTATGGATTACTGTCCGCGGTCCGCTCGAGTTAGTGTTCAATTTTTGTTTGATTCTCGAAACACAGAAGAGACATTGAAAAGTCATACGTAAAATCCGTTCGTCTGTCTGAATTAAGATTTATTGAAAAAAAAAAACCAGGAATATGCATTTTTCATCGATCGGCTTACGAACAAATTTAATATAATGTAACGATATTACCGTCTCAATTCGCTAACGACGACTTTATTAAAAATGTATCAACAAAGAGACCGCGTCGGATGATGATCAGTCATATTTATATTCTACTGACACTTTTGAAATAAGGTCGTTTTTTGTTTTACGACAACCCAATTTCGAAGTTTTTCGAGTTTGTTGACTAAATTTGATTGATCAGAGGTCTACATATTTAGTCCGCGTTCTAGTAGATAATAGCACATACATCGACGCATTGCGTACTGTAGACGGTTCGTTTATTACACTCGAGTGTAATTTAATTGTGTACACATTTAATCGAAATCTATTTTTAAACGAACTTTTGTCTCGTCTGTATTAAAGTACGAGGTGCGAATCAATGTGCTTTATGTTGTATGAATATGTTCAATACTCAAATACCGAATTCCTTTTATGATAGGTACTGCGTTACTTTATTACACGTACTTTCCATGAAATAATTTTTTATTCAGAGAAACAGTTTGAAAATAAAATTACATAAAATTATTATTAAACTGGATTTGGAGTGGACGAGGTATAATTCGTGTTAAAATATTTTAACTTTAATACCTAAATAATTTATTTTCAGTTTATACAGTTCACATGTCAGCTGGTCTAGCCGTGTTGCAGGTTATAGGCGTTCACGTCGTTATTCATTATAACATTATGTTGCATTAAACCGTTTTAATCTCAAAACAAAAATGTAATAATCTGTTTGATTAGACAACGAAACGTGTAATTCAACGGTCACGTCATTTATAAATTTATACCGTGTGTTGTAGCAGGTAGGCAAAGGTACCGTGGTTATGCACTGCTCTTTGTGTTTTTTTTTTTTTTTACTTTAATAATTAATATAAGCACGAGAATTTTTAATTGGATTTTTTAGCAATACATTTTCATTCTCGTTCACATATTAATTAACATATTTTGAATTTGCATAGTTATTATATTACTCGAATTAATAATCAGAACTTAATTTAGTTTAGTTGGCGTTGATTTTTGCGTATACACGTTTTATTCATATGTTTTCACGATGCTTCTAAAAAATAAAAATAAATAACGAAATATATTTAAATTTATAATAACGGAACGTGAAGATTATTTTTAATCCAATCAACCAGTTCGAAATATAATTATATGATGTGTATTTACGGTTTTGCGTTATCCAGCTATGTAGTAATGACTGATGGTGACTATAATAAAAATCGTCGACGAAAGTCAATAACAAGGTCCCCTTTCCGTTAATGATCGTATTTTGCATATTTCATTTCGTTGATAATCTAGTACATCGTTACGCATTGGTAATAAACACGATTATAAATTTCGATTGACTTCGTACGTGGCAGTTAACGGTTTTGATTTAGTTCGCGCCGTCAGAAATTAGACCCAAGAAACACGATAAAACGTTATTGATTCAGGTTGGAAAAAGCTGAACACGCCACTGCGACTTTAGTACTATTGCTTTGAGCAAAGAATGCGAGACACGTGAAAGCGGATTAAAACCGACCGACTATTATCATAAATACATTGTACAGATGTTTACAATTTAGTTTGTTCGATTTCATTTCTATCTCCGATTTTACTAAAAGTTATTTAGAATTCGCCAATTTCACCATGTACTCTCGTTATAATAACAATTTCAGGTCGAAATTGTTTGTTTGGAAAATCTAGTTTACGACGTCCATACTTAACAAATTGATCGGCTTAGGTGACATTAAGTATCGAAGCAGGTTAGTCGAATTGTTCAGAAATCGACGAACAATTCCCACTTTTTGGTTTTGGCGAAATATCGAGTCAAACATCGACGAAAACTGTTATCTAGTTTGTTTTAAAATCTAAATTAATGGCCAAATAGTTCTGCAGTTCATTTAAAAATATTACAGGAGTACAAGAAAGACGATAAAAAAAAAAAAAAACACCGTTCAAATAATTTTCCATCAATTATAGATCGATAAGATATTATTAATGTTTTGAACGTGAAAAAAAAAAATGTAATTATACTTTATTTCAGCGTATAATAAATTTACGATTATTGACTTTTTTTCGTTTTATGGCATTTGAGTTATACGTTTATTGAACAATAATTTATCCGTATTATCTTATGTTATTGGATTTAAGAGTATATATATATATACGAACGTTAATTAACTACTTTAGTAGAACTTTTATTTCGTAATCGTAAATTTAATCGAATTGCTCTTTATTAATTGCCCATTTTTTTCTTCATATAACTCGCAGTGGACAAAAATGTCACCACGCGCGTTATACAAGTTGTATACACCCTTACGTATTTCGTGTGCGTGCATTTGTGTTTGTGAGTACAAATATAACATTTTGTCGAAACGTAAAACTTATAAGGTACCCGATATTAAACTGCAGCATTTTTATTCGAATCAGACACTATAGCAAACATTGAAAGAACACTTATAACTTTCCAAGTTTCCTAAACGCGAATTCCTAGGGGTCCCTCAGATGAATAAGTAAATGGAATTGTGAAATCGATTTGGTTTTCTCGCGGGACTTACGTACTATCGAAATGACGGGGTTCTACGTGAAAGTTTGTTCGCGTGGACGCGTATATAACAAGTGTCGAATTAACGGACTAACAATATTAACAGAAATAATTCGTTCAAAGTGTTTTCTTAAAGTGTCCGTATACAACGCGCTCGTCGATGTTCTCGGGTATAGTTCATTGGTAAAAACAAATGAAGGAAAACAATGGGATTATTTCTATCACGTTGCTGTACAGTAGTATTCATGATGTACCGACAAAACTGGTTATGACGCGTTGGCATATGTTTGCAATTCGCGTTAAAAACTACACGAGAAAACACGCGTTTAGGGCACATTCACACGATCGACCAGACACGCATACGAGTAAACGTCAGACGAATTGTTCAGACAGGTTTGTAATCGATCGTCTATTCCGTTTCGCGACGAGCTAGAGTGTCGTAGAAAAAAATACGCAACGTTTCTTGTTTCGTCTAACGATAAAAATCGCGGAAAATTAACAACTTTCCTATATTATATATGAATGTAAGAGCATTGCGTTAGTGAAATGTATTATTTAAGTTTCAAATCTGATTTTTCGGGTTTGACGTCATAAAATGTTACTTACCGACCGCAATACTATTATGGATTATCACCGTACACCTATCCAGATTTATAGCCATACTTACTTTCTATAATGCGTATATCTTTCAAGTTTTAATGCTTCATTTCATTTTTCACTCTACACAAGTCGCGGGGCAATGTTTTACTTATCGTATTCCCCCTCCCCCCGGCTTTACAGGTTTTTCGACACTTCTACCGGTTCATCCCATCAATCACGCATCTTCGATTTCCGTCGTTCTACCAGAACTTTTTTGATCCTTATACATCCGATCAAACCAGGCGAACGCGAAGCGTGCCCACCTCGTGATCTCTTTGCATTCGGTCCGTTCACTAAAACTTCGTGTATTAGTTTATCCGTTGACCGTTAGACATGTCCAGCCCACCCACAGTCTTTTAGAAATTTAGTACGTTTGGTCTTTTAAATGTGCTTTCGATCATTTTTCTTCCGTACAACCCCGACCCCCGGGTTCAGTGCGTGTCCGCGAATCTTTCGAAAAACTTTTCTTTCCCAATACCCGAAGCTTTCGTTATCATATCGTCGTCGACCGTGCGACGAGTACACATAATGACAGGACCGTCTTGATAGTCGTACTTCACATCGTGCAACACCGTCGATTTCCCGTGCTATAACTCAGCCTTATTTCATTACGCGAACTGTGTTATCGTCACGTGGCGTTGGGTTGTTTTCTGGTGACTTCGCTATCGACTCGATTTCGTTCGTACTGGTGTCGTCGGCTACGCGTGCTGCTCGTCGTCGTACATTACTTTTTCGTTGTCTGTCGTGTTACATTTTTCGCCAAGGTACTCGACGGTTAAAACGGTAGTCGCGCAAAACCAATTGTGTCGGAAACGCTAACAGTCGAGGACCGATACAACTGCAAGCGGTCGCGACACGAAAAACAACCGGAAACCCCCGAAACCGAGTAAACGGCCGAGGAAATGCGCGTTTGGCGTCACGTAGATTGCGTAGGGTTTCGATCGACGTTTCGTTTCGTTTTTTTTTATTTTCAAATCGAATTACAATATCCAGTTGGCCGAATTTCCGTCGGGTCCGTCCACGGAGAGTCTCGTCCGTCACGAGAAACGGTGTCCCCCCGGGCACGACGCGTTTCATTATCGGTATATTATGCGCCACGTTTTTTTTCCGGGTTTTTTCGCTCGGGCAATAAAAAACGGGTTCACGTGCCCGTTGTCCCACGTACGTTCCCGACGGTTTTTTTAACGACACCCTCACAGGCGTTTATGGTCGCGAAGCACGGTCGACAGCCGTTTTGTTCTTCCGCCCGCGCGCGCGAAAAAAGAACGGCGAAATTTTCGCCCGACAAGCCGAACCGCGGCCAAAATGGACTCGAGCCAAACGTCTGCTGCGGGTGGGGATGGGGGTGTCGCTCCGCCGCCAAACGGGTTCAATAAAAACAGACGACACGCGGCCGTTCAATGGCGAGGAAAATCGGTCGGTGCCCGTCACCACGTCGTCGTTGCCCGCGGCCGCCGAGACGTTTGTTGGTTTTCGCAACGGCCCGAGTTAGGTCACGGTCGCGGGGACGCGACAATAAGACTCACGGACGTGACGCGTCCGAACCTCCGACCGTGTGGGCGTTTCGGCGTTTCCGTCCGCCCGGCGGTTACCGGAAAATATCGATTCCGCGGGTGTTCGTTCGCGCGGCGCTTTTCTCGCGACGTTCACCGCCGACCGTAAACCGTCGGGCCGAACCGTGTGAATCCGAAGTTGTCCGGTTTCTTTTCCTTTCATCCGGGGGACGACGACGAATCGATTTTGCGAGAAACCTCCGAAACGTCTCCGCCAACACCGCTCGGCGGCGACCGTCGAAACGAACGGCCGTCCTTCGGGTTTCGCTAGCCCGTTTCGGATTTTACGTTCCCCGTGTCACGTCCGACATCCGTGTTTTTTTTCTCTTTCGTTTCCGGTAACGCGGGGGAGAGAGTTTTTTTTCGACAACGCGTCGTATACGGAACCCTCCGAAATCGCCACCCTTGCGAGTCCGTTGGCGCGTGTTCGCATTCGTGTTCGACGTCGCCCGGATCGTTTCCCGCGGTCGGTCCGCGGTCCTCCGCGAAATCACGTCGGCTCTCGAAGAGTCACACGCGCGCGCGGTTAGTCGAATCACGCCAGCGCTCAAACTCTAAGATACGTACCGAATACGCGGAGAAAACAGGCTGGTTCGAACTTTGTATCGTTTTCTCGAGTCGCAGATGGCGTGCCGTTCCAATATTATTGTTCGAGTTGTTGGGAATTATATCGCTAGAGGATGCTCGTGTGCCAAATGTATCTTCGTTTTTTTCCCCACTCTGAGGGTTCTCGGATGTTGGGCTTTAACATCTTTTTTTTTTTTTTTTGGATGAATTCATAAATATAAAATAAAATAAAATTACGAATAAAATCTTTTTTTATCCGTTTTTCCTGTAAATTGTGTAAACGACTAAGACGCCTGCAACGAATGGTGTTTACAAACGCGCATTAGTAAAAACGAAATCCTAAACGTTCGTGTGATTATGACTCCCGTCTCTACTATCCGTAAAAATAATAACAACTTGATAAATGATTCATTTCTATGTGTCTATTCTAAAAATGTTTAAAATAACGTGTTTTCGTGTTTATTATTTTTTTAACAATCACTCATTAGTTTCCGAATGTCTAGAAAAACATTACGAATTAAATTCACTTAAATGCGTTATTCAACAGTTTCGTTTTTGGGTTCGTGACATTTATTTGTACACGGGTAACGAACTAACAACGACTATTAAGCAGTAAGAAATTTTTTAAAAACAAATAATGAATTGGTTTTGATGAGTGTACAATTTACTTTTATTGATTAGCATCGATTGCGAATCTGAAAGTCATAATTTCATTCGTTCCACACATCGACTTCATTATGACGTTGTGTCTGAAAAGATTGAATAATTTTACCGGAGCTTACGATAAAAATGTTTTAATTGGACGCCTAAACGTTTATATTTTTAAACTGAAAACAATGATAATTTATCGGAACCTAACTGTAATTGACGTTTAAAAACGTAAGATTAGAAAATAATTTTTCTATCGATTTTATAAAAAAAAAAGTACGATTTAACCAGCGCGTTGTCATAAAACGAATATAGTACTTTAGACGCGAAATAAAATGAAACGAAAGCTAATGGAAACGTAATGTTCCAGGTAAGGTATATCTATTGCGTTTAACGTCATCACGTCTAACCGCCGCGATACAAACCCCTAAAACAATTTTAATTTTACTCTCAAATATATTCTCGATGAAGAGTGAATTATATAGATTTCATGCGAAATCACCAAAAATAACCGTAAGCACGAGTATGCGCGTGAGAAACACTGGTGAATTTTCACGTTATTGTTTTATTACTCGATCAACGGCATCGATGTCAATCGGGCAAAAATATCAGTTTATTCACAGAAAACGCCCACGCGATTGTTATCCGTTTACGCCGATCAGATTGTAATAAATCATAACAAAAATTCGGAAAATATCCGAAACACGTTTTCGTTTCGTTTAGTAGTTTCAATCGAAAAAAACCCCCCCTCCCCATAACGTTTTATTATAATAAACACGTACAGATATTAAATTTGAGTATTACGAGTAAACGGGTGTCGGGATTATTTTCGAAAAATTACGCGATGACGTTGATTTTTGTTATTTAATTAAATACGGTGAAAATAATTGAAACAAAAAAACAACCCAAGAATCATTCACGAACACGCAACTCGAATGTTTTTATGTTATTTTTTTTATTTCAATCGTTCGGAAAAACAATAATAATCACGCGATGATAAAAAAAAAAAAAAAACAACAAACCTCGATTACACGTCATGTTTAGAAGTGTTGTTTATGGCGTGGAAAAAAAAAGGCGGACGGACGACTAACAACATTATTATTATCACAAAAAAAAACACACACACATATGGTTTACGTGTACGTAATTACGTCTCGAATATTTTATAATTGAAAAACGAAAACCGATAACTTGACGCGAGTGTTGGTTGGTGTTTCGGCCGGTTTCGCGTTCAACGTCGAGTTCGCGACACGCCCGACGACGACGTCCAACATCCCAGTTCAAAACGGTCAGAGCGTTTCAACGAGTACACGTGACGGTGGCCGTGATTCCGTAGGCGCGCGCGAACGGCACCAAGCGCACCGTCCGCGTGTCCAGACCGAATTGATAAGACCGTGCCCGCGGCGTCACCGTGTGTTCATGGGTTAGGTTAGGCGCACGTCTGTTCTTGCGAACCGTCTCGCAAGCGCGTGTAGACAGTAATAATACGTTTCCATGAACTGTCGTGGCGATACGAACAACCCGAATGTTTACGTTTCTAGCTCGTGATTCATGTAATGAATTCAAATTATAACACGCTAATACCGAGTTGTTCAATCGCACCGTAACACCATTGAATCGAAAAAAAACTATCGCATTTTTATAAATAAACAAAAAAACAAAAAACAATTGGTGGGGGGGGGAATATAACCCCTAACCTCCCCACACGCCCCCTGAGCACGCCGCCGGACGTCACGTAGCACCGCGCGCACGTGTTCCAATGGTTGTGTACGTACGGCCGGAGAATTCACGACGTTCGTATGTTTTGTACGAACGGAACACGTTTATTCGCGAGTCTTATCACTTACGCGCGTGATACAACATCGAAAACACGTCGGACGGTTTTCTCGATAACGTTATCATTGTTGTGTCGAACGCATTGCACAAACACACGTATTACACGTCGGCCTGGGAACTATCCAAAGAATTGCGATTCCCACACGGTTTCAACGTTTGAATTTTTTCCGAAGACTTTTTAATGTTTAAACGTTTATGGCGTTTCGATTTATATGTTTATATCATGTTATCGTTCACGTGCGGTTCGACGTTTACAATTCGTCCGGTGAAATATACATTACGGTTTCGTGAAACCTTATCAATTTCGTTCGGTAATCTGTTCTCTACGAATAATTACGCGGTACGCTTGAAATAATTACACGACTTTCGGACGCTTTTTTTTTTATTCCGAAAAAGTAAAAAGTTCGAAAATCGCGTACACTCAATATTAATGCGACGTTCGCCTCCGGTTACCAACCAATAACGACAACAATATCGTCGTCAACGGTTTTTTTTCCATCTTCCCTTCTCCCATCGCTTTCCGTCTGTTTTGGGAAACTCGCGTTGCACATTCAAACGACTTCGTTTCGCGGACACTTCAAACAAACGCCTGTACAGCCACTGTTCGTCTTCCATCGTTCCGGCACGTGTGTGACGTTAATGTCCGCGGGTACGCGACCAACAAACGAAACGCGTCACGTCGAGTACGATATTTTCGTCGGGACGGCCATTCTTCGGCCTGTAAATCGTTGTCCCGGTCTTCCGGAATTTCCGCCCGACATAATTATAACGATGATAAAAAATTGCCATTGGTCCTTCGTTCCCCAACGCCCGTCGCCATTCCTGGCGGTCCCTAAACCGCGAACGGGTTGTTTGTGTTGTATTCGTAACACGTCCGCGTGTTGACTCGGCCCGGTGTTATCGTCTACCGCCGGTCGTCGGGATCGTCGATTAACGCGATTTTCGTTTCGCGGTTATCGCGCGGCGTACGTGCATTACAATAAATTCTCAATAAATCGCTTGTTAGTCTGTTTGTCTGTTGTTGTTTTTTTTTCGCTCCGTTTGCAGTAGAGCTCGGACGAACTTGACACAGCAGCGTTTTGTTCGACACGTTTCTCCACATTGTCGGCGATTCGAAACAACGCGACCAAAACGAAAAAAAACCTACCGACGACTTCGATCTCCATCGATCGCGGTTAGCCGCTGAGCGTCGTTTACAATCGTTTTTCGATTGCGATGGGCTGACAGGCGGTCGGTTTCGCAAACACAAATACAATCAATTCCGTCCGTGGAAAAAAATGTGCGTTACTCCGGAGTCGCGTATTGCACGTATCCGGTCCATGGGCGCCCATAGGATAATATTTAGGGGGGGGGGGACAAAATAATTTATTATTTTTGATAAGCAAAAAAAAAAAAGGTTAGGTTCAATAATTTAATGTAGTCTTGTGTTATTTCATCAATGTATGATATTGATTTTAATTTCCAATAATCATACCAAATTAAACCATTTATATTTAACTGTTGTATCTTCACTGTTGTATTATCACAGAAGAAACAGAAGGGAAATTTGTTCAATAAACAAATATATTAATAATGTTTATTAATATATATATAAAATTACTTAAAAATTTTTATTTATGTTAAAAAATAAAACAGAAATAAAACGTCGACCTTTACAATGGCAATGTGAAAATACCAATTTTAGCAACTATACTTATTTTCCAGGGGGGGGGACATGTCCCCCCCCCAATGGGCGCCCATGACCCGGTCTACCGTTTGCTAAAGCGTAAAGAAACAATTACGAAAACGCCGTCAACGTTTTTGGCCGTTTTGGATTTTTCGCATTTGACGTCTGAACAATGTATACGACGCACGTGGTGTGTTATTTCAAACAGCGTTAAAAACGAATCGTTTGTCGTGATTTTTTTTTTTTTTGATTTTGAGCGCGTGCGTTTCGACGAACGACAACGAACAAGCAGAATTTCGTTTTCGTTTTTCGAATTTCAAATTCGAAACGTTCGCGGACGTTAGGCACGTTTCGCACCCATCAGCTATGACGCCGCGTAACGTTTCACGCGCGCGGCGTACACTCACACGTCCGGAGTCGGCTCGCGGATCGCGTGAGTTTCGAAACGGTTAACGACTTCCACGCGTCCCAAACTCGTCCGTCCGAACAGAACGTCCGTTTGCCACGCGATCGTTCCATTGACGTTACAAAGTGACGGGTTTCCCGCGTCGGCTTACCGCTCACCCGCCGCACAATCAAACGCGTTTCCGGACCTCGTCGCCGTATCGGTTCGCCGTGACACCGGGACGACCGTCTGCAAACGCGACGTGCACCGTCTCGGAACACGCAGCAATGCGACGAACGGCGTTCGTTAAACGAATGTCGTTCGTTTATTTTATTTAAAACCGTGTCGTCGCCGCGCGGTCGGAACAACGTGCATTGTCGACGTGCCTGTTTTTGACGTGCGCGTCGGACTGTTGATTCGCGACGAAATCCGTTAAGCGTGCCAACAAGCCGACGCAAGGTCAACGAGAACACTCCTTCGGGGCTCGACGATTATTCGCTGCGCGGGAGTGAAGTCGCGACTGGAAGTGAACGCGCCAAAAACGCTTTGAAGACTGCGAACGTAGAACTAATACGCAGCGTAATAACCGACGGGACGATTAAATAAAATGCGATTCTCGTCGCGAAAATAAACGCGCGAACCGTTCCTCGGGCCGGGGTCGGAGATTTTAAAAAAACAAACAAACAAACACGTTTACTACACAATTTCCTCACGTCGACTGATACATTTCGTTAAACCATTACGTCGATGGACGCAAATCGACGATAGTGTCATGTATTTTTTTGTAACTACGAATATTCGATGTAATCTAGGCGACCGGACAATTTATACAATATTATATTTGCGTACGTTTCACGGAATTACATTATTTATGTACCTAAAAAAATTAATGTATACCATTACTGTAAAATAAAAAAAATAAATAACATTTTGAAAAAAAAGATTATATTACAATTTTACATTTAAAATTCAAATATTCTAATAATAACGTAACGTTGAGTAGATAAATACACAATCATCAAAACATCTGTGCATTATTGTAAAGTGTAAAAAGTTGTGAGTATTTAAAACAATATAACTCGGGAAAAGAGTATAATATATTTTATACTAATTAATCGAATAAAAGTTTTCATTTTTTTTTCGGTTAAATAATATTATCCGTCTATAATGTAACACAATGTATTTCAAAACGAAAAAGACTATTATTATTGTTTCAGTTGTTCAAGATTATTTTTAAAATATTGCATATTTTAAATTCGTAAAGTTTCTAGCGGTCTTATAAGACAGTTAAAGTTATATTTATTTGCATGTCATTGACAAAACAATTTCAAATAATTAATAAGATTACGTTATTATGGAACAGCCGAACATTATAAAAGTTATTATTGTTTAACATAAAAAAAAAAGACACTACAGTTCCTACTATACAGACATATTCTCAAAGAAGATAACAACAGCTCCGAGGTAATGCGAAACCGACTACGAACCACACAAACACACACACACACACACACTCGTATCTCATTTTACCGACTTGCAATGTATCTTACGAATGGCAATCGACTTCAAATGAATATGACGACAAAGACAATTAAACTTACGCGTGTACCGTATTTTATAATAGTCATCGGAAGTCTAGAACGTGAAAACATCAGAAAACTGTTCGAGAACGTTAACAACTCTCCTCGTCTATTACGCGATACGCACACTCGTTTGAATTGCGAAGGGAAAATGTTTAAAGGGGCGTGACACGTTGTAGGTCGTTTAAAACCTCCTCTACTAAAAGTAAATACTCCACTGCGCTGAGTTAAGATCGTACTTTGCGATATGCTTCATGACTCTCTAAAGTGACGGAGTAAGTTTCTTTTACGACGTGAAAAACAATAATGATCGAAGGCAAGTTCCACCGCTGATACACTCGTGAGGACGGTATTCCCTTTGAGATAAAATCGCTTGTGTCGTCTCGTAAGACTACACCGGTTTATTATTTAAGCGTCGCGGCCCAATGTCGGCGTCTTGTGAAGAATCACATTTTGAAATGTATTCAAAATTTGTACGCTCGAATGGGGAAAAAAAGTACCTCGAACACTTTCCCAAAAAATATATATAAATTACTCGAACAGGTAACGTATTCGAATACTTCACGTTTTTTTTTTTGATAAATGTTGTCGAACTATTAGCGCTATTTGATTTTTAACTTTCCAATAATGGAACGGATAAAACGATCTGACTAGAGAATATATGATATACGTTATAAAACAAAATGAAATATATTATAAAACCGTACGTAGGCTATAGCCGTTATATAATATTTTCTGGCGATTTAGAATACGTTCAAGGATATAAAATTGTAATATTATGATGTTTCTTTACACGTATTTTCGCGAATACATTTAGAACGAATTATTAAAGAAAAAACTTCGCTAATGATTTTTCACGTTGTGAGCAAGCGCGTTAAGACGAGAAATGACTTTAAATACTTTTGTTCGATTAAAACTATTTGAATACTTTACGAGACCGTCAAATATGTATCCTGTTTAACACGACCGGAATCTACGACTACGATCGATGGACATATGTGAGTACACGATATAAAGTAATGGGACAGGACGACGAGAGGGAAATAGGCCGAGCGAGACGAAATTCAATTGGTTTTCACTTGTATCTTCATTATCGTTCCGTAATAAGCGACATTTAAGTTTTTTCAATTGTTTTTCGTTTTTATTTTATTAATTGGAATGTGAATAACGTTTTTATGGGGTACACTCGAAATACGATTAAAATCATTTTGCGCACGATTTGTGTCTATCGTCATATTTTCTTGTCCGGCTATTCGACTCGACATTTCATAGTTATACTATGTGCCTTTCGTTTGTTTTCAACACACATTGTAATGTTTGTATATCGGCCTAGTTACATCGAAGAAATTGATCCACGGCAAAAGTTTTTATTCTGTTACGACGTTCTTTTAAAGTTTAAGCTATATCGGTTGTTTGGCATTTTCAACATGTGCTGAAAATGTGTGTGTATTTACGACATTTTGAAATGATGTTTTTTTAATGGGGGGTTTTTTTTTATAGCATATTCAAATTGTCAACATCCCCCTTATCCGTTTCGTTTTCCTCCGATGTGAAAATTTCACACGCTACACGAATAATACACGGATAAGTTATTCAAATGATGTGTTGTATGATACATCGTACTCAGAAAACGACTGTTTACGTAAGTAAGGTACAATTATTTTCACTACTCTTTTATTTGCTACACGCTTACACCGGGTAAATAAGAAAACGGATTTTCAAAATATTCTTGAAGTTCGATTTTCCATCAATGTTTGGTGTTTCATGAAAAATGTTCGGACATTTTTGCTACTTGAAAACTATACGTTTATAGAAATATATTTTTTTTCTATTCTCAGACGTAAATTTGAGTTAAATTAATTGTAGTTTCCCAGAAAGTAAACGTATTGAAATGGTATTTAAAATATCGAAATTCTAAAATTCTATTCGTATACACTACGTTCGAGTACGTTTGTTGAATTGACTTTTTTCTTCTCTTGTATTTCATACGGTTAATCATATTCACAGTTTGTTTTCAAGAACTATTATTAAACGGAACGTGCTTATTTTTCTTTGGCTTAACGTAATAAAAAGAATAACGAAAAATAAAAAACAAATAAATAATAATACAACAAAGTTATTGTTGTACTTTTCTATTGTACAACAATGCTTCACGTTTTTGTTTAGTAAGGTATTTATCATTATAAAACGTCGGCCGAAACGATAACAATAGACGTAAACGTGTTTAAGTGCATTTAATATTGTTATTAATCGGGCGCGGGAATGTATGGTATCGCGTTCGGATCATGACCGGAGAATGAAAATTAATTTGAATGATTGACGAAACGGTTGGATCACTGCGAAAAGGAGACGATTGTTTTCATTACAGAAAGCTTATAACCGGTGTACTAATCGAAAATAATCCGTCCGACGTGAACGAGTCCAATAAAAAGCGAGTCCGAGAAAAAATGAACTCCTGCGCCCTGATAAGTTTCATTTCACTCGACTGCCGCAGACGCTCTTTGTCGAAAACATTACCATGATTAAAGTTAACGCCAGACGACTGAGAAAAATGATAAAACCCGTCGTTTGTAACGAAAACTTAATACGTCTAAATATTCACTTTGAGGTGTTATTTGATTATTATTATTATTATTTCGTATTTTTAATGCGATTTCGCTTTGTGAACTAAAAAAAAAAGAAGAAGAAAACGATGATTCGTACGAATTTCACTCGAATCAATTAACCGTTGAAAAACATTCATGGAATATTGCCTTATCGGCGGAGAAGAGACGGACGCGAATTCCCGGTAATAAATACGAAAAAAAATATTATACATTACGTCAGTCAATACTCTTGTTCCATGGTTTTTATTCTCGTAAAATATAAGATAATTCTATTAATTATTCAACATAATATTACGTATTTAAATATAATCATTTTCTGACGGTATAATATATATATATATGTTTTATCAAGGTTGTACGAATGCTCTTTCATTTTAATTAGGAATTCAATTGTAAATAATGTACATGTATATTCCAGTCGAATTGTGCGGACAAATTTCCAATTATAATTCACGATTTTCAGTTGGAATTAGTAAAATAAATGTTTTACATTGATTGAAACAAAGAATAAAAAAAATTTAAAAAGTTTAAAAAAGAAAAAACCGAGAAAAATAAATTATTATAAACGAATAAATGAAATAATACGTGTTGGTCAACATGCCATGATGAATTTACCGTTTGTAATTTCCGACGTGAAGTTTACTCCATCTGTTCTTTTCGCCGCATAGTTTCAAAAACAATAGGCGTAATAGCTCCGAGTGGAAATCGGACCCAGTACGTCTCCGCAGACCAAAATGTCTAAAAGCGTTTCCTTCCCGTCCTTTGTGCACCGACGAGTTACCAGGACGATAGTGATTTCCATCGGTTGGTGTTAAATTATAACGTAGTAATATCGTTTTAAATAACTGTTCGCTAAAACGTTTTCGAGTTTCGGTTGCAGCGTGTACGAAAATTCTCGTCGAAACACCGACGCTATTGTTGAGTTTTATCGTGAATAATATCACAAATGATTTACCACGTAAACTAGTTTATTCATGTACTCTGTGTGCGGTATGGCTCACTGTACGGCGTACGTATTTAGTTGGACGGGTTCCGCAAACAAGAAGTGACGGTCTCGACTGCGAATCAACGGAAATTCAAGTGTTTAAAAAAGTGTTTGCAAATCGTATACCGCGACTCGTACGCCAGCACGATTAGCGCGTACGATTATTTATAACGCGAAAACGTTCGGTGTCTCGAACAAAAGGGGACGCGGCGTCCAGTCATGGACTGGAAATACAGTCTCCGAGAAATGTTTACATTATTTTTCTTCACTGCGGTACCGCGTGTTTGTCAGATTGTTTATATTTCATTTGTCTAAAATAACAGTTCGGAGAGTTTAGAAATACTTGGCTAGTTGTAAATTAATTAAACGCTTTAGTTTAACGTGGTTTTAATTAGGTAAACATTTAATTTATACTCATAGGCGTAACTAGGCCTTAAAGTTAGTCGGGGGAGGGGGAGGCGAATAGTCTAAGTTATTTTCGGTTGAAAATGGGAGCCGTACACTACACTCCCTGTACACGATTTTAAATAGTATTAATTTACTAATAAATATATACGTATATATATATAATCACGTTATAAACTTATATTTGAAAAAAAAACAGTTGAATTCTAAAGTACGTTTCTAAGCGAAATCGAGTTTAATACAATTGTTAATTTTTGTAAATTTTCGAAATTCAAATTTCATACATTTAAAAAAAATCGTGACTTACGATTTTTAAAAAAATTCTTAATGTTTAAGTTTGTATTAAAAACGAACATTCCCAACTTCAAAACGAACGTGTCAAACGTGTTACCAGTTTTTCGTGGTAGGCAGTTTTTCGCTTAAGAAAACCACAAGGGAAAATCGAAAAACGTGTCAAATAAAGTGACATTTGTATGCGACTCGCCGTTAGAAATTAACGCGTGTACGTTTTTTTATGCGAAATAGTGTGTTTATAAATCAAAAAATAAAATAAATCGAATCAGATAATGGTAAGCCCAATAAATTTGTCGTTCGATTCGGAATCTAAATTGTGGAAACGTTCAAAACGAATGTTTACTGACCTACTTAAATCAATGTTTGTAATTCGTTTGGAAAACGTTAGTAAAAATGTTTGGCCACGGCGAAGTGACGTGACATCAACGCGCATCCAGTGCACTGCACGAGGCGGCTGTTGTCAGTCTTTGGTTCGCGTGACGTCGAATTATTCGTACTCAATATTGTCTTTGACACGATTGTTTTTCTGTAGACAATTTTTTTTTTTTTTTTTTTACTACAAACGATCGACGCACGACTTTGCGCGCACACGCGTTGACGATTTCAATAGGGATTTTCGGACAATATCAGGGGAGGAACGGTGGAAAAGAGACCGATAATTCCCAAGTCCTCCCCGGTAACACTTACACGTCCGCGCCTAGCCGTACGTCGCACGAGTGTAACGCGGGTTTCAAAACGGTCGACCGGTACGCCCGAATTTCCGATACAGAGTCATTCAGGCCGAGTCGCAAACGTCCCGGGCAAACGACGGTACGTTTGTCTACGTCGCGATGCTGTCCGCCCGCGAACCGGACGTCATTTCAATTGAAACCGCGTCAAAAATACCGTGTCCAGTGTAAACACACCGCAACAGCATTATATACACGGCGTTGTCGTTATTATGATCTGTTTCGTTTTGCTGTTTTGACAAGACAATAGGTTTTGTTCACGTGATAGCACGATCCGTTTTCACGTTTGACGGATGGCGTTCGTTGAATATTCCGATCGCATTACGCACGTGAACACCTTTGCGTGTTATTTGTTTGTCGCGGATCTGCGAAAAAGTTTCGGAACAGGATAATTGATATTTCGTGTTATCATAAATTATTCCCGTTGCAGACGTTTCGTTTTGGAGCCCGCGAAATATTATTCCCTACCTTTGCGTCCACGACGTCGACCAAGTTACGACACTATCGGATACCGTAGTACAGCTCATACGCGTGTATTTAAATTGAAAACACAGCGCGTAAATGATTAAGCGCGCTATGTCCAATTTGAAGGACATTATTAATACCGTTTTATTTATCGTTTCATTTGTATCGTCGTATATTTATATATTTCTGTGCGCACACATACTCGTCACGTTTGAATGTGAACGACATCACAGTCGACCGTTATAGATATTCAGTATATGCATGTGTAAAATGTGTGGCTTTCAGCTTTTTTCGGTCGGGGGATCGACATATAAATGATAATTTTTATCACGTTTCGTAGGCTTAATTTTTGAAGACACCTATTAAACCAGTGGGGTCAACGTAAGTCAATTCGAAATTTTTAGTCGATTACTAATTGCTTATCAGTATAATGACGTACTAATAGTTATCCGCAAAAGAAAATGTTCTAATAACCTATCTAAACCCGATAAATACAAACTATTTCATATATCGTCATGTATATATATTTATGGTTTTTTTTGATTATGTATGTTCCAAAAATCATTTGTAAAAAAACAATTCAATGTGCATAATAACTTGTTCATAACTCTGTAAAATTTTTAATACATATTTTTCAAAAGCTAATGTAATTTCCATTCCAATGATATCATTTCAATTCAAAATTACATTTTTGTTCCTGGAGAAATTGCAATTTGAACGTGACAATTTTTTGTTTGAATTCAATTACAATACTATCTTGATTTATTTTTAAAGAGAAATTCCGGTAAAATGAAAGAGACTTTTGATATATTTACTGAGTAAAGATTCGAAAATTTTGTGTACTCTTAACCGAGTGATATTAAAAAACCAGATTAAAAAATATCATAGTGACGGAGATATGGATATGACATTCTCATCACCCTTCTCGATTGGGATTTTGATTACCTATAACAGAAATAATGTGAGACGTTTTTATTTTTCTTCGTTGTCGTGTTATTATTGAAATCGGTGAGTTTTTCGACAATTCACGAAAGAAAATTATAAATCAATTATCTTCAATACAGCGGAAATGGACATTTATTACTTAACAAGCCGGTGTCTTTTTTTTTTAAACAAACATTTAAAAATAAATATCACGTTTTGTTAAAAATGTATAATGTGTTAAAAAATGTTTTTCAAAAAATATAATAATTTAGAATGTTGCAATACTAACTAGGACGTGTAAACCAAACGGTCGGTGATAAATAAATAATTTTATAACCTATTCTATGAAATATCGCCACACACGCGTACGACGCGATTAAGAATCAATAACGTAATTACTCAATCATCAATATTGTATTGCAGCTGTACTTGAATACGCGTAACGTAAATCAAATGTTAAAATATCGAAAACACAATTGAGCGTGAATAATATAATAGGTGTACGCGTGATTATTATTATTATTATTATTTTTTTTTTTTTTTGATTTATTATTGGGCGAAAATATCAGAATCCCAATGTTTTCCAAGTCCAATCACGGTTGTTCAATTTGAACATAATTAACGAAAAATAATTATTTACCTAGTATGCAGCGTTGTTTCGTATATTGCGTTATCTAATCCAAAATTATAAACTTTCACCAGGTATTTTGGCTATATGCAAATTCACTTTTTGAAGTCCTATAGACGTTAATGAACAGTATTGTTACTGATTTTCCGCAGTTGTTAATTAACCGCATTCCCTTTCATTAGAATTCCACTATCATTTGATTGCAAACTGTTAGGACGTTCGTTAAAATTGGATTTACAGGAGTTAGACACTCCCTTTGTTTATTTTCGAATACGAGCTTCTCCAACTCGAATATTCGGAAATCTCCATACACATAAATTATCACGAAGGCGAGAGTTGGCCTTGCCGAAATTTCAACAACGTTTTATAAGCATCTATATAAATTATCTAGGATAAAAATGATCGTTTAGATGACTATTAATCGGAATTGTTGTTTTATACGATTTTTAAATTCAGAAGAAAAAAAAACGATTCGAATGGTCGTTAAGAATGATTATAATAGAAGTACTCACCATAAGATGTATAGCAGTTTTTCATAGCTGGTGTGATTACGATTTTGAAGTAGTTCATTCAAATTTAGTGTTTATACTTTTTCAGTGATTAAATGAAACCAGCGTACATTTCGGTATTATATGTTCTAAACCGACCACAACGACACAATTTATTTTAATAACTATACCAGTAATTTTTGTGCAAATCATTGAAATTGATCTCCGTTTAAATCGATAATCGATGATTTATTTGTTGTTTACAATTAAAGTCAATACGATGAATAATCTATACAAATTTAGTAGAATGTTTCTTGTTTTACGATACGATGTATTCTTAAGTTCTCGAATAGCGTCTCACTGCCAAGTGCACAAAAGTTGTTTAATAATTAATGATGCAACGTTCAATAAATAACCATAACTTCTATACTTAGAGAATTATTTAATTAAATTAAAAATACAATGACAAACTTTTTCAAACTTAAATTAGTTTGAAAAATATTTCTCGTAGCCTAAAAATACTTAGTAATGGCATGCAAATAGCGACTAGTATATATTTTGAAAGAAGCGAATTTTTTATCATTGGAAATATTCTCGAAAGTTTTACCAACTTAAATAATAAAGAAATATATAGCTTATTGATAACTAATAAATGTTGTCGATGAAATAAATTAGATTTCGTTCAACGTAATACAGAGTACGATTTAATATGATTTATTTATTAGGCGTAAATAGATTACTTATTCAACGTTCAAAAGAGCAGAGCTAAAATACAATTTTATTTCTTAACATAAATATATTACATTTTTTTTTTTACACAAAAGTACTTTACAAGATTATTATTTTTTATATATTTTATTGTAGTTAAAGTTCTGGCAATAACGCAACGAATTGTTAATAATATGAATCACACGAGTATACTAATGTACAATATGTACGTAGTAATCGAGTATATATTTAAAAAATTCAAACAGATTGTTATTCTTAAGACGATATTGTTTTCACATATCGTCACTTTTACTTACGTGTTTTTTTGCGTGACATAAAACTTTATACATATAAACAGCGTATTTTATCTTATGAATACAATGTATGTTTTTAATAGCTATCGAAGTATCTGTGGTTTAAAAATATGCGATTTTACGTTTATAATCCAACAATAATGTTTTAAACGAAACTTCCATTGTACTTAATTCGTTAGTTATTGTCAAATGTTTAAAAATATTATATCGAATACGACGAATTTCCTATAAAATACGATTATATATCACTTCTTGTAAAATGACCAATTACAATTACTTTAGTATACTTTTATGTTTTGCGTTGAACTGATAGTTAATTAAAAAAGTATGTTTTCGTCGTGAATCGAATATTTTCAATGAAATTTCAAATGCACGCATGACAAATATATGATCGTGACACAACGACGTGAAGACTATCTGTGTTTTTGTATACATATTTTATTATCGTTGATGTGCCACAACTACTGTGTCCCAGAGCCCGCTTTTTACTTTGAAATGTCACTTGGCAGTTTACCATTCTCCGCACAATATTTCGTGACGATTTTACTACATACCAATTGTGTTGTATGCGTATAATATATCAATTCATTTTATGTCAAAAACAAAAGAGGTATTGTATTGTTATTATGATGAGAATTTCACAACGGATTGTGCTTAGGGAATTTTATGTCTACTATTGTCCTTGATTTTCTGCCCATCCCAACCCTAGAGTAGATCAGATGACAAATAAACAAATATTGTAAAAATTATAAATCGTATAGTTTATTGTAGCTTGTTATAAATAACGATTCAATTAAATACCGAGCAATATTAATTTTGCGTTCAGTCGTAAAATATATTTTTATAATAATATTGTATATATAATTCTCAAAATGTTTAGACAGTGAAGTATTTGTTTTTAAACTTTAAACATATTTATCTTAATTATAAATTACTCTCCGTAACTTGGCTATATAATCATTTATAACTACACACGCACACACACACACACACACACACACATATGTATATAAAGTGTCCCAGACTGGCTTCGTTTAGTTTTCCTTCAAAAAATACGACAGAAAAAGTATATACTTTTCGTCGCGTAATCAGTGAGTAAGAGGTTTCGATAAGCATACGTATGACATTGTCTACGTAAAAATAATTTGACTTCAAATATATTTCTATCAATTTGAAGGTTTGTACTCGTAATTTATATATTTGTTCGTAATTGCGAAAAAGATTTTTAGAGAAAACTGTAAATGTTTAAATTGGAATGGCATGTCGAATGGCGGTATGAAGGCGAGTTTTCTTCTGGAAGCTTCTAGTGTCCACGTTTCCATACAACGTAATGCTTTACGTAATGCATTTAAAAAAACATCTAGCGGTATGAGTCATACCACACATAAATATAAGTGTAATCCCACTGCTCGTGCAATAATCATGTCGTCGGCTGTAATAATTAATTGTATTTTCAAAACTTGTTACACATCGGTCTGACGTTCGGTCAATATTTATTAATTATTTCAAACAAAATTACGTATCCGAAAGTGTTAAAGCAATGAAACATGTCTGAAACGATCAGGGTAAAAGTTCTCTACTACTGTAATCGAGTTAGGGTGACAAATAAAACCATACCATACCATGTTGAAATCACGTGCTATAATTAGTGACGAAATCACCTACTCACCGGAAGGTATTAAATTTTATTTTAAAAAGTCGTCATACTATTTGTGTTTTTTCCCCCATATAACTCACGTGCGATTACTTGAAAAAAGATGTCAATGATATCAATTTCAGTTGGATTTGTTTTGTATATTTTTGATTTAATATGTCACGACAGGATTTTCGTTTCTGTTGTCCTGTATGATGTTTAAAAGCGAAGACGTGAGGCGAAGCATTTGCGATGGCATTATATGAACAATATTGTGAATTTTTGTTTGAGTTTGATTTATATTCATTTCTCCGTAATCGAAGGCAATCCGCTCAAGCAGCGTTTCATATACAGGCAGTTGATATTCAAAATTAAATATGCATAATGCATTAGGTTTGATTTATTAAACATCGTACACTGTTTAAATAAACAAATAGCATATTACTTAATATATTAAAAAGAAAAATGTTTTAATAAAAGGCAAGTAACGGCGTACCATAATGTGTTTTAGCATTGCTTATCAGTGTACCTTATTAAAAAACAATCACCCGGGGTTTTATCGCAGTGTCATTTTTAATTTACATTTTCGTTTTATTTTTAGGCCACTAAGAAATATAGTGAGTACATAATATGATGCATTACTCTGTCTAACATGTTTCAAACTTATGGCGAAATGACATAACGAAATCACTTCGAATGGAAAAAATTTGTGCTTTAATTCGGCTTTTTAATAAATATTTAAATCGGATACGATCATCCGTACCAAATTTAACTAGGAATTTTCGAGACCGTTGAAAGACGATGGCAGATCACAGACTCCCTTTAAAACGATACAATCGTATATTATTTGATCTTTGATTATGTCAACAAAATTAGACGACACACACGGAACAAAGGTATTACCGTCGTTAATCGTTACTCGCCTACATCAGCCGTTGCAGGTTCATACTGTAGTGTGAAATGAAAACACGTCGGTTTTTTTTTTTAAATGATATACTTTATTGAATTATATTCCAAAATAGATAAGTTATAAGACAGTTTCAAAGAAGGACGATTATAATATTATAGTATTGAATATAGTTGCTACATCTTATGTGAATTTGAATAATTATTAAAAAAAAAAAAAAAAACTACAAATCATTAATACGCGACAGTATCGTTACACGATCTAAACACTAGCGAACTATAATCAACAATCTACACGTACTAAGAACTCGAGAATAGTAAACGTTTTGAGAAACTCGTCGTGTCCATATGGCGCAATTATTGTATTCCGTTGAATAAAACGCATTCCATTTTAGAACACAATGCGAGATCCCCTATGCATGCAAACCAACTACTACGATAATATTGTATTTGTAAACACTTAAATATTGGACGACTATTAATTATAATATAAAACAATTAACATTAAAAGTGCAATATAATAATATTCGTTTTTTCAGATAAGTAGTATTTAATATTTGTGCGAGTAATAATCATTTATATGTATTTAAAACAATAATAATAATAATAATAATATATAATAGTCAATAATGTAAAAAATAAACAACCGAGTTGGTAATAATGTACATATTATGTGACGTAAATCGATAATTATTAATTTGGTATTTAAATTTCAACTGTCGAGTAGCGTGTACTTTATGCGTTTGAGTTTACGGAACCGTTCGCGTTAGGCGGTTTAATTGTTGAAAAACGGCATTTCCCAAATAAGTCGTTTGCGGAGCGAAACGACGAGAGGCATGGACGACAAACAAAAACGATAAACAAAAATATTTTGCGTCACTGAGCCGCACGACGATACGACGATAGATCGGTATATCATCCAAGTACTCTTACCCTATATTAATTCGATCCAAAGACTTTTTTGACCGATTGAAATGTTCGGGTCTTAAAAAAAAAAAAAAAATTGTTATTATCAATGCCGATTGATGGGATATTTTTTGAATTGTCTATTCGATCGATATAACGAACTGGAAATAGAGAGAGAGAGAGAGAGAGAGAGAGACGAAACGACAACATAACACGAGCGTATAAATTTGTTTATTCCGTTACCGAGAACGAAATGTAAATATTGTATCAGTCGTGACCGCGAACGTGTGTAGCAGTATAATACGTGTGGCATGCTACGCAGTGGCCTGTTTTCACAGTCGAACGGCTGAATGCGGTGAATATCGTTCCGTGGCCCCCCGGACCGCAGACTCGACGCTCACAACGTTCGTTTGTGTTGTAAATGAATCGAGTGGGTACGAAAATCGATATTGTTTTAATAAATCACGCGATATTAGCGTGGTTTCTCGAAATACCCGTTTTGCGGGGACGGTAGATATTTTTTTTTATTCTCTTTTTTTGCGAAACACGTACGTTTTAAACACGAAAGGTTATTTCTGGTTGTTCTTGGTTTTTTTTTGCGGAAAACATATACGGTCGGACCGTATAAATATACATTCGCGATAAAGAAGAAAACACTGTGCGTTGCGGTGTTTGATAATCACGACCGTTTCGTGTGATGTAAAACGTGACGGGAACGAGATCTCGGTAAAATAATAATAATAATAATAATATATAAATAATAATAACCGTATTAATGAACGTGCTCGGATCCGCCGACGGGCGTGCTGGACGGTCCGCAAGAATTCGATAGAAAAACCAATAAACGGGAACGGCGGCGGCCGAACGAACGTTTTCCGAAGCCGCGGGCCGGTGCCAAAAGGTCGGCGAGCTGCCGTCGAAGCGAAAAATACCGATAACGCGATATCGCGGCCGAGCGGGCGTAGATTCGGATTTCCGGCGACGAAGAGATTTGCCTCGGGGGAGTGCCGCGGTCGTGCGTCGACCGGGCCCTTAAGTCGTTTCGGGAGGACCAGAAGAAAACCGAGACACGTCGCGCGGCGAAAACGGCGGTCTTATTATTGTTGTCGTCGTTGTTATCATCATCGTTGTCGTCACAAATCGAATTTATTTTTCGCGGACGGCGATATTGAACCGCGACAGGTGCGCATTTCGTTTTTTCGCCGCGAAACCTGTAATGGCTTTTCGGGACCGAGTTGAAAAAAAAAAACGGCAAAACTGACAAGGTTATTTCCGTATTAAATTTTCCGAAACGACGAAATTCCAAACGTCTAATGTAAATACATAGGCGAGCTTATGGACGAACGGCGAAAAAAATAAATAACATGTATACATATACGGTCGGGGTTCGGCAAGAGGGAGTGGAAAACGGGTGTTGTTAAACTGACAACGTACAGTAACCATTGCTCGACGGCGAACTAGATGGGCGCGGACGGGATGAGTTTTGCCCTCGTCGAGTTTTTCGTATTTGTTTTGAATTTCGTGCGTTCTCGTCGTTGATACTATAAAAGCGTGTTTCGTCGGGGTTTTTTATATCTATATCCTTTTTTCGATTTTTTTCCTATTTACTTTTTATACTCGACTCGAGCAGTTATTTTCCGAGTGACCTTTTCGTCTCTTTTTTCTTCCGAAACATCGTCGTGTCTCCTCCTGCCCATCCCGTCTCGCGATCCACGCCCGACCACTGTGTGTGTGTGTGTGTGTGCGTGTGTGTGTGCGCGCGCGCAGGTAATTTAATACCTGGCAGACAGTGACAACGGGATTTCCCTACGGCGGTGCTCCTCCGCTCCCACGAGATGATACGCCGAAACAAAGTTATTCCGAACTATATCATTCATAAGTATGATAATATTATTTCTATTGTTATGATTATAATTATTATTATTCATTATGTTTTATTTTATTTTTGTTCATTCGTTCGTCTTAATTTTCTCTGGCCGTTTAAAACGGCAACGCGAACGGAAGAAACAAAAAAATATCAACTCATACACGACGTTACAATGAATCGTACACAACAATGATCTGTGATGACAATTGAACACACGAAGAGAGATCGGTAATACACGATCATATTTTATCGAAAAGTAAAGGAAATAATTTTAATCGGGGGTTTCAAACGGTGGCGTAGGCATACGAACAGCGATAACACGTCCGTTCCGGAGATTTGTCGGTGGGGGGACAGTGTCTCGATAAGCTCGCGCGGTCGCGGTTGATGATTACTTTGTTACGTTATAGTAACAAACTGTCGACGGCTCGTGTTGGGAAAACGTACAAAACAGACTAGTCTCGTCTTCTACGCGCATTTCGCCAGATTTCGTTCGTCCGAATAAAACCGTTTTTGGTTTAACGGATCACCTCGGCTAGTCTCAATAAAACAGTCGCACGAACGTATATGTGTGTGTGTGTGTGTGTGTGTGTGTGAGGGAGAGTAGGAGTGGAACGTCGTCGTGAGTAATGAGATCCGTGCGATTTACGAATAACACGTTTTCCCGGCGCGTCGAACGTCAATTTCTTTTCGGTATTCACAAGTAACACGCGATCGAATATTAAGATTAATGGTGACAATAACGACGGGGGTGTGGGGGGGGGGTAGGGGGATGGGAGAGTTAGGTCAGATCAGGTCGACGGGACGAGGGCGTAAGGGTTCTAGCGTTCCCGCGCCTTGTAACGGTTAATGTCGTCGGACGAGAACGCGACCACGCGAATGACCGAACGCGAAACGTCGTCCGCGTGGAATTCGAAACGGAAACGCCCGATCGGAACAACCGCGACGAACGTTTATCTTTTACGGTTAAAACCGAAAAAACAAATCCCTGTTCCGACAATCGATATCTTAAACGTTACACACGTAGATACGACACTTGATCGCAGTATTGGCGTGTAAGCGTAATCTTACGGTAATATAATTAATAATCGGCTGATGACGATGTCGCCGATGAACAGAAAGAAAGAAGAAACGACCGACAAAATGATTACCGTCGTCGTGTTACGCGCTGAGACATCCGTCCACTGTAACTCAACTACCGTATTTTGTACAACTGTGTACGGGGTTATGTCAGAAAACAATAATAACGAAACGTAAACGACTGATATCACTAATACGCGATTCGACGCGAGTAGTTTTGGGAGGAGACGGGCGCGTGATACGGAGGCGTGACAGTGTGTACGGGGGTTTTATGCAAACGAAACGAGAACGGGGGAGGGAAAAAAAATTCATACGAAAGTGTAAAAAATCCGAGCGATGGATTTAGTCTCGTATACAGTCCTCGGGAAGTTACGAGCGTGTTTTAAAACGTCAAGGTTTCTCGGACGGGGTGGAGGCGCTGGTGATGGGAAACGAAACCACTCGGACGGTAACGTGTGATGGGTTTTCGAAATAACGATCGACTGGAAAGGAAAAAGTACTTGGCGCGTGTGGGATACTCTTACGTAACGATTACGGCATTAACAACGATTTAAAGTCCACGACCGGTTTCGCGTGTCGGAAATATGCGCGTACAAAACAATAATCCGAACGGATTCATTTCGCACGTCGCTATTGTGATAACGTTATCGCCATGACAGTTTAGAGTTTCCGAATTATTTATTTTCTATGTTTAAATATATATATAATTTTTTTTTTTTTCGTCTACGTTTTATTCACTACGCAAATATGAAATAACTGTAATAATGTAATAATTCAACAATCGATATACCGCCGCCGCCGCCGCCGCCGTTTTCTCGTCACTATATACGGCCGTTCGAACTATATTAAATTCGGTTAATTTTTTTTTTTTGTCCTATAGATTTTTTTTATTTGTTTTTTTAATTTAATCGATACATATACATACGTATATATATATAGATAATTATTAATTTTTTTCTTTTTATCGTTTTACTATTGAAAAACCATATTTCGGAAAGTTGATTCTACACCATTTATTAATAATTATTGTGTGGACTATTAACGGCTGTTGCGGTGTTTTCTGTTCGTACACTCCGTACCGGGATTTTTAGTAAGCGGCCATTTTGAAAATCCAGTAGAACGCCGCCGCGTAAAAGATCGCGGGGTAGGTGTTGCTGGCCGCGTTCGGATCTGAAATCATATAAATCCGATGACAACGTTATCACAACAATACGACATAACACGCGCACACGCACGCATACGTGTTTATATATTATTATTATTATTATTATCGATATTATCATCGATATAAATATATATATATTTATTGTATACGCTTTAAGCGACGGGCCGATACAATGATTGGAATACTTTGCGCCCCGCCGTTGAACAATACGAAATCACCGGTGGCGTTGGCCGCGTGTGTGTAGGACTACGCGGTTCGTTCAAAGCGGAAAATGTATTTACCCGAACCGACTAGATATCGAAGTTTAAATTGCCGTTCGCGAAACTTTTTGTTTGCCTTTTATCGCCCCGGAACACTACCGAACGCAGTCGATAATAGTTTTTGCGTTCCGGAATTATCGAAATCAACAATTATCATTCCGGACGATGACTATCTGGCCGTGCGCCGTGATTTTTGTATATATATATATACGCCCCGAGTTGTACAACGACCGTACGAATTGCACCGCGCGATAAAAGCCGTACAAATTCACCCCGACAGCATTTCGAACTGACGTTCATCCGACGTTCCGACGATAACACGATATTATTTCGCGAAAACCGTACAGTTTTAGGACGGGATTTTTTATTTTTTCCGAAAACTCAAATTTTTTCTATCAGAAAAGTTTCTCAACAATAACACGTGAAGTGATATATATATGCTCACGTTTCATTCGTGTTTGAATTATGATGTTAAATATTATAACTTAAATGGATTTATAACGTATAATAAAGTCGACAAAAAAAAAAAATCAAGTTATAATAGTGTTAAATATTATTCAGGGTTTTCGACTCTTAAAACGTGCGTATTAAAAAAATTTTAAAACGCAATAATAACCGGCGTAACATTGTTCTGAATAGATTTTCACGTCACGCGTGAAATGTACACAAATCGTGTGCCAATATTATTGTCAAAGTTGTCTATTATTTTTACGTTTCATTACAGATTTGAATTGTGAATTTTGAAATTCGATGATTTACAAAAACTTTCGCCGGTAACAAATACAACGCCAACGCTGTTTTAGATGTTGTACGTACTTAGTAAGGCAATCTACTGTAATGGCGCTTTGCCAGTTGAATACTCCCGACGCAGTGTTAACTGACCGTAAACCGGTATTATTTTGTACGAAAATATGATATAGCTGATAACTGAAATTATAACGCCAGACATAAATAATATAAAATTAAAGTTGTAATTGTGAAGTTAGTTTTGCATCGGATAAGATAAGTCGAGTACAATTATTTATAACTACTATATATATATATTTGTATATAATGTAAAACTTACGAATCTCTTTAAAATTTAGTAATATTCGAACGAATCTGAGATTTTCCTTTAACTGCTTTGTTTTGCCTTTCATCATATCAACATTTTCAAATTTCTATACTTTTATTCATAATATTAATAATGTCAGACGTACATTCCAATGTACCGAATGGTTTTGCGCGAATAAGTATAATAGTTTTTACTAAATCAATCTAGTTTTCGTTTGATTTAGTTCAACGTTGAATTAAAATTATTTTTAATAGATACAGTGAAATTACTTTGATAATAAAAATAACTTTTTTATACATTTAGATTGTAACATATAAATGAAATTAATGAAGTTTTGCAATTCATTGTTTTTAAAGTCAGAAATAACATGATTAAAATACCAGCATCGGACTTAGGTACTATAGATATAGTATAAATATATAAAGTCTTAGTATAATTCAAAATAATAATAAGAAAACATTACATTTTTATTTATTAGAATTAAACAAGTGCATAAGAAGATGATAATATTGTTGTAGTTTTTAAAATATAGTTATGAACGAAAACTATGTTATTTTACTAGCCAGGTTATTGAAAAATACGTGATATTTAAACAAGAAACACTAAAATTAGCAGTTTTCTATAGAATTGTAAGAAAAAAATGTATCGACTTTAGATATTTTAGAGTCTAATGATTTTGAAAATGAGAACATTGGTTGTACACGAAAATATTGTCAATGTCCATAGCGGATATGTCGACAATTTTACCGGTATTTTCGCGACTTTGATGTTGCTTTGAATCGCGCGCAAGGACAAATCGGAAAACGTGTCAAAATAGAATGCCGACCAGATACGATTCGCGGCCGATTAACGTAACACACGTGGCAATCGGTTTACGCGAAAAAGTGTTCACAAGCAAAAAACAAATGGAAAAACCAAACACGATGTCGTAAAAACAATACCGTTCTCTTACGTTCTTCGCGCCGAGAATCTAATAAAACGAATACACGCATTTCAAATAATAATCGTAACAATACGGTAAATTACACGCCGTCGCCGTTCGCGGCGTTGCTTTTCTTTTTCCTCGCGAACGGCGTTAATTTTTCAAATAATAAGATACGTCGCGGAATATATTACGTTTGAGCTGTGCGAAAAAAAACTCGTTTCGGATTACGCGCCAACGGGGGGAAAAAAAATACACCGTATCTATAAGTGTGTATATACGTGTATATTATGTCGCGGCGTGTATAATATAATGCGGTGTATATTTTACGCGTATCCGTATATATTACCTACATTATTGCCGCAGTCTGCCGCGCGTACGTGATACACTTGCGTCCGTGGACCGTAAGTCACGTGATACGCGTTCGATACGGGCGTAAATATTCATGCCGATCATAATAAAAACGGTTGGCGGGTGGTGCCGGGGGTGAGAAGGCGTGGTGGAAAAAACCGAGTCGTTCGCGTGTTTTGGGCAAGGTCTACAAAACATTTAAGACGACCGCGAACGGACGTGTTCTGACGGTTTCAACCGCCGCCGGTCGCACTCGCCGCGAATCCGATCCGCTGTTCACGCGGCGGCGGCGGCGGCGGCGGCCGGTCGTGTTCGACACGGTTCGAAAACGAAAATACAAAATAAAATTGAAGTTTTTCACGTGCACTGTCAAGTCTTTTCGGTGAACAGTATTTCAACGCTATTCGATTTCGGAATACGACAGTGACAACGGTTCGACTCAAAATTATGTAGTACACATGACACGTACGTAACAAAAAACGAAATATATTTTAAAACCAAACATCCATTACGCATAGGTTATAGCTATTGTATATCAATTTATAAAAATTACAAACCAAAAAATTTTAACGGTTTCTTTGATTTTGATTTTTTATATTTACAAACAGTATTCTGCGACAAGAATGAAAACACACACACAAAAAGAAATATTCAGTATACGTGTTCGATTACTTAACAAGACTGACTCAAGGCTAAGTGATTTATTTGTCAAAAAAAATATTTATCACGAATATTATTGGAAAACCATCGCGATTCGGTCGGCGCTTTGCATAGGCAATTCAGGTACATAAATGTGCCGTGGATACACCTTACGACATTTATGATTATATTTTATACATGCACATAGGCATACACGCCGAGTATTAAGAGTATGCTGTCGCACGTCTGTGGTTTTAGGACGAGACTAGGCTAGGTTCATTCTGTCAGAAGGCCTATTCTTCCTAACGGAGCCCGACTTAACGAAATGTTATTCATACATTTTCGCGATTTTAGGAAATATGTGCCTAACATGACGTTGTAGTGTTTTAAGTACGTTTCGGTGTTTTCTAACAAAACACGTATTTTGGCAAATAATTTAGAACTAATTAAATATTTAAAAAAATGCTGTAAGCATTCCTCATGGATGTTACGCGAGCAAGTGAGTTAATATCGTGATATTTGTCGGATATAACATATTACTGTTAGTGTAGATAATAGATACTTTATTACTATACCTTAAAAAATGAAAAATATCGACAAGAATTATTTTTGAAAACGGTGATTAAAGGTTAAAGGTACATATATAGTTTCTTTGTTTAAACGGTTTAAAACCTTTTGCGGTGAAAAATAGAACGTTTGAACTTGAAAGTTTCATTTTTGGGTACTTTCAAGTTGTTCATTACTTTATTGTAACTTATTTTATTTTGTTATTATTAATATTTAAGGTTATCGCTTTGAGACAAATTACAAAGCGTGTGTGTGTGTGTGTGATTTTTTTAATACCGTTTATTTTAATGTTCGAGGGAATTCATTATATTTTACAATTTTATTGAATATTTGTTGAGGTATTTTAATGGTATTTCATATTTTTCATCACATGTCTACTTATAGTTAATGTGCGCACTATTGTTTTGTTCTTGTCGACCGCATAAAGGCTAGGCGATACGACGAAAGTGTTATATTGATAAATACGTGTCCGCGCGCTTCGACACACTATTTGACAGAAGAGTATTTCATGTTGTCCGCCATCGCGAAACAATGAAATCCGGTCGTGAACGGCTGTAGTGACGGGTGGTGGTGTGCCTGACGCCTTCGGAGCATAACGACTATTGGCGCGACCTTTTAAGGGCGTTCGCGGTGCGTACGTCGCAACATCCCGTTTTATCGGCGAACGCGTTGTTTGAATAACGCGTGTTATCCCACTGAAATTTTACCGATCGTACTGATGATTTTCCGACGTGCGGATCACGCGAATAACGCGTCCGGGGGTTTCGGCGGACGCTCATTTTCCGGACCGAATGTTTTATCTTGTGACGAGCCGGATTCCGATCGTTTACAAAAAAAAAACGAAAACAATGTGTGTATTTTCGATTTTTCACGTTCAATTCAATCGTACGATTCCAGTGGAATCGTAACGGACAAATAAAAATCATACGATGTTACGTGCCGAGAAAGCGAAACGATCAAAATCTAAACGCGTGACAACGCCCGTTTCGAGTCTATCAATTAACGAACACAACGCGCGCAGCTATACGTATCGGTTTTCTCGTTGGAATTTAGTGTTTAACGTTCACGGTATTGTAACGGCGTTACATTTATAAGGCCTCCGCGATAATTAAAACAATAGTTAATTTCGTAATGGACTCTGAACTCCATTTTAATTAAATATTTATTTTCTCCCGTCTATACAAATTGCAATAATTGTTTATTCCGCGCGGCGTATATAATGTAAGTCGAATTATTTATTTTTTCGTTTAATTAAAACTAGATTGGGTAAATCTTGCCCATCCCCCTTTTTTTTTTTTTTTTTACTTACAAGTAAACTCATTTTACCGACATGCGTGTTTTTAAATCCAATTCGGTAAATCATTTATTTTTATTTTTTGAACTTTCGACCGTACGGACTTTGACGAAATAACGTTTGAAAAACACAACGTGTCATATTGTTACGTGAATACCGTCTGAATGACATAACGTCGCTAACGATTATTAGTATACCGTTTTAGTCGTAAAAACAATAATGTGATAGCCGAATATGTGCAAATACGTAAATATACGAGTCATTTTTTATATAATGATTGACACTGAAATTATTTAATTGTAAATATAGAATAAATATAAATATATATATTTGGTGCGAAACACGATTAGTGTTCATATTTAGTTTTATGTCGTATTGTTGAAAACACTGTTCACCGTATGGAGTGGAATTTAATATATTACAACATTACATTAGAGTATTTACTGTTTCTCTCTGAAAAGAACATTTTCGTATTTTTTTTTTTTTTTTTTTGAGATAACACGAGTTTGTAAATTCTTTTGAGTTCGGTGTGTATAAAACGACAGTTTAAATGAAAAAATTCCATCCAATTAAAAATACAATCTTATGTTTTAAAGGGTTTGTCAGATATATACGACCATAATCATTACTGAATATTTCATTAGATTTTATAGCTAGTTCATTATAATAAAAAATGCGAATTGTTTGCATAATTGTCAGAACGATAATATTTCATGTCTAGCGAAGGAGATTCGTTAAAATTTTTGACGAATTTATGCATATTTTATAGGTTTGAAGCTCGTACGCATACGCCGAACCGTTTTTGCTATAATTATTTTTTAAAATACGTTATGCATCAAACAAACTTTAAAAACAATTTTAAACGGTGACGTATAATTTTTGCGTCGATTCATTTTATTTTGAATCATTCGTAGTCGAATGTTTAAGAAAACGTCACGTTCGTATGTTATGTACATAATACTAAGTTTACTTTTCCAAACTTGACGCATTCGCGTTCTACGCTAAGAAATCAATGGAACTGAAATTATGTATACGTCATCCGAATGATTCATTAGTGCAATGTACTGTGAAATTAGCTTTCACCAGAGCGGATGCTTTCTATCGCCAAGTGAAAACAATTTCGACGGATAATCTATGACTATTGCACGTACCTATCTTTCCGAACACATTTTTCCAAGTCACTACCGAGTCGCTTCCGAACCGTTCAATAATGTGGACAGTTGGTTTTCTCGATAAAACAACGTATTTCACACTGACCGGCACTACACGGGTTTTCGGGACAAACGGTAAGGATGACAAACGCTAACATGATGTATACGAGACCGTGTTGCACGTGATTCTAGAGACGAAAACTAGTGACCGACCGGATAAAATTAATTTACCGACTGACCAGACATTAAACGTGAACTGTTTTTTTTTTTTGGTGCTGTTAGTGTCTAAAGATCTGTCGATCGCGAAATGGTGTCTCGCGTTTGTCACGGTTTGCAAAGCGCCCGTGCAGATGTCACGAGCGATTCGATCGGCCGGCTCGAATGGTCAGCAGAACAAAAGCGATCCGGACGTGCACGCGATACGAAGTCAATGCGATTGGAAAACGGCGAACCGCGCGTACGCGCTGGAACGAGTCGCACGGCGTCGATTCATCCCTGACGACGAACCGCCGGACGAAAACTCGACTGTCCCGTCAGACACTACCGCGGAGTGGGTCGCAATAGTCGGACGGAAAAAACGGATACCGCCATTAAACGAACGAAGGCGACACGGCGAGGACGTTGTTTTCGCGAACCGTCGAGCGAATTGTACGGCCCCGCCGCGACATTGAACATACCGGATATTGGAATCCCGTAGTCGGTAACGGTCGGCGTTCGCGCGGAAGGTAAAAAAACTACCCACAGTGAACGTTTGCGTCTAGAAAACAACTCGAACCCGCGTCACGAAATAACGAACTATTGTAGTCATTTAATTGTAGATGTCTGTACGTTTTATTGTAACGAACGTGTCATACATAATGGAAAAAAACCAAAAACTTCATACAGGTTTTCACGTCGGATTCCGAGTGTCGTACTTGTACAAACGTCCTGATACAATTCAGTTCATTCCTTTTGCCGCGTCGTCATCCGTGTTCCTGTTGAACCATTAAAATGTTCGCAAATGTTTTTTTTCCACGAAAATATCATCACTTTGTTGTTCACACGAAGTTTACCGTATCAAGTTGTATGGTTTATACGACCCGAGCGGATAGGGACCGGCGAAAAACCTCGCACTTATTACGCACGTCACCGCGCGGTGAAATTTTGGAAACGCGATAATTAATGGCTTTAAAAATTCCTTGCGAAACTCGAACTGGAGGTAAAAAAAAAAAAAATGTATATATATATATATCACCGGAAAGAAAGACCACGCGCGCGCGTTCTCTAATAATTCATAACGTAGCGCATATTATAATGTTAGCAGAGAGGTTATTCCGCGCGACATTTTTCATTATTATGTATACCTACTTTTTTTTCTTCTTTTTTTTTTTACTTTTTTACTTTTTCGCACTTCACCGCAACGACTTTGACCGAATTTCGTAATATAATGGCTTCGGGTTTATGAAAACACGAGCTGACATAATATTATTACACATCATACAGTGTAAAACGATATAGTAATAATAATAATGATAATACTACTACTGCTAACAGTAATAACGAAACGTTAGTCGACGAGCGTTCGGGATATTTCGAGACGTGAAAACGTGTAGTTTTTCCGTTTTACCGTTTATTCTGCGCGGCGTCGTCCGCGAACGATAACGTCGCAACGATAATTTGTCATTGATAACTGTATCCGACACGATCGATCCGTTCGGGGACCGTCTTTGAACCGCGTCGTTCGGAAACAATTACGAAATGCAAATGCGTCGGCATTAGCCGTGCAGACGATACGGTTAGGTTAGGACGCGATAATTGTTTCTGATGTTAATTTTGGCCGGAACGCGGCCGTCGACGATCCGAACGGGACTATATTATAATATACGACGGATGATATTCACGACCGGGAGTCGTGCGCGACCTCGTCAGACACTTTCGGATTACCTGTAGGATTATCGACGATTTCCGACGGTCGGGTTTGACGTTTGACGGAATTCAGACGAACGTTTAATAGGTATTGGGCAGTTATCGATTGTAGTTACGGAACGCGATACAAAAATAAACCGTTGTAAAAAACGTATGTTTTTTGTTTGCTTGTAATTAACTTGTGTCTGAATCCCAAGCCTTCGTGATACGACCGAAAACATCGTCCGCTAAACCGTTTCAACTCGTATATTTCCCGACTTTTTTTATGTTGTTGTTGTTTTTTGTTTGACGGTTCCCCCATAAAGTGTACGTAACGGGTGTTTTGTATCGTATTTCGTGCGTTTCGTTACCGCGTGTCGTGTTACCGACATTGGAAATGGCACGTCAGACTGCCAATAAAGTTTTGCGTGTTGTCGCGGTAGTCATTTGAAACACCGTGCAGCGTTTGAACGATTCGTTTGGTTAGCGAACAGCGACCGTCACGTTACGACGATAACGAAGCCGCGGGTCTCGTCGATCTTCCCGACCGGGCGATAACGTTCCGACCGCGTGCCCGCGCATCTCGCACGGGAACGATATTTTTCACACCGGCTGTTCCCCGTCGTACGCTATCCAAGCGCAATAAACGAAGCGGATAAGAACGATTCGCCAAATATCGATACCCCGGCACGTTGCCTAGGCTAGAGCGCTGCTGCGTTAAGTTATCGCGTATTGTTCCACACCCCGTCGTCCGAGGCCGTATATTTCCGGAGGTCCGCGCGTTTTGGTGCGCGATCCATCTCTTCCCCTCGCCCCCCGCCGGAAGGGAGAGTGGCGAATCTCGCGTTCGGTTAATTTGAACGCCGCCGTCGGTCAGACTTCGACCGCATTACGGTCCGTTGTCCGGCCGCGGGCCCGCGCAAATCAATCGGTCGAACGCGCGGACAAACTTCTCGAGAAGTCGCGGGACGTTTCGGTCAACGGTTGTTAAACATTTACGTGGAGGAGTCCGCGTTACAGCTATTCGAATCGCTTCGGGACCACGGACCGTCGCCCGCGATAAGACGATTAATAACGACGCGGCCATGAACCGTTCTGTCGCGAAAACGATTGTCTAAAATACACGACACGCGAACTCGGAAAACCGTAACTCGTCGATGTCGATCCCATTGTGTATCGTTGCAGACCGGCGGACAGTCCGTTCATAACTGTGACGTTTTGAACCCGTTGACGGCCGGTAAACACGTTTCGGAGACGAGAGTACGAAACGAAAAAGAAGACCAATTCGAATCTATCGGAAAATAAATGTTCTGTACACTTACGGACTATGAAAAAATCGTAGGATTTAGTAGCACGGATTCAAATGTTTAGCGGAACAGCTTTTTTTAATTATAACTATGGTTTATCTTCTTTTTTTTAAAGCCAGTTAAATAATCATCATTGGACGAGAACGGAGAAATGAGCACGTGTTATGCGGAACTTGCGGTTTCAGAGGTAAAACCGACGGAAAACATGGCGTGCACACACGTATAAATAAAATATATGATATGCACGTATATAATTGTGTGTGTGTGTGAGCGCGCGCGCGCGTACGAGACTAGAGAAAAACATCAAAAAGGGTGTACGCACCAGACGTACGTGCACGCGAGCGCAGAGTAACTAATGTAATAAAATGTTTCAGACGAGCTCAGATAACAATGATATAAAAAACACGATGTATAATATATGATGGAAAGGACCGTGAGTCGATAACTGCAGGTGAGGCCGTTTTCCGGGCTGTTGCGATTGGTTGTGTCTTCCGGCTTGGCAAAAACTGGCTTTCGAAAAGTCGTACCGAACAATGGGTGTGCGTGTATGTCATAAATACGACACCTTGTTTTCATACGCGTCTGTGCCGAAGTCGATTCGCCCGCCGAGAATAATACGAAATAATAATAATAATAATAATAATGACTTTGAAGAAACAAATAACCGATTTTCATTCCGCGTAAAGGAAAATTAGGTTTTTTTTTTTATTTCGTTTCACAAATTGTACGTTGTAAAATCGTCGGTCTTCTAAACTGAAAAACACCCGTTTCCGACAAACTTCGCCCGTTATTTCCGCTGTCTGTGTACACGTATTACGTGTATATGTACGTAGGTAGGCAAAGAAAATTTTGAACGCTTGAACTTTGGAAGCCTTTGAAGTTTTCGTTTCACAACGTACGCATATCCCGTCGCGCACAGTAACGTTTTTTTTTTTTTATTTTTTTTTTTTTGAAACATGCTCGACAGTGTATAATTTGCACCGCCCGAAAATATAAATTATCGTCAGACTATCAGCTGCTGGTCGTTCAGAATCGAAAAGCGATATTTTCTACGGCATTCCGTTCACGCGTTCGTCAGTTATCAGACTTGTAACCGATGTCGCGATTATCAGAAGGTTATCGTACAAGATGAGCACGAGAAAATGCGTATTACTACTTATGCTTATCGTTTTGAGTTTCGAACGGTCGTGTGATTTTTCGTTTCGATTTCATCAGTCATCATTGTCGTCGACATTATTGTCAGTATTATTATTATTATTGGCTTTTTTTTTTTAGCCCACGTGTTTATTACGAGACATTATTTTTCAACGGAAAATCCGTTGAAAATAAATCAATCGAAAATTACTTATTTTTTTATATATACGATAATGGACGGACAGATGTTGTCGATGCCGAGAAAAAGCGAAATGAAAAATTCGTCGACTTCGAAATATCGTTGTTATTGTCATCATCGATTCCGCTAAACGATGATTCGTATCAAATGCATAACGATAAACGTTTCGTTTTTATTCTGTAGTTATTTTGATTACGACCCGAATGGTTTTATTTTTCAGATCGAAATGATTTCTGTCGACGTAATTACGCCGGGAGACAACAAAGACGGAGCAACGCTCAAAGAGCGAATTAAAAGAAAAACAAGAAAAAATTTCCCCGTAATTTAAGAACGTGTCTCAAAGGGATGTCGAACGACAGATGACCGTATTGCGTTCGTTATTGACAACTCGCAACGTTCGTGTCGTCCATAACAATATATTTATATATTTTAAACAACGTAAAATACGATAACGCGGTGACGAGACACGAAATCGAACGATATGTTTACACGACGAAGACTGTTAATACGAAATTCGTATTTTGTTTCAATTTAAATAAATTTTCGTTTTATCGACAATCGATAAAACATAACGGCTGTTTTGAGAGCGATTTATTTTTTATTTTTCGAACGGAACGAGCATCTACTTTATTAGGACTTTTTGGGTATAAATAACGTGGCGTCGAATCACAGGACAAATATTGCCGTAAATTCAACGATAATATCGCGTGAACTTGTTACGTTTTCACGACTACGTCTTGGACTTTTGTCGCTGTTTAGTGTTGTCGAATGCACGCGAATTCGTTTACAATTTTATCGGAACCCGACTGAAATTTCATTGACGCACGAAAACGATATGTGTATACATAAAAAATTTACGTTCTCCGTCGCGCGTAACGCAATAATCCCGTTCGGGCGATCGACAAAATGAAAATCACGCAGCTCGAAATATTATCGTACGTTTCTCGCGGACAACACTAAGCCTCGTCCGCTGTCGGAAGCAGATGTCACGTACGGGGTTTTGATTTGCTCGGACGTCCGCACCCGATCGCACGACGACGACGGAACGGCCAGTCTCGCGTTTTACGGTATTCGTCCACGGCACGGACTGTAAATGAAATTCTCGTATTCGGACGTTTCGAAACGGCTTATTAAAGATTCACCGCGTCGTATCGTACGGATCGCGGTGCAACGGATTAACGAGCCATTAAAATACCACGTCGGCGGGGCGAGACGAACGTAAACCCGCAAAAAAACCTCCCCAAAAAAAAGGTGTTAATCCGTGTTAAATTATAAAAACAGGGACACGCGGGTCCGTGTCGGCGAACTCGGGATTTACGAAACGATATTAAAAAAACGCGACGGGCGGGATGTGGCGTTAGGGGGGTCGACAACGGTAAATAACGTTAAAAACGTGGCCCGGAGACGAGCAATGTCGACCGACAGAGACGTTTTAAACGCGAGGGAAAAACAAAAAAAACGGATTCAAAATATACCGTCCGTTATGTTGCTCCGCCGGCGTCCGTCCGGTTACGTTGTCGGTATTAACGAGACGCGCGCGGTCCGGAGGACCCGAGACCGGGACCCTGGCGCGCGCGTCTTGACGGGACGACGGAAAAGAACACCCCTCGCCGAGAACCGTTGCTCGCGTCGCCATTTCTCACCGTCGACCGCCCGTCCCGTGCCCGTCCGACGCCGTTTCGGACGGGGCGGCGACGGACGAAAAGAAACCGTGTTCGCCGGACGGAAATAATAACGTATTAATAACACGGACGGTTCGTCGTGACCTTCTGACGGGGCGGTTTTTACCGGATTCCCGTCACGCGCGCGCCTCCCGGATAATGCCGCGTTCAAGACGTTCGCGCGCGGACGCCCGTCGACCCCGTCGGCCACCGCGTGAGCCCTCTACACAATAAATCTACCTGGTATTACGGGGAGGGAGCGGGGGGGTTTTTTTTTCGGTACGCTCCGAGACACGGCACCGCAATAAATTTCTAAAAAGTCCCCCCCCGATACCCATCACCGGTCACGGTCCGCGCGGAACACCTCGACGAAATTGAACAATAACGTCTACGCGTCGAGACGGACGCGGCAACGCTTTGGTCGCCAAACGGATGTTCGGTCACGATGACCGTGTTTTCGTTTTCGATCGGACCGCCGGCGGACGTAACGGTTTCGATATTAATGTAAAAATAGTCGAAACGGTATTGCGCGACACGACGACGGTACCGAGTATCCCGTCAAAAAACAACGAGCCGTTGTCGTGTTCAGAACCGAATGAATTTCTGCCATCGTCGTGCGTTTCCGGTCGATTCCGGCTCTCCGAAACATCTCGACCGTCGTTTCGGAATATTCGGCGATCACAATAAAATACGCGACGTGTACAGTCCGCGTCTCGATAACTCGAATTTCAAGGGAGCTAACAATTAATTCGACTTGTGCGTTTTTCAAGTTACATAACTCGTTTTTAATTTTTTTTAAAAATACGAACAAATTCGAATTGGCAATTATTACGTAGGTATTTGTTAACTACAATTTTAATCTGAAGATTACATTTTAAAACACAATACGTGAATATATCTTATAATTTAGAAGAATAACTTGAAATAAGTGTTTGACGTTTTGGGTTGTTTTAAAATAACGTCTTCAATTTCCCCTAAGTACGTGAAAAAATTTCATTTTTAGGTTTACCATTTTTAAGAGACATAACGAATAACGAAAAATTACGAATTGTATACGCTACACAACGGAGATACACGGAGAAACCGTCGATTATTTTCCAGCACGAATAGTGATAGTTTCGTATATGCATTTATGATTGTAAACCGATTTTGACGATAAAATATTTTAGATGTACTCGCCGTAACCGTCTTTGAGTCGTCTACGTCCAACTATTTTTACATTTGACTTGTCGCGACAAGTATCACGTTGCGCGCGTAGGCGTTTCCTAGGGACAAGCGAAAAATTCGAGTTGTCCAGGCTCGACCGTATGTCCGTTTCGGACGGCCGCGTCGCGCCCGCGCAATGAACGCAGCTAAAACATTGTCTTGTCGAAACGCGTGTCGAGAGTATCGGCTGAACGGGAACGCTTCCGCGGGGGCGTTAAGGTTATTGGATATTTTCGGCGTTCATATCGTGAAACGTAGCGACGTGATGGTCGGCAACGTTTTTCGGTTTGTTCGACAACGCGTCCACCGGATACGCGTTTAACGCGCGCCCGAGAAAAGCCAACATCCGCCAACATTCGGATGTCGCGTGCGCAGTGAACCGATGGTCCCGCGGACGTTGGGTGAGAGACATTTCTTTTTCCATTTTTTCCACCGGTAAATTGACCGAGCCGATAACAGCCGGCGGGCGTTTCGTTCTTCGGCCAACAGGTGATACGGTCGGCGATACGTGCGCGGTGTCCGCCGGTCGTCCGGTCGAACGTAGCGAGAATAGCGAACGGCCGATCGGCGCACGTCGTCCAGGTCGTTCAGGTGACGGACGTGAACCGATCGGGTCCGCAGCCGACTCTATCCTAACCCTTGTCGTCGAGTTCACGTGAAAACGTACGAGTCGGCGATCACGTCAAACGTCACGAGTGTTTTACCAACGGTCCCGTTGAACAACACGCATGACGGGCACGTGATGCTTGTCAACGACATTTCCTCTTCCGTGTAAACACTCTGTGGAATACAAAGGATGTGATAAGGGACAGCTAGTTATCCGCGAATGCCGTCCGGCGACACCGCTGTTATCAGAGTAATTTAAACGTGTTTCATATTTTGAAAACTGTGAGCTACTTCGATTTCTTATCACGACGTTGATGTTTACTGAAACGGATATTACGAATAATACGTGGTTAAACGAACAAAACGCCGAGTTTCACGGTTATTCTCAAGACGACAGTATTTTCACGCGACAACCGGAATGACAAAATGTAATTTGTCCGTCCGGTGTCTTCGGCCTTCAAATGCAAAACATGAAATCTCCGTTCTGGATTATCTGTTGTTGTATAAACTGTTTTCCGCGCGGTTCTTCAAACGTTTCAGACACACGAGTAGACTTGTCGGAGAACGTCGACCGGGGAAAAACGTAAACCGCATCGCAAACGTCCTCTGTCCGTCTGTTGGCGCGCGAATGTTCGCCGGTGGTCACGCTCGTCCACGCACAACGTTATTCCAGACCGTACTGATAACCCCGTTATCGGAAACACGCCGCTATTCGTTTAGCTCAGTGGTTCCCAACCTTTTTGACACTACGGACCACTTGGATAACTTTCAATACGTCACGGACCACCATCATATTTAGACATTATTTTTTCTCATAAATAAGAATCGATTTTTTCACAGATATTAAAATTTAGGTAACGATTGTCGGTACGTAATATTTGTAAACACGCCCAAAGGAAAATTGAAATATTTTAAAATTTTATAGGTATGTCTCGCGGACCATAGGTTGGGAACCGCCGGTTTAGCTCGACGACACGCGTTTCCTACTGCGTTATACAAAACGCGTTTTACACTTCTTTTCGCGCACCCGAAAACGATAATAATAATAATAATGATAATAATAACGACGACGACGACGACGACAACGTTCGAATTAAGACGTGACGTGTCCGTACTGCTACGGCTGTTAATACGCGCGCAGATGACTATTAGAGGGAGCTTTCGGCGCGCACTAGAGAGTCGCCGCGGTTCTTTATTGTTATTGCATCGTGTACGCGTACGTTGTAAAAATACTTAACGCGACCGTATCTGCCGCGCGCTAATGGATTGAAAAACGTAACGGGCGGCGCTCGTTATGTAATTATCGTCGCATGGTAAACACGTGCCCGCGACCGCCGCCGTCCGTGACACGCTCGCGTCGCCCCGAAACGAGCGCCACGCCGCGCCACGCCGTGCGACCCGAACTCGGCAAACGACCGACGACGACGGCGTCCGATTTTTCCCGCGGCCGGTCCCGGTTCACAGCAGTCCCGTGACGCGGTCTGCGGACGTTGGAATGCGTGTCGGCAGGCCGGAAGGAACGTACGTTCCGTCAGCATACCGTATAACACGTCGTGCCGAACCCTTTGCACGCGTCACGTCTCCGGCGGCGGTCAAACTGGGCGGCGGGGGGCCTTTACTACCGATTTGTTAATGTCGAAACTTGTATATATATATATTTGTGTGTGTGGATAATTTTTGGTATCAATTTGCTGTTGTCGTGGTGACGATAGAAACAATTTAACCGCCGACTTACAGCTGCAGCTATTTCACTTAGTCATTATATTTCTTTATTAACTAGCAGGGTGTGAGGTTTCAGTCCGTCGAAATTATATGTTTTTTTCAATCAAATTCAAACAGACCGAGAGAATCCAAGTGCTCTACCCAACGAGGTTTCGCAGAATTTAAGATGCCGTGTCTGGTTTGCACTCGAGCACGATGATATTATACGGTTCTTTAAAACGTCATCGCCGCTTTGAACAAATTTACAACTTCTTCAATTGTTCCTATGCGGTTTTTTCTAGCGTGAATACTAACAGATAACAAATATTTCATAGATAAACGTCCAAATTTCCAACGTTAATAGTCAACACGTACATAATAATAAATGTCTCGTGATAAAAAAAAATTTAATAAAATAACGTTATATCCTTAGATCATATATCTAACCTAACCTAACTAAATCATTTGACAATATTCATACACACGTCAAACGCGGTCAAGATCATCAGACGATTCAACACAAAACACGCTGAAGCCCGACACGTGGCCTTCCACACGAGCAATAGCAGTCGATTGAATAGGTTTTTCGTCGGTCCCATCAACACTCGTGGCCGTCGCCCGTCCGTCCCGGGAGATAAAAAACTATACGTTCCGGTTCGACGGCTAGTGTTTTTTCTTTCTCATTTTCGTTTTTTACGTCCGTTCGTACACGCGCGTAAACGATAATACCACGCGATTCCGGTCGATTTTCGTTTTCGTTCAATTTAACTCGCGCATAATTATCATGATTGTTTTTTAATCTTTTAATACGCCGGATTCCGTTCCGTCGTTTATCGACCGGTTTTAATACGAATCCGACGTAAATCCTGATCGCCAGTAGTTTTACGCCGGGTCGCCTGGAAACAATACCGTACCTATTATCAATACACCGCACAGACTCGTTTATATTTTAATGCGATTATTCCGCGTGTTTTCTTTTTTTTTTTTTTTACTCGCATGACTAAATGGCGACGGTTCATAAATTCAACGGTTCACGGCTGGTCCGTTCGTCTTACGTAAATAGAACGTTGGCAATTATGTCGATAATAGAATGTCGACGGTGCAAATAGATAACATCTCTCTGTACGTTTCGAAACCACTCCGGGCGAATCTCGCGATCCGTTCAGTACGAGTGTACGTATATACACGTATATATGCTTCTCGGTAACTACGAGTAAATATCCGGTTATGTTTTCGATACAACGAATATCGATCATTGTCACTGTATGCTCGCAGCAGAGCGTTCGGGCGTTTTTAAATATTGACATTTCCCGCCCCACTCCCCTCAGTGCACCGCCGGCGTACACGAATAACGTTTTGATCGAAACGCCAACAAACAATTCCGACACTTGTCATTGTTGCGTCTTTATCGTCATCTCTCTATCCGCGAACGACGGTTCGTGTCGTTTTTTTTATACACATTATTTTTTCGACACCCGTCTGAGTCTAATGCTCGACTCCGCCTGCGTGGGCGTCGCCGTCGTCCGCACGAACCTACATCCGTATTAATGCATCGCGGTCTTTTCGTTCGAATAGAACGTAACGATTATTCGACGAAAACCCAAAAACGAGTGGGAGGGGGACGGGAGGACGGACGTCCGGAAAAGAATATAACCGAATAAACGTTCCGTATACGAGGTAATGAAATATTCACGTTTCGAAGAATCGCACGCGAACAGAGTAAAAAACGAAGTCGACAATATTTTCCGGGCGGCTGATTCAAATAACACCAGCGAGTAACGTACGGACGTTGGCGTACGTTTCGTCGGGCGCGTGAAAAATAGCTGCGAAACCCTATCGGGAATTAAGCGCGTGTTTTATGTTCCGCTATCCGACAGTCTGTTTTGTGTTATTGTTTCGATCTACGCGCACGCGAGCCCGAACGTGCATAAACGCCTAGGTCGCCTGTCGATGCGTTAGAACCGTAAGAAAACACGAACGAAATGATAATCCTAAAACTCCGCGTCAAACCAACGCCTGGTTCGAACGCGACGATATTTTACGGCGATCGACGTTGTGCGCATAAACAATTTCGAACCGGACGTGTTTTTAGATTTTTTTCGTGAATAAATATTCGACGTAACTGCGAACCCGAAGAAATCGGAAATCACAATTAAAACGTGACGTTCATTGTCGTTCTCGAAACAACCCGCTTATGTTCGCTGTCCGACCTTAACACACACTTTTTTTTTTTTTGCTTAAAATTGGTTTTACCGTCAAAACTGTATACGTAACGTACTCGTTATTCGTTTTACACTAATCGACGTTCGCGTCGTGTAATATTTTGCGTTTTTCACGGAACTTATCGGAAACGTCAATGTTTGACGTTCCCCAAGTGCCTGCCGTCCCGTTAACGTTCAAGTCTCGATCGACTGTTCATGGTCGCTGGCGACTTTTGAGCATTTTCACTGCCCTGAAATGTTTATGTATATACATTTTGTTTTTGAATTACTCACTATACAACCAATACGTTAAATGTAACTTTCTGAACAACATTTCAAATGTTAAAACCGTGAGGCTGATGTTTAATTTAAACATTCTCCGTGACAGATTCGAAAGTTTGGCCACCCTACAAATACAAATACACACACACATACATATATATATTTTTTCATTCCGAGTCCTTTTTAGCGCTAATTGCATTCTCGTCGTAAGTCGTTATCATTGTGTGGGTAAGTATAACGCAATTATTAAAATAATAAAGACGAAAATTACGAGCGTTTATAAAATGTTTTGGCGTAAAAACGGATAACGAAATTATTCGAACGTATTCGCGAAATGTGAGTTTTGCAGTAAATTAATTTTCGGCGATTAAACCGTAAATTCGGATTTGAAGTGCGGCCATTAACGTCGAATATTTAACGTTCCCGATCAAGTTTCGTTCGTGTAATTTCTTTAAGTTTTTGTTGATTTTTTTAAAAAATTTTTAATTTAAACACCGTTTATCGTTTTCCTATAAAGTACGCGTCGTCGTATCGAAACTATTGTCCCAACACTTTTATTCGACTCGGTGCAGCCGTGTACGGAATAAACACGTCGTTTTCCGATAATAACGATAACCGTTCCGTAAAGACACGCTAACGATCCGCACACGAATCCGCACAGTAGTTTTTCACGACTTCCACCCGTCCCCCCGGCTCGGCGTTCTCTACGGAGACTGTCGCAAAACGTCCGGAGACGAGACGGCGTCCCGGCGGCGTAAAAAAACCCGTCCGTGTACTCGTAACGGGTACAAATGGTCCGTTCGCCGCGACTCGTCGATTCCCCGGTCGACGATGTCCGTCTCGGCTGAACGGCGACCGCGTTATATTGACGCGTTATCGTTCACTGTCTGTCGGCTTCACGCAGCGATTGTGCCGTTGAGTTATTCGGCCACGGCCATCACGGCGGACGGCGCGATATCCACGCGTCCCGGGGCGCTCGACGACCCGCGCGTCGTTAATCTTGATCGCCGGAGAACACGAGATCCCTCCCCGAGTTGTCACCGCGTTCGGACGGGCGAGTCCCGCGTCTTGGAGACCGACAAGTGAAACGGCGTGCCGAGGTCGAAGAGCGCGGCCGCGTTTAGTATATCACTCGCCGTTGCCCGCGGCGGTCCCGGTCGATAAATAATGTCCGCGACAGACACGGCGATTTCGCTAACCGACCGAAGCCCGCGGACTCCCGTTGACCGGAACCACGTCCCTCAAGAGAGAGAGAGAGAGAAACCGTCACTGGTTTAAAACAATAAAACTTCTCGTTTACCATCGGTTTGGTTTTTCCGCGATCCTTAAATTTGAACGACCGACGCGTATTTTGACCGTTCAGATTCGAATCTAAGGGCGTAGTGTCCGCGGGCATTGCAACAAATCGAAAATGAATTTTAAATTAAATTTACTCGGGTACGGAACAGAAACGTTTGACGTCGGAAGCAACGTGTTCAACACACAAATATAAAATACTCTACAACATCGCAAGTACGTGTGTGCCGGCGTAGTAGCCATTAAAACTTAATCGTTTTCCCGTTTGCTGCACGTTACCGTATTAGTGTCAAAAAGAAACGAACTTTGTGCTGACGGTTTTCGTGTAAGACTTCGCGATTTTTCTTGTTTCACCCGCACTGAGATCAAACACAGTTTTAATTGAATACGTCAATCTTGCAGATAGCTTGAAATGTTTTCCGCACAACGGACGATAGCCGTTAATCCGTTATATCAGCATTCGTCGAACACCGACCGTTATGGTTACGGATCAAATGTGAAATACGAGTTGAAGCAATTTTTTTCGTATTAGTACGGATAACGGATTCGAAAATTTCGGATCGTCGTCAACAACCCAACGGACGGCGTCTATCGATTATCGTAATGTCAAATATTACGCGACGACGGCGTTTCAACGACGTTTTTTTTCCGTACGTAAACATTTGTTCGGCCGTATCGGATCAGACGAAAACCTGACGTTACTGTCAACGGCATGAATCGAAATTTTCATGATGTCATCCAGCGGCAATGTCCACCGGGTCCACGAGTTGTTAGGTTACACTCGCCGGCCGTACCGCTTTCCGTACGTAACAATAGCGCATTTTCTGTTTACCGCGTACGGCGTATATTATTGTAAACGGTCGTTTTTCGTGCGAGGCGACACGATACGTGTGTGTTGGAATCGCGCGACGACGGCGAGTACAATTCTTCTTTTTTTTTTTGCTCCTTTTTTCGTCTATCTCTCGAAAGCACTTTTTTTTCCGAGACTCGTATTGTCGCGTTTCCGGAAAAGGATTCGCCTAATGTATTAATTTACGTTTAGACGACAAAAAACGTTTAACGGGAAAACAAAAAAACGAAAAATGAAATGAAAAAACAAACAGCAAAAGGGTTTACGGTGTTGTCTTTTTTGCTTTTGTTGAACGCACGCGTGCACACACGAAGCGCCCACGCCTACCGACTGCGAAAAGACTAACGAATTGAAAAATTACGATAAAATTCCGTTTCCGGCGAAAACGCTGCGGGTTCTCTCAATAGTCAGACAACAGCGGACAATTAATGGAAAGAAAAAATTTAAAAAAAAAACGACAGACTTTTGCGGAACGGGGTTTAAAAAACGAAAAACACAAAACGAAAATCCAGAGTTTTCATTTGTATTATATGAAAATATATTACATAATACCTAATAGTATCCGCTCGGTCCGAGGAAGTAACAAAAGGAGAAAACTGGGGTTTCTGTTCCGTCTCCGCGCACCGCCGCCGCCAGAACCTACGTACAAAATATCAAACGGCCGCGCGCGAGCCTCGTTGTTTATTATTTTTCTGCGCACAACGTTCGGTTTTGTTGTCGTCGACATGTAATCCGCTTAAAAAAAAAAGAAAACGAAAAAAAAAAAAAACGTTCGGTGACAACATAGTTTTGGCGGAAGGAAAAAAACAAAACGAAAACGTACGAGAACGCCGTTGGCGACGTTATAGGAAATACGTTATATACATACATTTGTTTTTGCTCCCGAACATTTCGGTTCTGGTATATAAAATCAGAGAAAAGACTCTACTCCCGCAATAATCTTCCCTCCCCGAAAAAAAAAGCCGAAGAATCATCGTTCAGTTTTTAGATCTAAACGGTTTCGTGCATACTACAATTATCGGACCCATTCGAGTTTTCGACTTGTGTGTGCGCCTGTAGCGTCGGTCGTAAGCTACGCTCGCGCTAACAAACCGTTCGTGCTCCTACTCACTCGCGCTCGTTCGCTTTCCGAAAACCGCGTATCTATACACTGTGGTGTGTCGCGTTTCCGTTAATAGCAGAAAAACAATTTTGAAATTGCCACGCGTCGAACGTTTCGCGAATTTTTACGGAGTCGTGAGCGGGGCAAAGCCGCTGCGCGCTTGTCTGCCGCGTCGAATAGTTTAAATCGCTCTTCTCGCTGACGTCCGAGACCGGACCTACGCCGTCGTCACGTAAACGAACTACAAAACAGTCGTGCGCAGAACGACTTCGTAAAAAAAGATTAAATTGTGTATGCAAACGCGTACGCGTTTTGTCGATCGTCCACGCGAAACATTTACGCGCCTTTGAAGTTTTTTTGTTTTTTTGATTTTTTCGTTAACTTCTGTTTCACATCGAACCTAACAATACCGAAATCGCTTAAACGACACTGTACGTAAATAGTGTATACGCACGCAAACAGTCGTGTTTTATTCCGTCGTCTGTGCTTTTTTTTTCTTTTTTTTTTTTGAACAAAACCGTTTGAAAATGTTTATTTATTTATTCGTTTTTCGAACGATCGTCTCTTTGAAACCATTAATATAATAATTCCGTCACATCGTAAACATTATGTTTCGCATTCCCGTCGATTTTAAACCCATACGGACGACCGTTTTTATTTTCATTTATTGTTATTATTTTTTTTTTTTGTTTTGTTCTTAAGAAAATAACGCGTACAACAAAATATTGGAATTATCTCACCGTGAATTTCATTATTAATGGTAGTGGTATTATCGACGTCAAACGAAATATCCCCAACCATTTATATCAAATATAAATTATAACTCGCTTGTACCGTTACGGACATGTGAATTCCAGATCTTTTTTTTTCACCAGCGTTATATTGCGCGTCATGCGTACGCAAACGTGTACAGCGAGATATTAATTAATCCGATAAAATATATTATATTCTTAAGTAAATACGTTTTAAAAAATCTTTCGATTTAATAATAATAATAATAATAATAATAATAAATAATAATAATAATAATAGTTATAATAATAATAATTTCATTGTTCAACATAAACGAAAGTAATAAATATCGAAATGTCAAATGTGTTTCGAATGTACAATTCGAAAGTATTTATCAAAATGTATCCGCTATTCATGGTATTATACTATTAACGTACGAGATGAATAACGTAGTAATATATCATCGGCGTGATAGTACAAATATTATTATTATTATTATTATTATTGTTATTATTCTATACGAATGTGTTTTGAATAGAAATTTCAAAATCACATATCACAATGACGTGGAAACCGTATTGATTGTCTATCAACGTTGACGCGTTCGAATTTGAATTAGAAATCGTTCAGTGAAATGAATTCAGCCAAAGGTGTCGGGACCGGCCATTAATTTAAGAGTAAAATTTAGGGAATTCTATCGCGTTGTTTCAAAAAGAAAAAAAAACTGATCAAATAAAAAGACTTATCGTACGGGTTGCGCTGGACTCGGATTTTCGATTAAATTCAAAAAAATAATACCAGAAGGCACATTAAAAAATATCGAAATTCGGAATTATATTGTATTTTGCGGAAAAATAATTCGACGGTTCCGCTTTACGCGAATGTTTCGCCCACGAGGTAAGTTTTTGTACCAAAAAACAGCCGACAACAGTCTAAACAACACTCGCGTCAATGCGACGCCACAAGACAAATCGATAGAACTCGAGGAACAATCCGCGTGATCCGATGACACCGAAGACGGTCCAAATCCAATATAGCGACGCCGATATCGCACTGAAGGCGGTTTAATCAATGCGCGCATTACTAGTGTCAATCATCGGGACTTCGGTTTCACACGTGTGCCCGTGTCTGTAGACACACACGATAGTATGTATATAAACACTGTGTCTACATGTGCAATACGAATAGTTTTGCAGATAATATTGACGGTCGGGGACTGGTGTTGTTGTTATAATATTGTATACGCAAAAGCACACACACATACATATGTACACGTGCATACAGTAACCCGACGGTCACATAAGTAAACATACCGTCAAATTAAAATCTAATAGTTGAACGGAGCTGCGGTCCGGACAATCGTGATATCGTTATTATTGTAAAACATACGTAAACATTCGAAGGTATAATTTATGCCGTGTGCGAGTTCGATAATTTTCGAAACCGCTTTTCAACAGTCGTCTATGTGTGATGGAAATAATAGTGATAATAATAATAATAATTAATGATCGATGGGATATCACAACAGTATGATTCTGAAACGTTATCAAGTGTTTGAAACGATGGTCAATCGTCGAAGGCATCCACCGCGAAAAATAAAACTAACGCCTATTAAGATCATAATGTACGAAGTGGTTTTTTTTAAAAACAATTTTTATTAAATCCTTTTTATAAAGTGTTTCGCTTCGCTTTCGTCGTACGTATTTTTTGCATAGTTTTAATATTTTTATGACCCGTCCATTAATCGAGTTAACGAAATCGTAACAATTCGTTTAATGTACCTTCAAATCGAGGTGGTTATAACCGCCATCTGATATCTATGAAATACACATTTATTATTCTAATAAGCATACCGGATCTATCCGTTTTCGTTGAACTGGGTACGCAAAAAACGACTGTTGTGACCCAAATGTTTAGGTAACATATTTCGAGCGATATATAAATTATACAATGTCGCTGTTTTTTTAATGTCGAACAATTTGCAACTTTCAAAAATATAATGTAAATTCGCTATGAAAACGAAATGATTAGTAATTTTTCTAGTCATATATTTAACGGCCATAATAAAGGAAGTGAATTAGATTTATTTAGAATAGAACTCTTAGTAAAGTCCATATACGTATACGTGTACACGCGAATATTTCGATGATTTTTTTTTTTATTGTTTTTAGGTTATATACATTAATAGACGTTTTGAAACGGCAAGAGAATAAAAATTAAAAACAAAACGTATTTCTATTCCACGTGTGTAATACGCATTACAAATATAATTATTATTACAAATCAGATTTAAACAGTAATAGTCGAATTTCGTGCACGTCCGCGTCCCCGTACGACGACGGGAAAACATGACCGGAATCATCAACTTCCTTAACATTCGGTTCACCGGCATTAGGCGCATAATGCAATTCGGAAGAAAAGATCGAGTTTCAAAAACAAAAGAGCAATATTTTATTTCCAGACGCGTCCCCGGCTGGAACCACTAGTGCCTTTTCATTAAACGCTCGGAGACAATTAAACCGGCAATAGGGTTCAATACGACCCGCAATCATATATAGAACGTACGCGACGCGACGCGTCTATGGGCGCAACGACCTAAATTTAATTCAATTTTTTCCATGACAATAAATGTCTCGTGTCGTTTGAATAACAATTAAGATGTCTTAGGAAAACCGAGCGTTCGGATTTTTATCGCGTTAGAATAGTAGAGTTCGTAATATCGAACGAATATCGTGTGATATTTCAAAGCCGATTGAATTGGATTTTTCCATTTATTCTTTATCTATACAGAACACATAACGTTCAAATATATATTTGTACGAGATGATTTTTTTTTCTTTTTTTGGTTTGTATTCGGTATTGATTCATTTAAAGGAATATTTGTAGACAACGCTTTACAATTAAATCCTCGACCGTTTCCCAAAATTATTTATTAAACGAATTTGATTTTTGAACACCGTCCTATATTTTTTTCTACGTTATTTTTTAGATTTCAAATGAATAAGCACTAACGCTTTTTCGATATCCCGTCTATGAACAATTATTACTTACAAATTTGATCATAGCAGTTGCTTTGTGCGCGCGATTCAGTGAAAACCGTATTACCCGCAATAGCGTATGCAGGATTTTTTGTTTTTTTTGGGAGAGGCTGACCTTTGGGCATCGAAAATAAAACAATCAACAAATAAATATACTACAACACGACCAGTGATAAATCGTTTATTCCACAACAACAGTTTTTGAAGTATTCAAAATACTTATTTATAATATTTACGTAATATTATATTCTTAAGCGTCCGGAAATTTCCGTGGTGGGGGGGTTGGGCGGGAGGGGGTCGGTTGCAACCGCTGAATACGCGTATTTTATCGCATTAATAAATGTATATTTCATTGAACAGCGGTTATGACCATCTCGACTGGATGTGATATTTAAATATTTCTGTTACAACGTTCCGGCGAGGGTGAATTAAATATCTACTCCGGCACGGCATCGTGTCTTAAACGTCGACGTTTATTACTCGGTATTTATTCGTCGGATTTTAGAAATCAATGTTTGTAAAAATACGTTGTTTAAGAATTTTAAACGACAGAAGAAAAAATATCATAAGCGGCAAAAAAATATAGAAAAATAAAAAAAAATGTAAATTTCTCAAGATTTAACCTGGCTAAGGATAATAATAAAAAAAAAAATGACTCCGTATATGCAATAAAATTTCCCGTAAAATCTCATTCTCACTCACACACGCCTTACCACGGTGGAAAAATTGCCTTTTCCGACGTTGCGGAAGGCTGTTGCCTTATACTAGTAATATAATAATAATAAATATAATAATAATATAATAATAATAATAATAATAATAATAATAAATAATAATATAATAATATAATATAATAATAATAATAATAGTATTGTTTTCGTATATATAGTGTTATAGAGTCTGAACAATCACATACGATTTCGGGATTCGTTTGTCCGACGTCAGTGAATTTATCGCGAACAAAGTCCGTACTGGCGCGTCATATATGTGATGCCATTAGTGTCGATTACAGAATTACGGACGTACATATATACTTTACCACAGCCGCGGCCGCCGACATTGATAACAATAAATCAATAGGTTTTCTAGCCCAATATTTCGAACGCCACACCCATCCTTACACACATGCACAGATATTCGGACCGATCGAAAAAAACAAAAAAAAAATGAAAAACAAAAACAATAATTTCGATCGAAACCGATTACCTTATTATACATTTATACGTCCGAAGACTTCTGCACACGGCCCGATCCGCCCGGTTTCAAATCGAAATGCTCTAACCGAAAATCGCGTCGGTCATGACCGAGAATTCGAACGTTTCCTACCATTAACCATTAACCATCAACGCGAACTTTCTTCTCCGAGAAGTGAACGGAAAATATTACATTTGTACGTATTTTGGCGATTTACAAATATTCGTATTCTGTACTTTGTCGAACGCGCTTACGACGAACGACGCGTACGCGAATGTCACGAGTAGCACGCGCACAAATAAAACGTTACGAGTTAAATAAGTTGGGTAATCGGAGGGGTAGTATAAAACGTCTTAGGCGAATCGGATCGATACGCGACGGCGAATTGAAGTGTACGGGAATCGTGTGTGCGATCCGACGGAACGAACCTACTAACCGTTCTCTCGACACCGCGACAACTAACCCGAGTTATTTGGATAGCGCCGAAACGCATTGATGTCCCTTGTAGATCACACGTTTGACCGCAAACGGTAACCGCACACAAGCATTGATAACACGCGTGAAAATCGTCCGTCCCCTAAATATCTGCACGTTGACGCGTTCGATTTTGATGAGACGCTTCCACACGGGAATACGGTGAGCCCTGTCCGGCCGCTGCGCCGTCGGAACCGTCGAGAACGACGTTCACCCGACCGCGTGTTTGTCGATATAGGAGTTCTCCCAGCCACAAGAGAACTATTTTTTTTTTTAAAGACCAAACAAATTTACGATCACGACGCCGAAAAAATAACGATCGTTTGGTAATTTCAACACGTTGAAAAACGCGTTCGATTTCATCGGTCGTCATTTACACTATTCATACGAACTCGCGTAAAACACAAATCATTTCATTACGATTACACCACGCCTCCAAAAATTGTTTTTATAAACACGCGCCACTGGATAATATGTACATACGGTTTCGGTGAAAAACGGTCTGATAACGTTTTTACTCTCGTTAAACGAAATTCGTACTGCGGTGTGATATGACCGCGTACATAAATAAAAAAAACCGAAAACCGTGTCTGGCGCTTACCGCAGACCGGTCAAAATCACAGACGGGTGGTCGAGCAGACGAGCCGGTCTGTGGTGAGTCGACGACAACCGCATACTCGTGAAATCAGTGATATAGTAAACTTTTAAATATAATAACCGTCATCAAAACACGATTCTCATAATTTCCCGTTTATATTTTTCCCCCCGAACACGTATCACCGGTGCTATACGTTTGAAAAGTATTGAGAGTTCGTATTCCGGAACGAATGAGTTTTTTATTTTTTTTTTTTGACGTCGAAAAATGTGTATTTTTTTAAGGGAGTGGCGAACGATAACGGAGATTACCGTCTGTCAACGTTTATTTTAAAAAAAAATGTACTCGTCTACTCATGTTTGTATACCTTACGAGACCGCGTGCAACTACTACGTATACTATAAACCGATCAATAACTTTAAACAAACGTATTAAAATCGGACACGAGTTCATACGTGGTTCCGCACCGAATGTTTTCTATTACGGAATATCGACAACGATTGAAACACACGGACATATTGATAAGAGTTGACGGTTCGACGCGATGAAATCAATTGTTGATGAAAGACTTATAAATCCGTCGTTGTAATTTTCGCGTGTTTTATTGAAAACTACAAGTATGTCTACCGTTTTTTTTTTTTATTATTAATGTGTATGTAACATTTTTAATATTAGAAAAACAAAAAATATATTAGATAGGTCTTTTTTTTTTTTTGACAAGATTTTGGAGGCGTGACTGAATGGGACGTCTACCGTTATAAATGATATTAAACGGAATGTGAACGCGTAGTAGACGAAAGTGACAAAATCAAAAATAATGAATCGGTAATCATTTAGATTGTGCCGTTTAAAACGAAACGATACGGACGTTTCGATACCAGCCAAGCCATTAGAAACGATGCGGTTCTTATGATTCGAGAACGAGGTAACACTTGCCGTTGAAATGAAATAACTAAATCAACTTGAGCGATTGTCCGTGTCGACTCCATTCAAATACAACGTATGCCTGACGTTGTGTTAATGAACGTTACGTTTTCGAGTCGTGTTTACAATAATACGTCAGCAGCTTGCCTAACGAACCGGACGGGAGTCCGCGCACTACGAGTCGGCGTCACGACTCCGCGTGCAGTGAAAACCGAATAACGGCTCGAGTAAAATAAAAGACCGAACTGCGTGAAAATAAAATAACGTTACGTACAGAGGACGTTTTAAAAGACAATTCCTTTGAGTCTGCCTCGATCAATTCGGTCCGGCACGGTTACACACGTGGGTCGCAGAGGGCGGCGGGTCGAATTTGATTTTTCTTTTTACTTTTCTCCGATCGACCTTCTCCACCGCGCCACGCTGTCCGGAAAATACGTGCTTGTGTTTCACTATTAGCGTCCCGTTTTTTTTCCTCCGCGTGTATATACGTATATATGTATATGCCACAGTGTCCCTTGAATCGTAATTATCGTCGGGTAGAGAACGCGGTATTTTGGAGAACGGTACAATATTGCGTCGTGTTCGAAATGTATTTGTTCTTTAAAACGTAACGGGGGAAAAAAAAACAAAAAAAACGTGTTTGCCACACCGCATATTAATCCGCGATATAATTGATTTTCAACCGTAAAATTCGACGTGCCTAAATTAAGTGTATTGTACGACGTTATTATCAATGGTTGCGTTTAATGATTTAATTAATACGAAAACAGATAGGTCTTTGAACGTCCGAGTTTGTCGTTTCGTTATTTCAATAACCGTTAACGTTTAAAACGTTTTAAAATTAAAGATAATCAATGCATAATCGATACTAATATGAACGGAGTAATACCACGCGACGTCCAAAGACGGTCGAAGTCAGACGGTCGATAGTATATTTATTTGTTTTGTTTTGTTTTTTTTTCAGAAATCGGAAAACGTTCAATACTGTGTTTGGATCGCGTGTGCACGTTCGTCCTAACTTATAGCCGCTATCAGAGAAAACGCGTTCTATTTAATTATTCACGTGTTCAGCACGGGCGCGAGTCCAGTCGCAACCAGAAAATAATGCGATTATTCGACGAACCCGACATTAAATTTACAGTAGCTCGAGCAACGTAGGCGGACGGGATGGAAACAATTCGAATAGTACTCGTGCTGTCCCGAATTTATAATTAACGAAACGCGCGCCGTCTGCGGGAGTCGAACGCGAAGTCCAACGGTCGGCGTGGATGCTGATAATTTTTTTTTATAAATGCGCTGTACGAGCGCACGTCAAAACGGAATAAAGAACGGTTATAAGTCGTACGAATTACACGAGCACGGTATCGGAAGCTGTGCCGCCGCGAATTCATTGCACACGACGACGTACGTTTGTGGGGGGACCTTCGCCATTCGGGTCCGCGTTATCCGACGGCCCGCGCGACAACCAAACAAACTGAAGTCACGTCACGACAACGTTTACTCTAACTGGCGTGACTCAAAACCGATGAATCCGAAAAAGCACGGACGCACAACCGATAGCCATCGCGAAAATATACGATGCGGACGGATTACGATTTATGACAGTAGTGGCGGTTATCCGCACGCACACTCGTGAACGTAACATTTCGAGTTATCTGCAGTGGCCGTTGCGCGCACGATTTTTCTTTTGGATTTAAAACGGGCGTCTCGAGACGTTCGCGAATCGCGATGTCAGTAACGTTATCAAATAATCGAACGTCGCGTTGTCGGATTTCCAAACGCGTGCACGTTGTCGTTTAAAAAACAAAAAAAAACATTTTCCACCGTTCGAGATGGTGGCCGTCCCGCGTCCGTGCTCCGATAATCGCTGCCACTGATCATGGATTAAATAAAACACCGGCACGGAATGATAACCGGTAACAACAACGCACAGACGTCAAAAAAAAAAAAAAAAACGTCCGTCAAAACGCTCAACTGGAAGAGGCCGTGGTTTTTTTTCGGAACCGTGCGAGTGATAATAGTAACCTCTACGCGTTGTTTATCGAAATCGATTTGTTTATTAATAATACGTTATACGTGCGCGTGCATAATATGGGGAATTTTTTTTTTCACGCCGCGTACGTTTGCATATTAAACAGGGTTCGTGTGCAATTTTGACGTGTACGCGGTCACGAAACAAAAAACAAAAAAAAAAAAACACGTAATTTAATATTTATTCACTGTCTGATAAAAATCGTATTAATTACTCGTTGGAAAATTACGTACGTCCAACGTGTACGGCGGGACGGGGAGTGGAAATAAAATGATAATCCACTGGCGTTCAGCGAGATATTTGAAGTTAAAAATCGTATATATTATTATTGTTATTATTGTTGTCGGTATAAAATTATATCTCACGCGTACACACAATAATAATGGGCTCGTTAACGGATCGCACGAATTTCGATTGTCGTTTGCGAAACCGTCCGAGTATTTTTATCTCGTTCGAACGGGTTTGTTCGACGCGATACGTATTACTCGTATTAATTGTCGATAATATCGCGAGATTTCCACCGAGTGGAAATATAATAATAACCGACCTCGGTTCTATTCCGTGCCGAATCCCAAAATGTTTTTAATTCGAGATAGTGTTTTTTCTTTCCCTCTCTCATTTCGAATTACAGTTCATTAAGTTTTATCATTTACACTTGTCGTAGACATTTCTGGTGTTCACCTCCAGAGACGACCGTGAAATCGTTCTGGCGGAAAATCTGAAACATTCATTTGTCTACAGTTGACTGAATACAAATATATATATATGTATATGTGAATGTAATGTACGTACGTATATAGTGGTAAAAAATATTTGCTCGCATATTATATAACCCCAAATCCATTTGCTTTACCCGAAAACGAATAATTTAAACGGCGACGCAGCGACGAGGAAAACGCGTGAACACGCAATTATAATGCAACGCGATTTACTGGCGTTGTGCGCGCCGCGCTGTTCGCAACGACCCGATGTCCCGATCAAACGTATTATGTAAAACCTCCGCGGTCGGCCGTCCAACTTATCAATACGGTCGATTGTCGATTCTTTTCTTCTTCTTCTTCTTCTTTTTAGTTTTTTGGTTTTCCGCCAATACGGTCGAAACGTTTAAAAATCCGTGTGTTCTGGTCGGACGGGTTATTTAGAACACGGTTCTCCGACGGCCACCGGCAAGTACGTACAGTAGTCGCAAATGACGTCGCGTTGTTCTTTCACGTTTTTCTCCCGGTCGTCGCCGCGCCAATAATCCCCGAACCCCAATATCGTCAATAAACTGATACGAGTACAATTTTACACTGTCGTTTTCTATACGCGAACATCAACTTTTATCGTGAAAATGTGTCTACGAGTCGTAAATATTTACTATACAGTCCGACGACTTGTGGGTCAAATATTACGAAAAAATTTTAAATTTTATTGCGAAAACGAAGACCTATTTCCCGAATTATGGAACCGCGTGAGTTCTGATTACTGCAAATTCAATTTACTATTAATATTATGAATGCCTTTTGACATAAATTCTTAACGAATTTATTAAAAAAAAAAAAGTTAAACTAATTTTGTTAAATTTATATAGTTTTATTAAAATCGACCAATCAGAAAAAAACCTATCATAATATTTAAGAGTTGTATCATTCTATTTGTTTTTATCCGAAATTTATTATTATAATCATGAATGTTTTTTTAACGAATTAACAGTATATGACAAAATTATTTAATTGTGAAAAAAATATCAATTTTGTTTAACGTCCATACTACAGAGCAGATATTTATCGAAAAAAATTAACCTACCGTCGAACTTTATCGGATCCGCCTGTGCTTCATTTCAACATGTGCGTTCTAATATAATCGTACGACCTTAACGGACGCGGAATTATATAAATATATATATTTTAAAAATATTTCAAATCGAAATACGTAATAATATATGAAAATGAAACATAATTACAGTTTATAATTATATAACGTATTACTCATCACAGATATACCGTACTGAATATATATATATAGATTGTTCGAAATATATTTGCATATAAATTTAAAATTATATTATAATTAATTTTTATTAATTTTAAATAGAACACAATGAAAAATAATAAATACCAAAACCCATTGAACCGCATTAATTTAAACTTTTATAATAACATAAACATAAACCGTATTAGTGAAAAAACTGTAAATATAGATAAAGTATGTCATATTTATTATTATTGTTGTACTAATATGGTATTTTGAAAAAAAACGCACTAAGCTTCTGCAAAAAATGAGATTGTTTTTTACGGTGACTTATCTTATAACTATTATAATTCATTGACATTATCTTTTATCGCGATAAATTTTGAATTCAATGATGAAAAAAAATAATAAAAATAATAACATTATCAATTTATCCGGAAATCGATTAACTACGTGCGTACTTATATAGTTATAATTAAGTATAGCGAAAAAATTTACTAGGTAGAAATACATACTGTTTTTATATTTATATTTATATTTTAAACATAAGGTACAACACGATTGCCACAAAACAAAAAAATGTATATTTTTACGTTTATACTCTTATTCGTTATTGTAATTTATCGTTGTTTACTATAGTAAGACAACCGGACAATTGAACACAGACGTCAAGGAATCTTAGTTGTATATTTTGTAATTTTTGAAACTTACGATATTCGGGTAAACCGAGTTTTTTTTAAGAATCGTTTTTAAAATGCAATGATTTGTCAATAACTGTCCATGATTTATTCGCTACTTTAGAACTTATAGTCAAACAATATTGGATTCTTTTTTTTTTTTATTTACTTATGATGTTCTACCTCGGTAAATGATCTTTTTACAATTTGTGTTTATTTTGAAAACTTTTCGATTAAAAAAACTTAAAAAACTTCTCGGTAAATACAGAAAATAAGATATTACATTTTTAAAACTGTTTACACAATATGTACGACATAACCTAACCTATATTTATTCATTTCTAAACGACAGTAGATGCGAGTAAGAAATAAATGTAAAATAAATTTAAAGTTAAAAATCAAATAAAAAACTAACGCGGTCGTATATATTTTTTTTTCAAGGGCACAAATGTCTACGTGATCGGTATTTTTTAGACTGGCGTATTTTTCATACGATCTTCCTCGTACTGTTCCTAACGACGTACCGTCGTTGTTTCGATAAATATTTATCGCCATTTTTCGCAACGTTACGTAATATATACGTATATCAATGGCATGACCAGATGTTTTTCAAGGAGGTCCGAAAAATAACGATAAACTAGAGAATCTCTCTTATCGCAATACGTGAACTGTGTTACGGTATAAAATTAAAACCGTTATACGCGATTACGTTGCGGTCACCAAACTACCAAATCTGAATCGAAATCACGACGTACTTTGGTGAATTCGATACTGTTGCAATCCTCAGTTTGGTGTCCGGACCCGAAGTCCGTCTCCCCTCGGGCGCGCAACTGACGTGTATACTATAATACGGATAATGATAATGATATGATAATCGACGATAATCATAATAATATATTGCACATACGTTTACAATATAGACAGTGGTGGCTCGTGGTCGCTGACGGAAGGAGTGCGACTTTAAATACGGAATAGTCACCTGTTCGAATTTAAAAAAGAAAAACCTCCCGAAATGGCTGATCGTTTGGTAGCAGTCGCCCGATCTTCCCGTTGCCGGAAACAAAGCTCTACGTGCTCACGAATCGTTCAGGTCGGGGGAAAAAAACTATCGTTGACGTTAAATAGGTTGACTGCGACTCGTTCATTTCTTTTAGTACACGAAAATTTTTTTATGTTGTCCACAAATGCTTGGAGCTTTAATTGGCAAAAAATCCATTTCTGTGCTCGGCACTAAAATATCGCGTACACCAAAACGACAACGGTGAATAAAGGCGTGTATAAAAATCTATACACGTGTCCCGAACCTGTCAATAATTAATACGTTGCGATATTATTGTTTGGACGAGGCTATTTTTCGTCCTTGTAACGTCACTCTACCACACGCATTTTACGCGTATTCGACCCTAGGTATTCACAGATTATCGTATTTGATCCAATCGTAATTGTATCCGAAGAAACGCATTAAATTGCTCGTACACTCGAAAATAGAATTGTAATTTCAAATATGGATGCGACGGTCCTGTCGTCCAAGCCAGGAGTGAGGCCAGTGAGTGCATCCGAGGCAGGCACGTCAAACACGCGGCCCGCGGCCAATTTTTTCGCGGCCCGCGGCTACCAATAGTAATGGACAAAATAAAAAAAAATTTAATTAATTTGTAATTTCGTAAAGAATAAAATTGAAAAATTTGTATAAAATATATTTTTTTCCATTAAATGTTTGTGAACGGCCCGCATAGTAAGCTATTCAATATATTTGGCCCACTTGATACTTTGAGTTTGACATGCCCGATCCGAGGTATACACGGCCGCACGGGTCTCATGACGAACGACGACGGTTAATAAACTAATTTACCATTCGGTTTCGCGGTCGACACGTAACGTTTTTATCGTTTTGTGTTATCATACCGGAACGCGGAGAATACGTGTTTCTTTGGTTCTGGCTTCAACACGAGGCATGTTACCGTTCTCGTTCTATCGACGCAATATTTATGTAGTACGAAAGTAATACCTATATAAACACGACCCATCAAACAGCACGTGAAGTGCTACGTTTGGGTATATTTTTTTTCGGTTTGGTACGAGCGGACGACAAAAAATTATAATAGTTTACCAAGAAAATATTAAAACGTATTGGCGTATGATTACGTAATTTCATATATATTTATAGTCGGAAAACTGATATTTAAAAATGCGATGACGGTTGTTCTCGTAAATAACCACCTAAACCCTCTACGAAATAGTATACGCGCTCGTTTGCATTTGCGTGTAGGAAATACGTAAAAAATACGAATTTCGCAAAACGAAAACGAGATATTATTGTAATCGCTGTAGCCGTTTCGTCCGGCGCGCCTCAACCGCGTGGATCGATGAAGTCGATGAGAAGTCGGACTCCGACGGGTAGAAAACGTGTTCGAAATGTTTACGCGGCTCGCGCAGACCCGAAACTGTCGAACAAAAAGCTGGTCGTTACGTTACGGCCGGTGTTCGCGATACGTGTGTTCAGGAACGGGAGCGACAAGCTCTTCTGGCGTCCGAGGCGAATACATGATATTTGAAGACAACCGTAAAAGTTAACGTTTCACGGGGTTTCCACATAAGGACGTGTTTATTTGTTTTGAAGATTTATTTTTACAGAATAAAAAGCATCGTACAAAAAAAGAAAAAGAAAAACGGACAACACGTTCACGACCGTGACGGATACAACGTCGTTTTCGTTGAGCGCGATCTGAAAACGAGGTGGACCGAAATTTTCAGCGTAAAAAATTGCTCGACGTTTAGCGCGACAAAACAAGCCGTTATAACGGCAAAACGCTGTGCCTTACCGAACGAATAAAATATGAAATAAGAAATATAAAATATAAACGTACGCGCGCGCACGTCGTCACGCGGTCGGATGTGTGAGCGAACGATCGGGAAAAAATCCAAAAACAATTCGCCGCAAAACGACCGCGTCGTAATGACCGGATTGGAATTATTGCGCGCGAAGAATTTCTCGTGTTGTTTTTCCGGTTTTTTTATCGGAAACGAAACGTCTATTTATAGAAGTTTCGCTTTTGCGCGCGAAGAATTTCTCGTGTTGTTTTCCCGGTTTTTTTTTCGGAAACGAAACGTCTATTTATAGAAGTCTCGCTTTTGCGCGTCGCGGTCTCGTCACTCTCGGCGGACCCGCCACGACCGGTCCCCGCCAGTTTTCTCGAGATCAGTCGCGCACGCGCGTTACGTTCCGGTTGCGGCCAATAGCGCGCCGAGCAGACCCGCTCGACCGTCCCCACCGATCCCATCGCGTCCTAAGGGCGCTCTCGTGCGCTCGCGCGCGCCGCGGTCACGTCATTTGCTCGTCGTACGCGCGCCGGGCCGAGCCACGCGAACGAAACGTCGCCGCGGCCGTGTCGACCGGTTTTTACGGTGCGGTTCGATTCACATTACCACCCGGGCCGGTCGGACTTAGGACCGGTAAGTCCATTTCAAAGTATCCAGCGGCGGCGACGACCGAGTAAGCATTCTTTTTTTAAAATTTTTATCGACGAACTGACCTCCGGCCGTACAGTTCCGTACGCCCAATGCTCGTTAACTTCGTCGTAACACGCGCACGATTTTTCTTTTGTTATAAAGCGTTTTTTCTTCCCCCCCGCAATACACGAATCAACACTGGGCAAACAATATAACCTAGTTACTCATTATGTTTTTCTTTTGACTAAAAAAGTAATTTTACGTGGTTAAAAGTCAACGATTAGAGGACCTCTGAACGTTTTCGAATATTTATTTGATCAAACACTACATAAACAATACTATAGTATTGATTGTTGCTAATCAAACTGAATTCAGATACTTGCATAAAAGCGTTTAACTCGAAGTACACGCGTTAAGCAAAATTAACTCGGCTTTAACCTAACACCCAGCCTTGATACATAATGATTATTATCGTAGATTCCTATAGTAGAAATACAATTAAAACTGTTAACCGCTATAAATTGTCGGGCGTGAACTGAATTTTTATCAATTACAAAAATGGGCAAGTCGTCAAAGAAAACAATTAACTCGAGTTAGTCGAGTTGAAGTAGCCCGAGGGGCTTTCGGTTAAACATTAATAATTAACGACGAAATTGAATCAAACTCGTCCCGTATAAAGTCGAGACGGGGAAAAATACACGATTCGATATTAAAAAAAAAAATTAAAAATTAAAAAAATAGACGTATTTCTCGCTGTGAAAAATAAGCGCTCGGGTTTTTCGAATAAATCGAAACGGCGCGTTAATTATTTTACGCGCAGGAAACGGACCGTCGACGAGACCGCTTGTATTATTATTATTATTAATGTTTTATCGAACGTCACGGCGCTGATATTAAACATACTTTTTTCTAGCGGCGCGATAAACAAAAGCGTCGCCCGTTCGAGGCACGTCGGGAAGCGTTACGCGCGTGATAACAATCGTAGTTAGCCAGTCGCGGTATACTCGAGCGTGGACCACAGACCGGACGGGGTTTGGACCGCCGGGGTACTTTTGAACGTCACATCGAAACGTTCGAATGCGTTGTTATGACGAGTGCCCGGGTCCCGTTTCCGAGATCCGAAAACTTCACGGGATCGATCGATCCCGGCGTTTGTGCGCGTCGAAACTGTTCGAAAACAAAGTCGACGACAACACGGCGTTCCGGTGAACACGGGCCGTGACTTGACGACGCGTTCACGGGCTGCGGCGCGCGTAATGAGACGGCGTAATTTAACGCGTCCGTTATAGAACGGAATACACGACGGCGGAGGTTCTCTATTGAAATCGATTTGAACGTTCCCGGACTCGGTTCCCCTCGTGTGCGTAATCGTTACCCGCGAAACGCGACACGATCATTGACCGTTCGTCCTTCGTATCGTGTTTTGCGAGTCTACCGGTTTCGAACCGACGACCGGTCGCCGCTGTGTTCGGTTACGACCGTGCTGACTGCCCGAACAGTGTTACACGATACCGTTGTTTGCAGCGCAGACGACAACGTTTTCCGGATTTCTAAAATGTTATAAACGAATTACCCATTGAATTGATCCGATGACGACATACGAAGAAAGCGGTATGGATTTATATCGTGGACGTTTTCGTCGTCGTTGCAATAAGCCGCTTAACATAAACAAAAAAAAAAAAAGACGCAAGGTTTTTTTTCTTTTTTCTAAAGATCAGGACAATATGTTTTTCTGCATTAACAACGGAAACTTTTAACGGATTCGGTACGGAAACGGGACAGCGTTATCAAACGCACGTATCCACGTTTTTACGTCGATTAAATAATTAAACACGCGTGCTCGCGTCCGAATGTAATAATCTGAACTGTAATCAGGGTTTATGTTGGAAACGCTTAAACTAAAGCCGAACAAGTCGAGGTGTATTATACGATCTAATCTGAACCGAAACGGATTTATCTGTTGTCCAGAACGTACGGAGGATTCATAAATTCAAATATGCAAATTTTTGGTGATTTTTTTCACATCGGTGTGTGCAAACAAAATGTATACCATTAACGTTAATCCACTTGGCCGTATGATTGTATTTTGAATTCGCCAAGTTCATTCAAAGGGCGGTTTTTTCCCTTCCGGCTAAACTAGGTCATCCGGTACATGACATTTCTGTTCGGGATCGGAATCCCGGCATTGTGCCCTCTCGGGATAAGGGTTGACGTGAAGAAAACCTAGAGGCTTGCAAAATAATAATAATAATAATAATAATAATGATAAATAATTTATGTCTTTAATCGTGAAAAAAGTTATTAGAATTTTTTTAAATTTGGTATTGTTTCCGAGGAGACGCGATGAGGGATTTCCGGTATCGCGAATCGTAATCGACGAGTAAACACAACGTCCGATACAACAGATCAGAGCGAACGAACTCGATTCAATAATATTTAAGATAACTTCGACTGAAGTTCGTTGAAGACTCTTGACGGCGGCTGGAGTGGATGCGGCGCGAGACGATCCGACGTTGCCGTGACATCGCGAGCCTATTGACTTGGAATCACGCGTCAACCGTTGAAACTTCTCGAGAGATTCGAGTGTTGTCGGGCGCGGCGACCACCTTGGCGAGATCACGTACGGCGGACCCGTGAATCGCCGGTCGAGTAGCGGAGTCGACGACGAAATCGATCGTTAACAAACGGACACTCGGTTATCTGAAATCGATTCGCGTGGCTCGTCTTATGATCGTTTTCGAATTCATCGTTCATTCGCATCCGGAACAGTATGTCGCGAAAAACCAGTTGAACGCTCGACGTCACGCGTTATGAAAATCACGACGACCGTCCAACAGCGGTAGGTTTTTGCTTCGGTAATTTTTAGCTTTGTTCTGTGCGTCAGAAAAGAAATAGAAACGTTACGGCCGCGATTCGAGCAATGTTTTTGTCACTTTCGGGTGAATGAAAACGGGAACCGCATCGATCCCCACAGTCACAGCATGGGCATTGTGAGACCGGCACGGACGTACACGGATAACGCGTGACTATAAATAATCGAAAACGGGGCATTGTTGCAAGGCCAGACGTGTCTTCGCGGTACGTGTATTATTATAATATCCGAGAGCGGAGTCTATAGAACGCGTCATTCCCGGAACATTGGATGTCGATGGTCACAAAATAATGATAATGGCGATACACAAATACTAAATAAAATATTAATCCGAAGAGAGCGAAAATCCGTTTTTCGGAACAACGAGTTTTCCGGAGTCTCGCCGTACAACAAAACGACCGTTCTCGTTTCGCCCGACCAGACGACACGCCTCACGTATTGTTGTTGTAGTTATTATTATTATTATTATTATTATTATTACTATTATTAGATTTTGAACGGAGCGAAGAATGTTTTTACGATGATATTTGTTTTGTTTCGTCGGCGTGCGATTTTTCGCGTGGAAAGACTGTTCGGACGATCCGGACGCGCGCCGATATATTTTATTCGATTTCACGGGTAGTTTCGTCGAGCCTAATTAAACCCCGGTAAACGTAGTCACACGTGACACGTAGTCATCACGTTTGTAAGTCTCGTGGCCTCGGAAACGATTTTCGTGCACCATCGTTTTCAAAACAATAATACGATTCTAAAATCTCTGTCTAAATCAACTTGTTCCGCGACGCCAGCGGTCCGTCACCTTTTTCTATCTATTCGTTTTCTATCGTAGTTATCGTTATATATTCGAAAACGCGTGCAACGCCGTGCGTGTCCGAGTCGACGTATCGTATTATTATTATCATTATTATTATTATTATTATTATTATTATTATTATTGTCGTGACAGCGTACGGCGTGCGATGCGTTTACGTTATTCGAGGCTCGAGTCCGCCACTCCCAGTTCTGTTCTCCGTCGACCGACTTACCACGTCGCCGATGACGTATAATGCGCGTATTCCAGCGTCGGAATAGTTGTCTTCCCCCGATAACGATTTGTCAGTGTTTGACACACGCGTGCCTTGTATAATAAATACACACACACGAGCACATACACACGAGCACACACACACACACATACACACTTATATATATTTATATATAATACATATATCTACGTGACGAGGCCTAAACCGTGAAAAATGAACCGTCCCGGACGACTCTTTTTTTTATACACGCGAGCGCGGCATTGTCGTGCCGAATGCGAACGGAAAACATATATAAATATATATATATATATATATTTTATACTATATTATATTCATTTTTTTTAAATATTATGTATAGATATAAATTGTAGTACATTTATAATATACATGGCACGTGGGTCGATGCGTTCGTTGACGGTTCGTTCTCTCTCTCTTTCAGAGTACTGTCGTGTCTTCAGGCTAATTATCGATTCCGGCGGTCGGCAACACGTTTCGAGCACCGTTGTTATCCGACATTTGGAACGCGATCTACGGTTACGGTTATACACGGACGGTTTTTGAAAACGAATAACGTTATCGTTCGTAAACTATTATTTAATATCGCGCGTACGCCGAGAACCGACGGACCCGCAGCTAATTGCAAATGGCTTTACGAAACAATCAACGAAAAAACGAATCGGGCAAACGGCTTAAAACCGCACGGGCGACCGTTAATCGCCGTTCCGAACGAACTGGAGTCGCACGAGCAACGAAACTGTTCACGGCGCCAAAACGAATTTTAATTATTCGACGTGTCCGCCATTCGCTAAGCTCTCTGTAGACTATAAGTTCTCGTCGTTATTCTCCGGCGTGCTTCTCGCGCGCACTATTCCGAACGACGTACAAATATACGCTTCGGAAACGTACAAATGTATGTGTTCGTTCGGCTTTTACCATACAGGATGGTTTTGAAACGTCGAGCCGGCGATTTCATACGTATATTATATCGGTGTTTTGCGTTCGTCATTAAACCGTTTACGGATTATTATTCTATAACCGACTCGATTTTTATTTATTTTTACACTGTTCAACAGATCTAAAATAAACTAACGAAAATGCTTTTTCAATTTTCACTTTCAAATGCGTTCCGTTGCTAAAAACGTGTAGTCGTAGGATTCGCCCCATTCGCATAGTTCAGTGAAAGTGGCAATAGTGTATTACAATCATATATTTATATTAGACGGCGGTCATGACTGCATTAATTGTGCTGAACGTTTCCGACCAAACGTCTCCAAGGGGGCAAATTTTAAATATCTACCTCTCCGCTTCGCCGTGCCTTAAGCTCGAACGCCCGTTACTCGTCGGATTAAAAAAAAAAATAAAATCATCACGTGTGAATTCCCATAAAAATGTAATTCTGTCGAGAATTCCGTAACGAAAATCGATACGGTCATATAACGAACGAGGGATGTTAAGGCGGTTAAGACGATGAAAAAGTTTCTAGAAATAATAAAAAACGAAAATCATTTATAATATTTCCCGAGAAACGTGTAGAGTGCGACGATAAGAAGAAATCGGCTCGCGTTTTACGGAAAGAATTATAATATGTATGTATATAAAAAAAAAAACTGCAAAGTACACGCGTAACGTGAATCCGGCGAGGCGGATAAACGTGTGGGTAGGTGCGCGGGCGAATCGTATTAACCACAGCCGGAGTGAGGGCCGTCGTCAAAGACGAGTGGTTCGGGATGAACGTGTTATTCCCGGCAAAGGACGAGATTACAAAGGATAATCGTGGGTATAAGTCCGCGGCGTCTGATGTTTGCTAATGACGGTGCCGTAATTGATAACGCTGCGGACGTTACGTTTGCCGGGTGATCCGACGGCTTAAGATTGGCGATTAGGAAATATTAAAATTTAAAGCGCGCGGGAGGAGAAATACAAAAAAAAAAAAAAAACGAGAGACAAGTGATCGACAAACCCGACGGAAAAAAAGGCGAAAAAAATTCCCGAAGAACGTGATATCATAACGACGCTGTTGTGATGGATTTTTGTTGTTATGGTTATTAAACAGGTAGAACGCGCGCGTTTCGGCATTTCGACCTGCGCGTTGACGACGGTTAAAACGACGGCGTGTTTTTTACTTAAAAAAAAAAAAAAAAAACCCCCCGAAAAAAAGTTGTCCAGCCCTTAACGATACAGAGAGGAGAGTGTATTCAACGCACATATTTTGGTAGTTGGCTTACACGGAGTGAAATTCGCGAGCGACGAAATATATATTATCGTGCAAAAGCGAAGAGATCGCATAACGAAAATTTGAGTACGTATAATAATAAGTAGACAGCGGAATTAAACACCATTTTCCGTCGTAAACTTTACGGCGCCGTTGAAATTTAAAGAAAACGAGCGAAAATAGATTAAAATAGTTTGAAAACATTAATTAAATATAGCCGGGCGGGACGGACGGGATTAATGAGGAAACCGTTCGGATCGGCGTCTCGGGGGAGGGGAATAAAAAAATAAATAAAAAATAAAAGTAAATAAAAAATAAATAAGATCAAAGGGAATCGGCGGGCGACGCGAAATCGTGCGGTGCGGCGTAATGCACGCGCGTTAACGCGCGCAAAAGGGACCGGATCCATATACGTGTACGCGTGCGGCTTCTTCGACGGACGGGGACGTAATATTCGATTTGACCCACTCACCCGTCGTCCCGGGGACGTGTCCAGATACTACACTTGTCGGGCGTATTGTTCGCCGTCGGCGCGTTAAGATAAAAACGTTTCGACGAGCCGAGCAAATACCGCACACACGTATGCGTGTGTCGCAACGTTCGAAACGCGCGAGTGTGTTCGGGACCAGTAGCGCGTCGAACCTTTAAAAGACGAGGAGCGGACCGTTATCCCGACCCCTCTATTGAAAACGACAAACAAGTGAAAATTGAAAATATCTATCGCTTTTTATAAATACTCAATGGGGGGTTTTTTTTTGTTTTGTTTTCTCCGGGTTCCGTCGTCTAAACGCCAACCGACGTTTTCAAGTCGAATAATTGATTCATGACCGTTTGCTATATCGATAATCGATTATGATCGATAATGATCATGAGCGTCTTTGGACGGCGTTCGACGATGAAGACCGGACGCGTGCGATCAGTTAACCAAAGCGAGGGGATTTATGCGATTCGCGGCCGCAAGGGAAACGCGAGGAATCTCGGGCCCGTCGGTATGTAATCGCGTTTTATTTACCGGGTCGTCGCTGATGGTCTCGCGAGGGCGACGACGCGTGTGCGACATCCAAAACACGGCGTGTTATTACCGGCGCGCGCCTGATCGAAATCCTATTCCGAACATTGATACGCCGCACAGTATAAACGAAACTCGGACGTTTTAATTTCAAAACCAATAAATACACGCGCGTTTCGTTAAAACATCATATTGTCGTGTATTGACCCGTCCGTCCGTCCGTCCGTCCGTAGGGGAATCGATAGAACACATATGGACGCGATATTTGTTCGTCGCTATCGCCTGGCCGACACGTTTCATGTTTCTTCGTCCCGTCCGGCCGTCCGCGATAACGCGCGGCGCCATTATTACTCGATAGCCGTAATCGTTCGCTGAAATCTGACGAAATCGTATAGCAAAATAAATCGTGTCGTAGACGTCGGCGCGTTTGTGTTATCAATCGCGGTACATTTATAAAACCCGCGTACTATCTGTTCGATTGAATCTAATATCTAACACTCGGATCGCGTATATCAAAAAAAAAAAAAAATGTTGTGACGCTCGTCCACGAATCCGTTTCGAAACACTCGTGCAGTGAGTCAGTCAGCATATAAACGTGGACAGATTAACCGGAAGATTTTTAAAATTTTTTTTTTTACAATAAACGTGAAACGATCAATCTGTGCCCGACACACGACTACAAGAGCGCGACGCGCGTTTTAGACGGTATTCAGCGTTACGTTCTGTGCGGAATCCACTATGAACGTTTTTTAATTCGCGAAACCACGGAAAACTATCGAAATATAAAACGTGGGCCGAGTGTTCAGAACGTTGTAGGCGCGACGCACAGGAGATAATATCGCGGGCGTCGAGATACTTTTGTGTTCAAACGTGAATGCCTGTCGATGGCCTGAGACGACGACGATTTACATCACGTACGTCCGTGTCGGTGCGCATTCGTCATTCTTAATATCGTTTTTTTTTTTTTTTTTTACAAATCTACGAATTCGCGCATCCCCGAGTCCGTTACATTGAGACGCGCACTTGAGATGCGGACCGAGTCGTGTAACGTTCGTTCGCGACGTCTTGATTCGCGTTCACTCCGAGTGTTGTTAAAAACGCGCCGAGGGATTATTTTACGCGTCACGATTAGTTGGCGATTTAACGCACGACAACAGCGCTGTAAGCCGGCACGATCGTGCTGAGTTCAGCAGACAATAGCCCTTTTGTCCGTGATCCGTCCGTTCGGAATGCGCGCGGAGTCACAGCTCGATTAACGCCGTGTACGTCCGATAATTTAAAATTCACCGCAAGCGATGAACGACGCGGCTGCGTACCTCGTACGTCGTATAACAAATGCGCGTCGACCGGCGGGAACGGAAAAAACCGAATACGGGACGCGGATTTTGCGAACAGGCATCGTTTTCGATGCCGCGAGAAAAAAACGTATTCCGAATAATCCGATTATCGGAAACCCAACGTTGTTCCGATTATCGAGAACATAAAAAAAAAAAATGAATGCAATATTAAAACACTATTGGATACGTGACGCGTTTGTATAAATAACACGATACGTGCGTACGTAAACGGTTTACAACACTACACGAGTATCGAGGGCGTTTTTTTATTCAGCCGTGTTAAAAAAAACAACGTTATTTTCAACTACTTAGAATGAAATATATAATAAGTACGCTCGCGCGAAAACCGGATTAAATCTTCCGCCGAAACGTATTAATATTTTCGCAACGAAATTGAATTATTCATAACGATTCGTTTATAATTTTCCTCCCCCCCTCCCCTCCTTGTATCGCTGACCAGTTAATCGGATTTGTTTTTCATTAGAAATTCGCGGTATAAGTACTTTTTTTTGAAAACATTATATTTTTACGTCGTATTGTTCACGTTGATTTTTCGGCGTTTCCCCCATCGTCATGTTTTTATGCCGATAACGAGCTTTCCGAACAATAACAGTTCTCGTCCGGTCCGTTGAAAGATTCGGCGTTTCGGTCGGAAACAAGACGACGGCGGCGGGAAAGGGATTTTTTTGTTTTTTTACTTGTTTCTGTTAACGAATCGATCGCCAATCGAGTGGTTCAAGAAACGTCTCGTGTAAGAACACGTACGTACGTATACACGCTATAACGGGAAGCGGACGGGATTACCGAAACGGCAAAACGTTTTCGATTTTCGGTCGATCGCACTTCCGAAGAATCGTTTTCGAGTAAATATAGATATGTATAGATACGTGCGCGCTCTTGTTGTACGGAGGCGGAAAAAAAATGATATCGTCATATCATTATATAAATTTCCTCGTCCCGGACGCGAAACGGACGAACGCGAACGTCATAAAAATAACGGCTTCGGCCCGTCGTAGTCGTCTACCGCCGGCGCGTTCGGCCGTGCGGAGAAGACCGAATCGAAAGACCGCGCGCCCGATTTCGTCGAATCCTTCCCCGAGGAGAGAGCGCCCTCGTCCGGACGATTTCATTTCGCGAGACCGTGAACGTTATTTTTTATTTTATTATTTTCGGGGGCGTTTTTATTTTTTTGCGTTCCGTCGCGTCGCGTTGAAACTTCATACGTCGCCGCGCGCTCGTCCGTCGTGTACGTATACGCGCGTAAACGCGTTTTTTTTTGTCACGTGGCGAACAAAGTGTGCGGGGGGGGGGCGAAATATTAAATACCTCACTTTAAAATCATCAACGATCAATGGTTCAAACGGATGGATACGTTATGTGGGATAGACAACATCGGCTGTCGCCTGTCTTAATGTTTGATAAAACGGTTGTCGGCTTGATGCGACGATAACCATTGCTTCTAATATTGATTTGATCAAATCATGACGTTTTACATATTTATGAGTTGTATCGAAAATCTATAACCGAACGTCAATAACATGATTATATCGTGGAAAAACAAATTATATAATAATAAGCATTGAGCAAAAGAATGAAAAGCTTCTTGTGGGCAAACGTCCCTGTTGTTCGAAAACGTCTGCGGCCGCAGATAACGACGTGGACTTGTAAGTACGCTCTACGGCTATCACGAAATATGCGTGTAACGTTATATGTAGCAAACCAAACACTGCTCGAAAACTTTATTTTCAAAAGTATTCGAAACAAAACACTTTTCGAATCATATTTGTTTTTATCCGTAATCGTTTATTGAAAAAACAAGGACAAAATGCACGAGTCGCCTTCTAACCTAACCTAAAAGCATAGAGTATTTACAATAATAATTATAATGAATAATTATACGTTTCAAATGTTGCGTTTAAAAGAATCCGGAATAAATTACTGGATGCGAAAAAATACAATTTAAATACAATCAAAAACACTTGACGTCAAACGCGTTTTAACAAGTATTCGACGTATAAAAACTAAAAAAAAATAAAAAAACGTATAATCATATTTCGCGGCACCGCAACGGTACTTATGACGACTACATTAAAATCGCTTTATGACATTTTTTAAGTACGTGTCATTTATAAGCTCCGCGAGAAACAACCGACTTCGCACCGTTCCGTTATTTTCCGTGTAAATATGTACAAGATCTGAACGTTTCCGATTCGCGGCCGCACCAAGATCGAAATAATGGTCTTCGATCGCAAACGATCGCGCCGGACGGTAAGCAGTGGACGTGGAATTTTTTTCCGGACACCACGCACAAGTCGCGACAGACGGCACCGTCAAGTGTGAATCCGTTTTCGGCAACCGCGAGACGTCGATTGTCAACATCGACTACAAAACGTCCGGTTAGTGCGCACGCTTGTCGAGCGTCGGGACCCGATGCGAAATCGGGCGAACACTCGGAAGTCCCTATCCCGGGGGGGGGGGCCGGAAACGAAGCGGATAACGGCTGTTCGCAACAACGTCGGACCGAAAGACCCATCGTTGCGGACGACTCGCGAGAAATCACGTTTCTTTTGGCTGTTTTTTTACGGGCCGTATTACACACACACACACACATATAATACGTTTGTCGATCTTTCCTTTAAGTCCGTTTTCCAGTGGTTTTACGGGAAACAACAAAACGCGTTTTCACTTTTATCACGTATTTCCCGTGTTTTGAAACGTTCGAGCGCGAACCCGCGAGCTCAGAACCGTTTTTCGAACGCAATGATTTATTACCGGTCGCGCGTGACGATTAATTTACCGTCCCCTTTACGTACACACACACACACACACACACACACACACATATATTTAATATAATCTATCGGTCGCAGTTGGCAAGCTCCGTCGCTCTCTCTCGCTCTCTCTCCGCGTCTCGTTCCGAAACGATCGCGCGTTTATACGAGCGCCTGCACACGCACACCACACTCGTATTTATACGAGCCTTCTTCCCGTCCGCGCGAGACATTCCACCGATTGGCGGCGATGCGAGACGTTAGCGGTATAATAAAGTATTTATAAGGACGTTATTAACGGGATTTGAATAAAACGCTCATTTGTACGACTTCAGACGTTATAACATTATCTCGGTGGGTTTTCGCCTTCCGGACGTTCCCGCGGTTCCTATCCGGGTCCGTGCGAACCGACGCTTGGGTCAAAAAATGCGTGCACGGTATCAATGCAACTCCGGTTGTTCCCGAAATCAGTCGCGATCGAACGCAAGTACTAATGTTTTCGGCTCTGATACCGACGAGACAAAACGGTTTTGGATCTGCACATTTACTGGTGGAAACGGATTCGTCGCGTTTCCAAAGTACGGGTTATGCCGTCCGTCTAACGTTGATATGCGCAGCGATTATTTTTTCTGTTTTTCGCGAAGACCTGGCTGAAAACGGTCACGTCGCGAGTTCTCTCGGCAACAGCTCGAAGACGCGCGCGCTAAGTGCAACGTCACGTTTGCTTCGTCTCGTTCCGTGATACACACCGACCGCAGACGGACGACGTCCGTCGTTTAACGCTTCAACGCTGAACGTGCCGAGACGAACGGGGAAAAAAATAGCGTTGAAAAATAAAAAAGACACCGGCGTCTCGCCGGAGGAACCGCGCGCGATAAGCTCTCGTTTATCGCGCGGCGGATTTCGTCGGAGTTTTCTGTTCCCCACCACCGCTCACTCTTCGCCGTTACAACACCGCGATTTATTCCGAAAATTTGTCCCGCCAAACTTTCCCCGTATAAAAACGGTCGTATCCGACGGACGGGTTAAGTGCGCGGGTTTTTCTCTCTTTCCGCTCTTGCCGCATATCGTTTCCGGGCCGACGTTTTTTTTTTTGTTTTTTGTATTTTTCGTTTAGTTTTCTGTTTCGTCGGTCCGTCGCCGACATTTAAATGTAAACGCGTTTTAGATTTAACACGTCACGGCCGGACACAGACGAGAACAATATGTCGAAACGGATGGACTTCGGGCGCGGGCTACGATCGCTACCGTTATCGACACGTATGTATTTGACATTTTATGTCTTTACTTTGGCACATTAAAATAAAAAACCGTCACGAAAAAGTGTCCACCAAAAAGCGTTACCTAAATTAAGATACCCACTGAACATAAAATGTCTCACTTAACGCGGACTCGTACGCGTTAATCATCTTGATAATAATCTTGATTTGAGTAATGGCATCAATCCGTAGTTTGATGAAAACTCGACGTTGAATAGGTTACGTTTGCGCGTTTGAAGCCCGGACGTGTTCATGACCTAAACGAACCGAATGCGATCCGGAAAATATGACGATTTTTTTTTTCCAGACGTAAACAAGTATTTCGTAATTCGCAAATAAGATTCGTTGCGTCCTGTTGATAGAAATCGAAATTTAATGTTCGGATAACCGTTGCAAGTACGGTATACGTTTTGTTCTAACGGCCTTAATGAAGAATACTTTTGAAAAGTATTCAAATAAACGGGGGAAAAAAGTATTTGAAATATTTGTTCGCATAATGAATGTAACGTGCCGAAAGCATAAAACGCTTCACATATTTTTGATGTGTTTTTGTTTTTAGTTGTTTAAAGACGCTATTCGACTGTCGACTTTCGAATAAAAAGGCGGCGAATGTTTGACATCGAACAATGTATGGATTCGAAATGGTTTCCTAAACACGACTTTCGGCACGATCGTCTTTCGGAATGTACTTGTTCTTAGATTTTCAATCGTTTTCCAACACGCATCGAAATCAATAACAAATTATAATAATAAAACGATTTTTTATATTTTACATCGATCGACAGGAACAAATGTACAAGACGACGTATTCGACGTATACTTCACGCAACACCGCTCGCCTGGACGTCGTTCTAGAAACGTCTGCGACGTGATTGTCATCGGGGTATTCACACAGCGAACATCAAACCGCCGTCGTCGGTCGGAAACGGCAAATCGCGTCGATCACACTGCACCGTGTCTATCGGGAAGTCGGAGTTTACGCCATCGTCCACAGCGTTTTTTTCCACCCGATGTTTTTTACTGTCCGTAAAAATTCGTCGCCCCGGCACCGGATCCGTATGACGACGACCCAACGTCCAGAACGGTGTCCGAACGGACAGGGCTAATATCGTCGTTACGATCGTAAAGGGGGTTAAGTTTTTTTTTGGGGGGGGGAGACACCGAGTGGTATCATCGTTGAGTTATTTCCGAATGCTTATCCAAGACTTAAATGTTACGGCCAAATTTTCGACCTATCAATAACAAATACGCGTTAGGGATTTGTCGCGAATCGTTCGGCGTAGAGAATTCATGAGAATTCAACTCGACGAGTTCTTTTCGTTATACATTTGTGTTTTGACGGAACGATTCTGTAACGAAAACAAGCGCTGCTCGCGCGGTACGGACGACACGATGCAGACGGCGGACACGACAAAAAGGCGGCGAGTTGCACGGAATTCAATTTAGTGTCTTTCCGTCGCGACAATCATTATAACGAAAACACAACGTCCTACGGCGTGGCACACAAAGAAAATTGCTGAAATTTCCGGTGACGGCGGTCTAGGCTCGATTCTATTACGTTACAACGCGTTTCGCAGTATTTCAACACGAACGGATGTATAGTGTTTCGGTACGTACGCATTTTCGGTGTTAATTTACAACTGGCCCGCGCGCGCGTTCGTAAAGTCGCACAATAACGACGGGTCCCTCGGCCGTCGTTTAAAACACTAACGCGCGCGCACGCACACACCCATACCCACCCGGTGTACGCGATTATTGTTTATCGTTTATGCGGTCTACGCGCGTACCTAACCTGCCGACCGGCCGTCCGTCCCTCCCTATCACTACAGGTCCCGACTACTCCAAAAACCCTATTGCCGGCAGTTCGTCTGAGCGTGGGACGCACTTGGCCGGAGCCCGCGGCGGTCCCGTTCAGTTTCGAACGGTGCGACGTCCACCCGAAGTCGGTCTCCGACGGTCTTAGCGATTTAACGGACACATGGCATCGTGTCGCGCGACGATAACTGGCTTCCGGATCCGTTGAAACGACCTAGCGGTTTTACGTATTTTCAATCCAAACGTTTCGTTTTGTAATGACTCTTGGTTTCAAAAAACAAAAACAAAAAGAATCCACGAAAATTTATTTATTCGACCAATGAATTTCAGAGAGCGAAGCGGAATTCCAATAAACCGGGTCGTCATGACGATTGCTTGCGATTATTTGAAATCGTGTTTTCAACAACCGATTGCATCTATCTAAATCATATTATCGTGACGACGAACGGCTATCGTCGTTTATTTTTTTATGGGTGTATATTTTCAAATTTATCGCTTATCGTTTCCAACTATAATTCTGTTATCAACAAAGCCTCTGATCTAAAGTAACGTTGGGTGGTGCCACGTGCGTGGATTGATTTCTAACGATTCGGCTAAATCGTAAGAAACAAAGAAATAGCAAATAATATGTTTTTACGTGCTCACAACAGTCAGTTGAGTACGTATATACTCGTATATATATAGGTCCAAGAAATCCGAGTTTTCATGTTGCGTAAATATTTGTTTTCTTTTTCGCATTTAATACAAATGTCGATGAACTGTACGATTCGCTGAAAAAAATCTTAACACAAACAAATGTCGGTAAAACGTTCGAAAATTAATTTTTACTTTTCACTGTTGTGCTTACATATATATCGTGATTTGTTTAAAGACAAATAACCGTTTTGACATTCTTGTGAAAAAAATCATTTTTTTTTTTTTTTTTGTTTGTTTGTTTTTAAACAATTCAAATACATTTTCTCTGCCGTTAATGTAAACGCGTATTGCATTTGAATAATTTTACCGATAAATTTACCGGTTGATATCACACACAAAAAAAAAAAAAAAAAAAAAAATTTGAACACAACACAACACTTACATCGATAACACGAGTTTATTGTCGAATGATTCAAACGTTAATAATAATATAATCTATTCGTCCGGCCGTGAACGAACGAGACGTTGTTTTGAAAAAAATCGTCGATTTCGCCGGGTGTTTGTGCGAGCGACGGAACGAGCGCGACACACGAGAATTCTTTGGAAAAGGTTATTTTTTTTAAAGATAGGTCAAAAGGTGAAAAACAAACATAACGGATAACTGTTTCATACTCGATCGACGTTCACTGCGATCCAACCGTCGGTTGTATTTTTTTCTTTCTTTTCTTCATATAGGATTCACTCTTTGCGCGTTATAGATCTCGGTGCACTGTATCCACCGAGTTGTAAAAATTACCGAAAAACCAATATAGACTATATAGTTTCGACTCCGGCAGTCGTAGCCGTTTGACGCGTACGAAAATCGTGATTTTTTTTTACGACTCGTTTTGTTTTCTCGCTCGGACGGTCAGTTCGAATCGCGAGAGGCGTAAACCCCCCTTTCCCCTCCACCCCTCGGCGTTTATAAAATTATAACACTTGAAAAGCATCACATCTGCGCGTCCGTATCACCGGTACGACCGAATTCGAAATAAGCCCATACAAAACGGTGTAAAAGGCGATTTTCGGCGCGAAGCTTGTCGACCTTGCCTGTTGTTGTGCGGCGCCGCGTTTAGGATGTCTTTTTTCTCTTTTTTTTTCCGGCGGATCGGTCTGCGTCGATAGAAATAAGCAATTGTAGAGTACTCTTATAGAGTCGACAGACATGTCTCGGTGGAACGATTGCTCGGCGGCGTGCACAAAATCGTGTACGATTAAATGAAAACACCAAGTATTTTATAAAAATTCTCTACGAAATTTGCCGACGAGGGCATTGGCACGTCCCACGCTACTACTATGTGAACTTTCACGACGATACACTCGTATATATAATCGTCGTAACGTTATTGTCGTTTCACGATCGCACGCGTCGTTCCGTGCGATTTCGCGAGCGTCGGCGCACCCGTCTGAATTGACCCTATAAAATATACACGTGTGTGCGTGTGTGTGTGCGCGTGTGTGTGTGTGTGTACAAGAAAACACGGACTATTTCTTCCTCGCGTGCGACCCCGACCGCCCGAAGGGCTACAGCGCGACGATTAAAAGTTTACCGGTTCGTAAATATGCAAAACGAAATATTATTATGTACGTTTTCGACGGCGCACGAGGCGTTTATTAAACGTTACCGGTGTTCGTCGTCGTCGTTGTTGTTATTATTATTGTTGTTATTATTGCGTACGATATTACGTGTCGGCGTCGCGTATAAATTCCACGCGGACGCTCGCGGCATAATGTCTATGCGCCGAGCCGAGTCGGAACGACCGACGTTTCGTTATTTTTTATTTGACGGCGGCTGACCGACCACGCACTTACCTTGGAAGAAAACGAATGTCTTTCTCTTGACGTACGGTGTGTCGGGGATTCTGAGTTCGCAGTCCAATGTGGACTGAGCGGTTATGTCCTCGTCGGTTATCAGCACGCTGATGATCACTTCGTACGAGGTGTCTTTCAAGCGGTTGATGTCGACGCGGGAGTTGGTCAACGGGTAGCTCCTGAAAACACGGACAGATCGATCAGTCGGGGTTACGGCCGCGGGCTCCACGACGAAACTGAAATGCCGCGTCGCTAACTTCGATCGACATCGCGCGATATGAAAATGGTCCGACTCGCGAAACGAGTACGTTCCGTTCCACGTCTCCAGTTGTGCGTGGACGTTTTCGGTGACACTACTTTGTCGGGACACGACACGTGATTTTCCCCATATTACGAACACAGTACGACTTGACTTGGTTAAAGATATAAATGTACATATTTTTTTTTTTAACTAATTTTATGAGCGTTAAACAATACATATATTGCATTGAAAAAAATTAGTTTTCTAATTGTATTTTTAAACTGTGGTTCTGCAGAGAAACTTGGGTCGGTCGTATGTTTCGCGTGAGAAGCAGAAATCCAATGTTCTCGTTTCGAACTACTGTTGAAAGTTGACGGTAGGTTTTCAACACGCCTTTGAAACCTCATCACACTAATAACACGTGGTTTGAAACACGAACAAGGTTTTCACGAAGCATAAAGTTTAAAAAATATAGTCGAAGTGCACGAATACCTTAAAAGGGGTCGCTCGTAATTTCATTTTTTATTGTTTAGTAAATATTTATGTATATGGTTTCATCCATGACGTTAAACACACACACACATATATATATATTTGAATTAATTGGGAAAAAAAAGTGTACCGGACTAGGAAATCACGCAAATACACTTTGAACAAAACGTGATTTCGGTGAAGTCTGTGTTGCGTAGGAACACGCTCGTTCGACAATATCGTTGTCGGGTGACTCAATATGATAATCGACACGTGTGATAACAATAGCCAACACGACATGACTGAGCGTTTTCTTGTACGTATTGACACGGTGGAAAACATCGAAAATTCTGTGGAACGTGCGACACGTCGTGCCGCTGTTGCCGTTCGTCCGGACGAACGATATTATCGTCAGCGGAACCTAACGTGATCTCGGATATGATACGAGCGTCGCGGACAACACGTCAGACGTAGAGGTGGTCGATAGCGTGACGTACTACGTAACCATGTTCCGCGCGACAAACGCGTTCACGAACGTTTTCGCCAAGACCGCGGCGAAAACAATGCGCGCCACGGAAAATGTGTATCCGTCGAAATCATGACGGCAATGTCGACGTGTTTCGTGTTTTCGAGGACGTTTTACACCTCACATAAACACGCGTAACGAAATATTTTTATTTTCGCCCCGGCGAACTAATAATAATAACAATAGTAATATATCGGACGACCCAGACGGTCGGAGATAAATGCGTTCCGGTCTTGCCTTGTCTAACCTAACCTAACCTAACTCGGCGAATGGTTAGTGAACTAACTCACTGCACGCGTCGATAAATATGTATATATATATTGTACGTGGTACGGCGGCAGTGACGAGTTAATATTATTTCGTTTCCGTTGCAAACGACTGGAAATCATAGGACGCCAACAGTGTACGACGACACGCTGCTGTACAACGCTTTTGTATGGCGCGGCGTCGTAATCGTTCCCCGCGAGCCGACGAAATAAGTCCGCCGATCGGTTTCGTTACAGCGATCCGAAATTTCGGTCGTCCTTTTTTTTTTGATTTTGGCGATTTCGACGTGGCTCGCGAAACGGTTTTACGAATTGTCCGGGTCAATACTCACGAAAAAGTAATATCTAATTCGAAAAATATGCGCTATACCTGAAACGGTGAATGTATTTTTTTATATACTAAATCGGTTTGAACAAATCATGAATATAGATTAAACTTATCAATCGAATGAATTCACACGTTTAAGTTTTTAACTGTGTAACGGAATTGTCCGAGGAATAAAATAATCTCCGTTCGGCCTTTTTCTATTTGGAAGAACTTGTCGAACAACTCGGGTTAAACTTTATACGCCACGTAGTTTCCTAACAGTTTTAGCAAATATAATTTAATAAAAATCTTCTAACTTTGAAGACTTTTCAATTATATTTTACGGACCGTCCAGTGTACACCAACACGAGCCAATATAATACATCGAAACGTAAACGTGCAATCGTCCGAAATTTATTATCGAAATATGAAAAAAAAATACTCAAAATCCGAAGAACGTTTATTATAAATAATTGAATTCGACTGCGACGATCTTAATGTACAGTCGTTTTTTGTTTTTATCACATTAAAAATCACGTTTTATAGTTTACGTTTTTTCTGTTACGAGATGATCAGTTTACGATTTGGCGTAAATAACGTTTCGCGGAAATATAATGTGGACGCTGGCATTATCCCGTTCGCTTTTTAACATTTTAATTGTAGACGGATTGGACGTTTTTGTAGTATGAAAGTAAAAAAAAAAAAAAAAAAATGGAGAAGAACGAAAGATGGCCATTTTCGAATCCAAAAGGAATAACGGCCAAGTCCTAAATATATATATACATAATAATTTGTTTGTTATTATTATTTATGAAAGTATAAATAAAAATAATGAGCATCCGAAAATATCTTTAGAAATAATATTTCGCACAGATCTTTCAAAAGAAAACGGGAAATTAGTATTTCTTAGAACGGCAATAAAATAAAATCTACATATAGATGGTTAATAGTATATCTCGTTCAATATAATTGCGTACGAAAACGTGTATTAAATTATATTTCCTCCGGACGCAACGTTGGACGAGAACGCTATCGAGTGTATACAATGACGTCATTTATCGTTATTATTTTTGGTATTTTGGTTTTTTGCTAACATTTGTAATCCGAGTTTAGGGAAGAAAGTGCACTTGAAAATCAGTACACATTCGTTAAATTAATAATGAAACGCGCGTGTACATTTTATGTATGACCAGTGTCTGCCCGGCGCACCGAATACTTCTGAAGATGTTCTACTAGCGGGCCAGATAATATTAAATTTCAAGGCATCCGAAAACATGTTACAGCTGTAAATTTTACATTTGCCGGCACATTATACCATGCGTATGTATAAACATATCCTACTCGTGATTACCACATAGACGTCAAATATGTTATTTATAACATAGTAAGACACGTTACGTTATAAAACAAATTGTAGTATCATACACGATGCAAATCACACCGAATGATAGAAATATTTTAAAATGTATTTTTCCACACGTCAAGAAAATCATTATTGTTATTTTCTTGAAGTTCAGAAGGAAATAATCTTAGAAACTCGAAATTATCACCGAGTGTTTTCCAATAATAACTAAAATCCAGTTTCCTGGCATTTCATTCAAAAATTCGAAATTGGGTCTAGTGTTTTAAATATTGTTACGCTTGTAATTCGGTAGAATTTGTGTTCAATTCGAAGACGTTCGGTACTTCGAACAATAATAATTTGTGAACATAAAAAAAAAGAAACGAACTCCGATTTTATAAACATTAAATTTTTTTATTAGCTTTTTAAAAACAAGTATGCAACACGTGTACGAATAAAGTACACATTTATTGTACGATTGCATGAAAAGCAGCGCCGTAACCGACAGTGGGACACTCGTAACGAAAAACGATGTTCCCGAAATCCATCGCTGTCCAATTCGTTTCGATGACGAAATTCGCGAGTGCGTTCCGTGCAAAAACCACGAAAACCCCTATTACGCCATTGCTCGAAAGTCAGATAATCACGCACAATCAAATATACGAAGTAAACACGGAGCGCTCGTGAGATTTCTGTATTGTCGAACGGGTCTAAAATACGATTGAATCAGAATCCAAAGGGAATCGTCACACGGCGGGGGAAATGCGACGGCCCAGCGGACAAGCGCGTATTACGTTTCGGATATTCGAAAACCACGTAATTTTTAATACTGAATAACAGAATAGTTATTAAGTGTCATAACAATAATGGTATAAACCGTAATCGACATCGTTCAACCTAACACAAAAAAACACGAAAACGCAACCACGCCGTACTAGTGGTACATATACGAGTAACGAAATTTCCGCGCGATTCATCTCGGCCGACGTGAGATTACGAGCGCCTCACACCGGGAAAACCGTACGGTTCCGACACGTTTCGAATCGAGTTATCGTGACGAACGTACGTTAATTATTGTCGCTGTTATTTTTATTTATGTTTACGTGTGTTTACAGGTATCCATATTAAACGCACTCCGCGTCTCGCAGTATTTTTAATCAACGGCAAACGTGTTGATACGTACGCGCAACTATTGATTCGCGAACGTACAAAAAACAAATACCAGTCGGGAGGGTTTTTTTTTTTTTTTTTAAATATGCGCATAATTAAAACAAATATTTTTTTCTACTGCTATAAAAAAAAAAAAAATTGTAGCGAACGGTACGTATTATTTTATAGGGCGTGGAACGGAATAATAATTACGCTGACGGAATTTTCTTCACGCGTCTGCTGTCTGCGCGGTTCATTGAAATAAAACAGATATATCATATATATATACATATATTTGTTTTCACATCACGTCGGAACAACTCGCTTCGTTTTTAAAATTCGATTATTTCCTCGGTCCGTGCGATCGCGTTTATTTAAACATCTTTAAACACGCGAAGTTTATTGTTTTTTTTTTTTACAACAGTTCGCTGTCGGCAGTCGATGACAAACACATTTCCCGACGGCGAACACGCTCAAAGAGCTAATCCGTTTTATTAAATAGGAAATTAAACGGTGTTCGTGTTTTAGAGAAATCATTTTTTGATATTTATTTACGGTTATAATGTTTTCGTGAAAATTTTAAAAAACTGGTAATGGTAATTATATTTTTTGGATTTCGTAATTTCATTTCTTAAGAATTTTTTAAGATATCGACAAAACCAAAATGTATATATTATTGGCCAATAGTGGTTCAAGACGTTTTTCGGAATTGGTACATTTTAGATTTCCATTATTAAAACATGGAATGTTTAGTTTGTATACACTCTACTGGCCATATGACGCTGTGTTATTAATTTAAAAAACAAATTATTCAACAGTAAATGTGTTTGTTTGACAAAAAAATAAGTTATTTTTCATGTTTTAATTTGTTTTTGTCCGTTGATGGAGATTTGTGTTATTACTGTAATGTTGTAATAACAGTATGTGGCAAAAGCGTACGCGTCTATTAAACTGGAATTCCGAATGATGATTTTTGACGGAAAATTAAATTAGGTTAGATTTTATATTCCGGTGAAGCGAATTTTTTAAATCGTATCTAACTGACGTTTTATTCGTCACGTTTTTCAAATTTCCAGTAGTTTTTTTAAACGTAAGGGCAAGTTACAGAAAATATTCATATAAAAAAAAAAATTGGTAAAATTGTCATCAGTTTTGAACGTATGTTATTTTTGTATTTATGGTCTGAAAACATATCACATACGTAACCATGTAATATTTTCACAGAAAACCGTTCGTCATAATACTTCGTTTTAAGTGGGTGAAATGCGTATTTCGAAAAACTACGAAGAATAATAATAAACTGAATTTCGTTCAGAATCGTTTTTCGAACGCGATGATTTATTTAATAATAATGCGATTCGAACAATTCTCTATCTTTTTATTATCATAATTTTTTTTTTTTTTTTTGCACGAAGTTCGTAGCGTTTGTACAAAACGATATTGGATGTTTGTCATTTAAAGGCGCGCGCGGGTTAGGTCGGGTACACATCGCTCGGCGGCGAGTCAACGTTACTTTAGCTTGAAAAAAACAGAGAAAAACAAATTTCCGACGTATGCGCGCTGGTCGGCGGGCGCGCGAACGGATCGCGTTTGTTTCGGGCCAGCGAAGTGTCGTACGAAAGCGACGAGGAACCAAACGTGGCCGCGGGTCTCAATAAAAACGTTCGTGTACGTCCGGCCGGGAAACCGGTCGCGGAGACCGCGTGTTGTTTTAATTTCCGCGGCCAACAGGTCGCCGCGGCCGCCGTAATCCTAACGCGGCCGTTATTTCGCGTAACCGCGCCGTCGACCGTAATGCACATTGACCGTTTTACGACCGGGCGAATTCAATTAAGCCGAACGGAACGATTTTCGCGGCGTTAAGTCCTCGCGCGTGATAAATGGTTTTCGAGCCGACCGCCGGCGAACGAAAACGTTTCCTCGATCGGTCCGTCGCGTTCGTCCCTCGCACGTGCGCCACCCGGTCACGTGCCTTCCGCCGGCACCCGAGCGCCACGGCCACGGTCTCGCGTGTGTTCTGGCGCGTTTTATCGACGCTTCGCCGCGCCGAGTCGGATTGATCCGATCCCCTTTGTTCCGTCGACCCACGCGTCGCGACGTACACGTGCCGATAACGCTTTATCGATACGATTTCATGGACTTTCATGATCGTCCGACAACGTTTTCAGACACATCCGCGCGCGTAGTTTAAAACGCTCGACCGGCAACTACGCTCTGAGGATGGACTGTGAAACGAGCCCGAAACGTCGGCCCAGAACTACACGCACGGACACGTCTGAAAACATCGTCAGACAGATCGATCGGCCGATAACGGGTTTACCGAACGCGCGAACAATTCGGAAATTCGAATGCGTTTGTTTTAGGGGCCGTCGACGTCAACGATTAGTCCGGGTCGGTCGGCGGGTTCGACATTTTCGTCGTACCCGGTCGGCCGGTTATGGAGCGAATAGATTACGGGCTCGTCGCGTCTAACGTGGATTTAACATCAAACTTCTTCGTCGATCGTCAACGAAACCATCACGGACGTACAAAGACAGAAACGATGGACGACGTTTTGAGCGTAATATCCGACCTGTCCGTTCACAACACCCAACTATATATATATATATATATGTATATATGTATTAGATAGAACGACGACGCGATGGAAGTGACTGGCATCTTGAACCGTGTTTGCAGTAAACGACGTTAGCGTGTTAGTTGTTTGGTCGGCTAATTATGCTTATTACGACTTCCTTAAAAAAGAAAAAGGAAATCTGTATTACCGGCTCTGCGCGTCTCACTGCGGTTATAACTATTGTTGAACGGCGTAGGATTTGTAATAACGAATATTAATCGATAACGCCGTCCAACTAATTATATAATTTTTAGAAAAAATTCAAAAGAAATGTGTAATTTTAATTTTTCCTCGGTTTTCGAACGTAAAAAAATATCGTCTACGCCTATTAACTCGAAACAAAAATGTTTTCTCTATCTCTCCCACTCTCGATCGATAAGTTCTCGTACGGCCGTCAATAACACGCGCATCGCAGTCGGCCAGCGCGATTTCGGGTCGACCGATACGCGGTACGCACGCAGCCGACCCCCGGAGAGAACGGAGGCAAAACATAACGCGTGAAGACGTTTACGAGGTCTATGTAAACGCTCGTCGTTTCCGCCGGGCCGGAACGAAATGATGAACACAAAAAAACGTTTTCTCGCCTACGATTCGATTTCACGAGCACACGACGCCTCCGAATCACAAGACGCGCGTCCCGTCATCGTAGGCCAGTTTCGCGTCGTTCTTGTAACAACGTTATTACGATTCGATCGTTATTATTTTAACAAATCGCGGAGACGGCCCGGTGCAAACGTCACGCGCGACAATCCGACACGGAACATTCGAACTTTTCGAAAAGGGTCGCCGCGACGTTTACGGAACGGTTATAATAATAATAATAATAATTATTATTATTATTATTATTATTGTTACAATAACGTCATATCGTACAAGACTGCGTGACATTCACGTTCGACTTTATTATTAGAATATTTGCAAGTTCGCGGAAAAACGGAGTCAGTTGATGTTTAAGTCGTTTTACGGCTTACTCTCTCGAAGTTTCCGTGTATACCGTTTGTGGTCGAACACTAATACGCCACGACCTTTGCGCGTGTAATTTCGAAGAATATGTCGTTGTTTTAGAATTGCCGTCGCCGGTCGAAATTTATTAGACTATTTTATTGCATAAACGCTGATCAGCAAAAAAGTTCAATTAGATTATTTTTCTTGACATTTAACTCGGCCTGTTACTGTTTTAGACGAATAATTAATTAACTTGACGAGTTATTTTTTACTTCGACGTAATTTATCATTCGAAATTTCGAAAAGTTGCTTGGAAATCTCCGGTTTTGTTTGATATACGATATACTCAAATATTCGTTTAATCAAATTGCTTGAATATAATACTAATTATTTAGTAACATAACTCACCAATTGCGCATTTTCGTGGAATTTTTCAACTGATAAGATACGATTATTATTATTATTTTAATAAACTCGTGATTCGACAGAATTACATATTTTCTTAATTTTCAAAAGTAATGTTTACTCGACTAATTACTTTTAAGAAGTTAACTTAAAGCAGCGTATAAAAACTAAATAGACTAGCCTCGATCTGTATGAATATGTTGAACGGTGTCAGGTTATCTGCGAAATACACGTTTATAATACGTATATTGACGAAGTCTAGTTATTATTATTATTACGCGTTCTATTTATCGCTAAGAGCGCAGCGCCGCAAACCGGCTAATATACCTATCAACGTATTTAGCATACTTAATTCTACGGCGCGTGTTTCTCTTTGTGTCATTAAGTATCTCACAAATTCAACGCGACGTTGACTAATCCGTTCTCCGGCAAATAATATCATCATAATACGTATTTTTAAGTCTGCGGAGAAAAAAACCTGGGTTTTAACTCTTCGTCAAAAATTAAAAAAAAAAATACCGTTTCCATTCAGATTATTACGCTGTTTTCGTGGCGTTCGTTATATATATATTTTTTATTTTTTAAGAATTTTCACCATAGAATCGGACGCACGGCAGGACGCATAATTTTTATCGGTTAAATTGTATTCATTTTTTTTTTTTTTTTTACCAACTAACTTTCATTTTAACACGATACAAATTTGTGTTGTTTTAAAAAGCGTTCTAAGAACAGCCGCTTAGGTACGCGTAATGCGTGTCAAATTTATCGTTACTACTGGTGGTGTGAACTTCTAGTTGTTGCATAATATTTGTCTTGAGTTGTATATGCGAGTAATATGCAAATGCGTTTCATTGTTTCAATGTGTAATGAAGCCTAATTTATTATTTAATTTTGCATATTTTGACGTTTTTAAACGAAGCGGAAAATTATACGGTCTTCTGTGTCATGTAGCGTTTCGAAAACGATTTTAGTCGTAAACAGCTACGGTCATGTTCAGTGTATCGACACACGTTTGGTTTCCAATAACCACTATATATTTATCACTGTTTTCTAGGTCAACCATCGAAAATCGAAAGTGGTTCGGATATACGTGTAAGCGAGTATTCCATAAACAGGCGTGGAAATCGCTTAACCGTGTGATATTCGAATTCGGAAACACTTAAAACGAACGACTGCGACGACCGCGTTTTCAAATTGTCTAATTTTTAATTTTTTTTTTTTTTTTAATAATACGATTACCACAGGCTTATCTTGTACATTCGTCACTTAGTTCGTTTCAAACACGGCTCTTCGAATAGGCAATCGCCGTACAGCTTGGCGCTGCGGGTCCGCGGTTACGAACCGTAATTTATGCGTTCGGATAAGTCGTATTGTTTGATGCCCGACGGTCAATACGGTGTCACGTTGCCAACGATATTCTTTTCGATAAACGAGGGATTATGAAAAGTTTCGGCAATTTTACTCCGTTACCATCGACGCGGCGAGAAAAAATATATATAGACCGCGAACAAAAAACGTACGGAGTATTCAAATGGGGGGGTTTTTTTATTTTTTTATTTTCCTTCTCGCGGATCGGTCTGAATGGCTGAAACGTCACGTGCAGACTTATGGATTAACGTAGCCCGACAGACAATCGAAATAAACGACCGGTAAACGATCGCGGGACGTCACGTACAACAATGGACGACCAGAAATGACAAATACTGAAGCGTATATACTTATTAGCGTCTCTAAAGACGGACGGCAGCCATTTCCATAACCCGCGGTCGCGATCGTGTTCAAGACGTTCGACGACAGCCACGGATTTTATATCTCATTCATATTATTATGAACAATTTTTTTATTATCATTGTTATTTTGTCGTTGTCGTCGAAGGAAACGATTTTTTTCGTGCAGAAGAATACTCGGATAATGTTGTCGCCACGACCTACGTTCCACTGGCGTGTTGTATGTAGTTATAATGTTCTTACAACGTCTATCATATTTATTATTTACAATAGACTATTAGCAACCGTTTTTCGAATCTAACGATTAATCATTGTTTTTCAATTCACATTTATAATAATACACATTCCTGTCTAAGCTGGAGCCGATATCCATAGAATACCTTTTATTATTATTATTATTATTATTATTATTATTGTTGTTGTTTTTGTTGTGGTTGACAATAAAATTCACGCTTGGTGAGGTATTCACGAATTTTACGAATATCTTACATAGCAAGGTTAAGAATATTTCGAAATTATTTCTTTTTGGTTTTGTTAATAACACGTTATGACGTAAACCATGGGAAACATATTAAGAAATCGTTTTCTGACGTTGACCACACAAAATATGCAGATAAAAAAAATTATGAATTGGTATTCTTTATAATCGATTTCTAGAGATATCTGATAAAAACCCAAAAAAAATTTGTAATCATTAGGTCGATAAATAACAGGATCATACATATTATATATGAAACTTATGTGTATGGTATACAATGTGCAAATAGTATTTAGAAGAACCAAAAGACTAAACATCACAAATGTAAGAAACGAAGTTTATTTTCAGAAATGTTTTTGGGAATTTAGAAAGTTTTATTCGATTCATGAAATTTTAATAATATGTGTATATATTCTCAACGAAGAATTTTAAAATTTAATCATTGCTCACAAATATTTACAAAGATTTTGAATTTGAGTTGCGAATTCTCGTACACAACTGTACACAGTTATACACACGTTATACATATCTATGTACATTGCGTATTTTTAATTAATATTATTCGATTTTTGTTTGATTTTCCGACAGTTAAATTCGCCGTTATTAAAAAGAAAAAAAAATGAAACGATGAAACGACGAAACTGCGTATTTTTCGAAAACCGTACAATTAACAATCAATTAACGTAGCTAATTAAAATTCATTTATAATTTCTTACTGTGCACTAATGAGTTAAATTGGTTTAATTATATTTGTGTATATTTTAAAACGAACGCATTGTAAACTTTTAAATATTGTGTGGAGTTTGTTGAATAGAATTTAATATTGTTACACTTGATTTGCATCCAAAACAGCATTAGTGTCTTCATAATATTTTGTATAATTGTGATAATCTAATATGGGAACAAGATGTAAATATTATGGGAAAAGTATACACCAGAATTGATATAAGTCGTCCGTAAAGTTTTTGAACATCTACGTTTTGTATGAGTATGATTATATGACACTGATTATATGACATAATTATCAAATTATTGAATCGTTAAAATCAAAATCCGTGAAAACATCCGATATTCTGAATTTAAACTTTTGAGATCCGTATTTAAAAAACGCAAATTTTCGTTTTGTAATGAAATCGGTTGGAATTCGCCAAGTCGACCCTATTGACCCGCACACTGCGGCAACGGCCTTTTATCGTTCACACATAACACGAGCTCGCATACTGTGCGTTTTCTAAAACGGTATCCGATATAACTACTCACTGTTTGTCAGTGACGGAGTTGTTGAACAGCGTGAGTCTGGGTACCGGGTAAACGCCAGAGACCATGCAAGTTACGCGGATCGTATCGTTGTTGACTCTCTTTTGGAATACTTCGAACTTCTTTTCCGGGGCTGAAACACGAAACGAAAAAACATTATAACGTTGCCGGTAGATGTATATATATATAAGTATGCACAACAAAGCGAAACGTATTACGTGCGTTCGAACAGTACGAGCGAGTATAAATAAAAAAACACGAAATAAATAAATACAAATCTCCTAATCGCGCGGACGAGGTACGAATAATAATTACAAACTTAAAAAATAAATAATAATAAAAGTAAATATAACGCGCCGTGTGTAATACGGTTAATACTCGGGACGAGCTTAAGCCGCGCGCGGAAAACGCGAAATCGGCGCGAGCGGACGGGCGCGTGTGCCGGCCGGCGGGTAGTGGCTACGGGACGGGTTAAGCCCTCCGCCCTCGAACGGCGCGCGTCGTCGTCGGTCGTTTTTTCTCTTGCTTCGCGTTCCCGTGTTCCGGCCGCGAGGTCCGCGCCGTGTCTGACTACCGTTAGATTTTTCATTGAAACGACAACGTCGCCGCGAGAACAACGGCCGCGCGTTCGCGTTCTCGGTTCATTGACCGTTTTTCGGGAAATCGGCCGGACGAGGAACGGTTCCGGTGCGGATCGCCGAACGAGAGTTCTCGTATTTCGTTTTCGGGACGTCGCGCGCGCCCTTGTCCGTTTTTTACTCCCGAATCCGTTCGTCTCCCCCCCCCACACGCCATCGGGTCGGCTCTTTTTCCGACCTCGCGCCACCACGCGTTTCGTCGGCAACGAGCCAAAAGACGAAAAACGAAACGAAAAACAAATACGACACGTGGACGGGAGTCCCGTACGGGAGTGCTTTACGTTTTTGGCAGCTGCGTGTGCCTTTCGTCCCGCAAAACCGTCTCCACACGTTTTCACGCCGTTTTTCATGACGCCGCGTTCGTCCCGATCGCGCCTTGGTCGCCGTTTACGACAACGGAGTTCGCACGCACGCCGCGCGGTAACGTTCAACGTGAACACGATTAGCGTTTTCGACGAACGAACGTAATCGTGAAACACGGCCGGCCCGTAATGCCGGACGCAGTCGTAATCCGCTTTTAAATGCTGTTCTCGAAACAAAGCGCGTTAAAGTTGTCGCGCGGTCGTGTTTCACTCGTCGGGCGCGCGCGCGCGCTTCGAATTTCCGCGGAAACGAGTCTCGGCGCGCACTGCGTTGTCGGTGTACGCCGAACGCGCGAAAACGTCATGGTGTACATATATATGTTTTACACCGTCAAGTTCGTATAAATAACGAGAGTACAAGGTGAAAGTTTGCGCCGCGAGCGTATAATAACGATACGCGCGAACAAATATTTTTTAATAAAACCGACTAGTGGTTTGTTCGTTTTCATACGACGATATTTAAAGCCCGTTGTTTATGTCGCGCCGTCGATCATTTAATATGCGCCCAACGAAACGCGATCATCGGAACAATAACTTCTGGTATAGTTTCCGTATTAAAATTTACACAACGCGAGTTTTTTTTTCTTCCTCCCCGATGAATATATTCCCGCGATCGACGCGTTATACTTTGGCAAATTGATATTGCTCCGCGAGTGGCGTGGCTGTGGAGTAGGGGAGAGAGGCTCTTAAGTTACGCACGAGTTTAAAACGTTCATAAATTATTTTGTTTCGCGTTTGTTCGCGATGGAAACGCGGGATAAAATTGATAATATCGTTAGGTAATACACGGCTCTCTGACAAGTCGACGGCGGCAAATGCGAGAAGTTTTAAAAACAATGTCGACCGGCAGAGTCATCATAAACTACTTTTTCTCGGCGAACGGCGGACGGGCGGGGACGTGAAATAATGTAAACTAATTTTTTTTTCTTCTTCTTCTTTTTCTTCTGCTAAGGTATACGCGTTTACTCGCAACTTTTCTCGAACGCATAATTTACCGGCTGCCCTTTCGGTCCTTACCCTTCCCCCCGTCACCCTCCCACCACCCCAGGCACCGGCAACACAGGGAAACCAGGTTCGCGTCGGGCTTCTGGTCGCCGTCTCGCCCGGTCGCGTGGGGTCTGTACCGCGAACGACGTTTCGCCGGGTGAGCGCGCGAAAAACAAATGGCTCTGTCCGCGAAACGTCACCGCGGAAAAGGGGAGAGAGAGAGAGAGAGAGCAACAAAAAAAAAACGAGTGAAAAATAAAGAACTTCGCACGAGTGTATCGCGTGACGAATTGGTCGGAGAGCGACTTTGTCGATTCCGTTCGTAATTTGAACGCTACAAAACGACCGTAAAGCGTCACGACGCGTAATTTTTATTTTTTTTTTTTTTTTTTCGCGACAGCGTCAAATCGCGTAGGGGACCGAAGACGGTTCTCCGTCGTTTTTCACGCGCGTCCCGCCGTCACATTGTCCTCGTCGTCTTGTTCATCGCGCGCTCGTAGACCGGACGGGACGCGGGCCGTCGGACTTCTGCCGTCGCGGCACGTGTTTACGGATGAAATTACAAAAATCGTAACGGCGGGTTAGGTGGGCGCTGTGGATTCCGGTTCGAATCGCCACACTCGGTCGGGCGTTGCTAGGCTTTTGTTTACTGTTCGTTGTAGTTTTTCGGAATTCGAACTTCACGGAAAATAAAAACTTTCCCCCCCCCCCAATACTGTTTAAATATTATGTGTTTCAAGTCGCAGTGTTTTTTCGGACCTTCGGTGTGCCGGAAAAAAGAACACACCCTAAAGACAGATGTTTTTATTTTTTTTTATTTTTTATTTTCGTTGTCGCGTTCCTATGAAAACGTTCCCAACGTTCGGTTATCGAAAAACGTGTCGAACGACCTAAGTACGATTACACACGAAACAATACAATCGCTGTCCGACTCGAGCCGACATCCACAGCACGCGCTTCTCGCCATTGTTTGTTTTCGTTATTTCAAAAACGCGTACACGGCGCGTTAAGACGTGAAATTCCCGACGAACGTGTGCGTTGTTAATGATACGGTCAAAAATAAATACGAATAAAACCGCGTACGACGAAACGTACTTTACAGCGCCGTCCAAACGAGAATACACGTGTACGTGTGTGTGTGTGTGTGTGTGTGTGTGTGTGTGTGTGTGTGTGTGTGTGTGTGTGTGTGTGTGTGTGTGTATCATAACGTACGCGTGGTCAGAAAAGGATTTCCGCAAACAGTTTTGAATATTCATATATAGAGAAACACTAACGGCTCGGTCGGACGCTTGGCGGGCAGACACGACCGCGACGTTTACGACGTCCGCGAAAACCCCGGCAAAAACGAAGGCGACCGTGCGTCGGCCTCAGGTGTGTAGGGTGATGTGCGGCGACGACGACGCGGAGAACGTCATGACGTCATCGAGACCGCCAGTCCAACGCGTCTCGGCGAACGCCGTCGGCCAGCCGAGCGCCGGGCCAGTTGCGTTTCGGTAAATAATCAAATATCGAACGGTTTCGAGAGTCGTTCAAACGTCAGTCGGCCGACGGCCCGCGGAAGACCGGGACCCGGAACGTCTCGGGACGTGTCCAATAACCCTAACTCGGCCGACGGCGCGGGCGAGAATCCACTTCGGACCTCTTAGGAACGAAACGAATTCGTTATAGTTCACGGTTTTTTAAACTCTTATTCGAGTGCGCGCGCGGGCAACAATTACAAACGAAAAAAAAAATAAAAAATAATAATAATACTTTTAAAGTCGCCGAGTATTAAAATCAAATACCTCACCAATCGATATTCATACTAGAACGACTGTGGCAACGGCCTGAGCTCCGGCCGGGGCCTGTCATGGTTATTTGGTTTTGTTTTTTTTTTGTAAGCCGGACACATGGCACGAGAAAACCGGTCTGAATACGGTCCTGGTCGTAACGCGCGTGCGGTCGCGTACGATAAATTCGCGTTACGTCCGGCCGTGGAAAAAATTGACGTATTTACGCGTTTCCGCCCGAAACGGTTTTCGTATACACGACGCGTGTAAGAAGGTAATTCCGCGATATCACGTATCGAAAAACCAATCCGACGACAATGGACCGCGCGACTTATGGCACGTGTATACGATATATTTATATTGGCCGAGGTCCGAAAAAACGCACGCGCGCGTGTATATATATATATATATATATGTGTACGTGTGTATACAAGCTTATTTCGGTCGACTGCTTTATATTAGCCCGGAGATTTCGGGTGTCTCCGAGCGATAAGGCGGTATTCCATTATTTTGAAAAGCTCGCCTGCACCGCGCACTTATTGTACGCGATCCTACTGTATAAATGCGGAAAACCCGCTCGGGTCGGGTCTAGCGTTAAATGGTTATAAATCGGGGTTTGTTTTTTTTTCGTCGCCACCAAACGCATTCTTTCAGACATATTTTTGTATTTTCGTATGTTAATGTATACGCGTGCTCACCAAAGGCACTTAAATGTCGTCGGTCAAAGCTCGGGAAAAACGCGTTAAACGAAAACGTTCGGAAAACGTCCTTTTTTTTTTTTATACGACCACGTTAATTTTTTTTTTTTATCGAATAAAATATACTTACAGTCCACGCTTTTGTGTACGATAAGCGAATTCGATAACGTTATATACGTATACAAACAACGTGACGCATGCGACGAATGATACCATCCAGCGATGGAACCCGGGGCGTGGAATTTGAATACCGTGCACAACGACAATACTGTTAGCCTACGTGTCTGTATTGTATCAATATTGTTCCGCCGGCTAATGAATTTCCGGTGAACGATTTCACCCCGTTAGGCGGGCTCGCCACAAATCACGACACATAACGCGTTCATCATAGACAATTGCAACGCGGCGTTACTTTTCTGGTCGCTCGAACAAAATCGTGACGAAATCGCACAATTTTTTGACGTAAATGCAACGCAACGACGTGTTGCTTGTCATCTTTGTATGTTTAGCCACGCAGTACATCCCCATTTGGGACAATTTCCGTCCATCTTCACACGCCTAACAACTAAGTAGCTCGAAACGTTTGTTTTTTGTTTTGAACACTATCGCCTAACCGTTTTTAAAAAAAGAACAATAATAATAATAATAAAAACATAAACGTGCGGACAAGAGACTTCAGGGATTTATTATTATTCCGAATTTGAAAGCCACCGTTGTATTCGTAAAACGATTTCGAGCGAAGACAAGTGATCTGTTATAACTAACGAATACGATAATGATAATATTGTTAGCTCTTCAAAACTATGAAAATTGTTCGAGTCCAAAACGAATATGTCGTCGATTTTACCAGTCTTTTCGTTGCGATTTTCCGGAAACTAATGGGAAAATCGAAATACGTGTCAAATAAAGTAGTTGACTTTAATAAATATCAGTCAAATGAATATTACTAAAAATAAGTAAAGTTGACGGACGAAAACTCAGAATCTAAAAAAAAAAAAGACGTTTTACATACGTTTTCTTTAATTATTAATAATAATAATAATAATTTTAAACGGTTTTAACGTAAACCTTTGCGAACTCGACGCAACCGCCAAACGCATTGGTTTAGACGGTCAATTTTTTTTTATTATTTTATATTTTTCATTTGAAACGTTGCGCACCCGCGACGCGTTAACATTTTCGGCGCGAAAGAGACGAAAACATACAAATTTTAATTGAAATATATTATTCGACACGTACCGCGGGCCGTATATCACGACAACGTGTACCACGAGCGATTTATGGCTCATGCATAGGCCGCACAGGTACGTGTAGCACGTAATCAGACGCTCTGTGCGCTCTACACGTGCGAACACGCCGTACAAGTGCGCGCTTTCGATACTACGACACGCACACCGTTCGCTAATTGGTGTTGCGTGCGGACTATTTTATATACAAATACGCGCGTGTGTGTGCGCGTAAGAACGATTGTATGGAAACGATTTCGGTGAACCGGATCGAATATTCCGACGCTGCAGGACACACCCGCGGAACGTTCGCCGGCAATTTAATTCACTGTTGTCTTAAGTCGGGGTGATAGACGCGTGCGGTTAACGTACACGTGTATGTGCATGTAAATGTATAATGTTCCGGTGTACTTTGAAATTAAACTACGTCAAACGCGCGTTATTAGATCCTATCCACCGAGTAAATTTTGAAACGCGTCTGCCGCCGTCGCTCCGCTTTCATCCGTTCGTCCCCCGAACGCAAACGTTCTAATCCCGTTCTGACGGGGGCCGGCGGCCGCGGAACCATTATCACGCGCGATATTAGTTTCGTTATTAAACATCGATTCCCGCCGTGTTCGGTCGTGGGCCGACTATCGCGGTGCCGCGGCGACGTCCGGACGGTAAACCATTCGTGAAAAATAACGGCGATCACGTGCCATCAGCTGTCGGTCCATTTCGGATTTTTCTCATTAGACTGCTCGTTAAACTCGTGACGAAATCGTCGGTCTGCGTCCGAACGGTTGTCGTTCCGTGTCGGCCGGCATTTTAGTCGAGATAGTCGTTTCGAAACTGTTCTGCGTTACGACGGCCGTGCGACCCGAACGCTTTTTCTTTTTTGTATCGCCTCGTCGCGTTTCCGAAACGTTCACGTCGCACGACGGGACGAATCGGAACATTCGTTGGCCGCTCATGAACAGTACGGTTCGCCATCGCGGCGACGTGGTTGTTCGTTGCCGCTTGTCTGACCGTGACGGACTAACCGCGACGCACACTCGTATTATACGATTTTAGTATTTTAGTAGTTGGACCAACGCACAGTGCTGAGTAGTATAGTGTTTTGATTTGCATTTATATTGTTAATTAAAATATAAAAACAGTCATATGTGTATTATATTACGCGATTACAGAAGTTTTACTTTATTTATATATAATTGACTAGAAAAGTGTTTCAAGAGCTCTTAGAAGATTTCTTAATTTTTTTTTTTTTTGATTATATGTACTTAACATATTATTATGTTGAAATATTTCTCGAATTCGATGTTTTGAATTCGAACTTTTATTTTTTTTTTAATAAACATTTTAAAAAATGTTAAAAACCAATTCAAAGTTTGGAGAAATTACGAATTACCCCCCCCCCCCTCCCAAAAAAAAATGGAAATTATTTATTATAATATTTATAATACATATGTTTTAAAACATAATATGTTTCACGTTTTGGATCAGTCGGTAAATAACTATAACCGAGTCGTACCGCCACGATGTGGTTCATACTGGACATACGGCCGTATTATTATTTTGCGTATAACACAATTAGTTTGAAAACTTTATGTCTAAAATAAACACGGCGAGACTTCTTTAAGTTCCGTGTTTACGGTTTTATAACTTTTGAAACCGAATGAACAACGAGCAAACTACCCTTTACAAGATAAGAGTGAGTTTTATGAGAGCGCGAGGATATAGCAGGGGGACGAATAAAAGGGACATAACGAATAGCAATAATAAAAACGCTTGATAAAAATATCATTATTCGAAATTTTTAGACGGGTGAAAGTTTTGCGTGGAGTTACGATGAAAAAGAAAAAAAGAATAGCCGACGTAAAAATAAATTCGATCGACTGAATCTTAATTTAAATATTTTGTTCAGCGATATATGTTTTTATAACGAACCCTACTGCTAAGATAATATTTGTTGTAGTTTTATCGACAGACTGCGCATTCATTATTTTTTCTTTTTTTTTTTTTTAAAGTGGCTGTACACGAGACGACTTACGGCGTGTACCTGGTCAGAATCATAACCGATAATATAATACAAGTGTGTTATCTCGTAAATCGAATATAATCGAAACGCTTTTACTGTAATCGATAATATTCGATCGACGCTAAACGAATTTGCATTCGGTCATCGACTTATCTCGTATACGTATTACGAACCACCGCGTTTAAATACGTTTTTCAAATACGTTTGGACAGAGCGTTTTCCATGTTCGCGAACGAAACGTGTACAAAACGATTCTCCTCGCAGTGTTCCCTAAACAATAACGCCACTATTGTAATCGGATCGAGCGCGCGCGCTAATCGTCCTCATCCACAAAACGAATTTATTGAAATTCACCGACTGTCGGTCAGACGCGGCGAGTAAGTCTAAACGAGACTAACCTTAATGCCTCTTACCGAAATGAAACGAGTACCCGTCGTCCGACGCGACGACGTGTTTGTTGAAGGCGAAATCCCTTTTCGCGAGACATTGTAATTAAAGACCATGCCGACCGAACGATTCCCCCCGGGGTGACAACACTCGCGTAGAACCGGGTCGGACTTTTTCGGTTCGTCGGTTGCCCAAGTACGGCAACCGGTCGTATAATGGATTCGTCCTATTACGTTTCGCCGCGATAGCGGAGAGGAGAGGTCGCCCGAAGTATTGCTCAACGGCTTTTGGGCCGGCGGGTGTATTGCCGATAAAAAGGCCGAAAATAGAAGTCGAAACAGACATTATTTATTGAATGTTTCGCGTTGAGAAACGAACGGGACAAACTTTGAAGACGTTTTCGTGTGAACGTCGAACGTTCGGCGGCAATCATTCGAATCGGTCTTAGCGCTTTGAGGGCGTAGTAAACGGAATTGCTTACTATTAAATCAGCTCCAATGTCAGCTTTATTAAGTCGATCAATTATTCAACCAACTAGCTAATTTATCGTATCGTGTATACGTTTTGTACGATTTTCGAGATCAAATTATAAAAAACAAAATTTGATAACAATAACGTTTTAATTAATACACGGGATTAATGAATTCTGTTTTGAATTAAATTTGAAACGCGTTCGTGATTTTTAATGAATTTTGGAAGTAGAAGAGTACATCATTAATCTCGCGTACAATTCTCAGCTCTTAAATTACGACATTTCACGTTTTGAAAAAAAAAAAAACCCCCGTAATTTTAAGCGTACATCTCCAGCATTTTAACGTTATGCACGGGATTGCACTTTTGAAACACGTAAAAAGAAATAGTGACTGTAATGGTTAGGTTTAAAAAGTTCTTGATATTGCCGAAACGCCATAGTCGTCGTATCAATTAGTCAGGGCGCGTGGTAATCAAATTAAAAATGTTACTGATCATTAAACGGAAACCGGGAAAATGAATATAATTTCAAGTTTTTTTACTCAATCAAGTGATTATTTTTGGAGTTTTTAGGGGAAAACCGTACGCGTCGACGATTCAATCGGCTGTTCGCGCTTCAGGAAACCTATCGACGAGATAAAAAGAAAACGAAAACGATTAAGAGCTGGGCAGCGGTTTTCTGCCGGAATATTCCGGCGACCCGACCGTACGGCGTTTTCACGGTTTGTTCGCGGAATCGTTTGTAATTGCGGGCGCTGGTCTCGAAATCCGGAGCGGAAACAAAAAAAAAAAAAATAAACAAACACTGGCCAACGCCCGTCGCGTCGCAGTTCAAACAGAGAACCGTGCGGTGTTTGCCGCCGTCCCGGAAACGACTTTGAGAAGTCGAATTCGATCTCCGAGAGACGAGTTTGTTTAGGTCGGTCCGTCTCGCGCGCGCGGCAGCTGTCCGAAGTGATTTAACCGACGGCCGTCCCGATGACGGTGCCGTCATCCCGGAGAAACTTTGGCGGACCGCGCGTCCACTCCAGGTAAGTGAACATTTGTTTAAACGACCTTTGCCGTTTGGACCGGCCGAATATCGCCTTACGCCGTTGAGTATTATTATTATTATTATAGTAATCGGATCGACGCTGTCACGACCAGAATGCGTGTTATATGTGTGTATGTGTGTAGGTGTGTAGGTGTGTAGGAAGGAAAATTAATCGAAAACCGTCTCCGTTTCGCAGCGACGACGGTATCGAGAGAATTCATCTCCCTCGGCTTCAATTCTTATTTATAGATATATCATTATTATTATTATTATTATTATTATAGAAACGTAGTGGATTTTTAATGCGAATACTGCGTACCGTTATATTTACTACGCGATGATGACATCGCGTTAACGAGAAAATTTTTGAATTTATAGTCCTCGGGGTGTTGATTAAAAATAATAATAATAATAAAAAAAAAAAACTAATATTTTATTCGACAACAGTATTTCAATTAATAAATGATAAATCATTTACCGTTGGGTATAGAGTCGGGGGAAAAAAAACGACGTGTTCAATATTAAACGCGACAAAATCGAATGTTTTCCGAAAAACGAGTTATATTTTCATTATTTGAAACGCGCGTTTAGTTAACGGAAATCCGAATATTTCGCCGTACACATTATATAATATAATAAATGCGTTGTTTGGTTTCCCATTGTGTACTAACATTTTTTTTTTTTTGAAATACAACTGGCTATAATAGAATTTTCAAATCATACGTTTCATGTAGATCGGGGTTCAGAACCAGTATTACGGTTCAATATGACTTCAAGCGTATGAAATGTGAATCGTCTCGTATTTTGAAAGAGAATAATATCAAACGATATTTATTAATAATAGTCTAGTGTTTTTTTTTTTTTTCGTGAGATGATCGATCACTGGAAACATGTTTATAAAAAAAGAGAAAAAAAAATGACAACAAAAGATTGCTATTGATAAACTGTATTTAGGGCAGTAGCTAAAAACGAAAACCCGTGTCGACGACGGTAGTTGTTTAGCGAAACGATATTTTTTACCGCGTCTCGGATTCCACACGCGCAATACGTTCCGAACGAATTTGTTCTCAACACTATTTTTTATTGCTCGTAAACGCGATGTTTTCTTTAAAACATATCATCGAAAAGGCAAAAATAAATCAAATGTAAATCACGACCGTAGGCCGTTTCGAAATCCGGAAAACGAACAACGACGTTATCAACACGATGCGTATTGTCGAGACACTGGCGATTTCACAGTACGACACGTCGTGCAATATTCACAAGCTCGCGCGGATTTCGTCCGCGTTTAATAATTCAGCGGTAGCGCGGCACGGTCGAATTGCGGACGCGAAAATCGAAACAGAAATCGTTTTTCGGCACGTTTTGGTACTCTGTCCAATCCGTTTGCCCGTAGAACCGAAACCGTCGGACAGCCGTTCGACCTGCGGCGCGATGGCCATTGTGCGCGGTCTTCCGGCGTCCGAGACGCGTTTTCGCGCGGCGTTTCTGACGCGCACTCCCAGAGACGAACCAAAGACCGTCGTGTTGTTTTGTTTTGTTTTTTCATTCGTGTCACATCTGCCGAGATTTCGTTTCGGGAAGGGGGTTTTTTCTTTCTTTCGCTCGTCACGCCGAATCGTCAAACCGGAAAACCCGGTAACCGGTAACACGGCGTACGACAGACGCCGGACAGCCGTTCCGAACGCGTCCGTCAAACGTTTACGGGATTCGGAAAATCGACACGCGCAGTCTCGCGGTTTTACGACGGACACGATGCGTGGCGACATAATTAGAATGCAAAAAAAAAAAACCCGTTGTTTTCGTTTCCCGAGATACGGTGTGATGAAAAAATCACCCCGTACGTGTGTACGGTTTTTCGTTACGGCGTCACACGCTCACACGGATTTAAGTCAGTCGTTTATTCGCGGACTCCGAACTCGTCGGTCACGCGGTCCGACAAAAACGACAGTCCGCGTTGCGCGGTTGACGTGTTTTACGGGTCGGACCCACGTCGACAGTCTCGCCGGTTTCGTCTTACGACGCAGTTTCGGTGATTCTTAGTTTTTTTTTTTCGACCTAACCTGACGCGCGTTTACAGACGATAATGTCGTCGGCTCACCGTCCAATACGGTCTACTAATGTACGATTTCCCGTGCCGAAACATTTGTCGTTGGACCGTAAGTCGGTCGTATGCGCCCAACAACGGCCGTCGACAATCGTGTGTGACGACCGCACTCGAAAACAGACCCGTCGTGTGCATCGCGATGAACGGAAACGTAAGCTCGAATCGCTTTCAACGTCGTCCCGTCGAGCGAATCGATACCGTTTTCGCGTCTTGTTAATTATTAATGTTTATTGTTATCGTCATTGTTTTACGGGGTTTTTTTTTTTTTTTTTTGAAACGAAACGATCTCGACGAGTAAACACGCGGTGTTTGTTTATAATTATTACCGTTCGCGTCGGTTTTTTTTCTTTTCGCGAACATATATATATACGTATATGGGTATATAATTTTTCGCGTTTGCGGTAGAACAAATCACGATCGGAAAACGGCGAATCGAACAGAGCGCGACCGTCCGATAAACTCGAGAAAACATTTTTCGCGGAGTAGAAACTTTTACACGCGCCCCTTTCCCGTCTCGGTGCCGACTGAAAATTATGCTCGTTCGAACGAATCGGATTCGCGCCGCCCGGCCGCAGAGGCGAAAAACGGCGGCGGCGGCGGCGTACGATTGCAATCGCTTCGACACACGACGACCGTTCAAATTAATCGACGGCGCTCGCGTTTCTTCACTGAGGCGCTCTATCCTCTCTAGCCGGCGCCCGTGTAGAGAACGTGTATGACGTTCCCCGAGTGTCATGGACCCTTCCGTCTCTTCGCCATTGATCCGTCCAGTCCGGCCGATCGTAACGTCTGGTGCCGGTAAGTCAAGCTCGCCGCCGCGTACGTTTTCAATAAAATTTATTTTCAAAGAAACGGGAATGGGGGGGGAGGGGAGAAGGTTTATCTTCACGGTCGTCAAACGGTGAATACATTTTGAATCGATCCGTATAATATCGTTTTTAAGTCGGTTCTGTAACTGAGATCGGTAACTCAAACTTCCATTGATTGTTCTCGTGTCTGGCGGATTGTCTTCGATTAATCGAATCGATCCTAAACGTACAAACCCGTTTCAATTTAAATGAAGCTGTTACAATTCCATGTTTTGTAAATACTTCGACGTCGGTCGCGGCAATTCGTTCGACACAAACGTTTTTAAGCGCAATATCTCAATCGAATCAACGTTTTTATGTGCACACTGACGTAGTGAATCGATTCGCCGATCTCTCGTTTACATTACTGTTATCGACGAACGTCATGATTTCGCGAAACAAAATAAACCACGAGAAACCGCGCGCGGTCGATTCAGAGTTTTTCGAATTTGAACGTTCGAACACATCATTCGTCGCAACACGATGTTTGTATATAAATATACTTTTTTTTTCAAGCTTCGCCAGAGCGGACTCTCATTTTCTTCTTATTATTCAATATCCGTTATGAGTCTTCAACGATTCGTCTTTTAACACGTGGTGCGCGGATCGCGGCGATTCATTTGGGTTCGCGTGCGTGACGTGCCGCCATGTCTTTCGAGGACGCACTTCGTCTAGCCGCCTGACTTCGACGGACCGACTTCCACAGAGTCATTTCGGTATCAGAACGGCGGAATTGGCGGCCGGCTAACCTTGTCTCGCGGATTCGAACACGACCGTTTCGTCGTCGTCGTCGTACGTCGTCGGACAATCGAATGCCGTTAGACATCCGGTGGGAAGGTCGAGTTGATATTACTTTTTGTTTTCTTTTTTTTTTACCCCGAACTCCAACAACTTCGAGTCGACTTCATAAAACGGTATGCAAGTCAAATTAGATTTCGTTCGAAGACGATTTATTTTTTTTATGCATAGACGTGACAATAAACACCGGGTTATCAAAAAGTTACGGGAGACTTTTTTTTTTTTTTGTTTACGGACGTAGAGTAACAATTTATAATTTAATTTGTTTTTAAACAACAGGTATCTCAATATTCGCGTTATATTTTTAAGTTACTTTTTTCGTTAAGCTGAATAAATTCGACATTTAATCGAGTCAAGTCACTTTTTCTTTAAAGTCGGTTTTGAATTATAACTTTTTTATTGACTTAACATAATGTTTATTATTTTATCAACGAGGCAGAAAAGTTAACTAACTTAATCATTGTCGACAATACCACTAATGATTGTCTCGCTCAAAGCATTGACGGGTCAAAAGTCAACATTGAGTTGCTTGTGCGCTCATTTTTTCAAAAATCAACTTTTGACATGAATACGTTATAAAATCTTTTTTATGCTAAAATTAGAAAATTTGAACTTTTAACGAAGTTAAATTACTTTTTTTTAGAGTTACTTTCACTTTTGAAGTTACAAAGAAAAATATAAGTAACTTTTAACATAATTTATATAATTTTTTTTTTTTTTGTCAATTTTAATTTAGCTAGTTATTGACTTGCTCACACTTGAATTCGTTCGTTGAACGTGCAGATTTCACAAATTTTTTATCATTAGAAATTATATGTATATAATTTTTTTTTCAGTAAGTTTTTTTTATACACGATGGGAATCATAAAATCAAAAAAAAAGTCATTCATTTATTTTACTCCAGTGATTCGTTTTATTTATTTATATATTCCGGAAATTACTGCCATAAATGCGTTTATTTTGATTATTGATTATAAAAATGTAATTAAATGAAATTTCGATTATTTATCGAATAATTATTAAATATTGAACATTTCATGATTAATGATGAAGATTCGACGTTTCATGTGTAACAATACTAGTTCATTATGGCATTTTTTTTTTTTTTATGAAAAAACCAAAAATAAATCAAATCGAAGCCACTCGTTTCAATGGTGTTTGTTTAATTTTCTAGTCGTCCTTTATTTATTTATCCATCGTTAGATAAGATTTTTCGGTTTTACTGTCGAAAATGTCGTCAAATCTATTTTTTTAAATTAAAATTTCTTCGTCCGTACTCGTGTCGTTATACACGTTCCGAAATATATAATTATATTTAGCACGCGAAAACGTCGAAAATAATGAACCATATTATATACATTTCTCTCTAACACGCTGTTATGCTACGCCCGCGTTTTTAATGATGATTTATATAATGATCATCATATATTAAAAGAAAAACGAAACAAACAAACACTGCTGGCGCGCGCGAACCGAGAGAAAAACTTGCACGACTACGCCACGGACCTACGCGAGAAACGATTCAATTTTTGCGCGCAAAATGAATAACGCGTGTTCGGAGGGAGAAAAACTTTCACACTCGGTATACATATACCGACTTGAAATATATTATAAATAATGAAGCCAACAATAATGTTTAATGATGCGATCCCCGAGGGGACGTCATCGTGACTTGGACCAAATGAATGACGTTCGAAAAGTCTAATAGAAAATATATTTCACTTCTATGTGACGCGCGTGCGTGTGTTATTGTGTGCACATATAAATTATAATATTTTTTATTCTTACGCACATGCACACATGCATATATATATATATATTAGTTTTAGGGTGACTCGCGTTAGAAAGTTCGTGGTGACCGTTTTTTACTCTCTAATTTCTGTGTATAGTACTATAAATCTATCTTTTTGGAATACGACGTTGTAAAAGTCTTTGGATTTTGGTATTCGAACACGGTGGTTGGTATTGAATAATGCTTTTATTTTTTCAAATTCGTTCTCGAATGAGTTTCACATACTTATTTTCGTTATTGAACACACATTATTAAACCCGTATCTATTTGATAACAGTAACCGAAACTACCTATCCAATGTTTCGTCCGTCTTTGGATCCGTCTCGATTGAATTATTTTCATTTTTTCAGTTGCGTGTCCGTGGAAAATTCAATATTTGTTTAGAAAATATAGTTTTCGGGTTTTCAACTTAACTTCATCGCACTGATCGGTAAACATAATGGTTGATCGTGAACGAACGTTGTCGAATTGTTTACGACGTATTGTTTTGATTCTTATTTGGCTATTGTGTAATTTAATGCAACTGCTTTGTGCGACGGTTGAACGAATTTTTGGTGCGTGACAAATACATACTAAAAAGTCGTTTTACACGGAAAAATAAATATCACTGACGTTCTCGATTTGTTCTTATTTTAGACAGAAAGATTAGGTTCGACCTAGTCGTTCGGACGAAAACACTGGAAATATTTTCTGAGAAGCTCGTACACGTGAACGCGGGAGATTTAAACGTGTTCATTGTCTACAACGAATAATATTTGAGTATTACGCGAACTAATGAATATACATTTTATTATCGTTCGTAATTTATTCGAGTGCTATATAAACGTTAAATGTAGTGCGTTTTACACGTTATCGTCGTCTTCGCGTTTATGTGTTCTCGAGTACGCGGCGTTTATCATATTTCGAAATTATTCGACTTAAACAGTCGTGCGTCGCAATTAACATTGAAATTCGGAGCAAACGTTTTGTTCTCGTATTCTGTCCGACGATAATTACCGACCATTAAGGCGAACGTGGTGTTTTGAACGAAATACGATAAAACGAAGTCGTTTGGCGAAATATTTTTCGGTCGAGTAAATAAGTACGGGAGACGTCGCTCGCAAATTATATCAATTTGAACAAACAGTGTTTACGTATAAATTATAAACGTTTAAAACGTCCGCGACCGTTTCTAGAACATAATAAATACGATTTTATTTATTTATTTATTTGTCGGGTGTACATAAAATATATTTGTTTTCGTAAGTTTCTGATAGGGCACGCGCCTATTAACGACTCAACACAATATCAAAAACACATTAAAAAGAAGTTAACGGGATTTTTTTCGGAAAACTTTTGTTCGTTCGACGCGTGCCAACTGGAAATGATCTCTTATCGCGCATCCGTCGTTTGGACTGCCGAAACTGTTTTGAACGGCCGATAACACGTGAACGGTCGTATATATGCAAATTAATTTACCGTTCGCGTTCTACCGTTCGGCGGGGGAAAGACAATAAAATAAAGTAAAAAAAAAAAAAAATTCTCATTCTCGTTTCACACGGTCGGCCGGAAAACCAAAAACGAAAATCCCTTCCGTCGTCACGCGGCGTTTTGCGCCGGTACGGTCGAACGGAATCGCCGAGGCGGGGCAGCGTATGGTTGTCGAGTCCGGACGTCCAACGCGCGATGCAACCAGAACGCCGCACGCGTTACGGGAAAATACACGAAACGAACGGGACCGCGAACGCGAGGAGACGTTCAAGACCGGCGCAACTATTTCACTGTACCGCGCGTTGTACGGCGCGAAAACCGTGTTCGCGTGAAGTTCGCCCGTCCGTGAGGTCAACTTTGTCCTTTTCGATTCGACCGGAACGGAACACGCGCGTGTTTCTTCAAGCCCCTACATTATGATAATTGGTTCGCGGACCGAGGACGGCAAAAGACTCGGACCGAAACTATGTGAACGACAAACGAAAAGGAACGTATACATAAAAAAAACGGTCGATTAGTCGAATTCTCTTTGTCCGACCGGGTTTGTACGTACACGACGACGTTCGGCACGCAAAACGAACGTAAAAATGAAGAAACGCGATCGTCGTCCACCGCAGGACAATCCGTCCGGCGTGTCCATGACGTTTAAACGGTCACGGCGTACCGGGCGAGACAGCGATCGCGTCTCACGACGTGTTCCGTCACGCGTGTCGTTATCATCATCGGCGCGATGAAATTCGTTTCGCGCTCCGCCCCGGCGGTAAGTCCGACAGTTAATAACGTAAATTCGCGACTGCGAACGGATATTATTTGGTTTTTCTCTCCACCGCCATACTCAAAAAAAAAAAAACGACCGTTCGACATTGTCGCGTGCAGTACGGTTTTCGTCGTTTTCGACACTCGAAAAATACGATAATTGACCAAGAGCGATACGAAAAATTTGTTCCGTTTCGATCGACGTTTGATTTGACCGTCACGCGTCTAACGCGCGGCGAACAAAAATACCCAATCAATCTAAATTCGTGGCGGACAGATGCCGTACCCCTTTTCCACCCGTCTCGCGCACGGCACACGCGTACGCCCGTAATGCCGTGGCGAACTATAACTATAACTATACATATTGTATGCAGATGCGGTCGAAACAACTGTTATAACGCGCGTCTATCGATCGTTTGGAACGGACGCCCGCGGTAATCCGCGACGGGTAACGACGGGGGGGGGGACGTGCGCTACTGCGAGAGTGTGTCGAGTGCGCTTTTTCGCCCGTCTCGTCCACGTCCGCGTAATCGTCTGGGCGAACGTAAATCGTTTTCGTTGTTGCCGTACCGGAATCCACGGGGGCGCGCGTCCGTCAACGCGACCGTCACGAACGGAAATCGGTATTTCGCGCGGCACGAGACGACGACGACCGTTTTTTCCCCGTCCGCGTCGAAACGAATCGTACGGCCCGACGCGCCCGGTTTCGCCGATCTTCTATGGCCACACGGTGACCGGTAGCCTCATGTTCGTTGACCGAACCACACATTCGGTAGGACGTACATGGGATTTCAAATTTTTTTTTAATTTTATAAAATAATCTCTGACAAAACAATATAATACTATGAAATATAGTCGTATAAATTATGATTGGTTTATTTCGTATTTTATATTAATAGATTTGGAAATATCATCACTCATCCCGGTAAGGAGCCTCGAAAATTAATTCGCACCGAGGCCTCCGAAACTGTAATCGCAGCACTGTGCCGTGGCGTTTGCGGTCGTCATGACGTATTTATGATATTAACGTCAGTATCCGTTTGTCTAGGAAATTGTTGGGAAATTTCCGATTTTCACGCGGTACTGTTCCGGCCCAGGAGCGAAACGGTCGAATAATTTATATCGACCCGAGAAGCGTGGACGAGAAAACCGAACACGCGCCACTGTAAAAAAACGATTGCCGATCCCAATCCCATACGAATTCGTTCGTCCGTGTCAACGGTTGATCGCGGACGGACCTGGCGGACCTGCGTGCCCAATAACACGGATAGCGCACGCCGAACATTCGTCACCCGAGAATGATAAAGGTACACGAACGATAAACGGAATTAAGTCGAGAGCTTAGCGAATGATACGGCTCGCGGTTGAAAGATAACCGTTAACGCAGGTCAGCTTAAAACCGTCAGGTTACAAGTTAAAATAACAATTTATCTTATAGCGGTCGCAAAAATGTCACACTTTACTTTTTACCACGAAAATTGAGTGCGAAATTATTTTACGAAAATAAAAAAAAAATAATAGTCAATCTATTTCTTACATGTTGATATGATTCGTCAAGTGCCCGTTTGGTCATGAATTATTATGACATTTCAATAGACTTGCAAAATACGAATATATAGTTGTTTCGGTTTTATTCAGTTGTTGACCATCCGATAATACTTTAATAATTGTGTGTTTCGAGTTTCGATCAAAATATTTGACCTCGACGTGCTTATTACTAAACTGGAAAATTATGATAATTAACTGTAAAAGTTCATACAGCGCACGTGTCAACTAATTAACAAATAATTAGTTAACGAGAAAATAAGTTAGTTATTCAAGTTAAAAATTTAAACGACAATTATCGTTATAACTAGTTAATGCCCACCTTTGATTATATGTATCACATTTGAAATCGCTTAGGAAACGTTTTTTAAAATGTAATTTTTTTTTTTTATAATATTCTAATAGTTTGATTTGTTTTATCATCAGCTTCGATTATGAATAAAGTTGTACATTTTATTTTCGTTGAGTTTCATATGGTTTTTACAAGACAAACGATTAATTAAAATTAACTGAAAAATTAAACTATAAACAAAATTATGTTGACTTTGAAAAGTTCTATGGTACCTTTTTAAAATGAACTTTTCGAATTATAACCTTTTCAAAGTTAACGTATATAAATTTTCTAAGAGAAACTCATGCAATCAAAGGTTTACTTACAGTTTTAAAAAAAACATTTGTTAGTAGTTAAGCGTTTGAACTCTCACTTATTGTTTATTAAAACATCTCTGTAAATTTAAATACAATTTCGTTTGATAAGTATGCGAAAAGCTTCTTTCTCTCTACAAAAATTAATTATAAAATAAATATATATTTTAAATGTAATAAATATCCTTTTTCATATTCATAAATGCCGAATTAATTAGTAGTATTGATGCATGGCAAGGAATTCAACTTACAATGTTTAATATTTAATATTTGTACATCGTATTTGCCAGTTCAAATAACTCTTTTGTGCGTTTGCGTTAAGGTCTCACTGTCACAACAACTTATATTATGTACTCGACGTTAATTACAGATTTGTAGATATATAAATTTTTAACCGTTATTTCATAACATTAAAAAATCTCGTGGTTACGGACAAACGACGCGGTAAACGTTATCGTTTTCTGTTATCGCGAAATTATCGTATCATTTAATATTGTAAACATAATATTTATCACAGGACGTTTTTGTATCGCGTGCAAGTTTAATAACAACACTGAAAAAATTGTTTTATAGACATAATAAATGTCTCGTTATACAATAATTTTTTTTTTTTAAACAACGTATTTTCAAAAAATTACTTCTTAGAACATTTTCGTTCTCAGGCGACAAATCCAGTGTATACTATCTGCAGTAAAAAAAAAAAAAAAACCAAAACCGTTACGTACACAAGTATGGTCACGGAAAACGGTATATTACGATTTTTAATTTACTATTTTTTTTTCTATCCGTTAAGAATCGAAACCGTCAACCTTTTTGTCGAGTAAATCGAATAATAATAATAGCAACAACAGTAATACGTCTATACACACTTTGCATAAACGGTCGTTTAGTACAAAATTGTATAGAACAATTACGCTTGATAGTCGGGTCCGTATTTATTCCCCTACGTTTTCGTCATGAACACGCGAAAAACGTCTGCTGAATAATTTCGTTTGCATCTATATACATATTTTTTACTAAGCTACGGGTAAATATTTGTTCATAATTTTATGTTATTTAACATAATCATAGCTCCGAGGACTTATGAATTTATTATTGTCATTTTTTTTTTTTTTTTTGACAGGTGTTACGTTTCCCGAGGAGTTCGATCAATTTAAACGCTGTTTTTACGTGCATTGTATGTCGTGGGCAAAAAAAAAAAGTTTTAAATAAACAAATAATGTTATCCGGCGTTATGCGAAATGTATATAAAACGTATACAACAATAACAAGACGCGATAACAATAATAATAAGAAAAAAAAATAAATAAGCTTCGGAACTCGCGTATCGATGTATTATATAAGCCCGTAATTGGGGAGGGAGGACGAAAACAAGAAAATAACAAGTTCGATCGTATATCTCGTGTTGTCGTATGGCAATCGTACTTGAAACCCGAGCGCCAAAGAACGAAAACACGTATTCGTGTTCATCAACGATTTCTCACGTGTGCAACAACAACAATAAGGCTTTCGAGGCGGCGTCAATTATTCGTTTCCGTCGGTAATGACGCGACCGTAGCGGCGGCGCAGTATATTTTTTACGTTCGCGTTTTTACGGTCAAAAACGGACGGGCAGAACGGAGAGTGAAAAAAATACGTATCGAAGAACGACGGGCTGCGCGGTTTTTACGCCGCGTATTCCGCGATAAAATAATAAAAACCACCTTTTTCGTCCTTTATTTTTTATTGTGGTGGTGGCGGCGTGACGGCGGAAAAGGATTTATGGTCCTGTAAAACAACCGGAATACGACTCAATCGCAGTAGTCTGGCACGCGATCGATAGATTCGTTAATACTTAAAACGTACACACGCGCACACACATCTAGCTGCGCGCGCTGGTGATAACATTTTTCATATGTTACAATTTCATATCGTCAACCGAGAACGAAATGATTCCGTTGAGTTATTTTTCAAAAAATACGTTTTTTGTCAATTGTCATCCGATTAAAAAATTACGGTTTCTGACGTTATTGTTAAAAGCGAAAAGTGAAAACATATGTTTCGTAATGCAGAACTTTGTACACGTATTACTTTGTCGGGAAAGAAAAGGTTCCACGACAAATGTTTCATGTTTCACGTTACGGCGAACGACTCGAATACTTTTCAAAATCATTACATGTCCGTTTGTCGATGTACAGTCAATATCGGTCGTGTTTTACACGAGTCGTTATGAACGATAGGATGTCGTCGCGAATGCACTGAAAGAAATTATTTTCGATTTCTAAAAATACGTTTACTGAACAATTCCGATTATTTTAGCCAGATTTGTGACGCCGTTCAAGGACAGCGGACGACAGAAACGTCTTGTGACCGCCATCGGCTAAGTGGTCTAATCTCGTCACGGGAATCGATGTCACATAATCGCGTCTTTGATGTCCACCGTCGACCGCAGAGAAGTTTTCCGCCCTGTGATTTCGCACGATTACATGTAACGATAATTGCACTCTATAAACACGCACCGTTACGGGTTCGGAGGGTGACGAGGACGTGACGGATATCACGTACGCTTTTGCCGCCAACCCCCTACCCGGAAATCGGACCTGGATCCTTTGCGTTGCGTTTTTGGTGATTTTCGATGATTTTCGTTTTCGCACTGAGCATTTCTAGGACATTTCGTGTTTACCACAAATCGGTATAAGAAATTATGCGCATTTCACAATGTTATAGGCCGTACTGACTAGTAGATAGTAGCGGATTTTCTAGATTTTAAAAATTCAAAATACCATGCTAGTAATAATAATCAAAAACATTCCATTAAGAACCGGTAAAACACGTGTAAAAAGTTTAAACATAATCGCGCATCCCTCAAAAATGCATTCGTATGCTAATTTTTTTTGTTTGTATACAAAATGATTTTTTTCGAGCATGCCCGTCCGAGTACAACATTTCATCGTGAAAAGGAGCGTTTCTATTTAAAAAAAAAAATGTCCGTAGATCACACGGCGCATCGTACAGGCAATTCTGATACATAAACGTAGCACGCTACTCGATATTTCCTTCGATGACGAATCATACAAATGTTTTTGGTAGTTGCTGTTGATCGTAGCCCATTATGATTTATGCCAGCCCGAAGAATCATTTTATGTAGTGATCGTGATTCCGGACATCACGGTGTCGGAGTGGCAACCGTGACGGCCGATTCGGTAGTAGTAATAATAGTAAATAACAGCAGTGGACGTGGTCTTACGCGAAATTTGACGACGTGAAATCGGTTGGAAAATATAAAAAGTTGTATCCAGCCCAAAAACATGAGATACGTAATATACATATATGTTAAAAAAAAATTCGAATCGTTACAGGACATCTTTTGAGCGACGTGGATGAAAATCAAAGAATTATAAAATACGATTTAAAGGTATAATTAAATATTGACTAGAAGATATTTTTAATTTGTGCATAATTAAAGGATAAAAATGAGTTGAGCGTATTATAAAAATAACTCCGTTTTTGTGAATATATGTATAGTTGTATGTCCTGTAATATAATATATATTCATACAGTTCGGTGAATTACTCTTTGCTCTTATAAACGCAAGTAGGTTCAGTCAAATAAAATAGTTTTTTAAAATTGATTTGTTCAACAAAAAACTATTGAACAAAGTGTCCAGTCACATTCAAAACATCACACGATATTTTTTTTCAACAATTCATTTGTTTACTCTTGTCACACCGCTATAATTTTAATAAATAACAAATGTACTCAGATGCTAATAAATCGGAACACCGATAATAAATATATACTCTTAAAATTTGTTTGGGCTAAGAGTATTTTTTTTGTTTTTATGCGACCTCTTGAACCATTCGTCTTTAGCTGAGTAAGCATTTTTGACGACTGTCAATCGTAATAACATTCGTAACGCGAGTGTGTAAATAAAAATTGTGAAATCTAATTGAAATCGATAATCCATCTTTTTAGTTTAAAAAAATTTGTTTCGTTTCACCAAACACGTTTCGTTAATGTTGTTTTTTTGTTTTACACGAAACCCGAACGAGTTAACAACTGACGGCAGCGGCGTTGCGTTGTTCTTTCAACGAAATGAGACACCTCCGCGCAACTTCCAACGTCGACTTCGGTATGTTCTAATAAATAGCGTCAAACAATTGCCGTGCCGTTAGAAACAGGCAGCCCACCAGAAAACGTACAATGCCCACTGACGTCATAACAATATTATTTTTGTCCCGTTTGAACAAACAACTGCAGCGACGAGGCCGAAAACGTTTTCCCGATATAAATTGTGGATCGTGGGAAGTTTCCCGGAAACATCCGGCACGTGGACTTTTCAAACATCGAGAATGGTGAGTCGGAGTACTAGGAAGCGAATATAGTTTTAATGAAAAACCGTATACGCAGGACTTGACGAAGACTTATATAACGATGGCGACGACCGGCAGATAAATTCGTTCGCAGTATTTTCGTTGTCTAGAACTTTTAATAGGTGGTTTTTAATACGACGTTACTTTTATTTGACTTTGGCCGTGCCGTGTTGAAATAACCGTTTTTGCGAGCATTCGAAAAACTACGACGAATTATCTCCGCCGGATCCGTTACGCTCGTGACAGAAATCGTTTACGGTTTTCGTTTCGTACGTCCGAAATCGCCGTTTTAAAGTGTCGACCGATCGTGCCGGTTATTTTTTCGTCTTCGGTGAATGTCCGCTTCGTAACTCGAAACGGACACGTACAGTTCCCGGCGTGTTGAACGTTACCGTTAAGCCATTTAATCCTTGTCTCTATTTAACGAAACCTCAAAACTAGCGTGCGAAACGAGTCTAACGAGTTTTCATTTTAATACCGAAAAGTTTTGCTAGTCTCTGGAGAAAGAGTTTTGTTTTACTTAATAAAAAGCAACCGTCAAATCGTTTTTCCTATTCATCGCCGTCGTATTTTACGCTTTCTAAGCTTCGAAAATATAATCGCTCATCTCGCGTACATTTGATATATATATATATATAACGTGTTTGAAAATAACAACTTTTGATTATAAAACGAATACATAAACGAAAAAGTAAATGAATAACAAAACGAAATCAACGGTTACGAAATTTCGATAAAAGATTTTCAGTCGAAAACTAGCGATATTATTATACACAATATATATATCGACGTAGTAAATCTAATTTCTTTTTCAATAAAATTCGAGATTATTCGACATTCCATGAAAACTAAATTATAAATATAAAAAATAATTATATATATAATCACTTCTCTTCTATCATGAAACCATGGACACAATACCGTGCGGTGGTGAACTATTCCCGATCGTAATCGTTATTGTTGTTGAACGCTTTACGTTGCCGATTGTAACTTTGACTTTTTTCGAGTTTCGGTTTTAATGTTCCGCCGAGAGAGAAACATCTGTGCGACGTTATTTCGAAACCAGTAGTAAGTTTTCGTTCAGCGTTCGAATTAAAAAAAATTAATAACACACGCAAACAGTGATAACGTCAATAACATATCGTCCCATTTACGACGGGATTGAATGTATTAACATTAATGTATGCATCACATCGTTAACGTCGCAAATTGTTTCGGGGTGGCGGGTGAGTTGTGGGGGCGACGAGAGAAAATGTATAAACGCGCATTTTCATGATCAATTTCGCATAATTAATTGTGACGTTCGGTTGATTTATATTCGGCGGTTTCGCTCGACTACAATCAGCCGTTCGCGCGCGATGACGAAAACCGCGACGGAGACGACGGAGAACGGATACGTTCACGACGACCGTCGCGTTTCGGATCCGGACGTTCGACCCGAGCTCCGTGAACTTAAGCGCGTTTCGCCACGTGTGCGAACGGATATTGTCGTTATAAACGCGTGAAACTCGCCGACTCGGGGAAAACGCTTTCGAATATCCCGACACAATGATATCGCGATTCGTAGTGAACGACGGAGCAAGAAAAATATGTTTATACCTAGAAACGTTGACATAAAAATGTGGAAAAACCTACTTTAAGGCGTATGTTTGGAGCGCAACACTGTGTGCAACTATACGCGCGTATAGTTCATTTTACAAAGAACATTTATTGTTAGGTTAGGACTCCGCGGCCTATTGGACTCAAACACGTTATAGTCGCCCGATTAACGCGTATATGAACACAAGGCGAACAACTCGACTCACTACGTAATTGGACAGATGACAAAAATACAAACCGCTAATGTGAGATGAACTAAACTATCGACCGGTAACATGTTTACTTTGGCCATAGTAGCGGTCGGTTTTGCGCTGCGTCAACGTGTTTTAATTTCGTCCGTGTTGAGATGAGTAAATTTTAGTGGATTTGAGCGTTGGAGAGAAGTAGTACGTACTTAAGATATGTATGACGACCTGTCTCGAACGAACCGTCGACAAGCGGCTTGTGAGTGGAACGCGTCTCAAAAGCTACTCGGCAGGATGTTGAGAAGTCGATGAGAAATCGGGAATTCTCGTCACCGGCAAATCAGAGTTCAGACCACAAAAAAGAAAGACGGACGGAATAGGAAGTCGTCGAAGAGGCTTCGAGAGACTAGAAAAGCGAGAGAAAATGACGCACGAGTTACGGGAGCACTGTTGCGCCTTAAAGCCGACGAACACGCGAACGAAATGGGAAAAAATCGATTTCGCACGTACATACATATATCTTTTGCCTTATCGACTCGTTCGGTCAATGGACTCGAATGCCGGAGGTCCCAGAGCGAGTCCAATAAACGGCGTCCACTGTATCTATTGCGCACGGTTCGCGCGCAACAATAATCGCGAGACGCCGAGACCGTCGGACGCGTAATCGATTGCACATGACGTTTCCGCGCAGAACGATCAACGCTTAATCGACCGCGCGTAATAATCGCGTGCCGGCCTGAGGACGCGACGACGGCCGGTCGACTGGAATGCTTCGGTCGTGGATAGGGCGAGGTTAGGAATTCCCGGGAAACGGATCCGAAGCCGGCAGGAGCGTTAATTTTTTTCGCCAAATTTCTGGATCGGACAACAGTACGGAATGCGCGATCGAAGGTTTGCGATTTCCGACCGAGATTAATTTCGACCGTCCCGCCGCGTAGTCGACGGCACGTCAGACCGACCGTTCTTCTTTGTTTTCGCCTCCCCTCGGTTACTTTTTCTTTTGTTTTGTTTTTTATTGTTTTTGATTCTTTAAACTCGTTTGATTTTAATAATATCAGACGACCTACGTCACGTTCGTGTTCGTACGCAGACAGCACCATGGTCGGAGGGGACGTAGAAAAGGGAATCTTAATAAATAAAACACAACGCGGCCTCGGGCTAGTAACAACGATATTATATGTCGGACGGACGAGAAACATTTTTTTATTTTTCTCCCGTCTTCAAAACATGTTTTAGTTAAATTGAATTTTCATCGTCTCTGACGTCTTTCCAACGATATTTCATTATTATTATTATTATTACGAGTATTCTCTCTGGTCCCGGACACGGTGCATATAAAACGACTGGCTCTCTGGTCGCTATTATTATTATTATTATTATTAAAAAAAATAATAATTATATTATTGCTATTATATGTATATCCATCTGATCTACGCTCTCCGTTTTTGATAGCGACTATTCTTTTATCTTTTGATTGTGAGACTGAGGTAAACACGATATTTTATTTCACTTGATGTCTCGTACTTTTTTTCTGTCTCTCCCTATCTCTCTTTCTATTATCATTATTGTGATTTCGGTTAAGTATCATATTTAACGACACTGTCGGATGCCACCGTACTCGCTTGTAATACGATACGTTTTCGAAAACTAATATCATTGGGGAACAAAGGGAATTGTCGAAACGACGCGCAACAAAGTTACCGGAAAGTTCGTTTGGAATAGACTACACTGCGTTCGGGAACTTACGCCACAAAGGTCACATTGTAATTCCAGACGAAGCACACCGTTGTCCGTCAGTAGCAAAGGATGATTGTTGGTTTTAACTGACAGTTTTAAAGCACTGTTTTTGAAAAATCTGTCCAAACTATCAAATGCAAACGTTTGTATTATACACGATTTGACGTGCAAAGGAAGTTCGTCCAAACAGTGTCCGGTTCTTATGTACCATCGACGAACATTCGTAACATTCACTATATACATTTTGAGACGGTATTGAAACTGTATACGAATTCGAACAAAACAATTTTAACATAAAACTTATAAAAAAAAAAAAATGTAGCGTCGTATATGAGAACTACTGGTAAAACGAAAAAAAAAAACGTGTCAAATAAAATAGCGACCAGATACTATTTGTTAACCTAACCTGACACGTTTAATGTTTTCGATTTTGTAAGTACATTTAGGTATTATATTTATTAGTGTTTAACCGATTTATCACGATCCGGGGGACGGTTAAATGATGACGCGGTCAAAAGTGTAAATCAAATGTCGTGACGTGTCGCCAAATTCATACACACCGACCGTCACGATGACGACTGATTTAGGAGTTGACGCGGGATAACTGTCGTGCACCAACTTATCTACGCTGGTACATCGATCAGACTAGTGAACGAACACGTGACCCGAAATTACCATAACAATGTACAATATGTATCCGGTTAATTAGTTTCGACATTAAACCATTGTTATTCGGTAAAGTCCCACGCGCGAACTTCATAACAATGGGGCCGCGGAACTTGAGCTTGTGTTCGATTCGGAAATGGAGATGGAGAAAGAGAGATAAACGGATAGAGATAATAAGTGAATCAAAAGGAAGCTGAGAACAGGTGTATTATTCATCCTAAATATGAGTTTTCTCGAAAAGTTCGTGTTACACAAACACACGCGCGCGCGGTTATAATTTTAATATTTGTTTTCTTTGCGTTTTCAACCGGTGTCGCATTTCCTGCACTTGCTCGCAACTCGCCTTTATTTCCCACTTCCCCTCACGTGATAAAACACGCGTCGTAAAAATGTTCTCGTTTTCACAACATTCGGTCCCCGTTTACCGCGTCCCAGTATATTAACATGTAGTTTGACATAATTAATATAATGAAATCAATTTCGTTTTCGTTCAAAAGCGAATCATTGGTTGCCTTTGACGACTACAATCACAACAGTAATAATGACGGTATTTAATACACAGTTGCATGCCGTTTCACAAATGTTTGATTATTTTACTTATATATGTAACGAAATAATAATAAAAAAAAATACAATGTACTAGTCGACGGAAATTTGACAATAAAACAACACTCACTGCAACCCGGCGGCACGTGTAAAATAACTAATTCCATCGAAAACTAAAAAAACACTTCTATTATACGTACCGCCTAGGACGGATTGAGTAGGTAGAAGTTATACCTGCCCATTTCGATTCGTCGTGAGTATTAAATACCAACGATGTTATTCTTGTGTTTTAATTTTTTGTTTTATTACGAATTCAATTATCGGCTTTTAATTGTTCGATTTCGATTTTTTCACATGACTTGGAAATATCAATATTTGTAGATGACGCGTGTATTGTGTCACGTTTAAGAATTAAACGCGAAACATTTAAAATCGTTTTTAGAAATGTGGAAAACGAAAAAAAAAAAAAGGGAAATTTCATCAACTGCGAGAGTGGAATCTATTTAATTCATACCTCACTCGCGTTTTGACAAATTACCTTCTCCGCTATGTAATACATCACAACGCGGCACCGAAATTATTCACAAATATTACATTACAACCTAAACGACCGAATGCGATCATTTCTGTGCCCGAAATACAGTTTCGCGATACGGCCGTCGGTTGATACAGAATAATGATACACTGTATAATACACCGATCGTCAAATTTCCGTACTATTAAAACCGGTCGGAATATTGTAATAATATACTTTCCACTCGGTAAATCGAATTACAGAGACGGTAATGTTATAACTGCTTGGCGACGATGCGTCCTACAGTGACAAAATGCTGTTTGGGATCAAGTCGCAGTATTTTCGGTCACGTCGCACAGCGATATAAAACCGAGAACACTTTTTCTTTTTTTATTATTATTAAAAAGTTTATTTTCGTTGTACGGGAAAGAAAGGTCAATTCAATTTATACTTCGAGAACGGATATGAACGGATATAGACGGCGATAACTATGAACTTGGTCCCGGAGAAATATTTATAATCGCGAGTTTTCCTCGGTTAATAATTATTGTTGTATATAAACGAACAAATTCTACGCATATTTATATATTTACTTTACAACAGTTGAAAACACAGCGCGGCCCATCCCTACTATTATTTTAAACTTCTTACGTCTCGGAATAGCTTTATGTTTCATCGAATATTCTAAAGTCGCGCACCGTGTTATTACGATTTTACGTTTCGCGATGTATAATATCAAAATACTTTAGTTGAAATAATACATTATGGAAACTATTGCGTTCTAACTCCGTCCGCGCCAACCAAGAACACAAAGGACACTCGCGAGACTCGAGCAGACGTCTTGACAGTCAATCGTGTAGAAAATAACACGTGGCACGTATGTATCGATTCATAACCTTCATGATAAATTTATATTTCCATCACTCGCCGTTCAAAATCGGAATACATATCTTCGCTGTACATTTTTCTGGAATCAGTTGAACTTTGCAAAAAAAAAAAAAAAAACTAACTAGAAAATCAAAGTATAATATTTTAGTATATTTGTCGTTGAACGCAAATTTTTTTTTTATGATTACGAAATGATGAAATGAAATTTCGACCGAGCGAAAAAACAAGCGTCTTTTACGACAATTTGAAATTTTCAAATCATTTATATGCATCAACGAAAAAACTAATTTGTTGTTCGAATATAAAACAAATTCGTTTTTATTTAATAGAAAATCGCAGCGTTTATTTCACTGACGATGTCGGCAGCTGAAATATAAATTTTGTTTCGGTACTTTTCGAATCCTTTGAAAGTTCGAAATTTAATAAATAAAATAATTGTTTCGATTAAAACGGCTGAAAACATTCCAGTCTAATCGATTTCGGTTTATTAAAACGAATTAAATAAATACTGATAGACGGATAGCGAATAACATCGAATCGAAATAGTTCGGAAAGAGTAGATTAATTCCGGTTGTTTTAATTGAAATAACCGTTTACTAATTCATAAACTTTTAAACAGTCATATTTAGTAAAGCGGCGGGCCAAAATATCTTGGAAAAACAAAAACCGCTGCGTGCGTCTTTATTTATATTTGAAAAAAGGTTTTTGTTGTTGTTGGTCAACTCGCCCGTCCGTAATGTTTGAAATCGACGTTCGTAAAACGGTCCGCGAAGCGCGGAGGAACGGATGTGTATTTCCGTCTCGTCGAAATTGCCGTCCCGCCGTTCCGTCTAAACCGTTAGAAAAAACTCCGGGTCCCGACGACGACGCGGACGGTCGTTCCCCCGTGTACGCTCTTCGTCCGAACGGACCATGGACAGTCGGATCCCCGCAGGATGACGACGGATCGCTAGTGTTTGCCGGTTGTCCAATCGAGAAACGCGCGAGAAAAAACAATGGCATTTGTTTTGTCCGGGGGGCCGAAATCGTTGAAATCGATTCGGCGTGAAGACCGAACGACATCGGACGCTTTTGTGACTCCGGGACTCGGACGTAATACGATTAGTCGTCCGTTATTATTTTTAATAACGAAAACGCGAAAAGCCGGCGTATCAATTTGACGAGAATTATTGGGGTTTTTTTTTTTTTGGGTTTAGTAATCGAAAAAATAAATTAACGTAAAAAAAAAATAATAATCATACGGTTAACCGCGGCGACCCGAACGAAACGGAAGAGTATCCATAATGGTCCCCGGGACCCGCCACGAGACGGCTGTCGTTAATTGGCCCGGGCGCGTACAGCGGAGATTTATACACGTACAGCGTGCATTGGATATTAAACATAACATTTCACAATTACTGGCGTGGAACGGCCGCGAACTCGACTCCAGGTGAGAAACATTGTTGTCTGGTTTAATTTATTAGTTATTAACTACTCGGCGCGCGCGCTCGCGTTCAAGGTTTGATTCATTATTTATACGCGTTATCCGGTCGCTTACCGTGGGGGAGGACCGTACCGTCGTCGTCATTAATTGTCATAATCGTTGTTATCGTGTGTCCTAATTGAGATCGTCGCGCCCTGTCCGAGAGAGTTCGCTGCGGCTCGAGCACAGATTATATGAGTACAGATGGCTCCGCTTCGGGACGCAATAACAAAAACGATGAAGTTTTGATAAACGATGAAATCATCAGTACTATCACAGTTTAGGCGTAACATAGGCGTCGTCCGTCACGAGTCACGCCGGTCTTCTAACTGCGCTAAGACAATTTGATTCTTACTTTTAAAACATAACCCTATAACCCTTATAACCCGATTCCTTCAGGAAATCCTCCAGGATGTTTTAGATAACTGTTAACTGTATGTCGACGTCGTCTGATTCGAGTGTAACGTAGTCAAAACGTGTCTGCTCTCGTAATTTCCTGTGTTTTTAATGTCGAGTTCACTTTGGAGAATGCACAGTAGAAAAACTGAATGCGTTCGACTGACGAGAAAGCCGGTTCTCTCAACACGATTGCGGGGGGAGGGGGAGGCACTGGATCTTACCGTCGCGGTCTTGGCGACCGACCGGTCCGTTTTTTCTTTCTTTTTTGTTTTTTTTTCCCGGATCGTTTCCGTCCGACTCGCGCGGCCGACAAAAACCGAGACGTCGCGTCGTTCATAAAACATTAACCCGACCCGGGCGCGCTCGTTCCGGGGGACGTCGACGCGTACGTGCGCGCGTTACGTAATGCCGTACGCGTCATCTTTTATTCCTGCGGGCCTTGTAACCGTTATTAATTTTGAAATTTTTTACATACAAACACATGTATACGTGTTGAATAAAGCCGACGTGCATTACGAAATGGCGTGTTCGCTTACCATCGGTTTCGGCCAAAAGTCAGGCGTAAAGTCCAAAATAAACACCAACGTAGGATAAATTGTTATGATCCATACAATGAAAATACACTGAGTCAACCCCTCTCAAAAAAAAACAAAAAAAAAACAAAAAAAATAAATTAATAAATTGTGTAAAACGTGAATTAAATTTGAAATGGAAAATTCCGGTATGTTTCTATTGTTATTATTATTGCCTGTAACGCGTACCAAGCCTCGCAATCGAAATATTCGGAAATGTTTTTAAATCCGTACGTCGGGCGCTGCTAAAATGTCGACGATCAATCGTTGCGAAAAAGATGAAACTATTGAAAATATGTATGATGTATATATATAGGATACCATATAATCACGACGGTATTTCGTAACCGCATTTTGTTTTTAATGAATATTTCGTATCTATATTGTGGTTAACGATGTTGTAAGATTACTGTCACAACACTGGCAACATATTGACATAGTTACCAAGTGTCGTCTGTTAGGGGTCGTGTTTCGTGTGGAAATCGTTTTGTACCAAACCGCTAAGCCGACCAGTTTCAAATGAACATAAATATCGAATAATCTTAGTTTGGCTGGAAAAAGAAAAATTCAAACATTGTTGAGTATTTACTGAAAAATGATTAAGAAAAATATTGGTATTAAGTCGGTTTGTCTTTTGTGCGCTAAAAAATGACACGTGTATTAAAAAAAAAAAAAATTACAAGCAGTAGTTGTACTGACGTATCGTTTATGGTATTTAATTTCTTTCCAAACACTAAATGATATCTGAATCGTGTAAAGTGTTCCGATATTATTTGTTACGGTAATTGGACGCACATTCGGATATTCGACAAAGTTCGTCTATATTCAAGCGATTTTTTAATAAAAGATCATAGAAAAAAAATATAGTATTCGAGTTGTACATCAAATTCCTTTGACACAAAGTGTTCTCTAGTATAATGCGTACCTATTGAATTTTATACATTTCTTTTTAGAATATAGCCAATATAATATTAGAATACGCCGTATAATGATTCGGGCGAGATTTTTTCAACGAATCTTTTCCATTTTTTTTTTCGACCTGCTTATATTTTGTGTAACAAAATCCCAAATCAAAATTTTATTTATTTTTTTTTAAATATAAAAATGTGTCCGACGTACGAATTCCGCTAAGAACGTAAAACGTACCCGGCGTGATATTTATATACAAATAGACATATGAATGACACACACCACCTATGATGTTATATTCTGAAAATTTAACGTATTCGTTATTTTTTTATTGCATTTTTCTTGTTTGTCGTTCACTCTCCGACGACGACGACGACGATCGTTTTCAACCCCGTCGCGTCGCCACTCGTTACATATTTGAACCGTGACCCGGACGTATCGGAATATGCCATTTTTACGATTCAAACGATATCCAGGACGAACGTAAATAATCATTTTATACGCGAATAAATAAACCGGCGCGGGGGGACGGGTGGGGAGTGGTGGTACATAAAAACGTACACGCATGTAATATGTTTGGCGCGCGCAGTCTGTAAAAACATTTATGATAAAACGTAATACGACCGTACGTGTTTTCCGGCAATCTTTCGCGCGCGTTCTCGTCGACCCGGTAGAACGGGCGACGGGACGGGGGAAACGACACACACAAATGAATATAGAAAAATTTGCCGGTGGTGGAAACCCCAGAGAAATATCGTCCGCGACAAGACGACTGCGGACAGGCGCGCATACCGTTCACGCGCCTCCATCCGTTCCGGTCGCGACTTACGACGTCGGTCGCGTTTACGCGTTCAACGACACTTTTCCCGAAAAAGACACGAATCGGGCGCGCAGTGCCGTTTTCGTTCCGACGGCGAACCCGTGGCCACGTCATCAGCTACGAGCTCGACCCGTCTCCGAAAAACACCGAACGAAAATCGGCCGACGGCGAACGGGCTCCGCGACCGGGCGGTTTGTACACGTATACCATACCGGCGTGAACATATTTCCGGTATTGCAAACGCGTTGGTTATCGATTCGGTGGTGAACGACGTGAACGCGAAAAGCGGCGCACTCGACGTGCGGTCAATCGGTAGACATCACTGTGCTCGCGCGTTGCACAAACAACGCGCCAAAAGTCTAAGAAGAATGATCGCCCGCCGTATATTTGAGCCGGGCGCTTGGTCGGACTTGGAGATACATTAATAAAACGATTAGAACATCTGACCAGAAATTTCATAACCAAACAACCGTAATTTATCTCGCGCCGCGCGTCATTGTACCCTCTAGTTCTACATAACAATACATACAACCGGACGGAAACGATATTTCGCCGGTCACAATGTCGAACCGACCAATCGTACACGCACGCACGATACCGTGTGTTGTTTTTCATTTTGTCGTCGATCTGCCGACGACGCGACTTGCAAACACTGAAATCACATTTACCGTGACCGTGTTCGATAACTAAACGAAACGAAGCGAAGAAAAAAAATATGAAAAAAACGCGCGCACGTGGCGGACGAGAAGCAGAGGGAAGGCGAATTAATGTGCGCGTTTTTTACATCGATATAAAATATTACACGGGTGTAGCGGCGCGATGACAACGTTACGATCGCAAAACATAATAACTAATGTCCGCAGCTGTAAATTTCGAATAACGTTGCGCGATAAAAACACGTGCACTCGATGGTGACGGCGGGATTCCGATTATCGGATTTGTAACTCGTAACAATATACGTATGTGTTTTCGGCAGTGCTCGTCGGATCGGGACGGAGTAAGAAATCCGCTAAAAAAACACTGATCTGAAATAATGTATTATTATCGACAACAATAATGCACGTACGAATTGCATGCGTGCGTTGGAACCAATGTGGTATTTGGCTGGTACGACGGACGATTTACGTTCATAGACTGGATACAAACCAACACCGTTTTCCGATCACGTTGTAAACGCGAGATTCATTCAATCGAACTCGACGGATTTGTTCCGTTTTTCTCTTCAAAATGAAAAAAAAAAAAAAACGGAACAAAAACCGCGTACGTCTCCGAGCCGATTTGCCGTCGGGACCGTTCAAAACGGCGGGAAACGTGTTGAACGCGACACGCCGCGTTCTCTTTTCTCCCGGTCGGAACGCGATCGAACATTCGAATATCCGCGAGCGTCCGACGGTTCCAAGCCGTTCTTTGGAAAATGATCGACTCTTTTACCGATCGAGACGATTCGCCTGGACAAAAAAAAAAACCACACTCCCTTTTCCTCCGCGAATAAAATTCGATTCGAAATATCGTCTTTACTTGTTAATTTTGTTTCGTACAATGTCGCGCCGGGCGACTTACACGTGCTCGCCGTTTTGTTGGTCTCGCGCGGTTCGAACATTTTGGAACAATGTATACAAGTTGGCCGGCACCAATAAATTTCATATTCACTACTTGTCCACCGCGGTACACGATTCAATCTCTCGTCAATCGGTATGCGGAGTAAAGCGGCACGGACCTTTCCTCGGAGGAAAATGAAACGGAATGCGATTTTTTTTTTTTTAAGGAAACCTGCTACGGTCGAGTCACGAGCAACGTGTGCACCGGCGGTTGGGTTATATTCCATAACGTCGTCATAAATTATCGTGTATTAACTGTTATGTTCCGTACGGCTGCGACGCAATAAAAAATGAACGTTTCCGAAGGAACCCGTCGCACCGAGTCGAAAAACATTGTTTGAAGAAAATCGACAGTCGCTCCCCATCACCATTCGGTTACTTTTTCTCGACGGATTATTCATTTTTGTTATTAAAATTAGAAAGAATACGATTTTCAACTAAAACAACCGCCGCTAAACGGCTACATTATCGTTGTTATTCGTATGTGCACGGCGTATGTCATGACGTCATACGCGAGACTAAAATAAACGACCGGTTTTCTTTTTCTTTTGTCGAACGCACCCGAAAAACTAGAATTTTTTTAATTGGCGTGTTTCTTTTTCGTGTCGGCCGTTACAGTATTATAAAACGATTGTAAAAACGTCATTAGCGTTGTCCGCTCACGGCACAGGAAAAATCGCATTCCACCACACACGTCGGACTCACACGGACGAAACGGGATCGGATCTGTCGAACCAATACAGACGACGGCCGCTCGCGTTTATTATCGTAAAGTCCAAACGACAAATGTTATGACGAACGGACATGTCGACTTTTTTTTTTATTTTTCTTCGCGCCACGGGGTCGACGCGCCGCACACAATTTGTGGCTTTTTACCAAATCACTCAGAAACCACGATGACATTGTGCTCAACGGGTTTATTTATTTCGTTTCCGTCCTTTTTTCCTTTTTTTTTTTTTTACTTTTGTTATAAAAATGGTCTCTCTCTTACTTTATATATATATAACACAATCATATCATATAAAATATAAATCCCGTGGTTTTTTTTTTTTGTTATTAAAGGATAAAGAAGAGGAGACAAGGAATAAAAGGTCTTGTTTCTGATACGACGGGACGGATAGCCCCACTCTTCCGTCTCGCGTTTCCCCTTCGTCGCATACACGCGCGCCGTCCGAAACCGTTTCCTTATCTCATATATATATACGTACGTACGTACGCGTTATACGGCCGCTGCTGGTAAAACGTCGGAATCGTTTCCACCACGACCCGAGACCGCGCGTTCACCCCGTCGTACACCGTTCTTCCGCGGGTCTTACGTGTGGCACGACAGAGTCAGCGCGGTTAAAAAAAACGCCCGGCTTTCGTGTGCGCGCGATCGGCACACGGCGTTTTACGGGCTTATAATGATCGCAATAGGTCCTCGTCTCGGCCGACGCGCATGGTCCGTTCCGGTCAAATACGCGGACGTCGTCGGACACGCGAACGGCGGACCGTAAATCGCCGGACGTCGCGAGTTACTACGACAGACCAGGCCCTATTTTTTAGTGAACCCCGACACAAAGCGTGCGATCCGAAATTGAAAGCGTGCACTACGGACACGTGAAGCGCGTACCTACTAGGTGTACCTACTAGGTAGTACCTATACAGTACACATTGTTCAAATTTTTAAAAAAGAATATTTATTTAGTTTTTCTATTAGTTATCACTTATCATTGACGATAATCGACTATGGTGAATCTGATAACAGCGGTGGTTTTCGTGTTTTCACGGTAGATCAGTGGTTACAATGTTTTGTTCATTGCCTTATCAGTTATCAGTTATAAGTTATCAACATTCTCATCGCACGTGTGAGCATTTTGAAGTGACAATAATAAATTGTACAGGTGTTTTTACTTTTTAATTTTTACTCTGGTATAATGGTTTTTATGCAAATTTAATAGTGAATACAATATAAAATAATACATTTGTACCTAAATACATTAACTATTAAGTATGACTTCAAACAACATTAAAAATAAATCAAAAAACCTGAAAACCATGCATGATTTTTTCTTGCCAAAATTTTTCAGATTTATACTAGACATAAGTATAATTTCAGTCTATAAAAAAGAATTATTACTAAAAAAAAAAAAAAAGTTGACATTGTATTTTATAGCATAATCATAGAAGTTTGTTAGAGGGGTGTGTGGGGGGGGGCTTTGCCCCCCACAGCTCTGTATTACTGTACTCACATTAAAAAATGTGTAGTACGAATCTTTGTGAAAAATAGAGGCTGCGACAAACGAAAACCGTACCCGGACGGTCGTGCAGGTTAGGTCAGGTTGGGTGGCGGCGGATTCAACGGCCGTTCGGTCGGTCGGACGAATCCCCCAAATCCGTCCACGCACTGAATGCCGTGCCGTGATCGTTGTTTGTAATTATTTGAAAACAAAAAACGAACACCTGCGTTTCACGTTGTACAGGAAATAAATTTCGACGGGCATCGAGAGAGAAGAACCGCGTATTTATGCGAGTCGAGCGGTCTCGACGAGTTTCGTTTGTCGGAAATCAAACGGTTTTTTAACACGCAGACGATTCCGCGTCGACAAAAACACGCATTCCGAAAACGATATCTACGCGCGTTCCCGAACAATACCGAGCTCACGAAAAACACGATACGGATGGCGAAATAGTTCGAAAACCGTTTACTAAATTCCCGTCGATAGGGTTTCCGTTACGATTTAAGACGAAAAGAAAACACTCGTTTTCGATGATCTGTTTATTGATTTTTTTTTTTTTTTATCATTAAGTTATTCGTCCGCCGCCCGTCTACCGGGTACGATAGTCGCGGCGCGTCGTTATAACGACAACGAGTAGACAAAAAAAAAACCCCCCCGCGTGGCCACGAAACGGGTCGGACACGTTAGTTATTTTTTTATCGGGCCGGCTGTTTGCGCGGGGAGAACGGGGTACTCGTCGAACATTAACGACGATACCGTCCCGTGCGTTCGTGTAGAAAATCGTTTTTTTCTATTTTACTATTTTTTCGTTTTCTCGGAAACCGAACGCACGCGCGGTGTTTGTTTTATCAACGTAATTGTATGACGCGGACGCATTGCCCGCGACGTGAGGTCGACGGCACGATTCGCGTGTACGTCGTTCCGCGAAATGTTTAACGTTTCGTGTGCGGATTCCATTAGCCGTTCCGTATGACGACGCCGCGTCACTGATTAAGCAGTCGATGACCGCGTCGCGCCCGGTCGCGGACGATTACGCGGAAAAAAACGTAACAAAACAAACAATAGCTTTTGCGTTTGTTTCGTTTTTACAACAAAAAAAAAAATATACACGCCCTACTCGTTCACGTGGCTTTGGGTACGTCGTTCCGGTACATTCTGTTATGTCCTCGGCACCGTCTTACGAAACGCGCGTGACGACCACCGCAGGCAACGTAACGCGACTTTCCGTAACGATTCGTAACGTTATCGACGCGACGACGGTATTCCGAACGGAAATCAACGCTCGAATGTTCGGAGGGCACGACAGACGACGTCACGGGAGTCCGTGAAAATGTACCGTCGACATTCGTCGAAAACGCGTACGTAAATCGCACTCATTACACGTACATGTCGTTAAATATATCGTATACGTTCACGCGAGTTTCCAACGGGATTACAACAAAAATGTAAAATATTTCGTAATAATATCCCAACATTGTAATTGTTATTATTTAAATATCGTATTGTCGTGATGCAAAACCAACGATCGATCTCGGCTACTCGAAATTCCGGAATTCTTTTCGAGTATTCGACAACAGTAATTTCTTTGAGAATATTATTAAAACTCATTGTTTTCGAACGATTTTTCGAAACATTCTGTTTCTCGAGATGAATATACGCTTGGTTATGCTTTGATCGACGTTTCTAAACAATTTTATCGTTTCATACATCATGATGTGAACCGTAAACAATTTAATTTAAAAAAAAAACCAAACAAAATGTTCATAACTAAAAAAAAAAAAATGGATGATAATACATCTATTTCGATATTAAAAATAGTTTCATTTGATCTTCACCCTTGTATATACCGAGTATAACGTTACCGTTCGAAACATGTCACGAATACTATTTGACAAAACATTCGAATGTATTTTACTGTCAGACTTAATTTTCTTTCTTTTTTTTTGTTGTTGCGATTATTTGAGTATTTATATGTTTATATGTTAATAGAAAACTATTGACTATGAATTCGCGAACATTTCGTTTAAATATACGTTTTTCTTTAAAAAATTAATAGTAGAAGTAGACGATGCCAACACTATGCATTTCATGGTTGTAACAGAGAGACGGAGAAGATAAGAGAGGCAGTTGCCTCATGTGCAAGATTTCCCGTCCCCGAAATTTTTAGTGTTTGAATTATCGGTGAATTTAAATGTCTATAACGATAGTTATCAGTTGACCACGTTATCAAATACATTAGTCTATAACGCGACATGGTTGCAGTCGATAATGACGGAGAAATAGACGTTTTCAAGTCTAATGTCGAATGATGTACGACGAAACTGTAAACATATTACTTTTAAATGTGCTACTGTGACACTATATTTGTTATTATTTTAGTTAAAACATTAATGGCGTTATATGAATATATGTATAAATCTATATTTTTTTTTTTTTGAAAACATGATTCCGTGACATTATCAATGGCATGGAAAATAAAAACAGAATAAAACATTTATATAAATATTTTTTTATTCACTCGACCAAAGAGTAAAATACAAAATCCATACCGTTTTTCTTTGAAAAATATTGTGATTAAATGAGAAAAGATATTCGTTTTCCGATTTTTCATCTTTTTTATTTAATATTAAAATAATCGACGTTTCGATTATACTCTGAAGATTAAATTCGATTTCGTTTAACAATAAACTATCGTAACTGTAAATGCGTATACATATATTCTGGAGAACCGTAAATCAATTATTCGAATAATGAGTTTTATTTTAAAACGCACAGCAAGTGTAATCCAATAAATATATCGGATTTAATTGCGTAACAAAGCTGTAACGACTTCTTTCGTCGCTTGTTAAATATTCTATTCGGAAGTCGTTCGGGAGTAGTTATAAAAATCGCATTGAAAGATATAATTACAAACGACGGACGATAAGCTGAGGGAGAAGTCTTCCGTTGATTTCCAAGCCGATAACATCATATTGTTATGACGTTTACGTCACGAGGGGAAATACGCCGTTTCGTGTGTACGTTATGTCGAGAGGCCAAAACAAAAAAAAATGTGCACAGATCGCAAACGGCTCGACGGTGTTTAGACGGCTGAAACGAATATAGTTTTATCGTCGGACCGGAGTTTAACTACGGTTTTCGAAGTCGTCCCGCAGAACTAGGTCGCGTCGACCCGCGCACGGCGGAACGTCAAGCTCATTGCGTACGACGTTGTGTTTTAAAAAAAAAAAAAAAAACCGTATTCTCTTGGGTACTCGATATCGTATCTGACAATAATCGTTATCGACACGACGAGTTCCGCGGAGTCGGCTAGACCGCGTGTATCGGAAACGGGAGTAATCGCGAACCTGTCGATCGCGGACGTCGAATAATCGACGACAACGATCGACGTTCGCGTTGTGGTGGTCTCGCGTGCGCGGTTCACGGTTTCGAAGTTCGAAACAGCGGCGAAACACGACGTTTTCAAATTAACCCGGGAACCGTCGGACGTATGTTTTTATCGTGGTTTTTTAGAAATAAATTATGCAAAAATATGGAAAAAAAACATGTCCGATTGTTCGAAATCGTTGCGTTTCGTTTCGCAGAAGTTCAATAACGGCGTATAATAAAACCGATATACACATATATATATATATATGTATGTATAACTACGGTTGTCGTGAGATAACTACAAGTCGGTACAATATTTTATTAATAATAACGATTCGACCTTTTTACATTATTTCGGGTATAATAACAACAACAACAACAACATGTTCTCCTCGTGGGCGTGCGACACGAACATTGTATATACGTATGTATAATATATATTTTTATTTTATCAAATCAAATCAATTTGTAAAACAACTGTCTGTAGGGCGACGGTAATGAATTACGGTCTGTGCGACTGTGCAGACTTACGGACGAAGTGAATAAACGTTTTGGACAGACGGAAACATAATATTCGGAATACGTATATCATTCGAACAAAACGCGACAATCCATTGCGGTAAGCCGACGAGAATCGACTGTGAGTGAATATTTAAAAACTGAAAACTCGGAAACATTTAAAAATCGGTTTTTAAATTTTTTTCCGGACCCGCCATCGTTTTTAAGTTTTTTTTTTTTTGTTATTCATTAACTAATTAATGGAATACCGTCCTACAACGGTTATTGGTTTTTTTTTTTTTGTACAACAGCAAATAAAATGATTTGATTTGAGATTGTTTGCAAAATGCAAAACAGCGATTTTATGAATTAATTGTTAAAAATACATAAAAAGTTGGCGTTAGAAAATTTGATTAAAGATGTTAATTGTTTTAACGGTTTTCCGGGGTTTATGGAAATGTCGATTCATTCAATTGACAGTTGGTGTGTACGAGAGAGAGCGATCCCAAGCGGCCAGCAAAACAGTGTGAGGCTCGACTCGTTTTGCCGAAAGATAATAGCAAGAAAAGGACTATTAAAATAATACGGATACGTCGGACGTCGTAGAACAGTGTGCATAATAAACCGTTTGGATTCCGTTGCTCGTCGTCACTGTCGTGCTGAAAAATTAATGTTTTCGGACGGCCGAGCATTGTCGCTCGACGAGAACCGTCTTGACCGATCGGAAACTTTCGGTCGAAAATCTCTCGCCGCGTTTTCCGCGCGCTACGGTCACGACGATAATAACAATGATTACGGACGTCCGTAACGCGGATGATCACGACGAACTGTTCGAAATGATTTAGACTTGTCGTCGCGACGTGTATACGAATCAATAAACATTCGAATGTCTGCGCGCAGCCCCCAGTCGATTGATTTACGCCGACGCTCATTTATTTATTTTCGCAAAACGTTCGTATTTTCCGTTTTTGATTATTTACGCGGCAAACACACGTGCAAACGATTTGCCGGGTCGTCGGTCGACGTGGACATTACATTTATATATATATACGTATTATACACGGGCAAACAGCGCGCGGGTCTCTGCCAAATGGCTCAATTAATAACGACTTTATTCGCTTCGAGTCGCGTTCCCCTTCAGGAACCGTTGTTCGCGCGGAGACGACGTTCGGCCTTGCTGGACGACCCTCGCGGCACCGTATTATTATTATTATTACTATTATTATTACTATTATTATTATTATTATTATTATTATTATTATTATTATTATTTTTGTTGTTATTATTGACGATGGCCGGAGAAAAACACGACGAAATTAATGACCTCACAAAGGAAACGCGCACCTCTCGACGGCGGCGCGATGACTGAAAACGATCGCGAAATTGGCGAAAGCAAAAAAAAAACGCAAAAAACGCAAAAAATACGAAAACACGATACGAAAAAAAAAATCCCCAGAAAACAAATAAACATCTCCTCGACGGTGGTCCAATTATAAACGTTTTCGTTCGTATTATTTACCGTCTTGTCGTCGTGTTGTATTTTTGATTTTATTTTTTTTTTTTGTTTTTTAACAACGTCAACTCGCGCCAAAAACGAGTTCCGTGAAATATCGATGACGATCCGACTTATACTATCAATTTTATTGGTACGTTTGTTTTTTCCGTACACGACGACTACACGGCCTGACTAGTGAGCTTTTTACTTTCGCGGCGACTATATTTCATCATCCGATAACGATTGTTGTTTTCTATTTCACACCGATCCAATAACGCTCCCGGCGAGTATTTCGAATTATATACACCGTCTTTTCGCAAGCGTTCCGCTTATTGCGACTGGCGATCGACGGGAAAACAATAAAGAACGGGCCGCTGTGCAATGCAATTTGCCGTTTTCGTTGTACATCCGCACACACGCTCGGACGGTTGTATTTTCGGATTAACGTTTATTAATTCTGCTTGTCGACGTTTCAAAAACGAACTATAAAACGCCGCGGCCATCGCCACTGCGCATTGTAGTCTCGCTATAATTTATTTTTCTATTTCCCGGGAACTTTGTCAATTTCCGGTGAAAAATTGTCCCGCGGGATTTCATTACCGGACGATTTTGTTGATTCTAAGCTAACGTTTGATAGCCGTCCCGGTCATCCAATATCGGAGTTCGAAATTGAAAAACTTGATCTAATTCGACGTAACCGCCTTCGCGTTCAAATCGAAACGGTATTTTGGTGGAAATTGATTCCGAAAATACGACAACGTCGGCAACGTCATCGAACCCCCGGCCAAACATTGTTATCATACGACATTTGTCTCGACGCGGTGTATTTGTTATTTACGTCCAAATACAATAACGTGCAATTGATAGCCTATCGCCGCGGAAGCGCGGAGACGAACGTCCGCGAAGGCTTTACAAACGTTAGCGCGCAGTTTGTTTGTTTTTTCGACTCCTAGACGATTTAAAGTACACCGCACTGTCGCCGAGGGTCGGAAAAAACAAAAGAAACGCAATTAAATATTGCCCTGAAGATATTTGTTTTCCTGGCGATCGTTTTCGGCGCGCTCCACGTTTGGCCGCGTCGGGATTCGTAACCGACAGACAATACACCAGTCTAAACGTTATCATCATCTAAACGTCTAATGCTGACTCTGGCGTTAAGTCGCAAGACCGTGATTCTCTCCAATTCAAATAGATTTTTTTGGCCCGGAATTTCGGTTCATAAGTTCACTACGGGCAGTGTCGTTTATCGGTCTTGCTCCCCGATACCGTAAGTCCGTTCGTCCGACCGTTGAGACCCCGACTTTAGAACCGGCAAGCCGATATCCGGATCTGGGCACGACCCTGTGGCGTTCAGTTTTTTTTGTTTTACCCGGGGATAGCCGCACGTAACCCCGTCGTCGCGGGACAGTGGAAACGCGCGCGACAATAATTTGATTACTACAGTCCGACAGCACAACGAACTCAACGAGAGTCACTGGTCGAGCTAGTAAATCGTACGACGTTATTTACGCGTTCGATCACGGCCCGTCCGTCGCGAACAAAACGCCGTTTGAAATCGCATTGAACGATCTCGGCGCATATATTTCTTTTTCCCAAAGTTGTCGTCGCCCCCGTTTTCCGTGAAAACGTAAAAATTGTTTCGTCCGACGAACGATAATAATTGTTGTTTTTCTTTATATTTCGTTATTTATTGTGCGCGTTTTTTTTTTTTTTTTTGTTGCGAAAACTGTAAAAGAGACAGACCCTCGGAAGAAAATTTCTATCGGATACAAACGGGAGGAGGGAAACGATTACTGTGTTCTAAGTTGATTTTAATAAAGATAGCGATGTTGAATCCTTATTTTTTTCGATTTGACAGACCGCCCTAAATTATTATGTCACCCGCGGGGCTGATAACATCAGTGAAATAGTGTTGTTATTATCGAGAGACTCCCTTGGTAATTTTTTCTGATCCTATCGGCGATTTTATTTTTAGATTTATTCTCCGCCGAATTTATAAAACGGTCCGCCGGGAGAGATGTTTGCACACGATATGGTAAAACCATTGGACTATATCAAACCGTGTACAACATGACTGTACAATGAAAAGCCGTCTTGTCGTCGATTGCCAGTGGTTTTCAATATTGGTTTTCGAACACGTCCGATCGTCGAAAACAACGATCGCGTTTCGCAATTGAAAATATCGTCCGTTGCTTCTGATATCGTAAATACATTAAAAACGATATAAAACAGAGTTCGAACAGATTCGATTACGATTAATGTTGTCGAATAGGCGTTACCGTCATTACGTTTTCGTTCACAACTGTACGCCGAAGGATTGTGTACACACGAGACGGTATATTAAATTTTAGCGATGAATTGATTTCGATATTCATTATTGGGCACAGGACTCTAACGAAAGATCACTATTGAACGCGTGTACATAAAACAAACGTCTTCAGAGTTTTTAAAAATCAATCACGAGCGCATTGTTTTTGTTTTTTGTTTTTTTTTTAATATAAAATTATTTATTAATCGACGCGTCTGTAACTCGAAACCGGCCAATATAAAAAGCGGTCTCCTAAAATCGTTCTGTCGACGCGGCTTACACTTTATTGGATTCGAAAAAAGGTTTACGGTGCCTATTATTTGTTTTCATTCGAAATCGTATATTAATTTTGTTAAAAAAAGTAACTCATTAAAAAGTTAATCGAGGCTTACGCTCACAATATTGTTTGCGTGCGCGCGTCCTATGCTCATCGAGTGTTCTCGGTAATCAACTTTGCCGGGAATAGAAATACGAGAGGGTAAAAATCATTATTTTGACTGCGCGATCGGACAGACTTAAATTTGAAAACATTCGATCCTTTCGTATCTTTTTTCTCGTGTGATTTTAAAACGTTTAGATATAAAGCGACCTTTGAACGTGACGCGAGTACTACGGGTCCTCGATTACGCCCACCGTCCAAATAGAATATGTCGACAATTTTAACGGGGGGGGTTTTTTTTTTTTTGATTTTTCGCATTGTATGGGTTGATTTTTATTAGCTCGAGGAAAGTGTTGAGATAAATAAGTCGAGAGACTGTACACCGACTAGATCCGACTGACTAACGGGGCGTAGCGCGTGTCAAGATTATCCGAGCGCTGCTTCTACACGAAAAAATATACGGAAAAAAGAAATACACGCCGTTGTAGAAACCAATACACTGTTCGTTTCGCCCACAATCAAGAAAAGTGGAAATACGTAATAAAAATGTTGGAAAAAACATAGAAAAATGCCACGGACACAAAACAAACAAAAAAAAAACACCCCCGAAATATAACGTTTGTGCGCGAAATAAAACGGCACATCTAACATCCGTGTCTTAAAGTAAAACGCGTTCGTTCGTTACTCGGTCGTTTTTCGCGATTGTGTAAAGCAAATATGCAAATCCCGTGCTCCGCTTATTATGATTATTATGATTATGATTATGATTATGATTATTATTATTATTATTATTATTATTATTATTATTATTATTATTATTATTAGTATTATTACTATTATTGCGCGCCGTTCAGAACAAACGACGATTTATACATGTTGCGGAAACTTTCGGGTCTCGGAAACGAACGGGAGACAGCCTCGAAGATATATTATTCTAACCCAAGACCCGGAAAACTCGTCGCTAATCATTGCGGGCCGCCAGCAGTTTGATTATTAATCATCATTATCGACGTGGCCCGACGCCGGGGGGACGCGAACGTTAAAACGATGGCCACCGTATACACCGGAATTCTATTTGCGCGCGCGTGCGATAATGTATCGGTGTGACGTCGAAGTTGCCCGTCGGGAGGACGAGTATCCACACGTTTCAACATGTATAACAGTGTGCCCGGACCGGTCGGACTGCGCTCGGAACTAGTGTGTCGTCGCGTTACGAGGGCCGGCCGGCCGTCTGGTCCGGACGGAGTGTCGAACGGACGACCCGGTATCTTCTACGCGACCGTCGACGTTTTCAGACAGAAGAGTGCCCGTACACGTTATTTCTGGTTGTCGGAATACGCGGCGGGACCGAAACGAATGTATCGCGACGACGGCGAAACGAAAAACGTACAAACGTACAACGAGTCGGTTTTAATTTCGCCCCCGGGGTCCACGGGGGCAGCCCGAACGATCGAACCGTCGGACGTCGCAAAATCGGTTACGCACGAGTGCCGTGTTCTCCTTGGGCAGACTATTCCGGACGAAACAATATACGTGTATAAGAACGTGCATTAGTCACGTCGGCCGAAGCAATTAAATGAAACGTGCGACGACGAACCAGCCGAAATGTTTTAAACATGACCGTGGGGGTCAAAACTTTCCGTCGACAGACAGTGATTGTTTTTTTTTTATTTTTATTTTAATCAAACTTCGTTTCAAAGCAAAAAAAAATAGTAATAATAATAAAGAATCCTTCTGATCTTTATCGTGCCGGGAAGTTGTTTCGGGGTGACCGAAGAAGAAATAAAAAGAAAAGAAGTTACTATCACTCGTCGGCCGTTAATCCCGATTTTATTAAAATATTACGAAAGACTGAAAACTTTCTCGATACTCTCAAACTTCAGCACAAACAATGAATAAATTGTTTTACCGTCCAAACGAATATATATTGTACGCGTTTGTATTCCACGAAGATCGACCGAAACGATTAGACATTTTTCAAAAATCGTTTTCGTTTACGGTTATCGCGTATTGTTGTGATTCACTGCGCCATTTGCAACGGTACACGTCAACTTCATTGAATCGACACGGGCGATCGTTCCGTGTTTCGAATCTTTTTCTCGTACTTCCGTTATACATACTACGGCCGGCACGTCGAACGTTCAATCGGACGAGACCGCGGCGGGTACCGCGGGGAGTAAGCTTTTCGGGATAGTCGAAAACCGTTCCGGCGCGTCTCGGTCGATGGCGCGTGTTTTTCCCCGCGTCCAAATCAACACGCGGACCACACCCGAACGGACGGGACTTAGAGGACGTGTACCGGATACGTCGTGTCTTTTCGCCGTCGTACGAGGCGAACCTACCGTCGTGCACACCGAGTGTACCGGGCCGACGCGGAGAGCACGTACCGCCGTCGTCGTGTCTTCGTACGAGGGGTGTTGGCCGGAAGGGAAAACGGTCGGAAAAATCGACGATTCGGCTTGTGTGTGTGTGTGTATACACAATATGTTGTACAAACGTCGTAACGGCAATGTATACGACTCGATACGATAGAGAGTGAGAGAGAGAGAGAGTGAGTGAGAGAGAATGGGACAGAGTGGGCGTGAGGAGTCGGTAAACGAACGGAAACTCGAACACGTGCGACTCGAGACGAGACCGGGGTTTGTTTGTCGGCGGAGAACAGGAGGGTCGAATGTTTTCCTAATGAAACCGCAGAGAATAATAATTTTTATACGTATACAGACGTATTGTCAGTTACAGCATCAGCAGCAACAACAAACGGTACACGTTGGCGTACATAATAAATATTGTTGTTTTTTTTCTCTCGGTCTTTCTGTCGATTCTTCCGCTCGCGATGTAATCGAACGAGGACGCGAGAGGACAGCAAAAAATAAAAATAATAATAACAAATCTTCGGTCGTTCGCTATATTATTTTCGTTGTTATTGTTGTTACGACTTTTGCACCCGTACCGCTCGTCCGTTTCGAACTCAACCAAACGAAACGGACGTACGTTTCTGTCACGTCGTCAACGCGTTCGATTTCCGAACTCGTAATCTCGGCGGCCAACCGACCGAAGTGTCTACACGATAAAAAGTGTTTCGTTTTTACATTGTACGAAATGAACGAAATAAATGGAACGGAAAATGACGGTAATTCTGATTACGACGATCATAGAACGCGAACGATAGCTATTTTCAATAGGACTGCGTCGTGAACGTTATCACGACGGAGCGAAAGTGGATTCGTTTAAGATTCAGTGCGTGTTGTGGTGCGTGAGAAATTCATAATTTCGTACGGTTGCTGGAAACGATGTCTAAACGGGCGACAGATGCCCACGCGAACGTCGCGTCGTCGGTACAAACTAAAGGCTTCATGCGCTGGTAAACACGCGTTTTCAAAACACTGTAACGCATCCGGAATTAATTATTCACGGACATATTTTCGTTCTGTGTTGTGTCGCGGTAATCGTCCCGCGACGTTTCTATGCACAATTCAATTACGAATCAACGCCTCCGACGTCGTGGCGCTCTTGACGTTGTCAAACAGCACGGCGACGACGAGAACACTCGTCGATCGTAATCCGATTCGAACGGTTCGCCTCGTCTGTCTTCGGTCTTCGCGTGTCTTCCGCGCCCGTCGATCGCATGTACGCGCGTCCCGTGTCGGCGTGATTTCCAGAGGTTCACGGGACACGACGCGTAAATACGTGATTTCGAAACATCTCGGCTACGCGCGCAGGCCGTGCCCCCGGGAAAAGGGTTAGGATTAAGAGGAGGCATTTTTCATATCGTCAATGGAAATCGTTTTGTTCGTACGTCCGAGCCTTGTGTCGCGCGCGAAACCGTTTACGGTCAGGTCGGCGGACGAGCGCGCGTCTCTGTCGGTGCAATGCTCTAGACTATTTTCGTTCACGCCACTCTAAAAATAAAAACACTCGCGCCTCCCAATGAACAAATCAACTACGATTTTGTATTATTTAAATATTCAAACGATTTATACTGCTGCTGCTATTGTCGGACAATATACATATATATATATATATATTTATTTATATATAACATATTGGTCGTTACGGGTCGAGAATATTCGGTAACGCTATAATTTATAACCTCGGATCTAAATTACATCAATATTTACGCCTCACAGTGTGAGAGCCGCTGCGCCAGACCGTTTTGTGAGTACACGTTTTGGTCGTTGTCGTACCTGTTTTTATTTCGCGACGACTAGTGCTCGGAGGCTCGTGAATACGTATTATATCGTTCGACGTGGTAGTCACGTCGCTGTGGCGTAAATAGGTCGGAATCCTTCTCGCAACACCGAAATTGAACACAATATATATATATATCCCGAACGGGTCGGTCGGTATTTTATTTATATCGCGGTGTCGGACGCGGTAAAAAAACGAAAACGAAAAGAAGATATACCTACGTAATATACGCGTCGGCTTACCGGTGGGGATACAAGGAAACACAGAAAGGACATTTGTACCCGTCGCGAGACGAATGATTTTATTTATTAAGCGATCCGCCGACTTAAACGCGGCCGCGTATAAACATCGTTCCTCGTATTAGGTTTTTTTTTCTGTATCTTCCAGATCGGAAATTCATTGCAACGAAAAATCGCTTACGGACGAAAACTGAAAGTATTAATTTCATGTTGCAAGCGAGGAACACGTTTGTGTGGCTTTTTTTTTTTTTTTTGGTAACTTTTTCGCGTAGAACGTCTTACCGTCTAATCGATACTTCACCGAATGACGCGATTTCCCATATTTTTCTCACGCGTAATTCGAAACGACCCGAAAACTGCGAACATTTTCGAGAGCTCGAAACGTCGCGACAAGCGGTCCACACGAAAATCCGAACGATATTTATCTATCGGCGTTCGCTAGCGTTTTTTTTTTTTCTTCTTCATTTTCGCGTTCCGACATCTCGTCGTGATCCGCTCGCCAACGGGGAGACGTCTACCGAGGCGGTGGGTTTTTCGACGGGGCGACGAGCGAGACCAAGAACGCGAAAGCTTAACGAAGTCGCGGCGTCTGCCCGGGGGGAGGGGGAAAAAGGAAAACCGTGTACGCCGCGAGCGGACGTTCCCCTCGTCACGTCGTGATTAACGCGCGTACGTCGAAACGACACGTGACGAGGCGGACGGTCGACGGGCTACGGTCCGGCCGGAGACGAGGAATGTTTTGAGTAGCGTGATTCAAAACTACCGGATAATGGCGAAAAACGGGAAACGTTTGCGTTGTCCAAGTGCCCCGGAACGTTGCGACAAGCTTAGACGCGTGCGGAAATCTGGACGGTATTTATCGAATATTGGCGTGGTGGCCGGAGACGCGTGTTCGCGCCTTTAAGTGATTTACGTAAATGATTGTCGTCCGGCATCCCGAACGGAAACCGACCGGATGGAAATAATATACGGAACGAAATCGTTTGCAAACGAATATTTACAGTGATCAAAAAAGTCAATATTGATTGATCGTGGACGAGACGCGAAGAATAATTTGTACACGCTGTCGCTCGAAATTCGACGAATAAACGAAACGTTGCGTATTTACGTTGACGAAAATATTTTTATTTTTCGAAACGTGGACGCAACATAGAGGCGTCCGTTGAGACTTTCGACAGCAAAAAAAAACACCCCTTACTCGTCGATTGAAATTCGACCGTTACAATGTTTAAACGGGTTTTTCACGAATGGATTACAAAATAGTGATATTTATTAATTTGTTAACTGTAAAAAAATATTATTTTTTTTGTCCTTTGCTTTTTTCAGATTGTTTAGACTTATAGTCCGATGGTATGTAAATAAAAGTCTACAGTCTGTGACAAAAAACATCAGAAAACTATTTCCGGCTGATAAGTATTTATTTATTTCCGATCGATTTTCAATTATATAAAACCGTTATTAAAAATGTACAATTGTTTAACGATTGCACAATTATTTTCTTCGTTTCGCTTATTAGTTACCGCGAGTTCGAAAACTTTTCGATTACGTAACGTTCGCGACGTTTAATTATTATTTACAACCTTGGCCGAAGTCGTTGTTTTCACACGGACCCCTATTTCAATCGATCATTATTAAACGACTAGGTTATTATTTTATTATTTCGAACAACGCGTTACCAGTCAACACGTTTTTCATCACAAACGTTCAGACGAAAGAAAGAAAAAACCCGGTACTGATCGCGTACAAACTTAATATCAGATTTTATCGGTGTAATTTTGTTTGTTTGTTTTCTGAATGATACCACGTTTCGTGACGACAAAGTATGTATACGACAGAAATGTCTCGGTTACCCGATTAATATTCGAAAACGATCTGAAAGTCAAATCTTCCAAAATTCAATTCATTTGTATACGATTTATTATTAATATTATTACCATAATCGAATTTGAGACGAGTCTCGTCGTCGGAGCACGAACACGCGCACACACACGTGTATAAATATATACAATATGATTTGCATTTTCAAAACATTACACCGAAACGGTACGAAATTAAACGTTTACGTTTTACACAATATCCGTCCAGACAACAATGTTCGCAACAGCCTCGACATTAAAACCGGATGGGGGGGAAAAAAGAAAAAAACAATAATATAAGCCTTTGCAATCGCACTTTTCGTCCTCCCACTCCATTACCCTAGAGTCATTTTCTCTCTCTCTCTCTCTCTCTCCCTCTTTCTCGCTCGCTACTTTTCTCTTTCCTTATATATATATATATACATACATATGGTCGGCCATATATCGGCGGTGGCGATCCCTTTGGGTACGGCCAATACGTTTTTCCGATGCGGTCTCCTTCCCTCGTGTAATGGACACTATAATTTCGTTTTACAGTGTACGCTCTCGATGTTTACCACCTATATACGAGTTTACTTTACGGTTCGACGGGACCCGCGATGTTAATAGCTTTACGCGGTGGGTCGCGCGTAACATCGCCGCGTAACCGTCGGATTATACGTTTTCAGTTGTAAACGGTTCTCGAGACGTAACGCGTTAACATTTCGAATAGCGAATATTATCCGTTCGTAAATCCGTTTATTACGACGTGATGATAACGTTGCGCGTTTCAATACGCGACGTGCGATTAAACGTTACGGTCAATCGCGGTAAAACGATTCCGAGCGCGATTGATTCGTTTCGTTGTCCCCCGTCCCCCCGTCAAGCCCCGCGACAGTTGACAATACCGTATCGCGTTCGGACGTTTTTTTTGTAATATTTTTAATTCGTACGGAATGACGCTCGAGAAAAATGTTTTTAACGCAACGTCCGAACAGCGTTCCACATCTCCGGAGGCGTTTCGTTCTCGGGATTAAATCGCAAACGGTTTCACGTTTTCATATTGAAACCGAAAACGTTGGCACAATAAAAACTTTGAATTGTCACACTTTACAAATTTGTGAGATTTAATTAATACACATATATATATATGTACGATGATGTTTTAAATATATATATATATATATATATATTAATAATGTGAAAAACGAGCTATTTTCTGAGACAAATTCGCTACTAAACACACAATGACTTTGAATGTTTTAAAAATATATATAGTTTTTCCATGCCGAAAACATAATAATAATTCAAGCGTACTTTGACTCCGCGACGTTAAATTTAAATACGATTATCAAATGTTTTAACAATAATAATACGGAAGCGTTGATTGCTGCGTGACTCGTGGACGACGTATGTATAGATAATCAAATCGCACTCAATGGTGTGTAGATAACCTATTTGATCGGAGAATACTTTGCAAATATAGTAAAACGGGTTTTCAAATGTGTATGACGCATAAAAATCGTTATTCGGCTTATTATATTATTGTAACATATAAAATGGTAAAGAGCCGCGATCGATGCGAATGGATGTGTCGTCGTAAGTGAGTTATTTTGACAGAGATGTTGGAATCGTATTATTATTTCGGATTTGGAAACAATGATATATAAATCAATGTATTCGAAAAACGGCGCTGAGAACGACAATAGTGATTTCTTTATAATGAATGAATATGGTAAATACTATTAAAACACATTAGTTATGTCTAAAAATGTGTTACATTTTGAACTTTTAAAAAAATACAAACATTTTCCATGTCTAAGTTTCATCAGTATTTTTTTTTTTTTTGGTTTGCGATATTTGTTTTGAATTACGCTCCGGAAGTCTATCGGGAAAAGGTTAGGTTAAGGACTAGATACGATTCACTGGCGGAACGTGAGGCACGTTAAGACATTACACGCAAAAGAGTGTTGACAGACAATACGAAAAAAAAAGAAATACGCATCACCGTAAAAGCAATACGTTCGTCGCTTTGCTCAGAATCTAAAGACGAGAACGACAAGCTGAAAACCGTTTGGAAAAACGAAGTTAAACACACACGCCCGTACGAACGGACAATATCATCAAAACTTTACGCGGTCGCTCGGTGAAAATTGTGTATTGTTTTCACTCGAAAAAAACCTACTCGTCGCAAAGTGAAAAGAAATAGACTTTACCACGACAAAAATAATTTTTTAAAAATTACACTATTACAATAAATTATATTACGTATATATTTTTTACATGAACATAAACTCTTTTTTTTCTGTTTTAAATTGATAAATTGTAAAATTGTAGTAAAGAATATATTTTATAATATGTATTTATAAAATAAAATATTTAAAAAAAGTAGTGATAACCGAGTTCCATAACTTATATGAAAAAAAGAAGATATATAAATTAATGGATGCAACATTTAATTTTATAATAAAATTTGACAATCTACTTCCGTTTGTTCATTATTTATAATCATTAAATTTGTACGACCGTTGTCGATTCTGTACTAGGTGATTACAAAATTTTTCGCTTAGAAGAAATCACTAATCACTAAGCCTGCGGTACGTAAAAATTACTCGTTATCGGATCAATTGTTGTCGATCGACTCTCGTGAGCACTCGACCGCGTCTCGGAGAACAACTCTTGAACAACTCGTGTACGACACACATTACGTCATTACGTCATTGCGCGTGTCCCCGAACGGTTGTTGTACACGACGCAAAAACCCGAGCGGAGCACACTCTCGAACGGTGTAGCGCAATGGGTGGCCATAGTCAGACAAATGCAAGGCAAACAAAATAACAAAAAATATTGTAAAAATTTTTTCCCACCCGGTTTTTATCTAAACTGCGTCTGTTCAATCTAAATATATTAGTCTATGATAATGTGGCTGTGTCCGGCCCGCCAGAAAAATATACAACACAAAAAATGAATAAATAATATTTGATAAAAATCCGTACAATTATCAACTGGGTGACTGCAATATTTTACACTGTCCCAAATATGATCACACTGCACTTCGCTATTGGTCTTACTTCATATTTCTATGCATACAAGTGTTATGTTACGGCATCTCTATAGTACTCTGGGGTATGGCGCCGTGTGGCGTGCGAAAAGCGTTTCACAGAGGCCGTCCGACGAGACGAGACGAGACGAGGGCAGGCTATGCCGACGACACGCGTAAATATTTTTGTCCTTTGCCACGGGAAATCGCAGCGATCCTCGCCGCCAGAGTCCCGTAACAGACCGGATTTCCCTTCTTTTTTTTTCGACCGAATCAAACTGAAAGCACGACGGTATTCGATCGGTTCGTCTATTTTCTGTCTTTTCGACGAAGAAAACACGTTTAAATCAGATATTTTTTTCTTTTCGAAAAATCGATTAAATACCGTAGTAGTCGAAATAGAACACTATTTTCGTCCGAATATTGAACGTGACGATAACAATAGAACTAAATCGATTTGGTTTTATTACGAGTGTCATGAAAAAAATTCCGTTCGAATAATTATTAATATACGCGTTTTTGAAAAACCATTCGTTACACTAGCGGTTGTCGTGGGATTCAGAACGTTTGTGAAATCTGCGCGTTCGCCACTGCGAATCGAAGAAACTGTAATTCCACGTCACGTCGACAACGAGATACGCGTTGTAGATAATAGTTTTCGCGAGCGGAAGGCGGATCACAACGGTCACCGGCGTATTGTGCGACAGAGAAATAGGTCAACCGTCCGGGCCGTTGTTGTTCACGTGCCAAAAATAGCGGTTTTTATCGGCCTTAAATCAACCGTCGTCCGATGTCCGCCGCCCGCGACGTTATCCGCGTCACGTCTTCGAAACCTACAGGAACCCGAACAGACGAGACCGGTAACAATAAATAGGTCGGTGGACATCGGCGGGGCGAACGCGACCCGTTCGGACCGACACCGAATAACAATTGTTTAATCGTGTATTTATCGACGGGGGTTTTCACAGAAAACGCGGATTTCTGCCGGTCCGAGTGCTGGGCCGACTCGATTCACAACGGTTGTCGTCGACTCCGGTTTGTTTTCCCGGGTTCAGTACAAAAACGAAACGAACCCGCGAGACTCGATCGGTCGACGGACCGCGGGAACAAGCGTCTCGTCGATTCGTAAGGGGGACGCGAACGAAAGCAAGTCCGGACGAGTGAGTCGTCGACGAACGGGAGTCGGGCGGTCGTCGTGGCGCCGCGAGACGAATGACCGCGCCACGTTCCCGGACGGACCGAGGAGACGACGAGTGGACCGAAAAATCGCTGACGTGCACGGGGACCTTTGACGCCAAGGCACGCGTTTGAGCGACGTCGGCACATTGGTGGTCTGTACGGACTGTTGAATTGACCGATCCGACATCGGCGGGGAGTTTCCCTTTAGGAATAACGACCGACAGTGTTGTTTTTTGTTGACCGTCGCCGTCACCGGCAAACAACGCGTGTGTCGAGACGCCAAAACGAGACGACGACAAAATCGCGCGTCGCGTAATTAATTGCACGATCGTCGACAAAACGATATTTGTTTTTGGCTCACGCGCGATTATTGAAAGCGGCGCGCGCGCTCGAGCGCATGACGTCGACTTGTTCGACTGTTTTCGTGATGAAAAACGAGAATCGAGATTCATAAAACGTCCGTAAAGACCGTCGCCCATTGCTTTATTTCGCTGTTCCGACGTGGGTTCGCGTTTTATGGCATTCCCTCGTGGCGGACGTGTTTTATTTTCGTGAAAAATGAAACACGATGCCGTCCGCGCACGAATTTCCAAAACAGTTTATGTCGTCGCTTTCGACGTGGATTCCCACCAAAACGAACCAAATCCGTCCCGGACGATCAGTTATCGAACGTTGTTGAGTGTTTTTTTTTCTTTTCTTTTTCGTTCGGCCGCTCGGGCGCTTCCGTTACTCGTACGCGCGCCGCAAACAATAAATCACGTCCTCCGACGGCCGTCCCCTAAAACGGCACGAACGTTCACATTCTTCGTCGCGAACTCATTATGCGCGCGTCCGAAAACTTTGTGTCGGGAAATCTGTGGAAACCGCCGCGGACGGCGTGTAAAAACGCGCGATGGCTGCGATTGTTTTGGCGACCGTTTGAAAAAATCGCTACCGTAAAACGCGTCCGTGATCGTTTTCCGCCACGTCGTCCGTCGCTTTCGGACGAGAAGGTACTCTCCCCGAGACGCGCTCCGTCTTTGCCAACTGCGATGAGAAAAAAAAAATCCCCTCGTTTTTTTCCACTCTGTTATTTGCAGAGGAGAAGGTTCCGCGTCGTAAAAAGTGAAAGATATTCTATCCGTATCACGTGACGTAGAACTTTTGAACAGTTTATAGTTGGTCGAAACGATCACTACACGACGTTACGATACGACAATATTGCACGCGGAATAACAACGGTCTATAAATTTATAATCGATATCGCACATCGAACACCATTGCGTGTTGTCGATAACCAAACGGCAAAACAATTGATCGCGTAAGAAAACAAAGAACTTCGCGGGACCGCTCAAGGGAATTCACCTCATCGTTTTATCGAAGTACACGTAAGACCAACGAACACGAGTGTACGTGTCTTTTTTTTTTAGTTTGTTCTACCTAACCCGAATAAACAACAACGACGCGTTATATGTGTGCTTTGTAGTAATTTAATTTTTCCCTGGCAGCCTGAATAACGATTGGTTTAATAACGTTCGCGGTAATGTCGTCGCGATCGATATCATTTCGATTACGTTTAAAGTTTGAAACCGATATGACGTGGTCGTGTATAGTCGTATTGTTCGATCGATAGATCCTTTGCTAACGATAGGATTGTTTAGGACACGCACGACAATAATTAATTCAACGTCAACAAATATACAATATATATATATATCTCGTCGAATGATATATGTTTTTGTAACATCGACCATAGTATCGGTACCTCGTAACCACAATAGCAAAAATAAAACGAACACCGCGAGAACATTAGGTATTCCATACGAAGTATTTAGTTATGTTTAATATAGAAAACAAAATTATTCGGATCGACGTTGAAACACGATAATAATAATAATATTAATAATAATTCACGATGAAAAATTCGTTTATCGAAAACGAGAGAATAATGCGTACCGTACAATAATTTATTCGTATTGGTGTGGTTCTCATTACGTGTGTAAAATGTTTAAATGCTCTTATTGTGTATCGTAATATCATATCGTGAAACCAAAAACAAAACAAAAATAGGTAAACTTCCGTGGTACGATTTACTATATCGTAACTCAGGACGTCGAATTGCAAAATTTAGTTTTTCTTTTCATCATTAGGTATTATTCGTTATATAAAAAAAACATTGAAATTAACGAATTTGATTTAATAAAATTCGGTTTATTTTCATATGTATGTATATATATGCATACACGAATGTTGAGTACACGGTCGCGTACGCGTCCGTTTTAGATAAGCGTTACACATAAATATAACGGTAAAAACAAAATATAAATAAACGTTTCTTTATAATTTGGAGACATTTTCGTGTTCTGAACGTCATACGACGTATTGCAATACGTCTACCCGGAGTTCTGACAGGAATGAAACGATTGCGCTACGAGTTCGGGTGGAACTGAACGATCGGTTGAAAAACGTCCGAGTTATTCACGGATTGAAATTATTCGATACGTTTCCCGTGGCGTCGAAATAACGTAAAACATACGTGACGTTCCACCGTGACGGGCCATGTCATCGTCGGCGAACCAATCGACCGGAAACGAGACGGCGCTAAAGGTAAATCTGGACCATCGACTTGGCACGTCGATTTAAACGATTGTGGAAACACAATTCCGACGAATGCGGATGAATTCGTACGTCAGGCGATCAGACGGTCACGGTATGAAGAGTCATGAACAAGTCCGACACGGGACGTAAACGTTTCGAAATTGGACCGTTTGAAAAATCGGCCGTATTAATCCGGCGGCGCGCGTGCACCGACGGTCCGACAATATCCGATACCTGACCAACGGTCTGAACAACAAAAACGATAAAGAAACGAAAAAGAAAACTTTGCTCGAGTCTGTTCGGTTGGGCCGACGGAATGCGTATCCCCGAGATCGCGCGATTAACGGCGAGATTTCTTATGGCCGGACGATAATTGGATTCGAGATGACCGGAACACCGTGCCGGAAACTAACGAGGAAAATAACACGAGGCGAGTGGAATTATTTTTCTTCCACTCGGGTTTCCGAGTATTTTTCACGGCGGATAATTTTATTCTCGCCGCTCTTGCGCACGCTTTGGACGACTACGAGGTTAACGATCTCGTTGCTCCGACGAGACTTTTTACACGTCCGGAATTCTATTTATTTTTCGATTTCGATTAAATCGCGATTTTTATTCGACGAGAAATATCTGTAAATTGATTATTACGCATCGTATGCCACCGGTATATATATATATATATTACGACTAGACTTGGCGTTAACACCGAAGACTTGATTTTATTCCTCGAAGAGATCAGTGTGTTTTCAATACGTTTAATCTTTTAGAGAGGTTCCACGATAAAAACAAAACCCGTCTGGAAATGGCGTTCGTTATTTTTCGTCAACAGTTACGCGAAACAAGTAACAACGAGTTTCTCCCGAACAGGACTTGTCGAAAAATGTGAAAACAGTCGGCTCGGGACAAACGTTGACCATATCACCATGCACGGCCAAGCGGTCTTTTTTTAATGCACCTCAAAACTGTTTACATTACACTCGGTATCGATAAAACGGCAAACTTCTCTATTGCTAAAGCTCTCGTAAGAAGAAGTACGTTTTCTCGGTTAATGTACACCGACCGACACGTTCCAATCGCATTCGTACCGACATATCAAGCGGACTTAATATTCACGTACCGTCCGAATTCGTCATAATCTGAACGTTTCCGAATCCGACTCGTTCTGACGGGATCCGCTCCTGAACGAAACAAGTCTCGACCGGAGAGCAATAGAAACCTTTACGAACACGTGAACCGGACCAGTGGCGGATATCTTGGAGGGAGGCGATAGGTGGATGGTCTCCCCCTAGGAGTTTTCGTCATTTTATATTCGTTTTCATTACCACTTGGCTCTACATAGTATAAAATATCTAGAGTATCCGTATTGTCCGTAATCAGTTTTAGACATAAACGTCTAATATCGATAACGGGAAGGTGGCGGAGATTGAACTCCATGATCGAGATGGACGAGGTCGTTAACTCACCAATGAGTTGCCCCACCCCCCTCAAGACTGATAAAACCGCCATTGGTACGGTTAGGTTAGGTTAGGTTTATACACGTATATTCGTTTTATAATTTTTTTTAACCGGAGAACGGCGCTCGCCATATAAATCAACGTGACGTTCGCGTGAACAATAGCTCTCACGTACAGGCGACGGGTGTCAGTCAGTCGGAGCGGCTGTCCGGGCCCCGTCGGACACGCGAACCGTCAAAGTCGCGACCGTCTTCTCACGGGCCGCGTACGAGTTTTTTTTCGACTTCATTTCGCTCGCCCCGGTTGCACGCCTAGACGACGACCATTATATTGTGTTATCGTTGTAATCGCGTCCCGTCCGTTTCCTGCGATTTGTCCGCGCGATGCACGCTTGTTTTCCGCGTTACGGTTACGCGTCGCGACGTCTATTATTTCGCATCAGGAACACGGTCGAGCAACGCACACACTCGTGATTTATCTCCTTGAAAACTTCCGGGAATACCACTGGCAAAACGCACTCCGCGCACAACGGGTCCGAAAAATTCGCAAAACGTCACGCGAAATACACGCGTTTGAACCCGCTGATATTCAAATCAGATTTCGTCGCTGTGATGGTAAATTACAGAGACCGTAGGAAAAAAAACCACATAAACGATGACCGGAAATAATTCGAAATCGTATTTTTACGAGCACGACGACGGATTTCGACAACTGTTGCTGTTGACAATCGTGATCCGTCCGCAGACACGTCACGTATTATAATAACGGACGGCAATCGTCTCACGTGTGTATGTTCTCGGATTTATTGATTTTCAATATGTAGAAGATATTTTTTTCGTCTAGTTTTGTTTTGATATGATTCTATTCTCACGCTCGGTTGTGAAAAACGTTGTTTGAATTCTGGTAATTTTGAATTTACTGATTTTCAGAGAGAATTTTCACGAGAAACTTTAGTTGCGTTCACTGCATTTACAGCGTGTCATCATGTGTTTGATAATTCGATTATAACATGAGTCGTTCGTCTAATACGATTTCATCAGTTTAATAGTGAAACTAAACGAATTCAAAATCGTACAGTCGGAAATATTTCCGTTTGCCTGGTGCCTCGAGTGTCGAACGCACGTCGACGATCAATTAAAAAAAACAATATCGCATTCGCGGTCGGAAACGATAATTCGATTCCGAAATGTTTTACCGTTCGCAATGCACCCGGGGATGATGAGTAACGCGTGCGCGTCGTCCGGGCCGAGAGGGATTCAAAACGAGAGTCCGGTTTCTTCGGACGGTCCGCTCCGAATAAGAAGCCGGCCGGTACACATCCGAACATTGTTTTCACGCGGAATTTCGTATTTCGATATGAATGGCTGCGGAAAAACCCGATAACAGTCAATATTCCCGACATTTTCGGCGTTGCAATTTTCAAGTTTCAGAACTAGAATATATAAATATAGGTCGTAGGTATTTGTGAACCTCTGCACTGCACCACTGACCGTGATGTTTGTCCCCTAATTCGATTCACATATATCAGTTTGTCGGAAATATTATGACAACACGGTAAGACTATCTCGATTTTACGAAACGATTGACTATTATCGTTTTTCTCCGCAGCCTTTCATATATATATTTCACACAATATATCAGTTACTAAACTCGTGTGTCGCCGTCGACGATAAAAATCGTATGTAACGTGTACGTACGTACTGGAAATAAAACGTCCGAAATTTCATAACCTATATCGAGATTGACACGTAAACACATAAACGGTACAGCGCTTTTTCCCCTCGGGGACGGCTCCGATGTTTACCTTCGGTGTATTTGCCCGGTCGTGGAATACCGACTCCGAATTAACATTCAAACATTTCGCGTTGTGTTTGTTTGTAAATACGTACGTACGTACATATATATATATATATATATATACATATACATTAGACATCGTTTGGGCAACTCTTCTCGAAATACCGTTAACGCACGGTGTATTTTGAATAATATATTCGTTTGCGGCAGAATAACGTCCGACCATCGACCGAGTACGAAGATTAATAGACTATACACGGTATCGTATGATATTCAGAAAAAATTATTCGTACGTTTCTCGTAAAACACGTGATATATTAATATATATACATGTATATTATGTCATTAAATAATGTCGCACTGTCCGCGAACATTTTACGGAGATGTTTTCAATTAAAAAAACGACCACCCGGTAAAATTATATTGTAAGGTTTCGTATATAATCACGAACGAAATTAACGATCCGAAATCAAAAAATTTTCATATTTCGACAATAGAAAAAATAAATACTCTCATTTGCCGAATCTCAAATATTTTATTTTTAATTATATTAATAACGAAACGACGATTTGGTCGTGTAATTAGGGGACATATCAAACGCGTGTAAATGTGTGTGTGTGTGTGTGTGTGTGTGTGTGTGTATAGGTATATAAAACATATATTATGTCTAACGATATATATATATATACTATACGCGTGTATAAGAAAAGAGTAAGCAGTACATTGGAATCGTACCAAAGTTTAACATCGTCTTGGCACGGAGGGAAACGAGGGTTTTTTTTTTGACTTTCTAATACGGCCAAAGTTTGTATCATTCGCGAACAAAAGCTACACTAGTAAACCCCTCGAAATCTGTTCGCTGCGCTCTCGCACAGTGTCAAATTAAATTGTTCGAAACTACAAATAGACTGTGACTGATCCCTGGGAGATAACAACGGCGGGCTTTAATTAGAAGGAGAAAAAAAAACCACGATTCCATTGTCGGCTCGTTTCTCGCGCGGAAACGGCGTAATTCGGAAAGTTTGATTTACTTCGGAACTTGAAAAATCACACTACCAGCTAACATACATTGAAATTCTACGGAAAAACTATTCTGAAATCGAATTACGTCCGTTCCAGTGATTTACAATTTTGAATGTGTGCGGTTTCTAACGAGCCATGTGATATTCAAAATAATTCTAAAATGCCGACATTGTCGTTATAATTATGTTCGTGTTTATACGAACGCGAATCGTTCCGACGGAATTTCCGCTCAAATATTATTCATAAATATTCAATTATTGGTTTCATAGTTTTTGAAAATTAATTTATGAAATAAAACTTTAAAATACAGTGAACGGGAAATTATTACGAGACGGACCTTCCGGAAAACAAGTTTTATCAACTTTTTGCTCTTCCAGCTAAAAAGTAAGAAATTAATATGAAGTTTTTGAATTTAAATAAAAACCACAGTATTTAATAATAACGATTGCATAACAAAAATTGAAAACCATTAGTTGTGATAAACATTTTATTAATTTTAAAAAAAAATCATTTTGTGCACGCGTATCAATGTTTTATGCGTTATTTTTTCTATCGTCGTGATAGTAACTTCATAAGCAATTGGCCATCGTATGGTCAGTAAAAACGGTCCGTGTCGACAAAACGTCTTTATTCGTTTATAATTGTCGTTATTTCCGGAATGAATTTGTTACACAAACATACACGACTGTACGACGCATGCATTCAAATGCAGTTGATCGCGACGAATTTAAGAGTGAAATTTCAACTGGCAAAAACATGAGATTTTTTTTTTAAGGCAGGGTCACCGCAGCGCTTCGTTTTCGATATTTCTTTTTAACGGAAAATAAAACTATCCAATAAACTATTCAGTTATGTATTCGCATAATTGTACGTACAACATAAATAATTGCTGGACGACCAAATCCCGAAAACAACAGCGGTACGTTGCATTCAATTAATTATGGCTTTGCATTGCGGATTTTCCCGTGGTCAGTGTATCGTTCATTTATTTTTGAAGACTGACATGACTAATAGCGAGGAATTATAAAAGACGTAGGCTTAATATCAATATATTTTGTTTATTAGTATTAATTTTACGCTGTTATATATATATATACACAAATTTTTAATAATAAAACACACGAGACACGTGTGCTATTTTTCGTCTGTGTGTTGCGTGCAAATGAAACGAAAACTATTTTCAGTAGAACGGAAATTTCGAATACGTTTGATTTGTTTTTCCGAAATATTTTATGACTGAATACATATATATACATACTTATAAAACGCAATAGAAACGTTGTTTGAATACGGAATTTTTCGCAGTATTAAAATGAAAAAATCAGCGCACGATTAAGGAAAATCACTGCGACTGCAATGTCGGGGGAGAAAACCCCCCGCGTCGGAAAAACAATACGCCCGTAGAGGAGTCTCGCGAAAATCGTTAATGCACGCGACAGCCGAAGGGAGGGTAGGAAAAAACCGAAAAAAAATTTCGAATCTCCCTCGACCCCTAACCAGGGTCGGGACGGTCAACGGGATTTTCGAAAAACCGTCGACCGACGGCCGCGACCGCGCGCGCATATCAAATCGCTATCGATCACATAACGCGTAAAAACGTAGCGCCATTACGAAGCCGCCCGATTCGAAAAAAATAAATATGATTATATATATATAATTATATTAAATTATATAAATGATCATTTCGCGGACCGAGAACGATAGACGTGATGAACCGATTGGTCGTCACCGATTTCCCGACGAAAACCGCCGTTTCGTTTCGAAACGTTATCGTCGACATTTATTTCGACGTTGCGTTCGTTACATTGTAAAAAAAAATGTCACACGAGTAAAACGTCATGCGAGTAGTCCGAGTCGATGGATTTCAAACAGATTTTCCATACCGCGTACACACGTCGATATTATACTCGTGTTATTTACGCACCGTCACAGATGAAAAAAAAAAGGAAAAAAAAGAGGTTACTTAAAACAGACCGAACGGATTTAAACATTTCATCGATATTACATTTATTCAAAATGTTTATTCTATTATATATGTAAAACTATCGTTCGTAATTAAAATTTAAACATACGAGTTGCGTTCGTTTATCATCCATATCATATTGAATTCGTGCGATCGATACTTAATGGGGTTTCGCGTGGCATTGTCACTAATATTTTATACAAGTTACCATTCTAAATGTACGAAAAACCATACGAGTGTAAATAATAAATATTGAATTATACGAGCTGCGTAATTTACAAACACAAATAGCGAAACGCGGAACGCTGCTGCACATGGAGAAAAATTCTAGCAACGCGGTGGCCGTATACATTATATTGGTAACATTTTTCACGAACATAAACACAATTTTTTACGCTTAAATGGACGAGCGGAGCGTGAAAAAACGCGCATCTGTTTTCAATTTAAACAGACCGTACTGAACGAAATGTCGTTTTTATCTAACGGGTCGTATTTGAGAGACGAAAATCGTTCGAGAAATCGTTCGAGAAAACGGCGAAAAACTGAAGAAAACAAAACAAAACAAACAAATTCAACGGAGACGCCGGTGCTGTGGCTATCGGTTCCAGTGGGACGTTTAGGATTGCAGAGATTTCAGAATTTCAACGTTACTTTGAATCGAAAACAATGATGATGGTTATTGCACTGGAAAACCCATTGTGAGCGACGACGTAATTGTAAGTTATTATAATTACCTAATGAATAAGACGTGATAATCTCCTAAACAGTTATTGTTGTAATATAAATATATATCGACGAAATGGCACGCTGGATCGATGGATTTGGCCGCAAATGAAATTTTCAACGTTAATAAAATTGTTTTGATTAAATCGGTTTATATCAGTCTCAGAATTTAAAAACCAATAACGTTTTAACAAGCAAAATTACTTTGATACGGGGTTTTTTCCGAAAACGAGTCGTAATGATCTTCGCGTTTTTTATACTAAACTACTGTGTTTAAAAATGTATCGTTCTCTCTACACGATCGCACCGCCGAATATAATTGAATTTGCTGACGCGAGCGGACTAAATATACAGACATATACATATATTATTTTTCGATCACGTTCCTCTCTTTCTTTTTTTTTTCAAACGGAGACTGGTGGCGCGCACGAGGATTTCGAATATTAATTTCGTTTGATTTATGCCGGAGACCTTTTGACGACACGCGCGTCCATTGATGATTTTTTATTTTTTTTTAATCGCGATTGATTCGTACCGCTTTCTACTGAACTTCGCGGCATAGGCGTACCGGTCTTTTAACGTATTTAAGTTTCGCGGTCGATTTTACCTGGCGGCCATGGTTGAGTATATAGTATTCTTTTTCCGTTTTTTTTTTTTTTTTTCATCAACGTCGCCGGAGAATAGGCCACGGTTTACGCGGAAGGCCGGGAATAGAGACGAGTTAATTATTTTCCTTTTGGTTTGCGTTAAAAAAAGAAACGGCTCTGTATATTATGCGCGGCGACCGAAGACGTTCGAGAAATTAATTGAATATTAAATGCCCTTCTGTGCCCCGCCCGCGAACAATCATAAATTATTATTAAGCAATATATATATATATATATATATTATTTTTTAAATTAATTGCGTGTACATTTCCGGACAAAACGGTCGAATACGATATGCCGGGATTGCCCGCGGGAAAGAAAACAACGCGATACACAAATGAACTGTACGCGCGTGCAATCGCGTGATTTCACGAGTTCGTATTTACGTTATTAACTAATGTTGTCGTCTCGTAATTTACGACGGCGAATAATTCGGCGGCCCGCGTATCTACTTTGTACATAAATCATATCGTTACGGTTGTCAACGATCGTTTATGAAATATATTTGCGCCGCGCGGTCATATACGTACGCAATGTAAATGCACGATTGCAAAGGTCGACTAGCCGAACAAGTCAAAGTTGAGTCGAAAAGACGATTTCGATTAAGTTCTTAGCATAAATAGTGAACTTATTTCGACTTTAAACAATTCGCTAAATTAGTTTAAATTTTCACCGTATGAACTTCTAACGGTTAATTAATACAGTTTAGTTTTCGCACGTAGAGTGTGATGGAGACGAATTTTTTTTTTTACCCAACTTCGAAATCCATTATTCTAAGTATTTGTAAAAAAGTCAACAGCTCATAATAACTGAACGAACGTGTTATTCGCATGTCTAATAAAATAAAATTGATAACGAAATGGGTTCACAAGCTGCTAAACGGATGTATGACATTTTAATTTTCGTAACTAAGCGAAATTAATATTATTTTAACTGCAGACTTAACTAGTTGAACGTGTTTTTTTGTTAAATATTAATTTTTAACTGTATACTTAATTAATATACAATACGATTGAATAAAAACAAATCAATGTACGAATTTTCGCCATTTTCCAAAATTACCGTCAAAACGATTTCAACTGTTTGTTTTATTTAAAACTATAGCGGTGTATTTGTTTTTTGTTTAATTTCTAAAAAAAAAAAAGAAAATACTATATACTACGATTGCGTTGTTCGACAGGTGTTTCAAACGTCCTATTATTTCTACCATAAACACGTTAATACCATAATAGGATATACTCCACTCGTTGTTGTTCGCAACTGGAAACTTTCAGATCGCTAATCTCCATGTTTATTTCGGTAACATGTAATTTTTCCAACACACGTGATCGCTGTTTCTCTAATATATTTTTCGACACTATTACACCACTATTTGCATTGTAATCGACGATAAAAAAAAAAAACAAAATGACTGTTGGAAACAACGAAACACGACATTAAATTTACCAACGTGTATATTGTAACATACAGTCATAGGCGCGCTGAAATAATAATAATTTTTTTTTTTTTTTAGTTTGTCGTACGGCTTTTTTTATCGCGTGAAAGTCTTATCGTGCGAATATTTTTAATACGTCACGGTTCTATTTATAGCCGCATGACCGTAAAATCGTCCGATAACGTGTTCGAAACGTCAATAAATAAATTGTCGAAAACGACAATCCGTCGGTTTGTCATTTATAAAATGAAACGTCATGTCGTCGTGTGGTGTGTGCGTGTCACCAACATTTATTAGTATTCATTGTATGCCTAATTAACCGTCGACCGTGAACCGGAAAAAAAAAACAATAATAATAATAATAATCCCACGCAGCGAATAACGAACACCGACAATTCGTTTTTTGGTCGCCGACAAGACATAATACGAGTATATAAAACAGTAAAACGGTACTCACAGTATACGATCATTCTCTTGATCATGAAATCTTCATCGTGGTAAGTGGACACAACGCATCTGTAGTCGCCGGACAGTTCGATGGTCGGATTAATGATGTGCAAGGCCCTGCGCATGAAAAATTCGAGATCGGTACACGACACTGGCCGGATCGCGTTTAATTTGCGGAATCGCTGCGTTCCGATACGTTCGCCTGTCCGACGAACACGTATTTTCCCTCGCGCCACGAACATTTTCTCCGCGTGTAAAAAAATTATATATATCGACTCGACCGCAGCTATTGTTAGTTAACAGTGATAGATTTCGACGAATCATAAATTTTTCATCTGTTTTTTGTACTTCTACTTCAACGTTACGTGTCAGCCATGGATCTGTTTTTTTTTTCGTAAAACGTTCTGAGATAATTTTAGATCAACTTCATAGTTGACCATTATATGTATTTCATTTTATATTTTCATGTACACTGTGTTAAACTAACAATAACAATACAATCGTATCGATAAATATATTGTACAGGCGATTTCGTTTTTTAGGCCGGGCTTTTAGATACGTAGAGTTAGCTCTCTCGGTTTTAATGTTTTAGATATTTGAACCGTACGCGTATAAATCTCACGCGAGTTTAATCGGAGTTAAAAAAGAAAAAAAAAAGGAAACCTCGTACACGATTGCTAGGTAGTGTATGGTATTGCATTTTACACGTGTATTATTTTAGTCGGAACAATTTATTTTAATAGGAATTTTAAACCTCGGTGATATACGCACGTTTTTATGTCGGTGCGCATACATGTACATAAAGTAAATTAATAACAACAAGGGCTCGCGGCCGCGATTTACATATCGCGGGGTGGCTTTAAATGCTGTACGTGGGGTAGACTTTCTACAAAACCGTCTTGTAAGAGTTCTGTTTTAATAATATATTGTTATTATCATTTTTTTTTTTTACGGGAACTCGCCGACTCGTTTTTTTTTTTTACCACGCAGTTTGTATATTACGAAACCCGTCCACGTCTCCACGACGGGTTTCGAAACGGACCCGATACGTCGCGAAACACGTCGTCTGATTTTATAATAAAATTATGATCGTTCTTTTAGCGAAACGTAACGCGTAGATGTGCGAACGGGTCGCTCTAAACGTGGGCGCGGGCTCGGCAAATACCTGTGCATGGTCTCGTTGTCGTCGGACACCTTGTAGTCGAGATTGGCCCGGTGACGGAACACGCCGATGCTCAGCGGTTTCTGGCCGGGTATCCATTGGTAAACCGGTCTGGCGCTGTTGTTGAAGTACCAGGCGACCACCAGCCCTATGGAATGCGGCCGGAGCGTGTAGAGACAGTCGAGCACCACGCCCGACTTGATGCCGGCCATGACCGAGCTGGGCACCCGGAGTTCGGTTAGCGTCACGCCGCCTGCGACAGAAAAACACGAATACGCGCTCGTCAGTACGTTCTATACGCTCGCACAGTAAAGTAGTTTAATAGCGATAACGGCGGCGTTCCACGTTTTTTTTTTCCGTTAAATGCTACGGGTTTTCGTTCATAAGGGGGGAAACTTATACAAAACATAACGTCGTCTCGACTACGCGGACGGTAAAGATGCACGTTGTACGAATTCGATTTCGCGTGTAATATTTACTCCCGTCCGTCGGTAGTTTTTCGAGTAGTATTTTGAGTTTTCGAAAATCCCGCAGGGACAGCACGAATAATTAGTATACGGCAGAAACTTCGTTCACTCAAAATCGAATTCTGTACGTGATAATGCAGCATTTTTTTTTTCAAAAGGACTTCAATATATACGTAGTTTGGTTCATAGAATATTAACTCTCCAATGTTTCTGATACTCGTACGTTATATGATTAAGTACAATTTTATTAATATACTAATTAGATATGAGAGAAAGAGAGTGTATAATTTTGAAGCACGTTCACGAGCCGATTTCTTAAGTAAGCGTGTGTGGAGAATATTTTTGAAAACGAAAAAAGAATACTAGTAATAAGACGACGAATTCCATTATGGACGGTTTGAATTTTATGTTTATCATGACAGCTTTCCTCATTTGAAGGCAGCAAGAACATATTGGTAAGGTTAAGTTAGTTTTCACGATTATGTTTTGTTGACAACAATCCCAGTTTTTGTCATGCAGAAGGCTTTGTGATTTTGTTTTGTCTAATTAGTTAAATAACAATTAAGTCATTAAAGTTGTATGAGTATTATATATATAATTATCTGATTAACTCCAACTACGTTATAACAACAACTACTGTGGCTGGAAATTTAAACTTAATTTAAGTGGACACGTATTCCAAAATGACGAAAATACATAAAGGCACCATTAAACCGAGAATAAAAGAAGGAAATTAAATGCGCGACTTTGAACGATTACCTATTTACAAATTGTTTAAGTACAGTTTAATATTTTTTTTTTTAATAACATATACATTAAGAAGACATTGACTTAAAATTATACCTTTATTTCATTATTCGAGTCAAGAGGGAAAAAATCAGATACCGTCTACGGGCCGAACTCACGTATTTACAATGATACGGTTAACGCATGACAACTCGAAAACCATTCGATACCGGCCGGTCATTCCATAAGATCAGCTTCACGGGCCAAACGGCGATCCGTTAGATTTTAAAAGATCAACGTGGTTCGTTAAAACGGTTATCATTTACAACGTACGGCTTCCAATTGTTCCGACGGTAGTTTCGAAAACGGATTTTGACTTTCGGATAAATCGTCAATGCTTTGGCTTTCCCGAGTTTCGTTCACGGGCTCGATCTACTCCTAACGATTGAAATATTTGAATCGGCAATCAAATCAAATGACAGGAGAACGCGACCACACAATAGACAGTCCGAATCCGCACGCGAAACGTAAACGATCAATCGTCCACGCGACCGATAAATCGCGTCGAATTTACCGCGGCCGAGAGAAACGTCGATTCCCGTGCGCGCGTCGACGGGAACGACCTTCTCCGCTCGACGCGCCCCGCACCAGCTACTCGCAACTTCCGAATTTCCGAAACGTTCGTGTACACGCGCGCATACGTTCTTCCCGGCGAATAAACTTATCACAGTACGTGTCGTCGCACGAAAACCATCTGCAAATAAAATTACTTCGCCTCCCCGACCTTCCGCGGCGTGTTGCCAGACGGGGCGAACGTGCTCGGCATACGGCGCGCAAATTTTCACCGTCTGTTGACACGGCCGCGTTTCAATATACGGACGGCTGATCGTCGCGCGGCGCAAACAGAACGCGCCTGAACGCGACGGTCGCGTGTGAAAAACGTACCGCGGGAAAACGTGCGTCGTACGTTCCCGTGTCGTCGCGCGCTCGTCCTCGTACGAAATCACCTGGTTCGTTACAGCGGGACGCAACGTGGTCGCAACGAGTTCGATGACCGTTCACGACGTGTCGGGACGAGACGGTGCGTTGTCTTTCGTTCCGGCTATTACAACGCAATTGAACACGCGCGAATTGTTTCACGCAACCGTTCTAGGCGTTCTGCTAGGCATCCGGATGCCAACCGCGAAATATATTTGACACCGTGCGGACCCACGTATACTCTCGACCTTACAATATCACGTTTACGTGTTCGCGTTGGCCAACAATACATTGCTTGCTGTTAATGTTTTATTGGCGCGTCACGAGATATTCGACGCAGTCTAGTGAAATCTGAAATGACGCCACTGGGGTACTCGCCGGTCCATTGTGCTTTTGTCGGTCGCATTACGGTCGGTCGAATGTGTAGTTCATTCAGCAATATTAACTTTCATATTTTCACCCTTATGATCTCGCATCACACAAACGACAGTAGAAATAGAAATGAAAAACAATATCTGTGGATTTTAAACCGGAAACGAAGAACAAAAAAACGCACGCAATGTGTGTCTGCATCAGAATTGCCTAACCGGAGTGCCGTACGGACGTCGACGTAATTACGCACAGATAATTTTTAATAAGTTATTTTTATAATTTAAAAAGTTATCAAAAAATAAAAATAAATAGATAAATAAATAAGAACATTGTACAAATATTTTTTAGTGTGACGAATAAAAAAACGAATGGCTTCGTCGAGGGGTTCGTTTTTCGTGTCGTGGGACGAAGAACATTTTCAATCCGTTCGTATCGTTATAATGATTTGGACACGATCGATTAACTGACAACAGATGGTAATTCGTGAATAATCATTAACAACTGTTAAATTTCCGATGAATAATTTTCGTGTTTTATAGAAGCTACTTTTTTTTTTTTTTTGTTAAATCAAAAATATCAAGTATATTAGTACGCCGTTATTGTTCGAATCTAATTGAAACAACGCGACGCGAAAAAACCGATCTTTGTATTGTAATGGACAAGCATCCGGGAACAATGTCTATTGTTCCAGTGCTTCATGTCAAAATTAAACGCTAATTTTAAACGACAATCACGTTGTTTTTACCAAGCTTCGAACAATACGCCGTTCGCTGGGGCTTCGCAACGTTACAACTAGGTACTTATATATATTTTCAACTGAGGCGCCCGTTCCGCATGCTCTGTCAAGTCAACGTAAGTCATATCGCAATCGTAAACGCAACTGTTTCGACAATCGGACGTAAAAACACACCACTAAACTGCATGCATGCATTATAATAACGCTTTTTCGTTTCCCAGACACTCGTGATATTTATCAATCGCGTGCGACGTTTCATATCTAACCGTGACTTGCGCCAACGGTTTAACATTGTTATAAGCACTTTGTAAAGACGTCACGTATCGTTATCAAATCACGATAAATAGCTTATAATTGTTCTATCACGTGTTTTGTTTCGTTTTACCGTAACGCGTAAACACGTTCGTATACAAATAATAAAAATTGAACGAACTTATATATACTTTTCCCCTCGTAATATTTGCACTTAAATAAATATAGTAGACGAACAAACGGACGGACGGGCGTGCGTTTGTGTACACAATTTAAACGAGTACGTTCGTCGCACAAACTCTCATCGGCACGTTTTAAAAGCGTCGTCACTATACCGAACGACGTAAGTACGGTATGATATATGAAATAACGGTATATAATATACATATTTATCAAACCCGTTCGTGTCCGTAATGCAGTCTGAAGATACATTTCCGCGAAAACGAAACTCGCGATTTATGTTTTCAAACGCAGATAGCGTACTACTACAATCGTTGTTGTTAGTATTATTATATTATTATTATTTAAATTATATATTGCGATATTACGGCTGTGTATGAATGAACGGTCTAAGAACGAAATCCAATTCCATTAAAATAAAAAAATGAAATAAAAACAGTTTCTTCTACTGTTTGCTTTCGCGAGATTCTTTCAGCGAATAGTAATTTTCATACGTCAACTCGTCGGATCCCGTATACGTAATGTGTATTTTGTTATCAAGCGATGCGACTCGAGTTGAGAGCAAAACAACACTAGGATAATCGTACGCGTGTCGTCTGTGTGTGTTTTTTGTTTGCCGTTTAATATAATGGAATCTATAATGGGTACCGCGCCCTCCTCGCGTGGTACGCTTTACGGTTCGTACGTCTATACACGGTTATCAAACAGAGAGTCTCTTCAGCTCGACTACGTGCACAATCGAACCGACCGGATCGGCGAGAGTACGCGCGCTGTATTCGAAACGTCGTAAATGTCGATCGTTTTCTCTACATTTCGATTTTAGACACAGTATGTTTACGATATTATTTCGACGATCATCGTACGATTAACGTATATATATATATATAAACATTTTATTTAATTAAATTAATTTTTAAATTAAAATCTTTATCTTTACCGTTTCACGCATCGTAATTTGTATAATTCAGGAAATTAGAAATTCAATTCGTTATTTTTATTTCTTATAGTTTGATTTATCCAATAACCAACCTAAATCATTAACATAGTTTTAAATACGTTTTTTACAAAGCTAAATGATGTATATTCAAAGAAAAACTCGTATATTCGTAGTTACTAATGGTTCTTTAAAAAAACAAATTAATTTAAACATCACAATATTCTTTTTAATGTATCTTGATAAGTTGAAAAACAATGCAATTTCTTTACACATTACTAGATTCCTTGTCTTTAAAACATTAATTATAATATACGGTTTTTTTTTAAAGTAATATATGTTTTGCTATACTCGTAAATACCGAATTAATAAATAATATTTTATGTTTCCACATCCCAATTGACAATCCAAACAACATTTTAGTACATTTGCAACAAAGCTCCATTGTCCTAATAACTTAAACCAGAATAAATTAATTTAAAAAATGTTTGAAATTTGAGCCGTTATGCATGTCGTGACACGAGAAAACCATGTAATTTCATGTTACATATTATGGCCACAATATGATCAGATTAATGTGATCGGCGTACATTATTATCGTATCGTACACATTTATCATAGAACTTTTCCATTCTCGATAAAATACTAATATTACATTCACAGTGTTCCTTGTTGTGTTAAACGGAATAAAGTATTTTTTTTCTTCTAATTTTTACGACACAAAACTATTTCATGTTGCGTATCTAATTCGATAACAAAATTAGATACGTCATCAGATACTTGGCCTATTTGTTATTATATGATAATTAACGAAAACGTGTATTTTCGTAAAACGGTATTACAAAACTTTTCGTTCTCGGATATTTAATAATATTGACAAAAACACGAATTAGCGTTCAGTAATATTGATGTATTATTAATTGAACTATGAAAAATATCATATCGTACCTTTCATTCATTAATGAAGTATTAAGAAATAATATTAACAGTCGATTTAAAAAAAATAAAAATGGGGACACGGATAAAAAGTCTTCTAACGTTCTATAGACGTTTTATGTCGGTCCGACCTATTCAAACGCTCATTTTCATCGTCGCGCTCGTTGGTCGGGGCGAAGCCGACGAATGTAAACGACTCGGCTTCTTCTCGAAACCCAACTGCGTGTACATCCGTCCGGTCATTAGTGATTCTAATGAAAGTCCCCCCGGACGACGAATGGGCTACTATTAAGAACTTACCAACAAATGGGTTTCGAAATATCTTGTATACGATTGACCCACTAAGATTGTTTTCAGCATTCAACTATTGGATTCGACGTAAATCGTAATCGTTTTTAGTGCAGCACGTCGTAATATATACGCGTACTACGCGTTTTCGGGGATTAGTTCAAGTTTTGAAATTTATGAGTCTTTGACAATCAGATGACCGCGTTTTTAAATCGTTAATAAATGATAACTCAATTCAACACATTCGCACTGTACTAGATATATTTTGATATGATATACATCGTAATGGTCGTTGCGTATAACTATAATTGTATATTCATTATCTTATCCGACTGTGATAATGTCGAAAATAGACGAAATAATAAGCATTGACCGAATAAACATTCGCCACCCGAAAAAAAATCATCCATTGGGTTTAAATCTTTTGTTGGAATTGAAATTATTAAACTCTTCCGAATTATTGACGTGTGCACGCGCACGCAGGTAACAGTTACGTCCACTGGTTACCGGCACTAAATCATTAATACTTCTCACACAATGACGATGCGCACAAAACTGTACATAGAAAAAAATTCCTATACCGTTAAAAGGCATAAAAGGGAGTTTTCGACCCCTTCAAAAAAAAAAAAAAATTAATACTCTGATTTCCGATCAGATGATGTTCAAATGCACGTAACAGTTACAAACGCTGAGAATACGTATACTAATGAAGAATGTATACGACGTGAGGTATTTTGTTCGGCAACTCTCTCCCCTCCCGCGAGTTAAAACCTTTCGCCTGTTGCCCGGTAGGTAAACGCATTATACGTGTCGTGCAATAACATTCCGTCAGTCCAATAATAACTATTTGTCGGACGTTAAACGGGGCCGTTCGATCAACGCGAAACATTAAATCGCTATTCACGTCGTTTTTTTAACGTCTGACCGACGGTTTTACGATCTGTTCTCGCCGACGACGGCGTGGCGTACGAGTCGACGCGGACGTTGTCGTCGCCTCGTTCGTCTGACGGCTCGCAGATGGTTCGAGACCGCGTGCGAACTCCACGCGATAATTACGACGCGTGTGCGCGCGCACGTGACGATAAACGGCCCCGGTTTAATGCGTTTCGACGACGACGACGACGTGGACGATAACGTGGACGATAACGTTTATACGGCGATGGTTTAAGTTTATGAAAATCGTTACGGAATAAAATGAAATTTGTATTGTTCCGGAAAGCATTTCGGAATCAATCCGACCGTGAAACGGCACTCGTGGCAATCGTCGTCAGGCGTAATTGGCGAAAAGAAAACAACGTTTATTGTACGTTTCGTCGATATAATATCTATTCGATTTAGACGTACGTATCGTATATATGCATTTGATAACGCTTAAGTCGAACGGTATGACAATATAAAAAAAAAAAAAAAAAACGTATATCTACACTTATCCGTACAGAAAACGTTCAACGGATTTGAAAAAAAAAATATATATATATACATATTCTTTAAGTTGCAATAGCCGTTAACAGACTATAATTGTATTATGCAATCATACTCGTAGAGAAAAATCAAAAAACGAAAGTAGAACTATAAAACGAAATCCAATATATTTCATTCGCGAATAAAAATATTTACCAAACAATATATACAAATAGTTGTGCTCGAAACGCGATCAAAAGCGACGCCGGCAATTCGTTTAAATCGACGAACACGATTGATATTACACGCCTAAGCATGTATTACATTTTGAACTCTTGAAAAAATACGAAAGTCGTCCGTGTCCAAAACGAATATGTCGACGATTTTGCCGGTTTTTTGCAATTTGTTCGGATGTTTTGAATTGCGCTCCGGGAGACTATTGTGTAATCGAAAAACGTGTCAAACAAAGCATCGGCTGGATACAATTTGCTATCGGAAAATAACGCGCGACAACATCATACTCTGTCGAAAAAGTGTTCACAGACAAAATAAAACAAACAATACATTCTCCTCTTCGCTCAGAAAATAAAACTGATTATCTACAACAATGATATTACTATTTAATTAACTGCACGCGCTCAAGTCATCGTTCGGCTGTGTACTATACGAACACGAATATCGTCGAAACATATAATACAGCTAATTTATTTGTTTTTCCACTCTGAGACGTGCGGTTTTTTTTCTCGACGTTTCTCCCGCGGATTTATCTAAGGAATCATCGTTCACCTTGATGGACATACCGGTTTGTAAATATAACATAATCGCCTTACGACTAACGCGTCGGCCGAAACCCAATTGAAATATTTTTCAACGCGTCGGTTATCGGACGTTTCGAAACGTCTGGTTCTGGTTCGACATGAGCGACCCACGACGACGTTACGTTCCAATCTCCGTGAAACTTCGATAGAAATATAATCGCCCGACTCCGACAGATCCGTCAACAGACTGGTTGGGATTAATAGCGTTTACATTGTGTTTAGAACGGCGTGTACGAGACCTGTCAATCAGTTTGCGCGCGAGGAAAACCGATCGAATTCGAAAACTATTATATATCCGTAGAACGTGATCGCGCGCAAACACGTGTACGGCGAAAGTCGATTATACGCGTTTATGTCGCGTCGTTTTTTAGCACAATAACGCCAAAGCGATTTTCGATCGTATCCGAATAATAATCGCACGATATTTTATTTGCCCGTTTCACGTAAGCTCTCGATGACAAATAGTTTTGTTGCGTGTGCAACGTCTCACGACGGACACGAGCGCGGGGCTGCGCAACGAACAGTGTTAGTACGGTGATGAACGCGTTGAATCCGTTCCCAATACGTTCAATATATATATATATATATTATGAAGAAGACGTCGCGGCGTACGGGTGGGGTCGCGCGATGTTATTGTGCTTTGAACGCTTTTCAACGCCGGCACAGACGGCCGTTTCGTATGAAAATCATATTGCCCACCAGCGTTTAATATTAATATCGGTTCGTATCTAACCGCGATCGAAGAACGCGCGTAAACCGATTACAAACGTATATTATTATTATTCGTGACGTGTGTCGCGCCGTGAGAAGTATAAGCTCGTGGCCGGATTTAGATTTATCGCGCTTGTGTACGAACCGTATTTTTAAACAAACAATAATAATAGTTTTTAACGAAAAATCGAAACCACAATTGATATTTGCATTTTTTGTTTTTTTTTACCAAAACAATTGTCTAGGTACGTGTCATGTGTATAAATCATGACTTGTACATTACGGATACGAAAATGTTAGTGTGATAGTGTCCGACGGTTTACTATGATTTTGTTCTATCGTTCTGTGATTAATGTAGAGTTAACATACGAAATGATATACGTTTAACACAGAAAACAATAGGTTTTTCGCAAAAAAAAATAAAAAAACTTAATCAATTCATCATAACAAATTATCAGCCGGATATAAGCGGTTTATATATAGTATTTACATCATTGATTTATACATTTTATTTTATACAGTAATTTTTTAAAATTTATAACGTGTGATGAACAGCAGACGTACATTATAACATGTAATAAAATACGAGTTTTTCTATCAATATATAATATATAAGTCCCTTAAAAAATGAAAGAAAATACGTTTTCAATTAAATATTTATTTCCATTACAATTGGTTGGTGGGAAAAAAATGAATTTAAGCACATGCGGCATTACGCAGGATCGACGCGGACGAAACACAATAAAAGGAGATTTTTTTTTTTTCAGTAATATATTAAAAGTTAAACGAGAAGAAAAAAATAATTGAACGACACAACAGCGTAAAAAGTAACGTCGAGGGAGTTTTTTTTTTTTTGTTGACGGCTCGAAAATCAAATTAAACGTAACGGTACACTTCTTCGTGGTTAAGTCCCCGTCGCCGAAATCAGACAATTATTCCAGTGCCGGTCATACGTCGCGACGTCGCGTACAGGCCGGTCGTTGACTTTTGTCGTCCGTCTCTCGCGCACACAGGACTCACAATCCACCGCGGCATACGCGCGCGTACCTAGATGCGATCCTGTCGCACGTTCGCATCTCGCCCGGAAACGGCACGTCTCCGAGCATACGTGTGTCTTCTGTTCTCCTCCGTGAAATCGGACGCGCCGAACACCGTATCGTCGGTCGTCCGAACGTTACGTCGAACTGCACGTGATAACGTCCTACGCGACGCCACGGCGACGTCTCTGTTCAGCGACCGATCGACGTACGTACGCCTGGTGTTTTCGAATCCGGCCCGTCTAGCGATTAATAAAAAAAAATTCCTCGCTCCGTTCGCGAGAGAAACGAAAATATAGACATCTCGCCGGACTACGGTTTTATAACGCGTACTTGACCTGACCGAACCGCGTTTTACTGGATTTACTATTGTTCGAACGATTCGATTAAACGTTCGTTCGACGTATCCCGTTGTCTCTTACTCGGAGTTCTCCTGCGTCTTCGCCAAAGGCATTCGTCCGGTCCGGGAACAACGGCGTAATGACGTGTTGTCGCTGGCGCGACCTTAACAACGTATACCGTAATACGGATTGACGTTTTACTTTGGAACATGATTATTTCAACACAACGTCGATGTAATTACGTATACGAAACGGTCTCCTTGAGGTTTTAATTTCTGAAAATTGCGTTATCTCTATGGTCCTCGTGATAAATTCAATTAACTAAAAACAAAAACTCGGTAATAATTCCGCGTGGATTAATTGTGATAATTTATTTCTGAAGTGCATATCCGGTTTCCGAGGAATTTCAGACGATAATGATTTGTTTGGAAAGCCGGACGAAGTCGAAAAGTTAAACAATATGATATTGTTTTACGTGTTTCGGGACGGATGCAGCACTACAACGGACGATGAATACGTTCAACTACATAGATCTTTTTTGTGCAGTTGAAAGCCGTGATTTTCGTTTGAATTTCACGATTTACTTGTGAATGTCCGCGCGAATCATTGTGATATTGAACATTACGACACAACGACTCGCGGACATGATAAACAAAGTTACGAAGACTCGAGTTAATTCGAGTTGGTTCGAGCAACAAATTATTGTTTACAATTTTCGCGACTGGACAATAAAACAATTATTCGTAAAAGAGTTCGTTTTGTTCCAACCGCATCTATTATCGTCGACGTTATATAGTATTTCGGTCCGTGAGTTCTTATCACTTTTTCGCTAATTTATTTATATTTTTCATATTGTTCAGTACCTCTAGATTTAAGTTCGTTCATGTGAATTAACGGTATGCGTAAACGTCAAAGTGAATCGATTCGAGCTAATTTACACCCTTCTCGGTATTTTAGGGTAATATTTCTCATAAACTACGTTTCCCGGACAGTGTAATTCTAACAGTCTATTTTCTAATAATAATAGATATTGCAGTATATATATAACAGTACAAAATAATGTCTACGTCAACCTGTTATGGTTATTTACGTTGCCTGCGAAAATACGATTGCGGGCCAACCTATAGAGACCTCGTGCGACTCGTGATTTGGTTTGCGTCGCCCATAACGAACGGGCAGAGAATCACAAAGCCCCACAACGCATATATATACCTCTGAACAATACCGAATGTATTTATTGTATTTCGCGTGAAACGTTACACACGAACGCGCCACGCACATTAGACTTTTTTTTCGTTAAAAAAAAAAATAAAATGCGCGCAGCGCAAAAAAAAACGTCCATAAACGTATCGTATTTTAACGTGTTTACGTGTACGAAAACGTACACACACTCGAGTCTCTGTTTTTTACATTGTGTTTGTGGGTTTCCGCAGTGTTTGTATTATTTTAAGTGTAACGCGCGTGTGGCACAAAAAAAAAAAAAACAAAAATTACGAGAGACCGGGGTGAAAAAATTCGGAAAAAATAAACCGCGCCCGTACAAATATAATTATCCGACGCACGTATACATATGCGTATATTTATTGAATAACACGCACGCACGCACGCCGACGGACGTGGCGAGGATGAAAGAGCTGTTTTTCACGTGTGTATTGTATAAACAATGGGTAAAAGCGTACAGACAGAATGTTCGTGAAGACAAGAGAGGAGACACTATTGTGACGTGAAGACAAAAAGCGGTGAATTTTTCGATTAGGTTAACCGACGCTGGAATAAACGTGAAAACCCGTCTAATACGACGTGTCCATCGTTATACGGCCGTACGAAACCTTGTATCGTAAATCGCAATCGTTTAACGTACTAGATTTATATTTGTCCGTCATAATGTCTCTTACTCGTGCGCGATACGTCGCGAAATCGACTGACCCGTTTTAAGACGGTAGCTTATACGTAATCGCCGAACATTCTCGAGACGCATTGTCTTATACGCACACGTATCGAGTTTTTCCTACGGTGATACGTTATCGATTGTTCTATCTGAAAAAAAAAAACATTTTGCAACACGCGCAGTGTACGAAAAACAAAAATTACAAAAGACGTGGAAAAATATACGAAATAAAAAGTCGTACACGAATAAATAAAATTATTCGACGCGCGTAAATGTATATATATATATATATATATATATATAATAAACACACGCCGACAGAAGCGGTGAGTACGAGAGAGCCGCTTGTCGTTTTTTATACGCACAGTGTACAGAAATGTATGAGGGTAGGGTCACGAATACGAGAGAAATACTGGTGCGTTGTTAAGCCGAAGGCAGTAGACGCCAAAAAGTGAAATATTCGTTTTTATTCAGATTCTGAGCGAAGCGTGAACGCAATGTTTTTACAATGACGTGTTTTATACTTTTTTGTTTCTATTTTGTTTTTTCTGTGAACACCTTTTCGCGTAAAACGATCTCGACACGTGTTACGTTCCGGTGGCAAATCGTATCTAGTCGGTACTGTATTCGACAGGTTTTCCAATTTTCCATGCAGTTTTCTTTAACGTGATCCAAAAAGAACCGAAAATTTGTCGACTAGTTCGTTTCAAACGTGGGCTTTTATACCTCGTGTCATACTTTGCAGCCTTCCGTCCTTTAACACGTTAGTTCTCCCGAAAACACTTTTCGGTTATTTAGCACATCTTGGTTCCCGTCTCGATCGTTTAAGACTCCGTCGTCTCCATCGAAAGAAGCAACACGCGCCGTAGTCTGTACACTTAACGCAGAGATGGTTATCTACCTTCAGCAACACGTAACTTCAATTGATTTGTAAGTTTATAAGCTAAATGTTGAAAAAGTCTGAAAACTCTTAACAATTCTTTATCGCGCGTTTCCTCGAAAATATTTTAAATTCTAAAACCATATTTGTCTCGGAGAGGCTCAACGAATATTGAAAACGTAAAAGATATTACACTACTATAACAGATTCGTCATATTGAGAAAAAAACGTGTGTATTGAAATAAAATAATATTAGAAAATTGTAGTGTGTTTAAGACACGAAAACGCGTACAATTTAGGAATACCTCTGGTCCGGACACTCGTGCGGCGTGTCGATTCTATTGTTATTGTTTGACCGAATTCGGTACGAGAAATCGAAACCGCCGAAAAAAAAAACATTATTCGATTGATACGTCCCGTTTGTTAGCGTTGCGTCCGTCGTATCTACGTATTTTATTCCTATTTTATTCGTATTTGTTGTTTGTGAAGAAATAGAGTGGTCATTCTGAATATTTAAAAGTTGAATACAAATTGTATGAATACTATTAGTTCAGTTGAGACGTTCAAAAAAAGTTGAAAATATTCATTCGAAAATAAAAACAACGACTCCGAATGAAAATCCGGACGAAGACAAAAAGTTTAAAAACTTCGAGGTATTTAAAACATTGGGTGAAAACAATTCTCGTTCGTTATCGAATTGGTTATTCGGTAAATAAAAGAGTTAATAATAATATTTTCCACACGGGCGAGTAATTATAATTGGCAAAAGAGAATTTCGAATGCGTTGCACGTACCATAAATACGTTTTACAATACCGAAGATTATTGTAAGTCGTATAGAAAGAAAAAAAAACACGAAAAACCCGGAGAAGCATGGAAAACATGGAAATGGCAATGGATCAAACTGTCATAACTCGTATAAGAAATCGCGTAAAATATAAAATAACGAAACACGAGGAAGTTTTCCGAAACATTTAATTGTTGTTATCGTTGTGGGATCGGCGAACCAACAGTGTTGGAACGCAATCGATCGGACGGACCGTTTTTTTTAAATTTCCGAACGACGAATTTTCCATTAAAAAAAAAAAAAAAAGGTAGAGAAAAAAACCGAAACGTATTCTCCGTGTCCGGTACGTGTACGCGCGGACGTCGAACGTATTTCGCGTCGGACCGTCTCTCGGGAAAAAAGGGGGAGAGCGAAAAAAAAGCAGGAAAAAGGAACCGACTAATTTAAAACCATTAGTTACGGAGATAAAAGCGTATCGCACATAAATAATATTAGGAAAAAGTCGTTTCTCCGGAAAGCGACACGCGCGCGTTCGTCGGCCTTCGGTGTTCGGGCCTTCCACACACACACGCGCACACACACACACACACACACACACACACACATAAATATATATATATACGTACACGTTGTCTAACGTACGGCGGAGGGTCCCGGCGACGGGAAACGCCGTCGGGTCGTCGCGGGGCGCGTGCGACTTTGACAGCGGCAAAGACACGCCGTTCGCGATAAATTCTAATAAAAAAGATTTGGGAACGAAAGGGAATGTTTTGCGGGACGACGCCGAGAGACGGCGGCGCTTATTAAAGTGCCCGCGCGCGCGTAAAGGCAATTCGGTGTAAACGACCGCGACGCCGCGTTAAGCGACGAGGACGAGGACGACGTGCGCGCGCGTTTCGACGTACGCGCGTTCCGACGGCGTTTGTTATATTTTTATCCTTCACGAACACGAAAACCCCCGATATTCGCAATACTTTTTGCGGTGTTTTGTTTTGGTGGTTTTTTTTTTTTTTTTTGGCCATGCCGGTCAACGTTCAACGTCGCGATCCCTTTCGACGGGACGGCGTGCGAATTCGCATTTACCGCTCGCGGTGCGGCGACGCGCGCGTTTCTGTTCGTACGGGTCGCCGAGAAAATTTTACTGGAAATGTACGTCGAGTTTCTCGGTGACCGATACGATGGAATATTTAAAAACGGCCCGTCGTCGTCAAATCGTCGCTTTTTTTCCACTAATCGAGTATTTCAAATCCAAACGGTTCTCTAGAAGAACAAAAGTACGCTTGTACACGAGTGTTATGAGACGAACATTAACTTATGGACGTGAAGTATGGCCGATGACAGTGCAAATCGAACAAAAACTAAGAGGCTTTGAGAATAAAGTACTAAGAACAAGTATGTGGACCAGTGTTCGATACCGTAATAAATAGATGCCGCAGAAGAAGAAACGCGGAAGTAAGGGAAATCACCAAAGTACCTTATATAACAAGCTACGCGAATGGTCAGAGAATTCAGTGATTTGGACACACAATGAGGAGAGAAGAAACAAATGAAGTCAGAGCGTCAATCGAATACAAGCCGACAAGAGGAAAACGCGGAGGCAGACCCAAGAAATGTTGGAATGATGGAGGAGTGCGTTAAGATCTAGAGAGACTAGAAGTAACGGATTAGGAGGAAAGGATCCAAGATCGTGATTATTGGGGATCAGTGACAGTGGCAGCCAAAACTCTTACAGAGTTGTGAGACTACATGAAGATGAAGAAGTCGTCGTCAAATCGAAACACGTTTTACCGCGAGCGAGATCGTCACTGTTTATTGAAAACTCCAATTGATTTTAATTTATGATACTCAAAAAGTGATGTCCGAATGCACGTCAAAGTATCGAAATCTTCGTTTTTTAATATGAACGACGAAAAATATTTTCAAAATGTTCTGTCACAATCATCAATGATATAATTTATACGCCCGTGCCAATTATCGATTTCAAAATTAATTTCGTCACACGTCAAATCGTATGTGATACGTACATGGAAAAAATATATTATCAGTTAAACGTTCTTTCGACTGTAAAATATTAGAATTAATCATCATGCGCCTGCGGTAAGGATAAGTCGGTGCGTGTCAGTTTACTTAAATTCCTAACCAAATTCGTTACGTTTTTAAAAACGAACGAAAAAGGCAATTTTACCGCGATATTATCACGCAAATGTATATTTAGATAATTTAAAAAATATCGCGTCTCTTGAAGAGTTTCAGTATACGTTTTGTCTTTTGTTTTTTCTCCGCACAATAGAGTAAAATATTCATAAATATGCGTTCGTGTGGATTTGTCCTTTTAACAAGAAAATTTGCATGTACATTTCAACAAAATAAAAAATAAGGTTTCTTTCGGAATTTTCTGAGATGACACTCGCGTCGGCAGCTACTCTCTGCAATGCGAACTTATCATACGCGCGTTAAGAATCAAACGCGCGTTTTATTGTGAGCACGTCTTGTGCACGATCCACAATCACATTGGCCTCGTCGCGTTCTTTCGTTTTCATCATTTTCCCAACGAAATACGGACCGGATAAAATTGCGAGCAACGACCGTTCTCGTCTCGCCCGCGGCCCGAAGAAGAAAAAAACGACACAAATTTCCTCGGAAATCCGTCGTCCCCGGCATCATAACGATTTGAACCGTACGATGACGTAGTCTACGTATATTTTGGCGGCTTTTCTCGCCTTTGGTTTTTGAACACAACGTACACACATTTTTTTAACGGCTCACATATTTAAAAAAACGATAAGTTCGTCCGCAAGATACGCGCCGAAATTTCTACTCCCGGCGTACGAAAAATTTGATACTGACAATAGTCGTTATAATATACTGAAACCTGCACATTTCCGAAAATTCAATAAGTGCTGGAAAACCGTTAAAGTAAAAAAAATACTAGTTTGACTATGCAATATACCAGTTTCAATATTTCCTCGTTTTATTTAAAAATAAATAAATTTGATATAAATCCTTAATCGACGTATAATTACGTGTTTTAATATTTTTAAATTGATAGTGATTTTCTCGTTTCACAGAAATATCGTTCTAAAACTGTAACCGTTTTTGACGATACTAAACGATTACTCGTACATCAATAGTACGCACTGTTTTAATATTATTGTGCGAAATATTATTAATAATAATTGTTGTTATTGATTTATTTATTTTATTTTTTTTTTTTTGAAAAACGTCTAACGTCCCACGGTGGCACCGACTTGCAACAATGCGTAGGTAACATAACCTAGCTAAGCTCCGAAGGGACTTACGTTACGTTACCTCGGTCTTCGTTTCGCTTGATTAAGAAACAGAAGCGAAGGATTGTTAATAGAGAGTATTTATCGGCGTTTCTGTTGTAACATCGTTCTGTCGTTATCGCGTATATAAGACAGACGCTGTGTCGACAGTCCCCTTCCGGTTTCGACTATCAATTTCATTCATCGTTTCTTAAATGTAACGTCACTTAACGTCCCTCTAATTTGACGTCGTCGGTTCGTTTGCGAATCCAAGTTTTTCGTTGTTTTCTCTGATGGATTTTTCATTAATAAACAGCGCCACACATGAGCGCTGTTCGCCACACACTCGCGTAGACGTTTTTGAAAACGCGACCGAGTACAAACACAATCAAACCGAATGTCGGCGAACACGCGTTATGATATTCTCCCGGCGGGATTGCGTCGCGAACATCGTCGCCGAACACAGTTTGGCGGCGAAATTTATATTTTCGACTTTAACGTGCCCGCGAAACGACAGGAAATTAAAAACCCTAACGGGACAGATTATTGTTATTGCGCCATATTGCGTAATAAACGGAACGACCGGCGTCCGTGTACCGTGTTATTTAACACATCGTTATCACCGCCATCTTTGTCGTCGACATTACCGCCGTCGGTATCGTCCAAACTTCTTCGATAAGTCTGAGCACTAACATAACGAACATAACGTAACACAACGTTATGTTATTATCGATTGAACTCGTCGGCGTACCAACACACACACACACACACACAAAAGTGCGCTTTGACCGTTTTCTGGCCGACACGTCTGTCAACGTCTAGATACACTGTTCGTGTAGAGGTTTTCACCCGATTCGTTTTATCGCGAATTTTTCCGTTTCTCGATCGTATCATTATTCACGCGGACACGGCGATCGGACTACATAGTGTCACCTCGCCCTTTTTCGTTTTCGCGTTAATCGTTTTCTCTTTCCGCCCCACCACCTAACGGCATCGTCGACAACAAGCACGTTTCCGTCGTTTTCGACCGTTTCGCGAACGATTCACAATTTTTTTTCCCCTGTCCCTCCATCCGCCACATCATGACGACGAATTTCGTCCTCGAGACGAAACCACCCGGTAGCTTATACGAAACGACCGCGCGACCGCGTTAGCGTAATTATTACACGCGCGGCCCCGACGAGACCGCCGCACCGCACAAACAAACGTGATTTCGCCGTGTCTGTGCGTGTTTCGTACAGGTAGATCGACCAAACGTAAAGTGTCCCGGGAGAGCGGAACTTTTTGACGATCGAAATTTCTCGGAACGGAAACTACTGACCTTGCCGTCCGTTTTATATTTCGCGGATTCTTGTGGAATTTCGGCCGCCGGACCCGTTCGCGCCAGTAATTACAGTCTTTGAAGCGTCCGGTAACGTACCGGCCGCGGTAATTGGATGCGTTTCTTAGAGAGAATCGGAAACATTTCCGACGGACCGTTTGCCCCCGTCTAATTTTCAAAGGCCGGACCGTCCGCGTTTCTCCGTAAGCAAAAAACCCCCCGCTTCGATTCAAATTTATTACGTGCGATCGTTTTCTTACTCGTCGTCATTCCGCGAGTTCCCGTAATTACGTTATTGTGTAATGTAATTAACGCTGATGAAAGCGACATCGGCGCCAAGATAAACGAGGCTTATTGATACGTTTGCGAAAATGAAAAATCCAACACACGGTTTAACGAATTGAACGAATTAAAAATATAAATACTTCATATAACTATAACGATTGTTCTGTTTCGTTGTGATCTCGCTCCGACATGCTCATTCACTGGCCGACCGCATTACTTACGTTAACGCACAGTATTTTTTATTTTTTATCCCGTATATCTGTAAAAATAAATCTTAAAACAAATAAATACATTTTTATCTGAAAACCCAATAAACAATAGTTATACGTTTTCAAGAGGTTAAAAAAAAATTTCGGTTAGGTTGGGGGCACATATATTCAATTCGTCTCAGGTGCCAGATGAGCTTGCCTTGCTATTCTGCGCGTTGTTTTCGTGCGGTTTCGACGGTGACGTTTTGATCCGTCCGACGCGGACGAAAACACGGATAATAACGATACGAATATAAAAACAAAGCGCATAATCGTTTCGGAGATGACTGAAGACTAAAAGCGTCCGTTCCTAATTACTACGACCCACTTCCGTTTCTCGTCGTCGTCGTCGTCGTTCCGTTAAAAGCTTTAAACCGTTATCGTTTTCCGACGTCTCCGTACAATCCCCCAAAACAGCATACGCGAGTCGCGGCCGTCGTGACGTGTGCGCAAACGTCCTCTCCATTAGAAAACATTGTCGGCCGTCCGTTTAAACAGTTTCCCGACACCGATAAAAAGATACGTTCGGACCGTAAGACTTCGCGCTCCGGTCCGGAAACAGAGTTTTTTAACAACCGAATTCGTTCGTTATTATTATATATATTTTTTATTCGGTTTTTCCGGTCTACCGTTTTCACCGTAATAATAATGTTTAACATGCCGGCCAAACGGGTGACCTATAGATACACAATGTACGAAATAAATAGGTCGTCCGTGGAAACATAACACGAACATGTAACACGTGCGTTGAAATAATCGTCGAAAAGTTTGAAAGTATACATTTTTAATTGTGACCAGTGTGCGTGTGTGTGTGTGGGGGGGGGGGTATCGGATATTTACATTTTACTTTACTGTTCGATTCCGCAAACGTTAACAATGTGTGCGCGTGCGTGTGTGTGTGTGTGCGTGTATGTGTGTGTGTGTGTGTGTATGCGTGTGATTATGGTGAAAATATGATCGCGTGAGGTCGCATAACAATAGGTTTGGTGTAATTAAACAGCTAGTATACGAAAACGAGGTGCAGAGCAAATATTATAATCGACCGACATGCGGCTACGACGGTTTTCATAATTCGTTTTTCCTCCCTCTATTTCCCGTCGCTACTCGTCTAGTGTTTTTTTTTTAATATTATTACATTTGTTATTAGTATGTGCACTCGAAAAAATAAAAAAAAGCTATGAACAACATTGTGAATACTGAAGTTTACTAAAAAAAAAAAAAAAAAACAAAAAACAAAATACCGGTAACACATAAATTCTGCACACAAATTGTCAAAAGTTAATCGGAACAGCAAATACGTATTATACAGTAAATATTTTTAATTAACGTGACACATACAACAATATTATAATAGACGATTAAAAAAATAAACCGTTGTCGGCCGACGAATCCTACGGAATTTCTAATTAAAAATTTCCAAACGAAATCGTGCAATCGCAATTCCGTCAACAGTGTTCGACGTCGGTTTCAAATACAAAACGCGGAACGTCAGTGTTTTTATTGGCGTCGGATGTTTAAAATGAATGACTTCGTCGCGGGTACGTTACGACATGTACGGCGGCGTGATTTGATTATTGTATCATACACGCTCACAAGACCGAAAAACCGTGTCACGTTACATTGCACTAATCGAAAAATACAAAATTATTTACACACAACGCCAAACAACGACGACGATCGATGCGACAACTACGGTCCGTCAAACTTAATTTCGAATTTGTGTACTTGCACGACCGGCAAATCGGTTTTAAAAAAAAAATTATCTCATTAAACCGATGTTAGATTTTTCTAAAACATTTGGATTTGGCACCTGAAACACACATTTTGAACTGCTGGGGTAAATGAACGTTTCGCACGTTTGGGCGTAGGTACTGTACAATATATTTTACGAAACACCGAAAATGTCGACCGAATGACACCCGTACCTATAACATAATTCACGTTCGATTGAACAAAATATTCGACGTTCAAAACGCTGTTTTATATACGCGCGCGTACACTCGTTCCAAATTCAATTCGTTCTCGTGTCGGTCGAATTTCGCTGTCGATAATATCGTTTCAATAATATTTTCAAACGAATTTGAAGAACGCGTTTCGTTCCGTAACCTCTTCTACTCGTTTTCCAACCACGACGAAAGTTATGGCGAAAATTGATATTATTAATTTTTTTTTTTTTTTCGTAAACATCTGTTCCAAACTCAATCTTATTTCGTCACGCGTGGTTTTTTTCCGCGACATACATTTTAGAATCCGAGCGGGACAATGGACGTATTTGTCTTATAACAATGCGTATTTTATTTTTTTTTCCACGCCTTTCTTTGACGAACACATTTCAAAACATCGTGTGTACTCGAGAATGATTTTACCGGCATCCGGGAGACGGAGTCTCACTACTCTAGAAAGGTCATTTTTCGAATGGACCAGTAGCCGCCGTAACGTCGTTACGACGTTCCATTCGCGGTGCACTGTTTAATGTCATTAACCAATTAGGATTTATCTTTTCGGAAACCACACCAGCTGATACACGTGCACTTCGTCTTGTTCCTGTTAATTCGGAATCCTCGGCTCCTTAATGTCGTGCTCTTCACACTGTTTCGTTGAAAACCTAATTATTTCGCGCGTACTCCACCGGTATGTATGAAACGAAACGCCACGCAAACTCAAGATGTACGCACTCGCTCGTCGAAAACGAAATTCGTCCGTACCGTAATACGAATTCGCATTTCCGACCGAACTTTGTACTCTAAACGTCAAAAGTTGGATACCTAATCTCACTCGGAGTGTTTTCTCTAGACGCGTAGTAGTTTTGCTCTTTCGCCGACATCAATCATACGGTCATTACGCGTACCTACACCGTCACGTTTTTCATTCACATTTCAATGTGCGTTTTTCGTCACAGCATAACACTTGTCTCTATTTACAGTCTACCCGATCCGGTGCGACTGAGGAAACCCCGATCCAGTATCGCTCGGCTCGTATAGCGTGTTTTTTTTCACGGAGTAAGATTGATCATGGTCGATCGACTCTTCGACTTCTGGTCGACCTGTAACGTTTTTAGCATACACGTTATCATACGCGTGAAACGGTCATTTCTTCGTCACGTTCGCGTACAATCATTGCCCGGAGTAAGCTAAACACACGTCATTAGCGACTTCAAAATCGTCGGCATAATCGAATGTCATACTAGGCAAACAGCACGGGGACGAACGTGAACGCGAACCAGACGGCGTACGTTACTGGCGAGAGGGATGAAAGTGAAAAAATTATCGGCCACAACGGTAAAATCAATAAAAAATTCGTCAAATAAACAAATCGTCAAACACGGTGTACGAACAATGTATTTGACGTTGTTCGGGCGAACAGCTTCGTTGTCACGAAAACCTTTCGGTTGCCGATGTCGAATCTAATCGATATTGTATGCGAACGAAACGCGTAAAAAACACACTAAGCGATATTATCGCGTCTAAGGAAACTGGATTTCACCGTGTTAAAATTGAAATTGTACATACCGCCATAATGTCAAAGGGTGGTCTTATAGAGAACTTTTCGAAATGTGCATAAACGTTCGCGTTCGATAAAACTATAGTGAAAATCGTACGAAAACCGTTTGTTTAAATGTAACGTCGAGACGGGTGGAAAAAAATACCATTTTGTATTTTCGTAAAACCTCGACGGACGGGACGTATTCGAAATTCAAAAGCTGACAACCGTATATGGTGTGGTAATGCGACAACGGTGTACCGTGCCGAGGGAGTATTACAAAAAAAAAAAAATATATACGCGTACAGATAAGAACTTGTTAAATAAAATTGTGAGGACGGTTGCACGGGGAATAATAATAAGTTCGATAGTTCACAGATAAGGAAAGCGAATTTCTCGGTTGTCGCGACCGAGATCGCGCGACGTACCGAATAACTGGAAATAAATACACACCGTTTCCCGAAAGCATTTACAGTTCCGGCGGTCTGGGAAGCGTTTTATTCCGTTTTTTTGCGGTCCCTTTGTTTATACGACGTTAATAAGCGTATTAGAATAACGACTACGGGAACGTTGTTTGATTCCGTCGTCTTACTGCGACGTCGGTGCGCCGCGTGTTGTAACACGCGTTGTCATCTCGGCGATGCTCGCAAAGCGTTGTGCACGTCGCTCTGTCATAATATCGTCGTGTTTCCGGTGCTTAGCGGCCACCGTTTAAGTAGTGAACGGTCGTTCGCCAGGTACCGCGTCACACGCTGTAAACGCGACGGGGATAAAATCAAATGTTTACGTTTGGTAAAGTGTACTTGTACACACGCTCGACCGGAACGGGTCGAGTATATGCGGTTTGCCGAAGTCGTAATTATAATAATAATAATAATTATTATTATTATTATAACAATAACAACAATAATAATTATAATAATAATAACAACCATAATAATAATAATAATAATAATACGGTATTTATCACTCGGACAAATCCTAGGCAACATAAATATAAGGGGTCTAAATAGGTTTCTCGCATGTGCAGACGCCACAAATATTTGAATAATTTATGTTTATTTAAAAGGTCTTGCTACGTTGACGGAATTAAAAAATTAACTCCGAGCGGGTGTACCTGTGGCGGCTATCAAAAAAGAAAGTAAAAAGCGCTGCGCCAAACGAGCGTACAAGAAAACGTATAGTATTTCAAACGTAATTATAATATCGTTGAAATATGTAAATAATTTCCTTCCGTCCAGGCACAAACTCGATCAACGCGTTGTTTGACGGCTCTCGCGATCTTGATAAAATTTCAATTATTTTCGAACGTAAAGAATTTATGAAAATAAGTATCATATTATTATTATTATTATTATTATTACAATTTTTCTCTTTTACGTTGTTAACGATTTTCACAGTACATCTATTATATGATATTATACAAGTATATATTACGTTGTTGTTCACTTTACTGTAAACCGTAAACATCATAAGACGAATTTTTTCTCCGAAATAAAAACTTTACTAATTTATAACACTTAGTTATAAGATCATCGTTGAAAGTTAGTTTTTAATTAGATGCGAAGAATTTAGGTATTGTTCATAATGCATTTTCGATATTTAACGTTCAATTTCCGACAAAATATCTTCCGCTACTGTAGTAAAAATAATTGTCGTTAATTTTTCCATTTATAAAATAAGAAAACCCGTAGAGTTTGATACATACCAATACGTGATGATAACAGAAGACGATGAAAAAAAAAACACAATTTATTTGTGCGCTAAAATCGTGCACGTCATATTTTTAAAATATTTAGTAAACATTGTTGTGTGTACGCAACAACGTGTGCTCGCGCATAGTCGTGCCCGTGATTTCTAAATAAAATATGCGAAACCCGTGTAAGCACTAATCCGATAATTCACAATATATTCACTTGTTTCACTCGATCGACCGATAACTGAATAATTTAATTACTACTCGTTAGACGTTATTTAAAACTCGTACGCGCCTGTAAAGCGTGCAAATGATAAAACGGAAAACTCGTCAAACGCGTAAAAACGAAATAAAAATAACCATGAACGTGAATTATAAATACGTTTGACAACCAATGATCGTGCCGAACGGTCACTACGTCCGACGCCCGTCTATAATATTTTAACGCGGACTTGCATGCCGACAATATCGGTGTATAATAGTTTAAACATACGATCGAATACCGAATGTGATGTTTTTACTAACAAATGCGCTGAACATCAACGAAACTTCTTGAAAAACATATTTACCAAACAACTAGTGTCGTTCGGGGACAAGAAGCAATGAAAAATAATTATACATCCGTAGTTCCTGTAAACAATCGAGACGGTGCGGATGAAAATACGGTGTGATCAAACCGCTGTAAAGACGTTCCGTCGTTATCTCCCGGAGATATTCCGAAATTTTAATGGTGATTACTCGAAAGACGGTGAGAGTATATACGCGGATGACATTGCCTGCCGGCGAAAGTTTACGAAACGAAAATCGAATCGACGCCCCTTAAATACGTTTTCATTGTATTGATAACAGTACCAGAAGTACGTTCGGCTCGTACGCGTACGTGTGTATACGGAGGACGACGGTTAAAGAACTGGCGCGTGCGACGAGACTTTTACGTGATCGAGCATTCGTTTGACTAAACTTTTGTTATTCATTAATTCGTACGGACATGTTCGCAGATATTTCTATTTGATTTCCAAACGTGTTGCAAATAAAACCGTGTACAATTTGTTAACGTACATACAACGGAACGTGTTTACTGCATACGACAATCTAACGTCGGCTGCTAGACCGTTAGGCTGATAAGACCGTACGAACATACGCGTTTCAACAAGGTCAGTGTCGGTTATGCGACACGACAACAAATAAAATTAGACATCATATCATCGTATGTCCAAACCGGATCGATTGATAACGCACACTCGGCGGCGTGTGCTTTGTTTTGGAGGAGAGGGAGGATGGCTATGCCGCTTACTATTCCAAAATTGTGCCTCTACTAGTGGATGGAAACGACGGACCTGGTTAATGACTTATTATTCGGTCTGCTCAAGTTAATGGGTACGGTCTGAGTACGCGTTTGGTGATCGGAGGGGGGGGGAGGAGTGACCCAGTAGACGGATATGGTCATGATCGGAAAAAGAGTTTTCATGGGTTTTATCGTTTGCCGTCGAGGACGCGAGAAGATGTTAACCGGCGCACCGTCCGTCGCATTCGTCTCGACCGTCGGACGCGCACGCGAAACCGCGTGGGCATATGTCGGCGGTAGTCGCGCGAAAACCCTTTTATCCGACGTCACGTCTTGACGGGCGAAACGTCGGGCCGTGATTTTACGACGCGAGCCGCCGAGACGTCCGAGGGACGGATAATTCGATTTACTAGCCGCCTCACGAGTCCCGACGTTCGCGATTCGATTACCTCACATTCCGAAACGACGCGGCCGCGAACCGGACGGGCAGGATAACGGGATTTGCCACCGCCTCCCCGTCGCTAACCGTTGCGGACGCCCGCAGAGGTCGTCCGATAATCGAATACAAAAGACTCGGCGAAAAACGGTATATATATATATATAAAAGCCGACCTTAACGGGAAACAGGAGAAGCCGACGTGAGCCTGTACAACGCGATTGGGACACAACGCGTCGACACGCGTATTAGTGCGACGCTCAGCGTTCGGATTGTTGTCTCGTCCCGGGACGATGCGATGTGCCAGCTTTTATGATCGTGTTTGAAAACGTCGTCGAGGCACGCGGGGCCGGTATTTGCCCGGGATCCGTTCAAATATCACGCGTCCAAACGCGGACGCGATGTATTTCGATTACTATCGAATTCGAAATTACGGCGCGACGCGATACTTTATTGGCTTTCCGGTGATCCGCCCGGAGGACGGTGATTTATTATCGTTGATAAAAGTGTAGGTCCGCCGCGGGTCGTCGTGTACTCGAAATTAAATCAATCTAAATTTGAAACTTTATATACGGATAAAGCGAGTCTCCGCGTAAAACAAGTGAAACGCACGTGCCCGGAATACGCTCGCGAATATCCTTTCAACGCTTCGTTCGCGGAAGCAATAACGCTCGTTGCGTTCTGCACACGTGTTATTTATTGGAACTCGGCACGACAACATGATTCCTTTTCGCTATCACAATATTAGTTGTTGGTTTTTCTCTTTTGTTTTTCTTCTTTTTTTTTTTCGTCAAACGACTGATATTGATTTCATAGACTATGGAATCGTCAAACGATTATTCCGACTTTAAAAAAATTAGCGAATTAAATAATTTAACAAAAAATAATAACGTACCACGTAGCCAGAGGGTCACTGGAGTCGACGGACGAGTGACGCTCACCCGGAGAGGGCCTCAGAATAAATCGGTATCGTTCATACTTTTACATTTGTCCGAATTTTCGGCGTATAAATTTGATGTAACACATAGCTTTAAGTCGACGCATAACATATTAAATAAGTCAACGTTAAAGAGTAACAAACGTAAATAACGTTTTCGTGAGGTTTTATGGCGAGCGTTCGACAAAAACCCAATCGATTAAACACCTAGCGGTGCAGAAAAACTCAAGCGTTTCCGCGGTCGATTTTCTCGTTTGAACGTCAATGTATGATTTCGCTCCTCGTCATATCAGACTTTTAAAACGTTTAATGGCCGTAAATCTAAACTGTCACCGATAAAATAGCGTGTTCGAGAAAACACCCCTTCGAGTTTAAACCCCTGGTGTACTTGGTTTATCAATGAGCTTCGTAAGGTCTATACGTGCGACCGTATCACATAACATCGGACGTTATATCACGTTCAGTTCCTATAAATTAAAAATACTGGCAGCGGGCGCCGTCGATACGGTTTCGTCCAATGAAAAATAATACGCACACCTTTCCGGGCCAAAGTAGTCGGACGATTTCGTATGTAGCTTAGCACTTCTGAAAACGCCGATAGGAAATTTCGTTGACTCTCTCGAAATAAATATCTGGCCGTGACACCGGTGCTACGTTTGTTTGTGTAGTAAAACGTTTAAAACGAAATCGCTTTTCGACACGCAGACGCGAACTCCACGGTGTTATTATTAAAACGCGACGTAGAGAAAAAAAAATTGTAAAAAAACATTTCGAGCGTAAAGAAACAAGTACATGTCGTAACGCTGTTGAAACTCGATCAAAACGTGTGGAGAACGTTCGCCAGAAACGTACGACCGTCAACGTTTCATATGTGATTGCGGTCACCGAACGGGAAATGCGTTCTCGCGACACGCCGTTGCTCGTCGAAATGTAATTCAACGTGACGCGAGTTAATTGTGTAATATCGCGCGGGGCGGCGTAGCGTGTCCTTTACATTATCGTTATGGAATCCAAAGAAACATCGCGCCCCGCGTCGCCCGCTGTACGGTTTTAGCAACAGGATATATAAACGCCAAGAGCCACTCGGCTGGCTAATTCACTTGTTGGGATACCGAAGTGACACGAGGAAAAAAACCGAACGCTTTTCGTCCGACGAAATGTTATTAATTTTCTTTATCTTCTTAAGTAATAAGTGTCACCCGAGTTGTGTCAACGTGAAGTTTTACACGGTTCGCGAAATCCTAAATTCAAACTAAATTTAAAACATTTATATATATATATATCTGCTACGAGTCATGGTCATGATCAATGGCCTTAGGTCCGGCCACTTCACGAATCGTTATATTGTCCGTACCGTCGGACACAGCACTGGAGACTAAGATCATTTCGGGATCGATCAAATTCTTTGGACGAACGTGACCGATTGGATTTTAAATGTCGATTCAGGTAAGTTTGTTTGAAAACTTGGTACGACGGACTAAATTCGCAACGAAATTGAACGGACTATACCAATAATATATTATGATTTTGTGAATTGTTAACTTTTAGGCTGTCCAACATAAGGGGTCTTTTTTTAATTTGATTCAGAGGAGAGTCGCACTATAATTCTGGTACGGTTTTAGATTTTAAGCGGTTAAACGATTTGAGCGGTCGATTTTTGTTTTACATATATACGAGTATGAATATATAATAAACGTGTACATAAAAAGTCAAAACTAAAGGAAACAAAATTTAAATATAGGACGACGGGAGATATTTTATACTCGAAAATTCACCTCCGCGCGTTTTATAACCACTGCCTATATTTTATTAACATACTAAAACACCATGCAGATGTAACCGTATACATACATAGCTACTTAAAAACTTGAAACTCGGACGGATTGTTGATTTTGACCAGTTTTAGTCTCAAGTACAGATTGTATTTATTTTCTAGCCAGCGGTAGTATATTTCAAAATGATTTGCACAGTTCTAAAACGTCCATACTGATGGTTTTGATGTACAAGTATAACATTAAAACAAAACGCGCATCAGCATAATTCCTACAAAAAAAAAAAAAATGAAAATATATTTATGCGACGATTACCGACATCATTTTTTTAAAAAATAAACTCTAAATAATTCGACGAATAAATTTCAAAAAAATAAGGAACAGTTTCATATAATGTGTATGCTATAACGAGACTTATGGGATTTTACTTAACAAGACTGTCGGCGTCGTTATCGGCATTTAACAATATCAAATACATTTTTTTGTCTTTACAGCAATCGCTTTTAACACATATTATTAAATGTTCCCTCAATATTTAGTGATTTTCGCCCGACAAATATTATGTAAAAACCCCCGACGAAATATCCTTCAGTTACGATTACGTTCTGAACAAACAAAATTTACCGAATTTAACAAGTCATATGCACGCATAATATATTGTTTATACGTGTGTTTCGTTGCGCGTGTACAATGTACCCATCCAATAACGAAAAGCCATAACATAAAGGACTATCTTTTCCGTCGAGTCGATGTAATTTATCCGACGTTATGTTATATCTGATGTTTATGCCGTCCAACATAATACTATAAATCTTCCACTACGAGATAAGTGCAGTGTCATCGCAAAAACGTAGGGAAAAAAATTCCACATAGACAACCGGAAACATGCTTGAAACATCGGAAACGTCAAGATAATAATAATATAGAACGATTGACGACGATAACGCGTTATTTCTACGCGCGGCCGTCTTAAAAAAAATTTCGTCGAATTCGCTGAGGCCTCGGCAAGCGCACACACGCTGACATTATAAATATATATACGTACACCCGGTTAGTGGTTATAGACGAGTACCGAGAACGGTACGTACGTGTATATGTATATATATATATATATAGACACGACGGCGGTTACACGTGTTGTGTGCCTGCACGTATACATTATCGTTATCTGATAGAACCTTTTAAAAGTTTCGATTACGAAACGCGCGCCGCCGCGACCGTAATATATTCCGAAAACTTATTTTTTGTTTACCGTTCGCCCGAGCGTATATCTACGCGAACGCCGCGCCCCGTCCGCATACGGGTAGCCCCCCCCCTACATAACCTAACCTCCCCTCGCCATCATCGACACCTGCCCCTGAGGCCCGTTCGGTTCCGAATCGAAACCCCGCCACTCGGGTCGGAGCGCGCGCTTTACAGTCAATTACGATCATATTCCGACGTCGACACTTTGAATTCGATATTCCGCCGACACGCCCGACGTATTCGTGCGCGTTATTATTTCGTACGGATACTACACACATATTTTTAGGGTTCCGACGAGAAAAGCAAGAAACAAAAAAGGCAACGGGATTATATTTCCGTGTGTAATATTACACCCGAGATGTTCGCAGAAAAAAAATACCGTTTCCAGAAAGGACACGCGCATCACGTGTGTGGAACAACAACATTCGAAAGTCATATACACACGCAAATATTTTCTTTTTTCTTTAATATATAACATTGTAATTTTCAAATCCGGCGAATTGTAACGCAAACCGTTTGAAAAACACGTTTGTATTGTGTCGAAGAAAACATTGATATTCTTTGTAGTTAAACAAATTGGTTTTCCTTTTTTAAAATTTCGCGGAATTAAAATAAAAACTATAAAGTCTGAAATGTGTTTTTGTTGTTTTCAATCAATTCTATAGAATCGTATGTGTGTGCGCGTATAGTGTATACTCGTAACTCGTTTAAATTCAATATAAGATTTATATGAACAACAAACGTATAAAAATATAAAAATATAAAAATAATTTCAAGAGTTCTGACAGTTTTCTCATTTTAAACATAACCTTGTAACTGACGACATTGTATGGCTTTCATGTGAAACACATTGTTGCCTGAACTGATTTGAGGATTTGAATGTTTCTTATTTTTTTAATAAGAGACCGTTGTCTGAGTCAGACTTATATTCTCGGATTATTTTTCTCAGACCGATCGATATTCTGAGACATTTCAACTACGAATAAAGGCCACACACCTAACCATCACAATCACCGTCACTACATATACAGAGTAATATTTTTTAATTTGAATTTCATATTTTTTTTTTTTAAATTGTTTGAATATTCCTATTTATATTTTGTCAGAATTTTAATATTTTTCGCTTCCGCACATTGTTTGCCATAACTGTAAAAAATTTTGATTTTTAAACGGCATTTTAATTGTAAATTTCTCAGGAATCAATTTTAGAAATTCTATAAATATTTTCCGAGTAACGAGATACGGCAAAGTAAAGAGGTAACGATCCTCGAGTGTTGAAGATGAACACTCTTGGAGACGCTTCGAATTTCTAAATCCGACAGTTCTCCTCTTCCAATCGAACTAGCTACATATAACCCGTTTCCAATGTCTGTATCGAATTTACCATGGCAACAGTACCCAATGGGCTGCCACGACTCGTACGACCAAAACGTCAAGTAACGATTGATTCGTGAACGGAATATGGAAACGCGTTTTCGTAGATTCCGAAGAGAAAGATAATAGGTTGCTCCGTTTGAAAATCAAAAGTTTGCGAAAGGTATAAAAAGTAGGAATGTAATTGATATAGTGGTCGATAAATGACACTCGAGAAATGATTTGATAACGGACGATAGCGAAATACATTTGTTCGAAATCTCGGCAAACAACCGCTGGGGGGCGTGTGCCCGTTCGGGTCTGATATTTAGAACGGTCTACGCGATAATAAAAAAACGACCCTCATATTTGTGTCGCGTATGCACCGTTTGACATATGCGAAGCGTCGGCGTTTCGAATACTACGAGAAAAAAAAACTAAAATAAAACGGTAATAATAAAACGTACCCCCCCGTGAATGCCGTTCTCGTACGTACGAATATAAACGGCGCGAAATAGCGTTTCATACGCGAGTGGTAATACCGAATTCCCGAAATGTCGGGTCGACGTCGTTCGCCCGAAATGTCCGTTTCGTTTGTTCGGTTTTCTCGAACGTTGTCGGAGCTCGCAACCGTTTCGTAAAGAAAACGGAAAATTAAACATTCGCACGCGTTCGTTGAAATCGAATTCATTTTCGACCGGACGGATAATCTTTTCAAATAATTGTAAACGATAAGAACGTTGCGTTGTTGTTATTTCGTGTCTATTTGATTTCCTCGTTTGAAAACAGCCTCGAATCGACGTACCGATCGTCTTTGTAAAAATTAATTCATTTTTGATATATCGTAATCAATAATTATTCGCGTTCGACAATAAATTGACTTTTTTATTTGAAAAAACAATAGAAACCCTGCTCTCGCCGTTTTTCTCCGTCTAATTTGAGCGGGGAAAAAATAGTGAAATACTCAATCGATTTCAAACAACAATGAAAAATTTTCATGAATAAATCATCGCCTGAGAATTAAATGGTCGTTCTATGTGCCGTATTTGAAATTGTTCAGAAAACGTGTTTATATTTATAACAGTTCGATTCGTCCGGCCAATCGGATTAGATGATCGATCAAATCGTAGACTTTGTTTTTATTGCTCTGGTCGCCTTGCCATCGCGGCAAACATGCCTGATTTTCAGATTGATTTTGCCGACTTCTACGATATTTGTCGTACATTAAAAACGGTTCGAGCCGTTAACCGTTACGTCGTAACACGACAGTGGAAAATCACAAAGTCGGTTAAGACCACCTGCACGCGAAGGCGGTCAGTAAAACGTTCGCTCGTGACAATGTGTTACGTAGACTGGCCGAACGGTATGTTGCTGTGCGTCCGACTATTGTGCCGTAGACTGTGGCCACGTGAACAATATTCGCCGTCTTCGACACATTTTAACGTATATATGTGTTTTCGGGCTGTATGCGATTTTTAAATTTTTTTCAGACCGATTTCGCGTTAGATCACGTCCACTGCTGTCACCGCTCACGACGACCACTGCCGCCGCCGCCGCAGCCGCTACTACAATTACTACTACCAAATCCGTCGCAACCACTGTCATTCGTCGTCGGGAATCCCGTTTACTACATAAAATGATTCTTCGGGATGACATAAATCATAATGGGCCACTAATAACACCAACTCCCAAAACCACATGTATGATTCGCTTATGTATCAGAACTGCCTATCCGATGCGCCGTGTGATCTACGATCATGTTTTCGTTTTTAATGCCTAACCTGTACGAAAACGATTTTGTGTAATCTCTTGTGTTTCTTCGCCATCCGAAATTTAAAACTTGCCCGATAAACGGGTACTGAATTTAAAATCTGTACGAACATGAACCATATGTCCAAGACTATCGAGGGTATGGGTTATTCATATTTTTCGCCGACTTGAGGTCGAGCTAATCATCAAACTGTCGGAAAGATATTCGTTCTACGGTAAACACGAGGTGAATTTTACTTTTTCGCGCATTGAAAATGGGATGAATTTTCGAAATGGAAATTCATTGAATCCGTGCGAAAGGGACGGCCGGTGAGAATAGTCTCGCGAGCCGCGGAGAAAATAATACGCCGACTGTTCCGACGGTATCGTACGCCACCAATGCACATATAACATCTACTTTATTAATTAAATAATAACATTGAAATAATTACCATTTTTTTAATATCCGGTGTCGTTAGTGATCGTGTAGTACGGTAAAGAGTAATATTTTTTATACCGGTTTGGTATAAAAATAAAGTGTTATCGAACTGTTTGTATGTTTTTTTTATCGTAAAACGTTACGTCGTTTAATTTGTTGAACATTAAACCCGTTGCTCGGACGACCGTCGGGTCCGTTACTGGGCGTTTACCGCGTGTAATTGATTCAATACTGTTAAACGAAGTTTAAAAATGTACGGATGAAAAGAATATGTGTATAGTAAAAAACGTAGAAAAACCCTCCCGTATCGATTTCGACTAAAAGGAATTATAAATTTACATAAAATGTATAAATGAACTCGTAAATGTCATATATATCAGAACGTTAATGCATATGAAAGTGTGCATAATGTACGAGTATTACTCAAAAAAGCACACTGTTTGTTTACATAAAATATCGACACGTCTCTGAAAATTCGCGTATCGAATTGTGTATTATAGTTTGCACATTTTTCAATCCAATCGACATTTGTAAGTCTGCGTATATATTATTATAAGAAAAGAAAGCACAAACAAATAAAAAGCCTGATCCGTAACGCGTACATTGAAATCTCATAAGGAACGAAAATATAACAGGAAAACTATTGGTTTTCTCGCACCATCGCAAACGATATTATGTTATTATCATTTCGTATATCGTTCGAAAATTATTTGAACATCGTCGCGGCGGCCGGTCGCGTAACTATTTTCCATCACGTCAACGTCGGTTTTTCGTTTGCGCGTTTTCGACGACCGCTACACACCAAACACAACGTGTTTATACGTTGTTTAATACAAATATATATATATATATAAATTATCAAATGGCGAAATAAATAAATACTTTCCATACTTTATATCGATTTATCACTAAAAAAAAAACACATTATTAACATTATTATTTAAATAAAAACCTTAACGACTCGTCCGAAAACCACGAATATAAAAAGAAAAAGCCGATAAATTAATAGCTCCGTAACTGTGAAAATAGTATTACAAAAATATTTCAATGAACGGGAAGAACGAAATTTCCAATTCTTTGACGGACAAAACGAATGTATAACTCCGGTCTGCCACTTTCCTGGAAATCCAATAAAAAGTAGCGAATGTCGGTAAAAAATCCGAGCCTCGATTATACGCGATATTGTATACGCAGCATAATATATACGTATGTACTCGTACATGCAGTAGGACGGGACGGTGAACGGGCATGGATGGAAAACCCGAAAATATACCCTCTCACACGTATATTGACGAGAGAAAAGAAACCTCTTAAAAGACGAGCTCGTTCCTTTTACGATTATACATTTCTTGTCGGCGAACTCGTCGCAGTTTCCTCTTTGATGTTTATAAGAGTGTATATCGCTTCGTGCTCCAGCACATTTACGGTCGGAGAACGCCGCGACCAAAGACATTGTCAATGGCCCTTTTCCTCGAGTCCCGTCTGTGTCGCAGCATATCCGGGAAAATCCCTCGGGAACGCGTGAAATCGTAGGGACGCGCACATTTCGCGGCGGGCGCGTAACCCGACTCGCGAGAGCGCCACTAACAACGTGTAACGCTTATTGCGTTATATTACCGGAATACATTTATTTATTATTATTATTATTATTATTATTATTATTACAGAGTAGTTGATCTTCGTTAAATGCGTACCCGGGACGTGCGTTCCGAACGGCGGTGTGAGTGTGACAAAGATCAGATTGTGTGACGACGCGGGCGTGGTTCGATTTACTTACGGGTTTTATGTAAACATTACCTTTTCAAAAAATATTTTTAATAACAAAAAACTAACAATAAGAAACCGCGTAGACCGAGATTTCGTTAAAATTTTTACGTCGCTTTTCACGTTACCCCTCTCTGTCCCGTTCGCTAACAAAGCAACGGATATTATACTTTTTAATAATGGACTTTTTATGGACCTCACAATGTTTCCCTAAGCTTCGAGCTTTTCAAACCCAATTTTCCCTACGGGGATTCTTAAGAATTTCACTAGTGGCGCTCTACGATCATCACGAAATACGAATACATCGCGTAATATACAGCGAGCAACTACACTCGAGGAGCGAGAATTACTTTCGATTCATTTTTTCGTATTCATTTATTTCGCATTAACTGAAATATAAATACATATCACCGTGTCGTTTTCGATGATAACAGTGGGTTGACAATAATTAAACAAAGTGTAGGTAGTATTACATTGTGAACATTTCCGAGTCGTCCGAATTTTCATTTTTATTTTATTTTTTAAATGAAGTATACAAAAAACCCGTCTACTATACGATTTACACCGAGTTCGTCGTACAGTGTGTAAATGAAAAACATTCTCCATAAAACGGTCTTTGTTATATTCATCTATCGTTTAATCAATACGACCACGTCATTTTATCTAGAAATGGAAAAATACTGACGGTATTTATTTGAGATTCTGAGGCGAAGCGTCAATCGAGAAATAATATTTATAATGATTTTTTCACGATAATGCATTTTGGTTTTTGTGTACGCGATAACTTCTTTTTTCTTTTTTCTCTTTTTTCTTCTTTTTTTTTTTTTGTGAAAAGTGTGCTCTAAAAGTTATTTGTATCCCCTTTAGATCGGAATTTTGACACAGAATATGATACTTTAGAGAGAAGCCATTTTTTTATTTTCCCAGTATAGTTTAAACGAGCGAGGGAACATTACTGAAACGCATAAGAAAATAATGTCGAACAGGTGAGATCTACGAGATTTAAAATCTCTCTGTCCCCCTTGTATTTTCATCCCTAATCAATACTTATATTAAAACTGTCACTACGTAAAACGTAGATTTCTCAGAACCATTATGTTATGCACATATCGATACAAGTGACGATAAGCACAAATGAGCACCTTATCGTCCCTCGTTTTAGATGTTTTAATAATAATGATAATAATAATAATAATAATAATAATAAATAAATCACAAGTACAGTCGAGACACTTAATGTACACTTAATGTACTCGTTTTCGTTCGTTTCGTGACTGTATAGGTTTCTCACGTAACGTGTGTGACCAACCTTATTTAGACTGTACGCGTTAAATTACGTGTAAATGGCTCATTAATTAAGGACCGAGTTTTCGTGTGTTCGTGACCGGTCACGGCATAAACTCGTTTATTGAACAATCGCAATAGCCGCTGTAAATGTCGCGAATTCGTCAAATGGAAACGAGCATAAAGTATAAATACCACGTTTATACAATTTAATAAAAGACACCGTAATATTATTATTTTTCTCGAAGGTCTATTTTTGAACTCGATCACTATATATATATATATGGTCATATACGTATATACGTTTTCGGCCGTTCGTCCGATCAACAAAAAACGATATTTTCGAACTTAATCTAATGTTTGATATTTATTAGATCACACTGTTAGATTACCCGTTATTCGCTTTTTTTTTTCTCGCCACGTTTTATCGTGTGCCTCCGCGCGGTAACTCATGATATTGACGCGGCATTTTCGATTGTCGTGTCGTCGTCTGGATTCTCGCCGTCGCCAGTTTTACCGTAGGAAGCCTTTGAAGGTTTGCTTTCGTTAACTATTTCATATCACCGTAGCGTTAATAATACGTAACAATAATTTCTTTTTAAAACCCGATATGTGCACACGTCGCATAATTCATTACCAATTTAAATTGCGCATTACCGATTGACTTTATATCTTGGTTTCCCGTATGGTGATGTATCCGATGTTTCACGGCACCAACACGCGAGTTTAACTCCGACGTTTATATGTGTCTCCACGAATATATGTATGAATTATGTGTATCGCGACCAGCGGAAATCCACGAATAGTGCGTTACCGGACGGTGAACTGGTCAGTTTAATTAGTGAAATAGCGATTGATATGTTCGAAACGAAAACGCCAACCCGATTTTCCGCCATAGATATATATATATTCTAACAATTATTACCGTCTAAGTGTCTTTCGCAAAACCGTGGTGAGATTGCTGTGTCGCCCGTAACGATTTTATACGGAAATAATACTAGTACCTCTATCGTTTGGTACGGTCCGTTTAAGTTCAAAAACAGGCATACTACCGTATTATATTTCAGCCGTGACGAAAAAAAAAAAACGGGGGAGAAAAAAACAATATTTTTTCAAACATTTCGTCGGGAAACGTTGTGCCGACACTTGGCTATTATTGCAGGGTGCGTGCGTCGGACGGCCCGGAAGAGTTCTCGTGTGGTCATTTGATCGGACAAATTCGATTGTACGCGAGCGGAGAGAACCTTTAGACGCGGTCATCGAGGTGGAAAAAATATATACGAAGTAAAACAAAATCGACAACGTTCACAAGTGCTTGCGGTGACGTCGGACAAAAGTAAATATCAACACAAATAAATAAATATACATATAATTCGCGTGGCTTGCTATGGATACGAAACTACGTTCTTCGGCGACAGTCTCACAGTCCATCACAATTGGTTCTTATGTTATGAAATTAAAAACTTTTAATGATATGATCGTGAGTAAATATTATGTTCGTACCATTTTTTTTTTTTTCATTCGACACAAAGTTATTTCAAAAATATTGGCTGTAAAACGACAACAACCGTCGTCACGGAAACATAATATTTACGTTCAATGATTGGTAATTAAAAACGATAATAATAAATATTTGCTCGGTAAAGTACTTATGTGTTGAACAGAATCGTACAAATACAAATTAACTCAATTAAAGAATTAACTAAGCGACGAATTAAAAAAAAAAATACAAATATTTTAAACATAATTTATAATGATTATTATTATTAAATTAATTTCCAGGCCTCATTAATGTTTTTACATATTTCGCGTTTCGACCGAATTTACATGAAAAATTGATTATAACCATTGATTTTAACGAGTACCGACGTGGCCATATTACTTCACGGAATAACCGTAGTCGATAATTATTTACAAGTTGCACATTTATACATTGTATAGCACTGTTTCGTGTTCAAGTAGTCGACACGTAGGCTGAATAGGTGGTAACTTTGCATATATAATGTGTATTTAATGATTATTTATTAAAACGTCGCGTATAGTTATTATGTACTTCAATTATTATAGTTTTAAAATACGCGTATTTCACCCTCTCTCTCTCTCTCTCTCTCTCTCTCTCTCTCTCTCTCTCTCTCTCTCTCTCTCTCTCTCTCTCTCTCTCTCTCTTTCTCTCTCTCTCTAGAAAAAAAAAGTATCTGACAAATGAACTTACGACAGATAATGTTTTCATCTTCACATTTTATAATGATACGTCAATTTACTCTAAAGTTAAAAATTAAACAGCTGCATGCGAAATACTTTATAAATCCTGTGCTCGACGCGGACAACAAACGCGGATGCCACCCCGTAGCGGAGAAGCATAAAGAGGCCCTCGAGACCTACCTAGAAGACATTTCCGCGAAGTCCCGTGCTAACGAATTGATTATAATATCACGGGCGGCTTATAAGAGTTCGTGTCTTTAGTTTTTGGTCGATATTCGATGACGTTGTAGTCGAACGACGAAAAGTATTCAAATAATGAAATCGTCGAGGTAACACGTCCACGGAGGGGTGACGAGTGAGTTGTGATATTGTTGTTTCTATAAGTTCGTACAAAACTGTTTGGGGCGTGTTGCAGTTACTCAGACCAAAAGTTTTTACAAAAATTTGTAAAACTGTAAAATCGTTTGCTACACGTAATCACCGGATATCCGTTAAAGAATATATACATATCCTTTTCTGATTCGACTTGTTGAACTTGTTGAAATTGTAACTGCGCCATTTGAAAAGTGACTCGCGCGAATTCAGACACTACATATATTTAACGGGGGAGTGCGCTAAACCTGCTGAAATCCCCATAGTTGCGGTCACGGTTGCAGTCGATTGCCATTAATCTCTTTCACTTTTTTCAAAGATGACCGATCGTGACACCCGTACTGTCCCATTATTATACGAAGGGACGTCAACCCGAGACACTCGCTTGCGGCATTCAATTTTCCTACCGACGAGATAACAATATATTCATTACGATCAAAGACATTGTGTATAGTGGCGCTGATAACGACCTTTGTCGTCCGGACAATGTCGCGATTTTCCACGGAACTCGACGAAAAACAGACCGTGAGTATTGACGTCATATCTCATTATATATCTTACGATAAACCGATCGGATCCATTTCAGATGGCAACAAATTACATAATAATAATTATTATTTCCTATTTCCACGTACAATTATTAAATCAATACGCTTTGTTGATAATATGATCGAAAATCAATTATACTATATAATACATTGTATACGAGGAATGCATATTCTCAACGATTTTAATTTATTTAATTACATTATTATCCATATGTTTCACTGTTGACTTTAAAACGATTTCATCATTACATTTTCATTGTGTCTCCAACTCAAATTATACACAATTTTACTTTTCTTGTATGTTTGTGATACGTTTCGATTAACGAATATGGACTTGGCGATTAAACTTTTTTGTTAATATTCTACGAAACAATCACTCCGAAATACGTATCGTATTATACTGTGCGCACTAAATAAAGCCAACGCGTTTTTTTACGTAACATTTGCTATTTTTTAACAGTTTGATTTCCGTTTGCGTTATCTTTTTCTTTTTTACGACAAACGTTTAAAATAGTATCGGTTATTTTCTCCGGATACGACAGAACGAAACTCCTCCTCCCACCATTAAAATATATTTCGTTAATTGGTCGACGATATTACGTCATCTTCGACGAGCATAAAAAAAAATTAAAAGCCCCGTACCGGTCACGCCCATCGTAGTACGTTTTTGCTCAGATACAATCTTCGTATAGTACTTACGTTTTGACCGAAAAAAAAAAGAAAAACCAAAAATCCTTTTTATACTTCTATTTATATGGTAATGTACATGCGGCAAATCGTCCAAGACATACACACACACACAACGGGGTCATCGGCGATTACGTCAAAATCTCCTCCCCCGAACTGATAATACCACTGAAACGACGTTTACAATCGCTATATTACAATAATATTATTATTATTATTATATAACAGATCCAAGTGTTATGTTACGTGCGTTCGTGTTCCGAAAAGTCTGCGGGGATTTTTTTTTTCATATTTAAAAGGATTCACTCTTCCGGTTTATGTTATTCGCTCGTCGACGTTATTACTTTTTGCAAAGTTCCTTATCTGCTTACGTTATATTATATTAGCAACATTTCGGTCGAAACCGTGTGTTGCAAAAACGCCCATCCGCCATTATTTTATTCGAATACGCGTTGCATTTAGACGACTTATAGTAAATCGTTATCGGAACCCAAAATTAAAGTTCATTAGTTCGTTTAGCGAAATGTTTTGGCTCCGAACGCAATACGCTGTTAAAATGTAAATACATCTTAAAACAAATTGTAATATGTAAGCCACCGCCGATTATCTGCCAAGATTTTAAAACAAAAACAAAATAATAAAGTAATTTTTTTTTTTTTATTCGTTATTAAATCGTTTTACTAATTTAAATTTTTTTTTAATAACGCTATCCTACGGAACCGAACGAATGAAAATTCATTTTTTCAATATTTAAAAATTTATAGAATTCGCTTTTGTCGTGGTTCGGTAGAAACGGTAATACACTAATTTTTATAAGCAATAATACATTTATATTGAACAGATATTAGACAGTGATTAAAACTACCTTGATTAGAACAAAAACACTTGTCTTCAAGAGGACAAATTTCCATTAACTACCATATGATATATACCATGTATTAAATTTAAATGTACAGTTTTCTCTCGTTAACACGAACTCGACTAAATAAATTTAAAACAATTTTTTTATAAATTTAATTAAACACATAGGGAATAAGAGGGATAAGAAATGGACATCGATAAAACTGCTTAGCTGTAATATCTAAAGATTAAATTATAAACGAATTAAAACACGAAAATAGAAAACGACAGTTTTCTGTTCGTGTTAATCAACAAAACGACAATATGGTTCCTAAAATTTGTTAGAGTTTCGTGTTAATCGAAAAATTCGTATAAACCAAGGAAATAAAAATAAAAACCTACCATAAATTAAAACGGAAAACCGGTCCAGCGTTATTCAATAATTCGTGTTAACCGAGTTCGTGATAACGAAAGAGAACTGTATTAGGAGAATGATCGTCGGATTTTAATAATCGATATCTGTACGCATATTCCTCGAGAGTCAACAATTAAAATTATACGTCGTCGTTTAAAAAATGTAAAATTCATAAAAAAAAAATATTTATATTTGCCGAGCCGTGGCTCTCGAATAAAAACACGATATTTAATGAATAACGGATTCGAACATTTAAAAAAGATTACTTGAAGAAAAAATAAAAACACCCAAAATCGCTTCACACACCTATGACGTACTGGTGGATAAAACGTCGAGCATAGATCAGTGCTTTCGTTTATTCAGCTCGGGCGTGCGCCGATGTATGAAATGCAAATTTGTGATTTACAGCTATTGTTTCAACGATATTACTGCTTTCGAGCGCTGTACAGACGTAATTTCGCGATGCGTATTTAATACTAATAAAACTGTACATTCGTCATAAACATGATTTGTAAATTATACCAAAAATCGTACCGAAACAATTTACGGGTATTGTCAATCTTGCAATAACAATATCGTTCGCGATATATTCGTTTATTGTCCTCTTTTTTATATGTGCGAATGAAATAAAATATACCGTAGATATCCATTCGCGGACGGATTATGTTAATTCCTGTAACTGCATAGCGAACGATAAAACGTTATAAATATATATATTTGTTTTTTCACCATTACGTAATCGTTATGATTAATTCGAATTATACGCCTTTTCGATTTACGATCGGTCGCGACGAAATGCACGTTTTGTATTGGTACAGAGGACGGCTTGAAACATATTTATTTTGCGTGCATACTGTACTTTTTTTACAATTCTAATCTGACGTAAAGCCCGATAGAAAAAACAAAACAAATGTGCCGATAATATTTCTGAGTTCCGCGGTAGTTTTACGTTTTTCGTTGATTTCTTGTTATCGCGTCGTTTGAGTTTTTAGTTTTTTTTTTTCATAAAATGTCAGATAAAAACACTTCCCTGACCGTGCAACGTTAATTTATTACTAATTATTTTATATTTTGTAAACGATTTATCATAAGAGTCCGGTTATTTTTATAAAAATGTAGTTTAAAGACGATTTAAGATTAAAAAAAGAGAAAAAAATAGTATTTTTGTAGAATTGTACGTACTGTGGCAAGCGTTGATTCAAAAAAAATAAAAAAAAAAAAAACGAAAAATAATAAATAAATGTGGTCTTATACGAGAAATCGACGATTTCCTGGAAAACCGCGGAAAAAAATTGTTTAATTTTTTCGAAGTTTACGAAAAACCGAACACGATAAACCGTCGAAAACTCCTGGACGCTAACGGAAACAAATTGTTCGGCGAATTCCGACCTCGGGTCTAGTCGACCTCTAATAAACCGCAGGCAAACAAAAACCGAATTAAACGGAACAAACAAACAACGAATTTTTACGGACGTCGGCAGATATTACGGTGTACGTATAAAAACGAATGGCCGGGCGTTGCCCTCGTGCGCGTCCGCATTTTTGTATAATATAAATTCTAATCTACGGGACGCCGAAAAAATAAAACGGATAGAATATAATATTGGCACGTGACGTACGCTCTCACGACGCGTGCCAGTATACGTACATATATATATATATTTGATCCCGAACGTGGCTGCGAACGAGACCCGTTTTCCGAACATTTGTATACTTACTTACGCGTCGTAATAACGAAATTGTTGCGTCGCGAAATTAAAATTTATCGTTTTTCCCGTGCAGTCTTATCCGATGGCGACGGATTTCGCCCGCGAATCGGCCGAAACACGAAATTTGTGGGACATTTTAACGGCGACTTCTGTACACGGTTTCGCACTTAGGGCAGACTTCGGAAGTCGGTATTTCTCCTGTCTCCCGTTCGGAACTCATTGAAACGAATTATGTCCTGTAAACAGCTTCGCGGTATCGTTTTCATCGTGTCGTTCCCGAGCTAACACTATCAGCGTCGTCCTTAAATCCTTTGCCCTCTCGACTCCTCTACGTACACTCCTCCTAAAAAGCTCAAATATATTAATATTATTTCGTAAGTCGAGTAATTACGTGAAAGTTTCGACTCGAAAACGGTTTACGTCAAACACTCAAACGGTGAACACCAAATGGGATTCTACAAAACATGCCATTTTTCTAACCTTACTTGTTTATACTATTTTACGTACCAAACTTATATATTTTTTTTAAATACATTTTCAATACGATGTATACGACACATAGTGAACTTTTTTTAAATAATAACATAAAAAACAACGTTTACTGAAACAGTCCATTTACTTTTATTTTTATTTGTCTCAAACTAGTTTCAAAATGTATTTACAAATTACGTGAAACGTTTAAATATCGTTTTTAGGGTCCATCGTCATAGAAGACGTAAATTTTAAAAAAACTTTCGCTGTATTAAAAACGAATGGTCCTTTTAAGAATCATCTATTAGATCAAAAATAAGAACGTTTTTTTGACTTTACAACTCGTCGCGAAACAAGTCAAAGCCGGTTTTATTTTGATACGTTTGACATATAAAATTTACATCATTTCTATGGTAATTCAAAAAAAAAACAGAACAAACGAATAAACACGTATGAAAGTTTCAGGAAAATCCGTCGAGCCTATTCAAATTCGATTGCCAACAAAGACCAAACATTGATAAATTATACCTCCTTATCTTCTTTGATAGCTTCGGTTCGGGACCTGTGCTACTACGCTGCTCTATGTCTTTTTCTCATATCGATTCCAGCTTAGGCGTCGCATTTCCGTCCACGTTTTTTCGCATATATTTATTACGGTAGGAACCGATTTTTCCGCGTTTTTCTCCACTAAATACGATCTTGTTGATATTCGTCTTGCGAACGCATTCTTTGAGAATACAAACACGTCGTTTGATTGTCGTGTTCATAAGGATAATGACCTATAATTTCGTGTGTGTATAAAGTAGCCAATTGTAAACCGATACAAACGATTTTAGAAGATAACAGATGTAATTATTTGATTTCGGGTGAGAAACGAAAAACGTTTGTTTGCAGACCATATTCGTGTGTGTTTTTACTATTATTAACAGTAATAATAATAATAATAATGAAGACATATACATAAAACATATAATTCGTTGTGTGCACATAACTGAAACTATATAAATGGGTCAAGCCGATAACGATTAGGTTTTAGGAAACGCATGAAAACTATTTCATCGCATGACCTTAAATGTCAGTTTGTTCAAACGAATTGTTGAAATTCGTTTTATTTATACACCGGACAGATTCGTCAAAATAAAAACAATGTTTATTTATTTTAATTAATTATTAATTAGTTTTCCGCGTTATATATATATATATATATGGTTCATGACGAAATGCGTGTTGAAAATAAAAAAAATAAAAAAATAAATATACATATATGACTCGCGTCGACACGAGATGATTAAAACGGACTTATTCCCTTCGGAGTCACGCATTTTATTATACAAAACGAAAACGCATATAACGCGTAAATACGAAATAATGTGTTTGCGAATACGCCACAATAACAGTCGTAGATCGTTATTTATAGTTTACGTTTCCAGCATTCACACAGAAAATATTGTATAACAATGGACGCAAAACGGTCATTTCTAAGAGTCAATGTCCTAAAATATTCCATAGAGAAATTAGCCGTCAACACGAAACACTTGCGAAGTGGTACGTTCTTCATTTGAATATATGAAAACGAAATATTCGTTTTTCATCGAATTAAACTATAGTCATATTAATTCGATTAATGTAACGTTTATGGCGGATCACGCCGTCTCGCACGACGCCGTTTGTCCCGTTGAACCATTGAATCCGTCGAAACCATCTCGTTCGCGGCAATTTATTCCAAACGACACGAATTCCGTGTACATTTGATGGTCTGAGCACATGCCGATAACTGTACTAACGATACGTCCATTTCAGGACGAATGGTCCGAATGGCGTAATAATTAAACTTTCACTGTCGGGCTCAGAGTGACGCGGTCCAATGCATTTGCCGTCCGCGTATTCTGTTCGTCTGTTACCTCACAGCGCCGACACGTGACCATATTATATTTATCATTATTTTTTTTTTTCGCTTAAACACGCCAATACTGTTTGCCACGGCAAAGGAGGGCAAAGGATCCGCGTCGACGGGGAGGGTTGAGCTCCGATGGACAACGCGAAAAAAACCGAGAGAACACCCCGGCACGGTGTGCCGCAGCGAAATACAGGGACGACGGGCAATCTCTGATATTTCACTCGGTTCCGCCGTCCGCCGGCCGACGGCAGCGGACGCGGTCGTGTAACCGAATTCTCCCCCGCGGCCTTTTCCGAGCTCGCGTCGGCTTTCGATAATTTCCCAAAAGACGTCCGGCCGCAGTGCCGTCGCGCACGCCGACGCTGTCGCCGGACCACAACGTGCGCGTCCCTTCTCGTCCGCGTTCTACCCGCAGCAGCCCACGAAAATGTGTGCGTTTCTGTCCCCGAGATTAACATGTATATTGGAAACGGCGACCCGCACGGGCCCGTAACGTTCCTTTGACGCGACGCCCGGCGACCGTGACCCCGGCACATGGTTATTCACGTGCTCGCGTGACCGAAACTTGTCCGAATCGCGGTTGGCTTTTCGTCCCGATGGCCAGACACCGGCTTGCGACGAGGGCGCGGGCGTAGTGGATCGGCCGCGGGTTTTCCTAACGCCTATGGGGAAATCCACGAGGGAATCGTTCCCGGGACCGTTTCGGTTAACCCGCGCGGACAAAAAAAATGTACGATTCGAACCGGATTCGTTGGAGTTGTTTTTATTTCGTTCCGACAACAGTAAACTGTGATCCTAACCGCTGAACCATTTCACGCACACTAAAAACACGTTTGATAACGCGTCCGTTTCAAAAATAGAATTTAACTGGTACGATCGTTCGTGTGCGGGATTCTTGTTATGCGCGTTCGCGTCATAATCGGACGACCTAAATTTGGTACGAGGTAGTAGCCCCTTTGCGTTATACGCGTCACTGAAATATTCACGCGGATCTAATGAGTCGTTTCCGCGTGCTTCGACTTTTCCGTCTTAGGCTCGTTTCGTATTTTTGTCAGTTCCCCTTACGTCGACTTTTACGACGGCGCGACGATATACGTATTATTCACTTTGCACTTTCCATAAATATTTAGTTAATACCTATGGATTTTTACATATTAAATTAAAACGTCATAAATATTTCACAACGAATTTGGAAGTTTGCGAACTTTCCAAAGAACTTTTCCGAAATCCCTCACCTTTCTCAGTCGAATTTTGTGACTACGATAATATAATTATCTCGTGAGAACGAGACTATACGCGTTTTCGTGTATGATATATTGCGAACAAAGTGGTCGCCACGTATAACGTCGTTATTTCAATTATTTTAATTATTTTAAGAGTGACGCTCAGCCCGCAGACCGCAGTTGACGTCATTATAGTCCGTGCGGAGTGCACGAATTCAAAATGATTATTCCCAACGCGTTCGCAATTTACGCGTTAACAAAACGAATAAGTGCAATTCAAAACTAGCGTGAATATCGAGTATGATCGTCAATTGCGCGGTAAATGCCAACGAAATCGATGTGCGACAAAAGTACGATTTCTTATCACAGTTTGAAAATCACTGGGAAACGCTGGAAGGATCGTCGAGGGAAACGTCGTTTCGCTCAAAAAAAGTTCGATTCTCACACAATACAATAAACGTCACGCTAAGAAGAATATAAACGATTATCGAAATCGTTCGGCGACGTTCGAGCATGATATTTTTATTAAAATTGTTGGGCTTCCGGTCACCTAAAATCATAAATGTCCAAACACGAAAAACCGGAAATGACCGAAATGTCAACCTCGAAACGTTATCGGAGTAAATATATATTTTTATCCGTAATCGAGACAAAACAACGAAATGTGTCGACAGTGCTTACCGGTCTTGGTGTTTGGCGATTTGTCCGGTATTTTCCCTAGAGCCGTAGACCGCGATTCGCTTTGGCTGGATATCTAAGGCCCGTGCGTGTTCGAACGTCCGTGCGGCTAGAGAGAAACATCTCGGTGCCGAATCGTCGGACGGAACGTGCGCGCGCTCCGGCTGGCGGCGAACGGACACGCACGGCCGACGGGTACCCCGGACGATGTTAGGGACTTAGGGACGGGACGGGACGGGACGATCGACCTCGCGGTTTATTTCCGGGCGCGTGTCTTGCGCCGAATACTCGAACGTCAATGACCGCCGTCACCCGGAGCGATTCGCAAAACGAATACGCGGCGACTCCGTTTTTCGTTATTGTTTCCGGACGGTTCGTCGTTCGCCAGTAAATCGCGATTACGATCGACCGCGTTTTTCTGTCGGAGCGAAACTTCTTTACGGAGGGTACGAAAAAAAAAAGGAAAAAAAAGGGAAAAAAAACCGATCATTGCCGCGTCACGGTCGGCCCGCGCGATACTTTCTCTTGAGATTAGTTGCGCACACGCGTCGTCTCGTTTTAGTAATGTTCCTGTTGCGGCCGATACCGTGCGAGCACACCCGCTCGACCGTCCCCGCCAGTTTTTTGTTGATATCAGTTGCGCACGCGCGTCGTCTCGTTTTAAAGTAATATTACTGTTACGACCGATAACGTGCGAGCAAAACCCGTTTTGACCGTACTCCCGCCAGTTTTACCGCATCCAACACGCGCACCGATCACGTCGTTACCTGTTTACACACACACACACACACGCTACACGGACCGGGCCAAATAATCGTCGGGAACGTGTAGAGCACTACAGAAAGTAAATCAACAATGTCAGTCAACAAACGTAACTCCAACAACTTCTGGACAAACACGTCGAGGAGGAGCATCTACGTCAAATCACGGTGTCAGTTAAAATGATTCCAATACGAACCTGATATTCTATCGGTTGAACGACTCTGAAAGAAGTTTCACTTCTCGTGACGCGCACGAATTCCCCTCCCCCCCCCCTGAAATACGTTAGCGATCTAATAGAAACGCTGTATTCGTCTACGGATAAAAAAAAACAAAAAATGAAAACAATATCGAAGGTTATCCGAGAACACGATTCGCAATCCGTTCCGGGGCGATTTTCCGGGCGTTAAGTTGGTTGTGAAGGGGTGTGAGGGGTTGGGGGGGTAGGAAGAAATACGACACGCGATATTTACACGCGAGCGACACGACGTTCTCGTTGCTCGGAACCTAACCTACGCGCGTCTGCTCGTCGTCGGAATCCGGGAACACCGGTTGCGGCCCGCCGCCGTCGCGAATCCGATGTCAGGGTAAACATCGGGACGTCATATTTCGTGAGCAAATACGGCCACGCGCCGGGACGATAAATATTTAACGTGGTAGTGGGCGCACGCGTCGGTCGGAGAAACGCTCGTCATCGAGTATACGTTTCGTTCCCGTGTGATCGTCGTCGTCGTCGTCGTCGTCTGGCGAAGCGCGTGCAAACAATTCGTCGTTCGCGTCAATCTCGTTCCCGAGCTGTACCTCGGACGACATTGAATACGACCGTGCGAACTAAACACAAAACGATTTCGATCCCGTTTTGAAACGTTTATTCCGTCGAAATCCAAAACAGCCGTTTTACGAATCCGTTCGTACGGAAATGTGAGTCTATGAAAATTTCGATTTTTTTTTTCCGTTTAGACCCACTTTGAAAACGAACGACGGGCCTAATTAAAATTCGCCGGGAAATAATATTTGCAAAATGATGATTTAAAATCGAATGGAATAGAATTTCGCATTTCTTATTTTGATTTCCGTTTAACTAAAAATATGTTCAAAAGAGAAAATAAAAAATACCTATTACATTTGTCAGGTCTCTGCGGGACACTGTACGCGTATATTGGACGCGTTTGGAGGATCCAAAGATTTACTTACTATTTTGTTTTCAATAATAAACGTAATATTATAAATAGAAAAAGATGAACGTTAAATATAGGTGAGAAAAATGTCCGCCCCCGTTCGCGGCCATCGTACAATATACGACGTCGGGAAAGTGCATTGAAGACTACTACGGTATTCATAGAAACGCATCGGCGTAGACGTCTAAAATGATTCTCGTGCATAATATATGCCTGCGCATCAAAGACGTTATATATATATATATATATATATATATATGTATGTAAACTCGACGCGCGGTTATATTTAGCGATAAAGAAAAAAAGCGGATAACGTAAAAACGAAGTCGTTAAACGGTGACGACCGTTCTACATGCGACGCGGTATATCAACGCACACCGCTGGAAATGATTGTTTCTGCGAAATATCGCACTGTTTATTATGCAATAAATGGGATTGTCTGTCCCGCGAACGTTCGTGAAAACGAAAACACGCCCGACGCCGCAATTAAACGTATTTTTCGCACTCGGTTTTATTTATTATTTTAACTACAATAACGTACGTTCGAACAATAATGTATACGTATGTGTGATAAACGTTCGCGCGTTTTATCAAGTAGCCATTCGATTGGGCTAGTTGTGTGCGTGTGTGTATATATATATACACAATGTACGTACGTAATTTATTGATGAGAAGTCCGACGAAGGCTTATATTTTTTTTTCAGAATTACGTCGTTAAACACGTTTTTTTTTTTTAAATACGACCGTAAAACAAAATCCACATTGAAAATTATGCGTTTCACGATTAATTATCACCACGCCGTGTACTGCGCGTTTGTTTACTGTGTGTATGTTCCACATTTCTTTTAAACGCAGATCATTTTAAATTATATACACGGATGTTGTCTCTTCGAAACTCGTAGTTATAAACGGCAACCGCTGAAAACATCAAAGGAAAATATGCGCGAGGTTGAAAACAATATCCGAAATTCCGAAATAAACCTCGTCCGCGGTGAACACGTCCGAGAGAAAATCGCCCGAGACGACAATATGGGACACGACGTTATCAGAACGGCAAACTCCTAACGAACAGACTAACGGCTGTAATAAACGATTTTCGAAGTACGTCTCATCTTACCGTGCTGGTAATAATTTCAACGCTGGTGGGCGTCGACGAGTTAAGAGTTAAGATTGACTTAAAAAGTTAAGTCGGTTTTAATCAAGTTACCTGACGCGTTATGTTTTTTTTATTAAATTTTAACTTAACAAACTACTATTATTTTAAACTTGACGCGTTAACTGTTCACGAAGTTGTCTCAAATTAAGTTACATTTTGTTCAAAGTGCAATGAATGTACATATAACATAAAAAGCCATACCTTATAAAGTGTCGTAGACATCGGCTTAGGGATTTGCATAGACAAATATTTTAGAGTTTTATGAATATTTTCAATTAGAAAGCAACGATACGAATTATTGTACTTGATAAACGATTCTGAACAACACGATGTTAGGTTCTCATAACTATTAAGTGTGATGAATATCGTTGAAATATTTTATATGTCATGTCCTAGTTAAAAAAAAAAACGGTCATAAAAAATAAAATGTACATACATTTGAATTGTACGCTGTTTCACGCAGTACAATATGAAAAGCATAGCACACGTGGTCGCTTAACGAATTTCACGTTTTACAAAAATCGTACACGTCATATAAATGTCTGACGCGAGATAGTCAAATAATCGCAATACCCGTCGGACTTAACGTGTTTATACACATTTGAATTAATTTCAATCGAATTCGTAAAATGTTCTACCGGCTTCAATCATCGTGTAGTTGGAAACGGACTATAATAACGCGCGTCTCCGCGCACGACGAAGCCTACAATTCATGACAGCTGTCCGCCTTGACAGCGTAACACTTTTATTGACAAATTAAAATTTAATTCGTTTCCAATCGATCATTACATTGCAAACAGGCGACACCGAATGCCCGTTCGGTTGTCCGACGGAACGCGAAATGTCGCGCGGTTATTAAACGTGAACACGCGTTACCGACGTTATCGATCTGAACATGATTCGTGATCGATATGCTACAAGATCACCAACGGTTTCCCACTCAAATGCAATCCACTTACGGACGACTTGGGAACGGTTCGATTTCACGTGCGGAAATACGATGATTCGCGGGCCGCAGCGGTGACATTATTATTATACTACATACGTATATGAACTAAACGTCTAACGGCGTCTGTTTTAATAAAAAAAAAACATTTCCGGTTAGCAGTAACGAGAATCAGCTGTCGGTTTTACGTCGAAACGTATATTTTCGCGTCACGGAAAACAATTTTTCAGACGGTAATAGCGTCCCGTAAAAGTCCCGTCTAAACGTGGCTATGGGGTGGCGAATAAATTGTACGAGATCGGCAGTAACGCGAACGAACACGATACAAACGCGGTGACGTACATGCGAATTTCAAAAGCCAACCGTACAACGCGAACGAATGCGATTGCTTATTATTTTCGCCGTATTTATTCGAACTGAAAATCAAATTTGAATTACACGTAAATACTTAAATGTATTAATTAAACCATTTTTTTTTCCCCATACCTCATGAGCGCGCGATAAGTCTGCAGGCATTCAAATATCGCGTACCGATTTCTGGAGTCGGAAAAGCGTGTTTTCCGAGAGAAAAATTAAAACAAAAACATAATTGAAAAACCAACAGCTTGCGGCTAAATACAAATTATCAATAGTGATTGCGTAACCACCGTATCGCATTATGATTATGTTCACACATTCAAATGAAAACGAATATCATTTCGGGCGTTAATGAGTGTGAATTCATTTAATTTATTCGCTGTAGAAGAAAACAACTGCACAACGTAACTATTATACAAAGTGTGTTGGAAATCGTAGCGTAGTTAGGCGTAATTAAAAACGAAATTCACGGTTAAGTTGTTCTAGTTTTTACGGGGAACAAATCTAAAAATAAAGAAGAGAACGCGCAGTTAAATTTAAAAAAAAAAAAAAAAAAACAGTGTTTCGTACAAGTTTTACGTTTGTACACGTTTATAAAAATAATAGTTGTTGTAAACGCTAATTTATGAACAATTTTATTTCACAAAGAATAACGTAAGATCACAAAATGTAAAACGCCTGTATTGTTATTCGGATAAATATTTTAATTATTTATTTTTAATTAATGGAAATTCCAGAACGAAATGGCAATTTATTACAACATGAACATTGAAGTTAAAAAAAAAAAAAAAGGTGATCGAGAGAATATTTAATTTGTACTTTCGTTTGACAAAAAAAAAAATGAAATTAGTAATTGTACTTTTAATCGTTTTTATAAATTATTTGTTCAGATTAAAAAAAAAAATAAAAATAATTTAATATCAATTACGTATTTTGATTTGAAATTAAACGCAAAATCGCACATGAAAGCTTAAATATAAATTTAATTGTTTTGATATTTATAATTTATATACTTATTATTTAATACAATCAGTTTCGAAAAACCGTTTGATTTCGCTTTGGAATAGTTTGCTAACTGATGCCACACTTTATGAATTGTTAAACAAAGCGCTGAAATATATAATGTAGGTATTATTTTTCGTCTAACGCAATCATAATTTACCGCAATGCAAATAAGTTTATTTTTTATTCGTCGTTATGACCCATAAGTAATACGGATTGTAAGTTGTTTTTTTTTTTACTTTGAAACGTAACTAAATGAATTTCAAAAGTTCTTGTTAATCATTTTGTTCGTAATTGCAGGCTACTAAATGTTTTATCGATGTGTCGTATTCCACTGTGACGAAAAGACAATATAAACAATGCTGTTTTACGCGTTGAAACCGCGACCGTTAAATTACGATGAGATTACAATAATTGTTTTGACAAAACAATAACAAAGCGCTAAAAATATTTACTGTACGCGCCGTCGAATTATAATAATATTTGAACATGAAATTCGGTTAGGTCCGGCGGAATTCGACTGTTGAAGATCGAAGTAGCTGTGAACGATACACGATGAATAATAAACATATACGAACCGCGTCATGTCGTTATGCCCACCGACCTGTACACTATGACGTATAACAGGTAGGTAGGTGTTGGGCACTTTGTTGATTGTTTCGCTGTAATTTGTGTTGTTATGGTAAGGTTTCCCGTATTTCCAATTCGTCGGACAAGTCAATAAAAAGCGTCGTATCGTTTCGTTTCTTCGTTATTGAACATTTAAAAAAAAAAAAGAGATCACCCGATACTCTCGACAGTATATTCCGCACGAGCACGTTTTGTATTTGAAATATTTTGCTGTCGCGGTCACCGAACGTATTAGATTGCGAGCGACGCGAAGAACGCATCGTTTCCACGATGACGTGCGCTTTTGTTTTTCGTCCCGCGAACGCTTTTTCCTGCAGTGCTCGGACGACCGCGACACACGTTACGTACGAAAATCGCAAGAATAAAACCGGTGAAATTGTCGACATACGGGACACGACGATCCTTGTATTTTTTAAACGCTCGAAACGTAATACAAGCACATACGTGAATAATGTTTAACCCGTTAAAACGCTTTCGAATTCAAATTCTACATTCTCCATCTAATCTACTCGCTCGAGCCGCTATCCACGGCTAATTTTTATTTTCTTTCATTTGAACTATAAAGTCGCCGTAATTCAATTATAGTCCTGAATTATTATTATTTGTTTTCGCTTCGTCTATAATCATTGGTTTTTACGCTTCCGCAGTAATTGCATTATAGCGTCATCGATCGAATATTGAACGTACGCTGGTGCGTGCAATTACTATTGGTGTAATTAACATTTCGAGATTTCAATTAGATAACAATATATATTAGCATCTGATGTAGATTTTAAGTCAGTGCATCTCTCTGGATTAATCTCGCTTCAGTTGGCGCCCGTTTTCAATCGTTTTACCCAGTCCTTTACTTAAACGCATAAGTTTGTTTCCCTTATAAACCCGAAATATCTAATTTCGTTGGCGCTGAATTTTTCGATACATTTCAACGAGTACAAAGTATACTGTCGCGATAGAAATGCTCGTGGAAACGGTAACAAAAAAAAAATCAGTATTTGAGTACCATACTTTACAATTGTGCAAAGAATAGGTGCACCGTCAACGACGTATTTCACAATTGTATTTTTTTACACCTATATATCAAGCAGTTAATTTATAGTAATGATTATAATTATAGTATTACAACGCTCAAATTGAAAAAGCGATAATATTAAAAATAACAAATGTTAACGTCTGTAACACCGTTTTTCTCGAGGATATCTTATTGCGCAGTTTTCGAAGAGACGTTTTATTCCGACAAGTAAATTTCCATACGTAAGGGCAAAAATCAACTTCAGCGAGAACTAGTTGACTTTATATTGAGATTAGTCAAAATGTATTGTAAGAATGGAGATAAGGTGTTTCGACAATTTTTTTTTACACAGAATCTTATAATATAACACGTAACTCGTCAACGTGACGTATAAAAAACCATTATTCCGTTTTAATCGCTAACTAGACATAAAAACCGTATGATAAATATTGTCTGAACACCTTGACAAAAACGAGGTACATGCAATTATAATAAAATAGAAAAAACGCTTAGTAACACGCGTAATAATCATATTTACTATAAATAACTGTAAACGTTTTACGTCGTTTGGTTTAAATTAAAAATAATATAACGCGGTAGAAATACGAAATCTTTCTAGAAAAGAAACCATTGCGTTGTATTTTCAACATGAAGTGCCTACTGGAAAAAAATAAATAAATGACTCCGAGTCATAAATTATTACGTTTAGCATTGCGCGGAAACATAGAGGTGCTGAGCAGATTACAAATGTCATGTAGGTTAAAATATATATGAAAAACGTGTACCGAACTGCTCTTAGGAGCAATTAACACTAACGTCTAAAGAAAAAAAAGGGGGAAATATGTTATAATCTATAATTTACGTAATATGTGTTTTTCTTTCCGAACCGGCCAAGAAAGAAATTTCTTAAAACTTCGGTCGTAAGTTTTTGCGTCACGAGGCTTTTTCGTCCGTGAAATGCTTTCTTTAATAGTTTTAGCTGTTAAAGAAAAAAATAAAAATAAAACAAAAACAAAAACAAAAGACGAAAATATCCTATTTCGAAAATCCTAACTGTTTCGGTGCGACAAAGGTTTCAAACAAATTTCGAAACAAAATATGTTAATATTAAATAATAATGCAGCGGACATAACGAGACTGGCTCCGACGAAACAACATCAGTCGCTCTCGAGAGTCTACTCGACCTATTTAGTGTCATGAGCTGCTAACGAAAAGGGTAAAAACAGTGTCGTAGAAATGATAGCTGTCGGATATGTAAATAGTTCTCCCGACGTGAGCGTTTCACGAGTGTGGCGGGGGAGGAGAAAGGGATGAATACGAAAAATAATTAATAATCAACGGCACGAGGTGGAAATTAAATCGAACGGATTAAAAATACTAATGCGGATTTGATTCCTATTATCGTGCGAACGACGCGTAAAACGAAAATATTCTTGCTGCGTTCACTTTACCTCTGAAATACACATACACCACTATAAAATAATTTTAGATATTAACGTAAATCACAGTAAGTATACACGTAGGTGGGCGTATACCTGGTTCACATACCCAACAGTTATATTTTTTCTTATTGTAATTTTTTTTATATGTATACACAAGTATAAAAAAAAAAACGGGAAACAGTTTAAATGTTTACAAAATTCCTCCCAAACAAGCTACACACACCTCTGCGTGTTTTCCAACTTATTGTTCGCTATCTAAATAATTGTTTGAAATTAGGTCAACAATAAATAACGAACTAAAGGAAACAAAAAAAATTATAATTTAACGTATAAGTGAACTAAGGTCATCGAGAATTTCTTACCGATTAAACAAATACCTATGTAACAAATCGGGTACGTAATAATTAAATCATTTTAAACCCCTCCACCCCGCCTGCTCGGTTTGAATTATTGTAAAAGTCGTTTTATTGTTCAGTATTCGCAAGCATTTCCATAGTTGAGTATTTTATTTTTTTGAAAACGTGTTTTTTAGAGTAACACATTTAATAACGTTATCAGCAGTTAGATCTCGACGGTCAGTTTGGCGTACTTTGTTGAGTACGCTGTAATATTAAGTGTATATTACGTATTTATAACGGATATGCGTTTTAAGTAAGAATTTAGTGATAATTTTATAAATAAAAGCCCCTTTGGTCTCTAAACAATGAGCCGTAAACCGGTCAACTGTTTGAGTACAACAACAAAACATTATATCGGGAAATATAAATCATTTTTGTTATATTTTTTCATAATTTTAATGTTTTTGCCACCAACCAGTTATTTAGTTATGATTATATATAAACTTTTGATTTTAATCAGCGAAATTTAAGACGCAGTGAAGAGGAAAGGTCTTATAGTAAAAATTGAAATTTCACGTTCTTTGTGACGCACCGTTAGATATTTTTAAGCCCAATAGTTGGTTAAACGTTACCAAAACCACTCTACTGTAGCCAAAACCAAAAATCAATAGCTTACATTTTTCAATGTATTTAATTGTAAAATCATATTCCTTTAACGATTTAATAACGAATGAAAAACATTGAAATAAAATTGCTGGTTCAAAAAAAAAAGTAATCGCCTTTTTTATAAATTTTTTAAGTTGAAACTAATGGTCTTCCTTCGCATAGGTTTTTTTTTTTTTTTGGCTCACAAAAGAAAAAGGTACGCGAAGAAAAACACAGTGAACGGATAAAAAACAACGAAACAGAAAGAAAAAACCCGCAACTATTCGACCTACAGTGTTTTCAATATGCATTGAATCGCATCCAAGAGAAACGTTTCGCGTCCGACACGGTTAGGTGACCGGTCGACGGGTGCGCTGACGACCTTTTCGAAATCGCGCCGGAAATCGCCAGAGAGAAAATTCCCGCGGCCAACGTGTTGACGGACCCCGTGAGAATCTCTAAGGTTAGGTTAGGTTAGGTTAGGTAATTTTCGGACATGCTCGAAAGACGCAAAATATTTTTACCGATACCGAAACAAAACGGAAAAGGTCTAGTGTACATTTCGATGTTGCTCTATCGTCTCACGTTCTGTTACGCTCGTCGGTCTAATCGACAACAATTAACATTCTTTTTATAAAACACGCGTTTAAGATCGCCACAAACGTAGTGTAAAATGCAATACGATTGAAAAGTTTCACGTATTTAACATGTCCCGATGAGTTTTTAAAAAATGTTATTGAAATACCAAAGCGTTTAAAATTCAAAAATATTCGCGTTAGTTCACCTAACTTTGAAATAACGTTGTCTTCCAATGTACAGCTAATATAAAATATTTTAAAAGACGAAAAGTAGAAAAAAGTAAATTCACACGTGTGTAGAATATGTTAGTTTTTGATAAAAAGAAAACCGTCATAAAATGTGATGACAATTTAGGACAACGAATATTTCAAATGTTCAAATTTGAACAGTTATCTGATATATGTACGTCGTCTTAAGCGTGTCCTCCCTCCAATATATTTGTGTTGTTGTTTTGAGTACATCACGTCTGTTTTTATGTTTATTGTAAAATAAAAGGCAAACGGACCTTTGTGACACGTTGTAACCCATTTACCTTTAAACTGACTCGCACTACAGTCGGCCGAAGTGAACGTGCGAGCTGCGCTCGAACTAAAAACTGCTCACGTCTATGGCAGCGACTCGTTTGCTCACAATATCGGTGTCAGGCGTTCAAGCGTTTAAGCATAAAAATGGCATTTGAATAATAATATACGGACAACAGAGACCGCACAGGAAAACATTGGCGTGGCGAAAAAAATCGAAAGAATTGTCCGACGAAAACCGATCGATGAACGTAAATCGTAACAATAAATATATACGATGAAACGCTTTCGGACATAAATATTTCATGAAATACCGATAATTCGCTGTGGTTTGTCGACGTAGAACGTAGCGCAAGAACTCAACAGAAGTAAACAACGCCGCGAAATTGAATTGTTATTGCAAAGCGCATCCGATCGGAATTAAAGACGGTAAATACGTCTCCGATTCGATCGTCACGTGTTCGTCGCCGCGTCGGCAAACGACAATCCTTTACACCGGTTCGAACGCCACAAACAGCGTCCAAACGATTTACATACGATCTCGAGATCCGACGGAATCGGCAGAACAAAATGATTTCCATTGTGTCTCGCGGTCGAGCAAACAACGAACGATCCGATCGGTTTGGCTTCGGTTTCAAGTGACTCCGACGAACGTATAAATGCAAACGAATGTCACTCGCTGTTTCTTGACGAAAACGTCGAGACGAACGCACGCCACACGTGTACATAATGACGCGGCTTACGTTTGGTCGGCACACGGCAACAAAGTCTACACGAATTTGCTACCGACTGTCCAACACGTTTAATCGAAATCCGTACGTTACGTCGAACAACGGCAATACATTACGAAATCCAATTCCTAAACATACGTTTCGTCTTATTTTCCTCTGTGTGTGTGTGTGTGTGTGTGTGTAGAGTCGTTGTGCGTCGTTTCCAGTTTTTTCGACTCGGAAATATAAAAGCTCGAGACGGTTTCGGTATACGGTCAGGACGCGTAACGATCGGTAGGGTCCAATGTAAAATGATACATGACAAGTGCGTTTACCGAAGGATTATACTTTATGACATTATAGTCGTATAACGTCTAAATTAGTAGGAACGGACAATGACCAAAGGCGTGCCATAAAATTAAGTCTATAATATTAATGCGTTTGGGTACGGGAAATTTCCGTACGTTGTTCGGATACCTTATCGCTGTACAAACAATGTCGAACGATTTATGCGGCGATTCTCGCAACCGAATTGCCGCTCGTCGGTTCGACAGTTTTTCGGGCCGAATCAATCGGACCGAATTTCCGCGATCGTTTTTAATTCGCAAGCAATCGTTGTTTGACGCGCGTCTCGAGCGTAACGTACGGCGTGGCGTCCCACGCGGTGTGATGAAAAACCCATTTCGACGTTCAGTAAGTCGCGCATGCGAGTCGCGTGATAAACGTTTTGGACAATGGACGTGGCCGCGCTAAAAATATCCGGAATTAACGTTTTACACGCGCGAGTCCTAATAACGCGTATAACATTGAAACACAAATCCTCCTGAATCGCGCTGGTCACATTAATTAACGAGCCGCGGTCGCGTTACCGCGGACAAACGTAGGCCGACCGCTACGCACACTCGACGGTCGTAAAATGATACACGTCCCGTGTAATAAAATTATACGCGCGTATAATTTGTGGTCATTCCGCCGTTATCGTTTCGAAGACGAGCGCGCCGACGCGAATCGTAAATCAAATTATAACGGCGCGTTTATACACACACGCGAGCGCGCGCGCGCGCGCATTGTATAAATAAAGGTAAGGCGACGGGTTAGGTCGTGAGCGAAACGATGATATTTCAACGCGGGTGTGTGTACTCTCGTCAGACTTAACGTAACCCGTTTCAGGGCCGGATTCAGGGGAGGGAGCTGAGTGGACTGCAGCCCAGGGGCACCCGCGGTTTTGCAATTGTTTTACGATTATAGATAACAAAAAAAATGGAAATTTATTTTTCTGTTTGAAATTAAATTTTCAGCAAACGAATAAGTACAATGTAACTAGTGCTTTTCAAATCGAAAAACAATGACGACCAGTGTTCTAGAATCTCGGTAAGACTGGATTTTGCACTGTTCGCGATCACCGTGTTCCGTCGATCGTAATCGTAATTATCGGACGCATTTCTAAATATACACATATCGGTCGGGAGTTAGACATTCAAAGTCGTAATCATGACGGCCAATGAAGAATTCTTCGTGAAAAAAACGATTGGATCGGTTTAATCGGTGAAATCGAGCATCATTGTTATTGTTTGACGTACAACGGCGTCGAAATTGAAGAAGATCGTGATTTATTTTTGGGCCCCCACATTATATTCCGCCCGCAGACCAACCCACATTCCTAACCTAACCGGACCGTTTACAGACTCTCACTCTACGGATTCGCGTACTGCTGCTCTAACCCCGTCGCTCGCTTCACAACGTTTTCAACGTACCTTCCTGACGCTCCCTGTCCCGTGGAACACGGCGCGCCCTCGATACGTACGGGTTCTGCTGTTTTTTTTTTCGTTTGCTTCTATTTTCTCTCCTTTAAAAACGCGCGCTCCCTGACCCATATCCGTACACTGCGAACAATAATGTGACCGGTATCGCGGCGTGATAACACCAAGTGACTTTTGGCGCGCCGCGTTTTCGCCTACGTAACGATATGACTAATACGCGTATACGTTATTATTGAGTTCGCGTTTTGTACGGAGAGAGAGAGAGAGAGAAATAAATGAAAAACGATTTTTCACAATACAAGCATTATTCCGCGATAAATTATTACCGTCGTCGAATTGTAAGGTTCGGAGGGTACGCGCCGTAACGGTGTATTACGTCGAACCCGAGGTCGAACCGACAATACGCGGTCTCGGAATAATAAAAAGTTTTTCTTACCCCGATTTCGTAAATATTTACATTGTTAGAACACTGATTTTCCGTTCGTTTTTTTTTTTTGACGCAAAAAAAAAACCAGAAAAAAGTAGAAAAAAAGTTTTTCTTCTGCGCACGGCTGACGAGATAAGAACGATATTTATCTGTGTGTGTGCGCGCGCGCGTTTACGGAACGTGTTTGACGACTTTTCAGCGCAACTCAAATAATAACAATCACCGTGACGTGTTCTAAAAATAACACTTATTTGGGATTTTTCATCACGCACGTGGTAAATATTTATCCAAGATAAACACGTCGACGTATATCCGATTGACCCGTTATCGACATTAAAACGTGATCGTCACGACCGAAACGTATGAAAAAAAAAATATCGAGAAAGTTTGAAAAATGTTTTCGATCGGTCGTCGTTCAGTCGCCGTGCAAAACTAAACGAATAAATATTTTTCGGCGAAACCGGTAGAAATGTTGTCGACATTTTTGTTCTTTAAACGTAAATTATTTTCTGCGACGTCGGTCGACGGTTGCACGGCGCTTCGGATAGGCGATTTGGCTACCGCTGTGCGACGCGTCCGATCAGCGAGCGTTCCGCACGCGACGTCAGGAACAGACAATGTGACCTAATCCGTACCTCGAAAACCACACGACGTTGCTTAATAACAATGTTCGATTTTATCCGTTATCGACACGGTTTTGTTTGGGATGAATTTAAATCGTTTTCGTCGGTCTAAAAAAGGCGAAAAAAATAGAGTGAACGGTAACAAAACGCGTATAACAAAACCGACGGGTAGGACTTGATAAATGTCGTTATAACGACATCAGAAAAAAAAACATGTACAAAAACTATGAACAAGATGTACATAAACTGAGTTTGAAGTTCAAAGTGGCCTCTCGTTTACCTCGGCGGCAGCGGGTTTATTTCAAAAGCGGCGGTTAATATGATTTACGTTCAGTATGTACTATCCACGTAGGATTTAATTATTACGAGAAATAACGTGCATGTAACGTAACCACACAATGATCGGCCTGACCGGAAATACGTATAATGAATATATCGTATAATACGGTTTACTGTTCAACAAGTTTCTCCAAAACGTAACTGTTATAACGACAGTAAAGTTGGTAGACAATCTCGCTAATATTAAAACCGCGAAAAAACATCATAATACTTATTAAAAATCGATAATAACTCAATGTACTCGTCTAGCTCACATAATTCGCGTGTTTTTATACAGTATACAGTTATACGACACGTTAATTATTTTAATTGATGCATATAACGTGCATTTTTTCATCGATAATAGTAAAACGTAATGTATTCTTATACGTAAGCGATCCGATTACGTTTTCGTTTTGTCGCGCGAACGAAATGTTTCATAAAAATCACCGTGACACTCTAAAGCTCTACACACCCGTAGTCGTATATTACTCTACGGAATTCCCGACCGAACCCAACCCAAGCCGACCTGACGCGGCCCGACGTGCAACGCGAAACGGTTTTCCGAGTCTGCCCCCGCACACACGTATACATATATGTATACATAATACGATAATAGACAAGCCATAATACGTAACTTGTCGGACGAACGCGAGTCACATTTATATACCGCTTTCCGGAGAAAAATACTTTCGCGTAACCCGTCCGTCCGTCCGTCGGCATATTAAACTCGGTAACGTTCCTTTATCTCCGGCAATAATACGGGTTTACTACGTGCGCCGGGCCGCAGCCATTTGTTATCGTCGAATTTCACTCTCTCTCTCTGGCTGCCCCGCTGTTTACCGTCGTCCCGCGTCGTCTCCGCAGACGGTTTCTCGTTATTACGAAACAAAAAACTCCCATCCCCCTCCGCTGTTCCGAAAATATTGTTTTCTGACGTCGACACCGACTGACGGCTACGCGCGTTGTTCCGCCGAAACGCCAAAATACGAAAATCGTTTTTTCTATTTTGTTTCTTTTCAACGGTAAAACGTTGCAGTCGATCGTTTACGTCTTACAGACTCGTATTGTATCCGTCCGGTTTTCGTCCATTTCGCATTGCGTTTCAATCGCTGCATCTGCTCGTGTTGTTCCGTAACGGAAAACAATCAAAAAGCTACAAAATCACACCATTTAACGGCCATACCGTAACAGAACGATTCGTTCGTTGGTGCGCATTGACTAACGTTCAATTCCCAATTACTGCCGTCCGACGGAGCAGTAACGGCCTTTAACGGACCGAGCCGCGTATTATTCGGTCGTTCGTTTCGGTCGATTCTGTTCGTTGGCCAGCGGAACGCGCGCACGTCAAAACCGGTCCGACGTATTGTCGACGGGTGAAATTGTTTCCGGCGACCGGGAAAACAGCGTTTCGGGACGCCGAAACCTACGCCGGAGGCGTCATTGCCGACTACGCGCACGGCCCCGCCGCAGCAGTCGGCTCACCGCGACACGACACGGGCGCGTGCGTACGGACGCCCTTTCCGAACGAAGAGGGTGCGAAGCCGCCGCGGTACGTACGCGTTCTCCCGGTCCGCGACTATTGTTATCGTTTGATTTCGTTTTTTTTTCTCCTCTCTCTCTCTCTCTCTCTCTCTCGTCGTCGTCGTCAAGCGAGAAACGTGTTCGACTCTCGGCGCGTGTAATTCGCACGCGATATCCCTCTCATTAACATCAAAGGCGCGCCGCGGCCCTTTGTTCCCTTAGTCGACCGCCGGCTGCAGCGCGTTAAGTCCCGGAGACACGGGCGGTCCCCTCTCGCGACGTGTGCAAACACACGCGCACGCGGTTCCGACAGCGAACAACGGGCGCGTCGGGTCGGGTCCCGTTCGTAATCGCGTCGAACGCCGCGCGTTTTCAAATGGGTTTTTTACGTCGGTTTTTTTAGGTTCGCGTTCGCGCGAGACGTTTTTCGCGACACTTGCCGGTTACGCGGATTAACTCCGAGGACAGGCGGCCGTCCGCATCGGTTAAATTCGCGCTGACGATCCGGGAGGGTGGGTGGTGGTGGGATGGAGAGGAGGAGAGGACACGCGAATAATTAACGTTAATTAAAAGGTGTGTCCCTGTAGTGCCGTTTTTCAAAAGAGCGTAATTAAAGATCGTATGACGTCGCTGAGGAACGATTTTTTTTTTCTGTTTAATATCAAATATCTTCGCGTGAGCTGTCTGGTTTGTTTTTAATTAAACCGACGACCGGAGAAATCCGGGAAGACGCTTCGGCGGCGTTCCGTTGAATTATCCGGAATTTTCCGCGTTTTTGCTAGCTATCGAAACGACACGCCGAACCCGTCGCGTTAAACGTGCGTAATGGTAAATAGAAATAACCGTCCGTCTTTTGTCTGTCTTTTTTTCAAACCCAACCTTCGGGAAGCCACCTAACCGAGCGGTCGCCCTGTCGTTTCGCCCGGGAAAACGCGACCGGACGAGTCCGATCTATTCGTTTGATTTTCGATTAGAAATCCAGAACGCTACGCATATACGAGTTTTCGGAGAGATATCATGCGCGTTACAGGCGCGTCATTTTCAAACCGTATTCGTCGGTGCCAACATTTTCGCAGGCCGATTTATTCACTCCACCAGGCCACGGTATACTTGCCACATCGCCTTCCCCGGACTAGTACTATTATTGCAGTGATACTAATCGCGACCACGACTGACCGTGACCATCGTAAAGCATGTTCTCGTCACGATTAAAGACAAATAATTGAAATGTAAAAAAAAGAAAAAATTCTACATCGACGCAGCGTTTCTGACGTTTACGGCGGGCCAAAACGGCGTTCTAGAAAAAAATTTGGTGCTAACGCACACCCTCCATCAACCTTCCCCCCCCCACCAAATGACGAGCCCGGTATGTCGTACAATACAGTCTACGGTGACCAATCGATCAAACAATGATCATCGTCGTTCCTCGCGTCGCGCTTAATGGATTTCTTCCGATCGGGATTCTAGTTTGAAATTCGATTTCGACGTTCGTGCCGGAAATCTTGGTCTCGCGACGCGATAATCGTTTTCAGCGGGTTATTTTCAGACAACTGGAGCACGGACGCGTCTCGCGCCAAGACCCGAGCGAAGCGAGACGGATGCCGCCGCTCGTAACAACAACACGGTCGATATCATATTTCCAATATTTGTTTTGCACCGTAAACGTTGTTATCTCGCGCTCATACGAACAATTACCACGAACACACGCGGAACGATTTCAGCAGACGCGCCCGCGCTTTCCAAACAAATAAATCATCCGGTTCCGTGTAGAAAAACACATGAATATTCAAACGCGCGTACAACAACACAATCGTCGTCGTAACGCACGCGTGACGCACGCGCCGTTTTAAGTTTATGCGAACCGTCTCCGCGCGCTAAACAACGGCCGCCTGATTGAAATTCGCCGCTTATCCGTTTCGAGAAACGTACGCGCACGTAGTCCGCGTACGTCGTAAACACGGTCCACGACGCAAACACAACCGCGAAAACAACAACAACCGTACCCGTGTTCCAAGGCCGTAGCAGTAACACATTTTCGGGCGGGGGGTGGTTAAAACCGAATCGTATACTTTCAACCGCCAGATTTAAATACCAGATCATGTTGTGTACGATAAAATTGTGTCTAAACGCGGGTTAACCGGTGGCGTGTAAATAGTGTGTCTCCGTCTAAACTCGATTCATTATAACTGTAAAAAAATTAAAACCCTACCGAATACGGCCTGGCCGCGTTCGATTATAACGTTGGTACGATACAGCGCTTCGACGTTCTTGTCGAATCTAACCGAACGGACCGGTCGGAAAAACGAGATGTCTCCACGCCTTCGTAAAGTCGTCTCGATATCGTTACATTTTTCAACGTATAAATATACACATGCATGCGCGTGTAGTGTTATGCACGACTTCCGGAATGTGTTTCGCAATGTGCGCGACATTTAGTGTGCTATGCAAACGCGTTGTACAAATCGTGTTGTAAGTTTCGCGAATTTGACAGTGAACTCGTATTATTAAAATCTCGATTGTTTGATCGTGTGTCCGTGGCGTTGGGCATTTGCCTCCCTTCCCCCCCCCTAGAAGCTTTTTATATCATTTTGCTTAACGCATATTTTTTTTGATTATATAATCAAACTCTGTCTGGCCGCAGTGGTGCGTTTTGAACACGGATTTCACTTGCGAATCGCGCAGAACGATTGAAAACTTTAATCGCCCAGCTAATTGTCTCGCGGTTGACATATTTTTTTGTCTTTTGTTTTTAACTGGCACGAAAACGAAATCGTTCTCTCCGAGTTGTACGTGCGCTACACACTTATGTATTCCGACGCCGATAATTTCATAACGAAATGTCAACTGTTATATCGTTTATACTTCGATCACGATGCGACGGCCGTAATTCATCGTCATAATACCTTATGACGTCACATGGTGATATGGCAATATCATATTTATACGTATATAGTATGTCTCGTCGGATGAACCGAAAGATGACATTTCCCCGAGCCGAAACATTTATATGGCTCGTCTCATCGCAGGAGTTTACATATATGCTTCAAGTCACGACAACTGTTCACGAAATGCATTTTCAAATTGATAATCGTGTTTTTATTATTAGTATTATTATTCTTTTACACAAACTGCGGAGAGGATTTCTTTTGAATTTATCATTTAACTTGGTTTTATTCGTTTTGTTGTTGTTTTTTTTTCGCATACTAATACAACCACAAATACGTACTTCTATATTATGTATATATATATATATATACGCGCTTAAACGCGAAGGTTTGGAGATTTTTTTTTATCCTTTTTAAAGTTTGGCCGTTAAAAAAAACAACAAACAAACAAGTTTTATACTTAGCTGGAACAGAGTAATAAGACGCTACGCGCGGCACACAGCATTTCGTCAGTGTTAACCGCCGCCCCACCGGTCGTTTCGGCATAATTTATTTGCAGTCGTTATAAATATAAACTACGTAACCGTTATTATTCACATATATATATACATATACGTAAGTATATAATACAGCAGCAATAATAAAAATGATAATTATATTATGCGTAATTGTAATATATTACGCGAGAGTATAATAATAATAATAATAATAATAATAACAAAAATAATGATAATGATTCAATATTATGTACTTACGACGCAGAAAGAACGTCGTGATCGTTTCATATACGCGCTCGCACATGTACCGACGCGGTCGCGCGTGTGAGGGCGACGGTACCGTGGCCGGGCGGAACGGTCTTACGTGCGCCGCGGAGGAAGCGCATATAAATAAACAATTCTTAATTAAAAAGAACCCTTTTAATGGCGAGCTTAAAACGAAAAACATAATTTCCCGCGGCGGTTAACCCGCGAGACCGTTAACCCGTCACACGACCGCTTAATTACCTGGCCCGGCCAGTCGTACGCGCTTGTGTCCACGTGAAAACGCGTCCCAGCCGGCTCGAGTCCGAAAATCGCGGCGGCAATCGTGTGACGAGAACGAGCCGGGCCCGTTGTTCCGGATTCGTTTCGGGTGTTCCCGTCGAGCGGTCGGCGCTCGGGTTCCCGTGATTGCCGTGTGCGTTTTGAGCTCGGCGAAATACTGGACGGCCGATTCGTGTGTCGACGTATTCGAAACGTGTCGGCGTCATCCGAGCGCTGCTTGTGCACCATACACCGCGATGTCATGACGCCACTGGCACACGGTCACGGACGAAACCGGTCGGTGTGCGACCGCGGACCCGTGTAAGTCCCACTCCGGCCGACGGCGAGTAAAAACTAACCCGCGGCACATTTGACGAGTCCGCGTTTCGATTGTTCGTCCGGGCCGTACAAAACGAATTGTTAAATTGTCGAAGACGGTTTTCCGGCGCATTCGGAATGGATGTTTTACTTTGTGCCGACGGTATCTATTGTTATTGTTGTTAAACCGTTGGCGAGTTCATAACGATAAGGTAACGGTATCGCGCGAAGTGGAGAATCTTTTTTCTATCGCCGCGGCGCCAGAGAAAACCCGATTTTTTAGAAACATTGTTCTTCACTCTGCGTCTCACTAGTTGCCGGCCCTACAGCCAAACGACGTCGTCAATGTATTCGAAACGTTCTCAGCCGATCGCACATCGGATAATGATGAGTTGCCCGTAATAAATCACGTGATTCAATCAATATTATGTAATGTAAGCACACTATAATACACACACGTATATACATATTTTTTTTTTCGTTATCGTGTATGAGAACAAAGAACCCGATTGGTTTTTTTGCCGTAGTTTAAAAGGAATAGATCTTTATCGAAAATGAATTACATATTTACCTGGAAATTGACTCGCGCTAAAATAGGTCGATACGAACATTGGTCATGTCGACTAATGGCTGCGCACGTCCGTACGGACGATAACACGAACGTAATAATCGAATGTGTTACTATCGAAAATGTCTATCGTTTCCGTGTAAATAATTGCGCGTCGGATATCAATCATACTCCGCCGTTTCGCGGATTTCGCATTAGTCGATTTTGCTGTTTCGGGACGTGTGTGGCTTTTAAATCAAAACGGTTATACCGATTTACGAAAAAATACACTACTATTAGTCTAATGAAATAAACAAATTCACTCAGCACATTAAAAAATATACGTATACACCATTTCATGGGCCAACAGTGTTTGCACGAAGTTTTAGCCGTCAGTTTTAGTGTGTTTTTTTCTGGTTACGCTTTTCAGATCAATAACAAACTATTATTCTTACACTTTCGATCGAGTTAAAACTGCGTCAAAAGCGAACATTACTCGATTACAGATACGTTTTACATCAATTCAAGGAAATTATGAATCCTGTTGTGACTCGTTTTTTAAATAATCTATCAGTGCGATTTCTGACCTAATAAGAAATATTCAACGAATATATTTCGATATAAATACGACGACATTTATAAGGAGAAAATTTTACATTAAATTAAAACATTAATCTAATTGACTTATTAGAGAAAAATTATTACAGCTTCTCGTGTTTCAGACTGCAATTCGCTTGTATTACGTAAACACCGTATGCTCGTAGAAGGGAAATCGAAATAATTTCGAAAAATACCGCTCGCGATCAAATTCGCGTTGTCGACGACGTTACGAAAGGCGCGAGTACTGTTTCAACACATAACGCATACATTCGTTAACAAGCCTCTTTTCAGCCGATCAAAGTAATTTTTTATGATAAATCGTTAGCAGACACTTGTCGAACCGGACACGTTACCGTGCCTCTGCGATATTTCCGTGGTATCGATAGAAGTGCATGCATACGTGTGTGTATCTCATATACATAAGAGAACCTAACCTAACCTAACCAAACTGTACTCAACTTCGTATCAGTATCGAAAGTTTAAACGGCAAAGGTTATAGACAAACACTGAAGTTTGGTACCACTTCGGTCGACACTTCCGAGTTTAGATTTATAATCGCGTAAGTACTTACGCTTTCAACGGTCTCGTTCGTAGTCGTTCATCAGTTCGCGGTACAAACGATACGCCGAAATTGTATTATTGAAATATTTATATCACCCGCGGCGCGAAGAAGAAAATTGAACGCGACGTACGTTAGGCGCGCGTCCTTCTGGAAAAATCTTTTTCTCCGATTCGGAAACGCACAATGATTATTATAAATATTTCGGAAATTCTTAATCGCGTTCGAATGATTTCGAAATTAGCAAGCACGGTAGACATAATAAGATTAAATATACCGAAAACAAAAAGGTTTACAGTAAGCAAATTACTTTCGTTACATTTCGTTTATCGACTAATTCAAAGCATCCGCAATTACTTCCAACGGTTCACTCGAAATTTATTCGGTTTTTATTTTTTAAGCAATCATTTTTCATGTACACAAAGTAAACATTTACCTATATCAATTATTAAACAACGCTATGGATATTTTAACGTTGTGGGTATAGTTATTAAAATTAAGTTTCGCACAATTAAAACGGTAGGTAAAGTAGAGATTATAATATATAATGCGATGATCTAACAATAGAGAATTATACGGTCCATTGAAAGTCTTTGCTTTAGATTAAAACGTCTGGCACGCCACCACTGGTTTGATATTTTGTGTGCGACCATATATTTTGTTCTTGAAACTTAAGATAATTACGATTATTATAATATAGTGTTCATTGTACGATATATATATATACGCGTTAAAGAATGTTTCAGGTAGAACACAACATTAATAATGTTCCATATCAAATAAAACAAAACTACTACAGACATTTGACACTAAAGCAATTTTTTTTAAGAGTCTGAGTCGCGTTACAGAAAGTAGTCGTATTTCAATCATTGTTTTTCCGTTCGAAACAAAAACGATTTTTACAGGTGGTCACGTTGGACGATTAAATCTTAAGATACGTATAAAAACAGCCGAAATTCGAAAACTTTTCAGACGTTTATCACGGTTTCCGAGATTTTAATTGTGAAAATCGGAGTCCAATAATACGACGGGTAAAAGAACTTTCGAATCATCGTAATCTGATAATTCTACGCGGCGTGACGGATTTTTTTTTATTTCGGCGAGGCAAAATCTCGTAACTGAATCGTTGGAATCGTGCGAACGTCGTACGTCGGTTATTGGTCGTTTCAAAATAAAAAAAAATAAAAAAAATGAAAAGTAAACAAATATATATATATATATATATTGGAATAACATTGTCGCGTCGTGACAATAATCACGTGCGAGCAGTAAGTACGATACGTTCGAGGTGTATCAAATGTAATACGCGGCGCGGCGAACGAAATAATCGAATTTCGTTTACGATTCCATTCGTTCGAACGCGACAACACGTGTTGTTTTCCTGTCGGTATTTCACCGACGGTCAGCCTTTAAACGCATTACGCGTGCAATACGTATATATATATATATATATATAACTGTTACGCCGCGGACGTAACGATACGATATATCCGAAAATAAACCGTTGCCGCAGCCGACCCGTTTTTCTCAAACCCGTTCTGATTTATCGGACGATTCGCCTACTTTCGCTGCGCACGGAAAAACTCGGACGGCGCTTTTCGCCGGCCGACAGTACATAAAGTGTTGCTGTTCGCGTACCCCTCGGCGCAAATGCCGAGTTTTGGATTTCGCATTAAAACGGATCCGGCGCGTAGGACCTAATAACAGACGGCTTTTTATTACTATTATTATTATTATTTCGAAATTATGTAAAACGGTTTTACGATTTTCGTACGGACGCAGCGCTGTCCGTTTAGTAATTATTTGAATTGTGTTTTTGAAACAAAAAACAAAAAAAAAAACCCCCGAATAAATTCTCCGCGACCGTAACGCTATTATTTAAACTCGAACGTTTTTGGACGGCGGTCGGTGAATACTTTTTTGGAAAAAATCACGTAACGCCGCGTCGCACAGATTATAGTATCATCGTGTTTCCGACCAGTTCGGAAATCGATATCGCCGGCGATTGATCCGTCCGAGGTCCGAAATCGTCGACGCAATACTCTCCGAAACACGTGTGATTTATAAAACGAAACAACAAAACCGTCCCCCGTCTATAAGACACTGGACTATCCGTGTGTCGGAAACCCGATCTACATAGAGCCCTACGAACCGCGAGAAATCTTCCGGGCCGACGAACGTTTTTTTCAAATAATAATAATAATAAACGACGTGGACGGCGGAATTTCGTTGTCAAACCGAACTGAACCTCGCTCGGTACGGAATTTCGAAAAAAATCCCAATCAAATTGCAAAGGCGTCCCGAGTGGATGATACGTTGTCGCGGGTGAAACTCTGCGAATCCGCTCGGGACGCGCGCCTCGGGTTAGGGACACCCCGATACGGCCGTTTCCCGTACGTCAACGCGTCTGGAAGTAATTCCGAAGAACGCGCGGACTCGATTTTTCTCGCGGCTTTTCGTCCCGCCGCCGCGGACCGTCACGACGACGACGACGATCACGACGACGCGCGTGACCAAAATCCGAGATAAGATGTTATTGTAAGCGCGATACCGGTGCCCGCGGCAACGGGCATGTTCGACCACGTCGTTTTTTGGCAAACCGCCTCGAAACGTGACTTGGTGGCCCGCGCACTTAAAACGCCGACGCCACTCGCGACCGGCCGAGCACGCGGACCGCGCGCGATCGTGTCCGTACCGAATATCGGGTTGGAATCCCGACGAAAATCCCTCTAAACTCGATATCCGCCGGCACGACGTGTAATCGGCCGGTAGCGTCATCCCAGAAGTAAACGTTTAAAGTCGTTTTTTTTTTTTTTTTTTAGAAACTTTTCAAACGTCGTTTTACTCGGATGAAATGGTCTAGTGTTTGTTCGTCTCCGTTCACGCACGCCGACTAAAGTGCAATCTGTTTCGTACACAATACCGTTTTACAAGAAATCGCGTGCGTATAATAGAGTGCATTATCGGACAATAATTGTTTACCTCCGAAATCCAACCACTCGATTCGACGCGACTTTTCAAAGTACGCAGTCGAGATATGACGACAATTTTTGAAGAATAACGTAAATTTTCATGTAAATTATAATTTGATTCGACGAAGTATAAGCGAGGAAGATGTTTGTGATCTAATAAAGACGAAAAATGTAAGAAATAATTGCATTCGGCCAATTCACAATACAAGCTCTTAACCGAGTTAACTCGTCCATAATACGTACTTGAAAACGTTTGATGTCGTTTCGAAGCGCATTGAAGAGCACTCAAAGTCGCGTGCATTCCAAATCGCGCAGAACTATTAAATTTCGCCAAATTATAAAAACGTCTCTCCGCAATAATCATTTCGTGCGCGAATAATCGTGCACCAATACGAGAATTGCGTCAATGTCGGCCTGACGCCTAATGGATGTCGGCTACAGGTTTTGCAAAGGGTACATTTTTTTCAAAAATGTGCCTTCAGAAATCGTTGGTCTCAATTATAACGGAAAAGCGGAAGAGGGGGAGAGGGAGAAATGGAATTCATTTTATATAGGACAATAATAATCAACGTATTAAATTATCAAAATCTATTACGCGATCCTTAACATCAATCCATGAGATTTAATAAAAAATAAAACAAAAATATGAAAATTTTATTCGACATTGGCCATTTTTACTATCGCAACATAATCGGACATGCTCTTCTGGAATGTCCGAGATAAATCGGTTCTGACAAAAAAAAAAATGTTTTTCTTTCGGAAACGTATTACACTGCTAATATCGATTTTTTTATACAACAGTTGCTCGTATTTATTTTCAATGCCGTTTGTTTGTCTTTAACGTGTTCCTTGTTCGGATGTTGTACGGACAAATGAAATTTGATTCCAACCGACGTGGTCGTTACCTATTTATATCGTACACACTCGACGGTACACTCGTATTGTTGACTTTTGGTGTGATTTATGATTATTATTATTATTATTATTTTTTTTTTTTTTTTTAAAGAAACGTCCTCCAGAGGTCTATTGAATTAATAATGATTAATATGTTAAGCATCGGGGGACATCTATTCGTTGTTTTTACAAAAAAAAAACCTATATATTATATCTCCTTCGTCAAGTTTTTAATTTCGGAACCTGCGTTAGGTATCGTTACTGTTTGCGCACTCGTTTCGAGTAAAACGAAAATAATGGCGAACACAATTTATTTGATTAAAAAGATCTTATTATAAACTACCACCGAGGGACATTTTCCGACCCGGGAATTCATTACGAAGAACATTGTTTATAAATGGAGTTTTACGCCGCGGCTGTTTTTCAGAAAGCCGAATTAACATAATTTCAGAGTTAAAATTCGAATGTTTCTTTTTATCACCCAAAGATTGACAGACGTTTAACAAAACATAATGAACTTTTTTATTTTTCAATGAAATCAAATCGTTTTATTGGCTACCAGTACAAATGCTGTTACCTACACGCAAGCACGTTCGAGATAACAATTTTTTTACGAAAATAATAAAAAACGGAATTAAATCCTCTTCCCTCTAGGAAACGTCGACCTCGACGGAAACTTTTACAACGTTTTCGCCATTCAATGCTACCGTTCGACACGGTTCGATTCGACTCGAATATCTGGCAAAACGTCCGGTGCGTATCTGTCGTCTTTCTATCCGTACTACAGATGACAACTGAAATACGAACGCTCGCTCAGCCCCAATGTACAGTAACAATAACATTTGCTCTATTCAACATGTTTAAGTTTGCTTTTCTTTTAAAATTATTTTTTTATTTTTCTGCGCTATGATAAACATATTTTTAATTTAATTTTAATTGTTAAGAAATCAAAATGAAAAATGAAAACTTCTTTTTTCGTTTTTTTTTGTTTTTAATCAAGATGGCGCCATTTTGTAAATATAATTTTTAGAACAATTTTGACGTACAAAACTTTTAATTAAGTTTCATCGTTGATTTATAAACAATTTCTAAGTTTGTTTGAATATACTAATCAAAACCGTTCATGAAAAAAATTGCCATTTTTATAAAGTTCAAAATGTTGTGAAAAATCAACGACTCTTAAAAATCAAATTTAAATGTTTTTATTTTTATTCGTAAAATAATCTGAAATACAATGATCGAAAAGAAAAAAAAAATGAAACAAAGATGAAGACGAATACTTAACTCGCCGACTAAAACAAAAATCGTCACGTCTGTCGGATGGCCGTGAGGTATACACACAGAGTGATAAAAACGTCGTCGCGGCAGCCACGTCGTGCACTCTGTTCATAATTTACAGACTTGTTTGTGTTGTAGTGTATACATATATATATATATATATATTATAAATAATTTCAAGACAAATGATTGACAGACGCGCGGTTCGGCTAAAACGTGGTTTCCAGAATATTATTTCGGACCGGTATTTCGATTGGCGGTTCGAGCGATTCCGCGGCGGTAATAAACCGCCTCGCGGTAATCAGTCCCAGGGAACGAATTCCGCGATCCGATAACCGAAAACGAACGTCGTTGAAAACGTACAAGCTTATTTTTCGTACATACACCTAGCGCCGGAAGAACAACCGACGAGCGACGACGGTTGTCGAAATCGCGTCGTATGCAAAAACCACAGTTATGTTCTGCAAGAACGATTTTTCGGACATGAATCATTTTCTAGACTAGTGCGTCTGATTGAATTGAATTAAACGCTATTCGTTTGCGCGGGTAGTGAGGTGTTAATGAGGGGGGGAGAGGAAATAACGTGAAAATCCGATCGCCAAACGAGATTTCGATGTAGGTTCGTACCATAATTTTAATTATTTTAACTTACCAAACGGCGGTGTATGTTGTAGTACACACGACAAAAGATTCGAATCGTCGCCGTTCCGGTCGCGCGATAAATTACGTGCGACGGGCTGACGAATGTTTTGTTTTTTTTTTTGTTTTCTTTTGTTCGGAAAACGAAAACAACGTGTTCGCGCTGTTCACGAGACGACTCCTGTCGTTTCGATTCCCGGTGTTATCGTCAACATTTCGAAAATCACGTTGTTTGATTTCATCGGTATTAACATAATAAATATATATATATACTTTTTTTTTTGTAAATAAAGAGTCACTTTTAAATTAGAACGGGATAAATGCGTAAACCTCCGTATTACGTGTACGACGGATACATTGTTTAGTAAAATGTCAGGTCAACCATTGCCGGAATACAAAAAAAATTCATTTTTTCTCCGTGTATTATATATTTTTAAATGTCAAAAAAAAAGCTATAGCCCGCAGAGAATAACCGCAAACAAAAAACATACCTCTTCATACAAAAAAAAAAAAAATTTGCATCATTGTTCACTCGATTTATAATGGATAGTCTTTCAAATCAAAGCTTAAGTTCAAGCTTATAACTAAAAAAATACACAACAAAAAAAAAACTAAAATTGTTTTCACTAAACACGATTATTATGACGTTGGAAACTCGATTGTGTCATTTTTATTAAAACCAACTGTAATTTCCTTTCTTAATTAGATTTGTGAATTATATTCGCAACGTATGTGTTTTATATTTGACTTCATTCAACACGTATGGACCAAATAAATAAGCAATAAGTTTAATTCAAAAGTGTTTAAAGAAGAAAAAACAATGGTAAATAATAATTTTTGAATACATTTTCACATGAATCCTTAGTAATAATAACGATTTTGATTTATGGTTTCGAAAAAAAAAATAGTTAGGTACTGCCTACACAATATTATTTATATATAAAACAAAAACTTTAGTTTTTATTGCTTTCCGCGCAAGTGCATAATATTTTAACTATGATATAGTACACTGAAGTAAATAAACTTTGCCGACCAATAGATATTCCAATTAATACATATCATCTCTCTCTCTCTTTATCTCTTTTTCTCTTTTTCTTTGTGTTTTTTTTTTAAGTTTAGTATCATATTCGAAAATAACATCGTAAACAAAGTTTAGAATAACAAAGTTGTACACCGATGATGAGAGTTATAAGTTTAAGAAAATAATTTAATATTATTAGGTATTTTGGACAAACTACAACGGCTATATAATTCTCATCTATTTATAATTCTGCAGTAAAAATACATTAAATGTTGATTGAAAAACCAAACGAGCGAACTGAATGTAAATTAACCGCCAAGAACGCGTCCGCAAAGTTACGCGTTTCTCGGGAAATCTTCAAAAACATCGCCTTCGGGCAACAATAGGTAACATTTCTCTATCCAGAAAATTTCAACGGGGAAAAAAGTAGTATATAATATACACGAAAATGTTATATTTTCTTTACGGTGGCAACGCCTTAATCATTTCCGTTCAGAATTGTTGACGTTCCGAGACCGGGACCGAAATTAACTTACTACCCATCGTCCCTTCGCCTATCCGCGAAACGAGCCGCCGTCATAGTTATTTCTAAAATGTATACGTTTTACGATAAAAATTTTTTTCAAAAAATAAACGTTCACGAAACTCAAAATCAACGACAAAACAAAAATAGTTTACGCTAATCATAAATACAACTTCACGTTTAGGCGTATCCCGAGAATGAAAAAAAAAATCAAAGATAAAAAATTGTTTTAAAATCGTTATTATTATTGATTGTATGGTCAATTTGTAGGAATCTTTCTTTATTTATATTTTAAATTAAAATAAATAAAATATTTTTTTCTGTAAATTATATTTTAGATTGTATTGTTTTTACGGTGTTGTGTTTTTTTTTTATCTTTTAACACTTTTTCTTGTTGAACGAGTACTCGAAAATTCTCGACGTTCCGGTGGCAAATCGCATCTAGTTGGTATATTATTTGACACGTTTTTCGATCATCCCAATACATCCTTGAAGAGTAATTAAGAACGACCGAGAAACTACGAAAAAATCGGTAAAATTGTTAACGCATTCATTCGTTTTAGACACGAATAATTTTTGTATTTTTGATGATCTTGAAATATTATCCGAACCTACACGTGTATCACATTTTAATAATATTAATTATAATAAGCTATTGGCGTCACTCAGAATCATTTTTCGAAAAAGATGGTTTATAAATTCAAAATAATGATAGAACTTCTAGTTTATTTTTTAAAGTTGTCGCGTGATGAAAAATATGTTTGTCTGAGTAATTCAAAAACGAAATTATGTAATATTCGTAATCCTTCTTTCGGCTTTCTATGTACTAGAAGTTAAACATCTGATATTCTTAGATCACATATTTTGCGATTTAGTAGAGAAAAAATGTAATTAAAAAAGTCAACGTTTTTATATAATTACCTTCGCTGCTAAATACGGTGTCGAAATTGGACGACTGTTTGAAAATTGTATTTTCCACCCCCAAAAAAAAAGATATATTTCAGCGCGGTCCATATATTATTTACGCCCGCGCGGACCGCTGGCGTAATGAATTTATTGTACTCGAATGACTCGTACAAGACATTTAACAAACGGCAAACGGTAAAATACTGCTTTTTACGTAGTTTTCCGTACACTTTATTTTTCACCTTCATATAATAATTACCCGGCGAGTTTCGACAAAACAATTTGTGTTTTAATTAACATTTCGATACGACTCGAACATGTAATTTAACGTTTCGTCGGTTTCGTTGTTAATAAAATGCATTTAATGATCGTTTCGATATTCGCATACGAAAAATATGCCACAATGGCCGCGGCAAAGGTGAATTAATCGCGATTTCGCCCCGTTTAAACGGCACGTGTTCCACGCGAACGTTTTCCACCGCGCGATTCACGTGCCGACGATATTCGCCAACAATTTGCTGTTGGCTCGGCGTCGCTTCTAACGGTATTTGCGGATAACGGAATTATTATTTCAAATCAAACGAGCGTACGATTTGAACGTTCCGCGAACAGGCCCGAGGTCAATTATTACGAGAAACACGACGACATCGTGTTTACTTGCTGTCCGCAATACCGTTGTCAGTATCCGAAATACGGTCGAACGACGAAGGCGGACCGCGTTTTCCCGTACCGATTCGCGACGATTTACGAAAAACTGTATACGTGAAATTCGACGGATTGGGAATTTCTAAAAAACTAAAAATCTAAAAAAAACCAAAACAAAAACCCGCCGTTCATCTCGCGGCCGACGACGGGACACGGTGGTTAATATTGCATAATTCGGCCGCCCGCGTACCTTTTAATAAACCGTCGGCGTCGTTTTAAGCCGCGCGAAATTTACGGTCGCGTAAAGAACCGACGTTGCCGCCGTACGCGCGAGAATTCCGCGCATAGTTCGCGTCCGAAACGAACAGAACTCGCGGCGATTATTAAGAATGCAGCCCGCTCTGATAACCTCTACGCTTCGAGTCGTTTGGGGTGGCCGTCGTCGACGTCGTCGTCATAGAATGGGATCGCGCGACCCGGTGCGGTGGCGCGGCGGCTTCCGTTGAGGTTACCGGCGTGTCCTAAAAATGTACTCCGAATTATATATATACGTATACGTGCATAAACAACGCGCCCGACGCGCCCGGAAAACTATGAACGACGTAATAAAGTACGTAGACGTTCCGCGAGGCGGAAAGTATCTTCGCGCGAATACGGTGTGCAAACGCGGTAGACGTTCGGTGTGTGTAGTTGAAATTGATTACCACGTTGTAAAACGATCAGCGATAATAATTCGACGGGATTCGCCTTCAGACGCGAACGTGAACGTTTTCGACGGTCGAATGATGTTCAATCTGAACGCCGATTTTCCAGTCTGTCGATAGGAAAATCAAATTAAATAAATCGAACGAACTTTTATCGAGAAATCGTGAATGTTTAGGTAAATAATGCGGATATTTTTAAGTTTTTCAGATTTTTATTATCATTGATAATACAAAAAAAATTAAAATAAAATAAATATACGTTTTTTAATCGCGTCTCAGACCAGTTTACGTAAAGTAAATTTAAAATTGTTAATATTGCGTTATTAATTTCTCGTTATGTTCCATTATTCGTCTTTTAATGTGATTCGCTGTTAATTATTAGTAAATCGTTTTAAAATAAACATGAAAATGTCAATTACAATAATTAAAACATTTGTTTGATTCGTGGAATTTGGAATATGAGAAATGTTAGGCTCTGAGTTAAGATTAAGTACGAACTTGTCGTATTATGATTGACGATAGCGTAAAAAATTCTAAAACAAAAATACCCGTCTATTTTAAACAATTTATGTGGAATATTTCTTGAAGATAAGAAAAATCTCCAAATATTCGAATATTTTCATTTGTTATATTGTGATACTGTTTTTGACAACAATTTAATTATTTAATTTTTTTCGAAACGTCATGCGTTCAAGTCGTCGTCAGCTTGTTTTATTGCTTACAATAATAAAAACCGTTTCGATAAATAAGCGTGGTCTTCGTCTTGTGATGACAACCATAACGTCAAGTCCATTAAAACACACCTGGTAATTATAGCCGGGTATACGTATAATACAAAAACATAAACGTACAGACATGCCGTTCGATATACCGTCTTCTTACATTACATGTTTCGAGACAATGGAAATTAATTAAAATTATTAATTATGTTTGCCCCGATAGCAAATTGCTTTGCCGTCGTCTAAACGTGAATAATGTGACGTTATCAACGCGGGATTTGTCCCGTCGTGTTCGATTCTATACAATTTAAAGTTGAATAGACGAAATCGAATTAAATGATTCGCCAAAACGTTAAATCAAAATAAATGTAAAAAAACAAAAAAAAAAAAAAACTTCCGATTAATTACCAGAATCCAATAATCCAGCAGATCAGAGTATTCGTTTGATGCTTTTAATGTTTTGGATGTCCGCGCACAATTAAACGCAGTCGGGGTTTATTATCGAATCGCGGAATCCATCAAACTATCGTACTGAATTATTACGGACGAAGATATTATTTATGAAGCGATTAAAAATAAAATCAAAAACAACTCCGGCGAAATAATGCACGACGGGACGTCGATAAAACATATATATCATAAAATTGTAATAACTTATATTCGTAAATGGAAATCAATAAAATTCATTTTATTTATAATCGGCAAACATTAAAAGAACATTGTTCCACTCGACGTACGCGTGCGTACGTACGTACGTGTAGCGAGTGGAAAACGTGTTTGAAACTATTGACCACGTGTTTCACTATGAATAATTGAATGTCTAATACAAAATTATAATATGAACTGCTGAACGTGATTTATACACGACGTACGCCTACCGAACGAATCGGCATGGGACGATCACGATTATTTGTGAACAACAATTTTGGCGATTAACATTGCACGTTCAAAGTAAATATATCAAGTACTCTATTGAACGACTTGACTAAACGGGGTGATTTGTTTTTTTCCGTAATTAAAACGAACCCGCTAAAATGGCGTATTTAACGAACGTATAAACATATAAACGATAAAATGTTTTTTTTTTTTACTTTTAATTTAAATATTTGTACGTTAAGATACTCGTTTACGATAACGATAATATTTATCCACGTTACATTATGTTTTACACATTATTATGTATGTGTTTTTATCGTTTTCAGTAGGTATGGAATGTTGATTTGTGTTTTGGTTAGGTCCTGAAATATCGAAAAGACGTGACGGTCGGCATTTTCGGGTTTTCGTCTTTCGTCGGACGTGCACGCCTGCACGTTTTTCTCGCCAAAAAAAAAAAAAAAAATCGTTACGAACATCGAAATGACGAAATGACGAAACAGATCATCCCGTGTCGAGTGTATCCAATCGTTAGAATCGATTTATTTGACGTTCTACCACGGAAAGTAAAAAACAAAAGGAAACGCACGTCGCCGTAAGGGACATCGAAATAAGATTAGCGAATGTACGCGAGTCCGGACAAAGACGTCCAAACGTTTGGGACCAGGTGCAATGGACTCGTTTACGGAAACGAAGACCACGAACAACGCCCGTGAATTGTCCGTGTGCGATTAATATAACCGCGCGATTATATTTTTTTAATTTTTTTATTCGCGCGGCGGCGATCCGTCCTGAAAAACCGTCACAACTACGGAAACTACGGATACTCACGGTCGCGTAGCACCGGCGCGGACTGCTTGAACTGGTTCTCGATTTTCGCGTTGCAACCTGTAAACACGGGAACAAAACACGTTCAGTTCGTTTACCAAAAACCGTTGGTTTCGTTCGCGCCGCGCCGGTTCCGGTGGTCGGAACGCTCGGCGAGAGAAACGTCCCCGCGCACGCGTACAAATGGATCCGCTGCAACGGGGCGCGCACGTACGGTCGTCTTCGGGTTATCCGGTTTCTCTCGAACGTCCGGAACGAATGCGTTTCCGGTCCGCGACGGTTGCCGCGCTCGATTGAAATCCGTGCCGGAATAACGCACTTTCCGCGACGCGAACACCGATTAAAACAAAACCGAGCCCCGGGCATTCGCGGCTCCTGAACAAAACACACTTAGCGAGGTGTTTTTTTTTTTTGATATATTTACATTAAGTTCCGATGTACGTTTCGTCAGTGTCTCTCGTGTGACTGTTACGCAGCATAATTAATCGTTTCTGTACTGTCAGTAGGTATTTATATTCTATAAGGTCGTTTATTAATAATTGATAATTTAACACCGTCGGTGGCGTGTCATCTGACGTGGGGAGATTTATAAGGGATATCCATTCCCTCCAGCCAGAGAATTTTTCAATACCATAAATGCACAATTGCGCTTCTTTTACACGTATATAAAACTCAAATTATTTCGTTATGATTACACCGTCCCCGACAAATTATTTTTATAAATACGCCACTAAACACCATAATACCATACAATATTTTATTATGATAAGTAGATATTAGTTACGTATAATTGTTTTAACGTAATATTATTAAAAAGTAAAACAAACAAAAAAAAAACTTCTGATGATTACTCTAAGATATTTCTTTTCGATTTAACTACATATCTATTTCTCGTAATGTGAGGGTGGGGCCTTAAAACAAATGTCCCAATTGATCTAATCTAAAACCTGTCGAACACGATGATAACAACAATCGTCGCGCGTATCGACGTGTTCACGATGGATGTTTTTAGTCTGTGCTGGTTCCGACACAGCCATGAGACCGGAGATGCCCGATCGACCGTTATCGCGCTCGCGTGTCCAAACACGATTTAGTTTTACTACGAGTAGTATTTTTTTTTATTCACGTGAATTAACCTCACCAAACATAAAACTCAAATGTGAGAAACTCGGCATGACGTTATCATAATGTGCTTTCGTCGTTGTTGTCTCGCGGACTTGGAAACGGCGCGAATTTAATTTAAAGTGCCAGTCTAAACGGGCACCTCTCCACACGTTGTGTACGCTCGTGCGAGAAGTTTATCTCCCCTATATTACCTTACCACCCTTTCGCAACTACCGTCGTAACCAAAAAATAAAATAAATAGTCAAAGTCACTGTGGCTATTGTATTTTTTAAACAACCTGACAGCCGGAAACTCGCGATGACGACGACGACGACACGTTCGCGTGACAGAAACCCAATTTTCGATATCGGGAGATCTGACGAGGTGAAAAACAGGCACGTATTAAAAACAATAACGATGATTAATCGTCGACGTTTGCAACCGTTTCACACAAACGCCAGTCTTAAACACGACAAAAAACAATCGCTTTTGCTTTTTCGATTTCAAGTGGATCATTTGGATCCGACGATGTCCGAGTTGTATTATTATTCTAAATTTGAAAGCAATGAGAAATCTAAAAAAAAAAAAATGTGTATATAAATATTTATAATAACGTCAATGAGTATTACAAAATATGAAATTGTTGTATATAGTTTGGAAATTTACTACCGGGTTTGATTAAACGTCAGGTATAAAGTGAAAAAGAAAAGAAAAGAAAAGAAAAAAAATAAATAAATGAACAAAACATTATGATTATTACAATAAAAGTACATAGTCAACCCAAAAAAAAAACAATAAAATAAAAATATAATTTATTTGTTCAATTAAATTATTATTAATATTAAACGCGATTTTAATATTATTTACATTATTATTTGATATTTTACGGACATTTTCTGATAGATAATGTCATGTTGATATTTCAGACTACAATAGTAAACTCTTTGTTTGTTAAGGTTGATTAATATTTTGTATAATTTTGCCACGTAGATTATTGGTGTTTAAATTATATTTGCTTTGTGTTATTAATTTCGTCATTGTAATTATATTTATTCAAAGGAACACGTTCAAGTCAATAAAAAACAAATGTTAACGAATACAATTCGTCGTGTAAGAAGATGATCGAGGAACAATACGGTCGGTCTGTGTGGGTTTCCTGTAAATATTAAATTCGAATCCAATATTAATTGAAGTAACTGTAAGATCCGAGAAATTAATTTTATTATTTAATCGCGTTTCGAAAACACTACACGTACAATATGCACTGGCGCGCACAAAACGGAGCACACGCGCGTCTCTAACGCGAATTCCCCAGACGAATCAATTTGACGTGTGTGAAGTTGGCCCCCCCATATCGTCCGAATCGAACCGGACTAATTGTAAGTTAAAGGTCTTCATTTGTAAGTATTTGTAAGTTCACTCCCGCAATTTGTAAGTTGACCGTTTCTGAGAAAAAGAAGGCCCTAGATTTATTTTCAGCCCCCCCATATCGTCCGAATCGAACCGGACTAATTGTAAGTTAAAGGTCTTCATTTGTAAGTATTTGTAAGTTCACTCCCGCAAATTGTAAGTTAACCGTTCCTGAGAAAAAGCAGGCCCTATATTTTTTTTCAGCCCCCCCATATCGTCCGAATCGAACCGGACTAATTGTAAGTTAAAGGTCTTCATTTGTAAGTATTTGTAAGTTCACTCCCGCAATTTGTAAGTTGACCGTTTCTGAGAAAAAGAAGGCCCTAGATTTATTTTCAGCCCCCCCATATCGTCCGAATCGAACCGGACTAATTGTAAGTTAAAGGTCTTCATTTGTAAGTATTTGTAAGTTCACTCCCGCAAATTGTAAGTTAACCGTTCCTGAGAAAAAGCAGGCCCTAGATTTTTTTTCAGTCCCTTCCCCATTTCGTTCGAATCGAACCGGAACAATTGTAAGTTATATTTAAAATGTATGTTATATTTCTATATGACCTTTCTAATAAAATATGAGAACAATATTGATTAATATTGCTTGAATAAATTTCTAAATGTATGTAATAAATATAAATAATATTTAATTTTAATTATTAATTTTAAATTAATGAACAATAGTTGTCGTTATTATTATTTTTATTATTATTATTAATAAGTGGTTGAAACTTAGTCTCTTCAACGATGTTCTTAATATACGAACGAAATATAAGATATACAATGCAATAGAGTAATGCATTTCACTAGTTATGTAAAATAAAATAAATGTCTTTTTATTTGAAAAAATGTCAGCTATCAACCAATATAAGTATTCTATTTTTCAATTATATATAATAGTTGGTGAGGTTTAATATAAACATCTTTTAGTGGAGAATAACGTAACACGTTTTTGTTTAAATCATTATGAACTTCCCAATAACCTTTTGACCTCTTACAATATGTTATGTAATGACCCACTTCATCAATCTTTGACTCCCCAACAAAGCATATTATGGCGGTAAGAACATATCTAGAAAAAATATTAAATGATAAAAATATAGAAATTTTTCGAAATATAATTTCAATTTCAATATTTACTTGTTATTAATTCTTAGCACTTGAGGTATATCTGGCAGTTTGCAGTTTTGGGTTATCCAATCGGTTTCAATACGTATACCAACTTGATACTGTTTTTCAATTACTTGTTCATATTTATTACAAGTTTGGCATTTATGTTTCTTATCAATCATATAATCATTCAACGCATTTTGCAAAACCATTAAATAAAAAAATCACTATATTGCAGTAAATTATTATATACATTTGCAGTTAATAAACTCTTTTAGTCCTGAATTATAAATTTGACATAATGAAAATATTTGAACAATAAAAACTCATCTTTAGCTTAAGAATAAATGATTTTTAAAACTTTTGAACACTTTTATTCATTTGGATCAAAATGGGAAGGTGTCCATTGTAATAAACAATATGACATGGTAGAAAAAAATGTACAACGATTTTACAATTTTTGCATAGATATGTGATAAAATGTATAAATTATAATAATTTATAACGAAGTGTACAAAGCGTATATATGTTTGACCTGTAGGATAAGACAAAAATTGGTAGACTTATTGTCTAGTCACTAGCGTCCCGCTAAACCTTAACGTTGGCATTGATAATATTAATAATAATAATAAATAGCCGTTAGGAATATATAATATGAAATTATCATAAAAAAAACTTACCGAACTATGCGTGCAAATTTGAATAATAATATATTAATAATACTATATGTATTAATTATAATACATACAAATTAATGAATACACACAGGGGAAAATATAAAAACATCCACGGACTGGCGTTCGGTTGTGAAGTGTGAATTGGTTAATAAACGTAGTATGACAGAAATGTGAGTAGGATACCCGTTTTATAATAACTATTTCGATCATTTTTCCAGAATTTCCGAATGTACACAAAAATATACATTATACAACCCGACTATTAAAATACAATTTATTATTATAAATAAAATCCGACCATCATGATAAAATATGCACTTATGTATAACGTATACTATATACGAGGAGTGTTACGAAAATAATGCCTCCATTTACAATAATCTTTTTGAAATATAAATACATTCATGAAAAATAATTACCATAATTTAATATATGTATATATTTAGTTTATTTATTATTTTTCAACATATTTGCCTTTATTTTCTAAACATTTACACCAGTATGAAATAAGATTTTCATAGCCGTTGATAAAAAATTGTTTAGGTAGTTCACGAAAACATTTACTCACTTCAGCTTTCACTTCGTCCTCAATTTTAAAATAAATTAATTTGAAGTGACACCTCCATTTAGGGTATAACCAAAAATCTGATAGAGCTAAATATGGACTATAGGGTGGATATTCAATAACTTCAATACCAATATCATCGATTCCCGCCAATGTGAATGTGCAAGACCACAAAGTAGTGCATTCACAAATTGCAAATTGTGAGAGTGAACTTACAAATACTTACAAATGAAGACCTTTAACTTATAATTAGTCCGGTTCGATTCGAACGAAATGGGGAAGGGACTGAAAAAAATCTAGGGCCTGCTTTTTCTCAGGAACGGTTAACTTACAAATTGCGGGAGTGAACTTACAAATACTTACAAATGAAGGCCTTTAATTTACAATTAGTCCGGTTCGATTCGGACGATATGGGGGGCTGAAAAAAAATCTAGGGCCTGCTTTTTCTCAGAAACGGTCAACTTACAAATTGCGGGAGTGAACTTACAAATACTTACAAATGAAGACCTTTAACTTACAATTAGTCCGGTTCGATTCGGACGATATGGGGGGGCTGAAAAAAAAAATAGGGCCTGCTTTTTCTCAGGAATGGTTAACTTACAATTTGCGGGAGTGAACTTACAAATACTTACAAATGAAGACCTTTAACTTACAATTAGTCCGGTTCGATTCGGACGATATGGGGGGGCTGAAAAAAAATCTAGGGCCTTCTTTTTCTCAGAAACGGTTAACTTACAAATTGCGGGAGTGAACTTACAAATACTTACAAATGAAGGCCTTTAATTTACAATTAGTCCGGTTCGATTCGGACGATATGGGGGGGCTGAAAAAAAATCTAGGGCCTGCTTTTTCTCAGAAACGGTCAACTTACAAATTGCGGGAGTGAACTTACAAATACTTACAAATGAAGACCTTTAACTTACAATTAGTCCGGTTCGATTCGGACGATATGGGGGGGCTGAAAAAAAAAATAGGGCCTGCTTTTTCTCAGGAATGGTTAACTTACAATTTGCGGGAGTGAACTTACAAATACTTACAAATGAAGACCTTTAACTTACAATTAGTCCGGTTCGATTCGGACGATATGGGGGGGCTGAAAATAAATCTAGGGCCTTCTTTTTCTCAGAAACGGTCAACTTACAAATTGCGGGAGTGAACTTACAAATACTTACAAATGAAGACCTTTAACTTACAATTAGTCCGGTTCAATTCGGACGATATGGGGGGGCCAACTTCACACACGTATCAATTTGTTCGGAACGATACTGTACACACATACGGGCACGGGCCGCGTCGATTCACTCGTATAATATGCACGCGCGTGTGTCGCGCCGAACCCGGTGAAGTCGTCGGTCCCGCGTAATCGGCACGAGTATTCCGACTTCGCGGAATGCGATTTCACGGACGGGACGCGGAGTTCGTTTTTTAAGTGTTGCCGAACGCGCGGGTCCGGTCGTCTGTCGCTCGAACAATCGCCTACAACGACGGCCACTGTTGTTCCGCCGTCGCTGTTCATGTTTTAAACGTCCGTTCGCACAAAACCATACAACGTCAAGTACAGTTTCACTGGTAGTGATGACGATTGAAATCAATAAAACCCGTCGGCGTGACCGCACGGTGCATCGATTTACAGAGTATCCCGCGGATATCCGACGCATGCGACAACCTCCGTTCAATTCGATGATTTCAAGTTTTCGTTTTCCTGTAACCACCGCCAGAATCCATCGCCGTGTGCGCATAGCACGATGCTCCAGACCCGAAAGCCGGACGGAACTTCGACCGTCCGGAATGAAAAGAAATTGAAACCAACGGTTCGGACGACTCATCGGCCCGTTTGGGTCTAAGCTCGTATAAAAAATACACCGGTTTCCGATCCGCTTCGACGCGATAGCTCAGCGTTTCGAGTACGCACGTAATGTGTTTATATATATATTATACTTCGTTGATTTGCGTAATGTAAGTGCATTATTCTTCTTTTTTTTTTCGTAACAGAACATATCGATCGTTCACGATCAAATTGATTATTTAATTTTGTTCCTGTCGCGGAATCGGCAACGTCAACAATAATTCGACGTAACAAGTATATCAACGGCTTATTCGACAGTCGTCTGGTCGGCAAATGCCCGCGCTGAATTTCTTTCCGTGACCCCCGCGAGACGTGATTATTTAAATTTTTTTTTTTAACTCGTATCGCGAGTGATTAATTTTTACGCTCGCGTACGCATTACGACGCCGCATATCGTTTTATCAAAACGGAAATTCCGAGGTCTTTCACGCAAGTCCGCGAACTGACGTTTATTCAACTCCCATGTTCGCCACTGATATATATATATACATATACGAGTGTGCGTTTTTTTTTTTTCGCAAATTATTATTCAAATACCGCGTACACGAAATACGCGTGTGCGTGCGTGGCGCTAACCGGCCAACAGATTTCGTGATACGCAAAAGAAAAAGTAATAATAATAATAATAATAGCGGCGTGCGACACGGTACGAACCGATAGCCGGGCGACACGATACGGAAAAAAATAAATAAATAATAACTGTATTCCGCGCGGTCTCCCGACACGAACTCGCGGTCTTATGTCTTATGTAAGTCGACCGAGGTGACGAATTTCCAAACGGGTCGAATCGTCGCGCGCGGTCGTCGGATTTTCAGTTCGCGAAAATATTTTGATGATGTTCGTTCGTGTCGTACGTACGCGACCCAGCACTGATGTTGCGCGATCGGCCGTCGATCGCTGTGGCCTCTGAAACTCGCCGGAAAATCGTTGATCGTTATACCGCACGTGTTCTCCGTCTCGGGTTACCGGAATTCAAATTTAACCTAACCTCGCGCCATAGATGGCATTCGGTTTATTTCATTCGTCATTTAACGTTTATTGAACCGTGTCCGCGTGGACGAACGCAGTGCTAGAACGAAAATCTCTCGTCTGACGGAACAATCTGGATTTCGATTTGACCGGCATTCATAAATTTGTACCTGTGTTCAGAGAAGAGCAAATTTCAATATCACAGAAACATCACGTTTGTTATTCGAGTTTGCGTGTTATTCGGGTTGAGTGGTTTTCGGCGATTTCGTTTTTGTGCCAATCGACTTGGTCGAACGGCGTGGATTTACTACGGATACGAGTGACGTGAAGTAGTTCGTTTTGGACAACGGTCTACTCGATACGATATTTCGTCCATGTCGGATGAGATATATTGATCACGTCGACGGCACTTCGTAAAATGGAATTCGGTCCGAACACGAATTTAGCGTTTTGTGAAATGCCTAAAATGAAATTGATTGATCCGTGTTTTGTTCGCATTGCCTACGACTGATTGGCGTTATGTATTTACGCGCATAATACCCGAAATATTATCTAACTTTCCGGTGCACGTAAACATAACATATATATATATATATATATTCGTACGGAGAGGGTAGAAAAATACCGAAAAACATCCGGAGATTAAACCGTTCCGTCAAGGGCAGTGGCGTCCGATGATCGTGTTCCCTAAATCAAATGGCAATCTGATCTGATTCCGCGGTCGCCGGTGACGGATTCGCAATGTATTTGCGTTTCGCCGACGAGCAGGAGGCTTAAGGCGTGGTTCGAATGAAAATTGTGCGCGACGCGTGATTCGAGCCGAGAAACATTGAAAACGAAAACCGCAACCCGAGCGCGTGCAGTACGCCGTTCGCCCTCCGTTGAACAACGAAAATGTGCGTGGCCGAAACGCGAGCGACTATAACGGAATATAATTACTACTTGGTATGTGATACGGTTAATGTAAACGCACGCTACGTTCACTATCCCCGTCTGTCCGCCCCTAAAAAAACAGTTAACGAGGGTAAGATTGGACTGAATATTTGCCTATAATTATTACGTGCGTCGAAAACGGAACGCATATTAACTGCTTTAGATTCTGACGGACGCGAACGACGTATTATGGTGTTACAACGATGTGTCTGTTTTGTCTTTGTATTTTTTGTCTACGAACTTTGTTTCGTGTACTCAGATGAAGTTACGTTCCGATAACGAATCGCATCTAGTCGGTACGCGACTCGTCGCGTTTTTCGAATTTCCCATTAGTCGCCTTAGTCGTGACACGGAACAACCCGAAAATCACAAAGAGAAAAGTAAACCGATAAAATCGTTGACACGTTCGTTTTGGAACATTCTCGTGTTTTAAAAAATTTCCTACAACTTTAGACGTGTCATGTTCATCAATTATAACGTAGTTATAGCGTTACTCAGAATCGTTTTTCGCATACAATGATTTGTAACGTCGCTTTCGAATCCAAAATCAATAATAAAACTGTGAGATCTCTAAGATCGCCGAGTTAACCCGCGTGAGCCGATACTCGCAGCGTCCGCGCTCACTATAAATCGTTAATAACACTACAATTCGTATCCGTAACAAGTGTTATGATTGTTCAAAAACCAAAAGTCAACGAACTGATTATTCAATTGCACGCGACATTCAGTATAAGGTCATGTTCAAACGGTTGCGCCGTTCGCAAAGTTCGTCCTTATAAATAACTGTGACTAATATATAAAACGTATGATTTTCTGATCCATTCAAAACGTATCCCGTCTCGTTCGGTGAATCTGAACATTCCCGATTATATAAAATAATTCAGCTCGTTAATATTATTTTAAGGTCTTTGTTCAAGATTCACATAAATCGGCTCGTATATATATATATATTGCACGAGGGGAGTTCCGACCGCTCGCCCGGCCCAAAAATACTAAACCGACTTGTATGGAAAAAAAGCCGTGTAATTTATTATATGGCGTTTAATTAATAAATAGTATAATATGATTGTCGCGTTAACAATGACATTGTGTTATTTAAATTATTATTTTTCGTTTGTTCGCGTGTGCTTAACCAATTATTAAATTGTAAAAGTTTCGAATTTCCAGCGTGCTCTACCAATTAACGTCAAAACGAAACGGGATACGACTACGTGGCAATCTTCGTTTCGTTCAAATGAGACGACGAAAAAAAAATAAAAAAACAACGCCACGACGACATTTCGCTTTCCGATAAGGGAAACCATAACGTCTACTGCGCGTCTATCACCAAGATAATTGGTAATTAGTGCAATTAGTTAATACAACCGATCAAACCGGACGAAACGCGAGATGACAACGAACGTTATATTGTTAGCGTTGGGTTAGGTACGAAAACAAGTGTCGACGAAGTTAATAATGGTACTGTTTTTATTGAAAGTCCCCCCCACCCCCTCCTCAATCGATAAATTACTGTTCACAACTCTCCGGCCGAAAAGAAAATTAAAGCTTCGATCGTGCCGGCCGGATATTGCGCGTTATGCCGTTATGTTCTCGCTGGTCGGATGGTGTAAGGTGTTCGGCGAAATCGAAATTAGGGCACGCGTCGCCAGAGACATGTAACATTTTAAAATGGAAATAACGAAAAAAGGAAAAATAAAATATATATCGATATATACATATATATATATATGTATACGTCGTTATCGTCATAGCGAGTAATTTATTCGTCAGGTATAAAGACGAACGTGACGCGGAGTGTTTTAAATTGCATTTCGATATCACAAATTGTCTTTACGTTACACGCGGGAAAAATTCGTTAAAACGATCGCGTGTAAACGAAATATAGTCGACGGGAAACGGAAATCACCTATTGAAAACAGCGTGAAAATCGTCGCGATAATATTTACATCGGCGAGACAACAGAAATAAAGAGCGCTGCTAAGATTGTGTCTTGATCATTGAGGTTTAGACGACGGCGAAACCGCGGAAACGTGTTATGCATTTGTTTTGCAATCACGCTTTCGGATATCGAACACTGAAAACCGTTTAAACGCCGAATACGTTTTGCACGAATCTAGACGCTGAGAAATTAAATTGTCAAGCAACGGATTCACTCGTCCGGGCGAGGGAAATTGATATTTATTTTCATCGATAAAACTTATAAAAATGTATCGGCACGCCGGACATGAGTGTCTGCGCGTGTGTGAAAGAAAATGCTTTGTTGATAAAATAGCACTCAACGCGTCCATTATTTTCGAAGCGTTTTCGAAGTAAAATCATATTTTTAAAATAAATAAATTTATTATGTTGCCAAATCTGATTGCATCTACGTGTTTTATATTTTATCTGATTTTTCGCTAATGATATTATGAACATTGTAAGAATATAAGTATAAAAACATTATTATTATTTAAGAACAATCAACAAAAAACTATTTTTAAATTTTGTTATTTCCGACTGGTCGTAGCAATGTACCATATTATTATGCGAAAATTGAAAACGATTTGCGTTGACATGGACATCGCGTGTTATGATGATTATTGAAAAAATATAATCAATTTCGTTGTCTTGAATATTATGTGAATACAAACAAAAATCTATAAGAGTTTTTTTTTTCGGATTTTATAAATAAAAATAAAACGTTTCGTAGTTCGGGCAGAAATATCGACAAACCGTTTGGTATTATTCGTTTGGTAAAATTGTATTTACAAAAATAAATAAAATGAAAAATACTCCGTCGTTCGTAAATACTGCCACAAAACTATGCCAACTAAATCATTCGGATAATTCCTACGGAAGAATAGTTCTATTTTGAAAAAAATATTAATTATTTTCAAATAAAAATCGTCGAACAAAAAAGTTATTTTTATATCGCAGAAATGGATGACGATCTTTCTAAGTGTAACTAGTATAACTCATAGTTTAAATTCATAGTTTGCCAAAGATATCGTCACCTGAGAATGAAAATGTTCTATAGAGTCATTTTTTGTGAATAAACTTTTTCGTTAATCGTTGTAAACTAAAAAATCGTGCGCTTTTAAGCCCAAACCGATGTTTTCGAATTTATTGTTTGATCAGATACGTAATATGAAAATGTTCTCGTGTTGTGAAAAGTGAAATCATCTTAAACGAATTACTCATAAATGATAATGCTTTGTCGAGAAAGAAAAGTTTTCATGATGAATATTACGCGTACACTGTAATACGCATTGTACGATTACGGCGTATGCAAACTTTCCGTTCTCAGGTGACGGAATCGGATACGCAAAATAATATGTAAAGATAAACAAATGGAGGACAGTTCATCAAAATAATTAGTATTCACGTTGTACGATTCGCACACGACCTACGCTTGACAAATTAATAACGTCTCGCGTTTACCCCGAAACATGGAAACGTTCGATTTCCAAAACTCTACAACTAAACGACTACACAAGTTTCGAGAATTCGGTATAACGAATGTCGAAAAAGCCGTCTCAGCGAACATTCGTCCGTGCCGGCGAAAATTAACGTATTATTTGTGTCGGAGCCGTCCATTAATTCAGGAGTAGAATATAAGCAATTTGATCACAAATTGTACCATTCCAATGAGAAAGATCTCTCGTGTCTCGTGCTATTGGCAGATATCGGTCCTTTTTTTTTTTGCATTTAAAATAAGAAGACTACTTTCAGGTCACATTGGACTCCAATTTCCGAGTAATCGTAAAAACAGTGTCGAAAAAATACATTTAGAAAATACCGACATTCAGAATAACTCAGGCGTTTTTTTACAATTTACGGAATTCGAATTTTGAAAATCGGAGTCCTGTTAAAAGTATTTCAAGTAAAAAAAAAAAAATGTTACGAAGTGAGAGCTTTTCCCGCGACGCACGTTTTCGTAAACCATTAAGATGTTCAAATCAATATTTATGCAAAGTTATCGCGACATATTTGAAGGATGACTGTGTAAACCAGATTTTATTTTTCAACATTACAGCAAACAAATACTTAGTGCAAAATTGTTAACAATTATGTGTTTTGTACGTAATTATTAAAAACACAATACAAATCACAACTACAATTAATTTATCGTTTTTTTTTTCTTTTACATCGTTTACACACTTATTCTGAAATACAATTGTCGACACGTGTCCGAATATCATTTTAAATAACATGAAAACGTATTTACTCTTATGGAGAATTTACATTGTAGATGTGTATATATACAATATATATATATTTACTTGTGTTCTGAGAATGTTTGAAAAATAAAATAAAAGGAATATACTGTACACGGACATGTTATTTTTCTTCCAAATAAAACCTGTTCACAATAAAAAGGAAAATCGTCAGGAAAAATATTTCGCACGATCGAGTTGGTAATCGAAAATGGCACTTGAATTATAATAGCTAGTCGACCGTCGACGTGAAAGTCGGCTACGGAGCATTTTCAATAATAATATGTGATGTGGAAAATAGTTCGGAAACACGTTTTATTCGCGAAATTCGAAAATACGTTTAACTTCAAGTGTCAACGTAATTCTTGGTCGAATGATATATACATTTTTATTATATAAGATTCTACTTTGTCTAGAATGTTCTACCGTTTGTTGTCTACAACAATTTAAAAAATAACAAAATTACGTGCTATAGTCTTTAGCTACTGTGCATTCCTTTTGGAGGAAACGTTATGTCTCACACTTTTATTATCCTATACCTTTCCCTCTGCTCGATATGGTTTTTAACGCATATAAACAACGTTTTACCGACAATTGTTCTCAAAGCCAATGTTAAAGATTTATCGATATTAATATTTTACTAAAAAAAAAAATTATTATATCTTCCACTAGTCATTTCAATTTCTGCTTTGAACATGGAATATTCGTTTTTGAGTACAATGTTTAATAACGATCCACACAATTTAGCCATTTTAAACTTCACACAATATTATTAAATTTTTCAGTGTCCACTCGGTGAAGTTCTATTTAATTTTTTCATTTAAACGCATATCTAGTACTGAATACTTGAATTATTTAAATAATACACATGTTCTTTATAAAATAAAAAATAAACAAAAAAAATTAATTGTTAACAGATTCCAAATAACTTTTATTGGTATAATAATTAATTATTATAAATAATTTGAAAATTATAATATTATATATTTAATTTGGTATAAATAATTATCAATGAATTATTACTCGATGAACTGAAATTGTAGAATCTTATGATATACAATTTTGTATTACATATTTTTACTTTTATCAGACTTTTCGGTCTATAGGTTTAAAATTTGAATTGTATGACAAAGGTCATACATTTATTTTTAGTACCACATTATGTATAGGTTGGTACTAAAAATATCAGATATAAGTACTTAGTACTTTTGTAAAGTATTGTTGTAAATTTTGGAATAAAAGTCATTCAATTAAACACCTAGAAAAACTTTAACTTAATATTCGCAGTAGATTACTTTACTTTAGTTTACTCGTAGTCTAAAAAATGTTAATGTGCAATATTTTTATTCATCAACAAAACATCAATACTTTTAACATATTCAATGGACGTGTCTAAACTTTTATTATTTCGAATAAAATAGCGTTTTTGTGAAATAACACGTGTATTTTCTCATGTATTCCGATTATCGATGACGTTTTCAAAACTAAAAAATTACAATATCTAACAATATTTTATGTTCAGTACCTATAAAATGTACACATTATTATTTATTAATAGAAATATGGGTAATATGAATCCTTAAAATAGTGTTATTCATCCCGCAAATTTATATTCTGTCTGCGGTTTTGACGTATTTGTTTTACAAACCAATTTCATTAAATTTTCTAACGCTTATAAGTTTGTACTATTATTTCGGTCAAATATTTACTTCCCGAAAGTTTACGAACATCGTTCCCTGACCTATACAACAATACAGTAATGGCATCAGAAATAAACAAAGCCGTTCGAAGTTATTTGCATTGGACAATTAAATTATTAGTAATGGTTATTTTTTTTCAAACTTTTGTCGACTGAATTTTTTTATTTGTTCTCCACGACCGTAAATTAGTAAGAAATTTACTGACCATAAATTTTTCTCCGGAGTTATTTATTCACAACATGCAAAACATTCAATGGTAATGAAAAGTTTTAGAGCGGTTATTAACAATGAAACAAAACATTTTATAAAATAATCAATAATTGTATTATCTTGTATTTAAATGTATTCGATTTATTCTATTGAAGTTCCTTTTTGGTTAAACAAATTAAATTACTTTTTTTTTAACAAAATCGGTTTATGCAGTTAAATTTTTAACTAGATACCTAGATACGAGCCTTTCTGTTTAAAATATAATCTTTAACGTGATAATCTTGTCAAAGTTATTTCCAGAACAATTTATAAAGTACTATTAAGATTGACTGAACGACGGTCATATTAAAAAACCCGTAAACTTTTTAAACGCACTAAAGCTGAATACAGTGGCTTTTCCATAAATAACGAATTAAGTATCTTAAATAATTACTTTTTCGTTTCATTTAACCAGGTATAACGCAATCGAAACAAAAAGTTAAATAATTAAACGAAAATTAAAAGTTTATTACCGTCTGTATATAATGTGATTAAGTCGGTTCCGTCGAGACAACACGTCAAAACCTGTACGAGTGTACATAAAATCACAGATGCACATATTCCGTACGCAATGAATTATTTTTTTTGTAATTCGTATATCATTCGGCGGTATTATATACGTTGAAGTCTAATCGAGAAAAAAATCTCGTCATTTGATTACACGCTATCGAAAAGCAGACGATCCAGCTAAAACTTCGCCTGTACACACACAGTTCATCTCTACTCACGTTGTCTTAAATTAAACACGTTGTTGTGATAATACGTTAACGTATACACGTACTTAATACTGACCAATTACCGTTTACCTAACTGTCTGACTACGACCTACCCGCCGCCACCTTAGTTGTGAGACACGACGGGGGCAACAAAGTAAGAGACCGAGCGAACAACGAAATCTAACCTAATAAATGTAAAAAACATAAATTAGAACGCGAATTCTGCGTATACCGTCAAAGATGAACGTATTAAATAGCATTTTTCCCCTAATTCGATAAAAAAACTATTTTGGATTTTAAGTCGAAGTTATTTAGTTTTATTACGTATTATATTATTTTTCCAAAAGTATTTTGTTTTTAAGTAGTAAAATGCGTACTTATAAATTTCATAAAATATCAAATCGACGGTTGTAAGTAGTGCTTTTAGCTTATCGGGGATAAAAGTTCTTATTATCTTCCCGTAAAATGAAAAAAGTTAACTTAAGCTACACAGTAAAACTATCAGAAATCCATTATTTTTTTTTTTAATTTGTTAGTTTGTTCTGATAAACTATAAGTATAGATGGCAACTTGAGATAAAATACTATCTCGAACCCAATTTAATTTTTATCGACTTGATTTTTAAAATAAGCCTTTTAAGAACACCACTAAAATGTTAAGAATAGACTTTTTTTAAACAAAAGTCGTGTAAAATATTTTATGTAAAGGTATTTCAATGATCGTGTAAAAAATTGAAAATTAAACGTTCTCACCCGATCAATGACGTTTCGGGAAATTCGTTACTTCCGACATTAAACTATAAATTTATATCAACGCTTCGGATATCGTCTAAAAATATAAATCGCGCGAAAATTCAGCATGAAAAATATCTAATAATTTTCGTGATATTCATCAATAATTTACATAAAACATAAAAAAGTGTACAAACATTATAAAATAATAATTAATAATTACTTTACTTGACTTTTATGTATACGTTATACGTTGTTGGCAGACAGATAAAAATTTGTATGCGATTTCCTCATATCATATTTACACGCATAAAACTCATAAACATTATATTTATTGGTACTCGAGTATACCGATAAATTATGTTTGAATTAACAATTCGTTTGAAAGCAAAATATTTTTTTATTAATGAAAACAATAAACAGTAAGTTTGCAAACAAATCTACCTTAATGGCTATCTGTTCAAATAGGTTTCATAATATCTTGCGTTATCGACTATAAAAAAAAAAAAGTGGAAAACTACAATAGTAATAACACTTAAATTGATGACATTTAACAACGATCGAATTTTATGAAGTAAAACCGTACAGACAAACATTAAATAAATACCGAGAGCATTTTTTTTTTCTCGATTAGATGACATTTCGTAACAGACAATTCGCAATTAATTTGTGTTGCTCGTTACGATAACATTTGTTCGCGTATACATTTTACACGGCGAATTGAGAAAATTGGCCGACTGTATCTAACGAAAATATTTTTATTCGAATCGTCAACTTTTTTTGGAGAAATCGTATATTATGAAATGTGATATTCCCGAGCGAGCAATAACATTTTAAAAAAAAGAATAACCCGACTTTAATTTTAGCCGAGACCTAATCAACGAGTCAACTTTTTTTGACGCGTGCCTATCTGCCCATGGTGAAATGGAAAAAGTTTTTTCGCACAGCCAACAACAATATCAATTTCAATTGGGCGCACTCCCGGAATTGAAAATTATCGTCCGTCATGACCGGTCGGAATTATAATATTCATAATAAATGTCCGATCGTCAACCGTTCACGAGACCAGTGCATACTAATCATGCGGCGTAAGATCGGCGGTGGTCGTTAGTGACACGTTAATTATTCGCGTGAACGTTTACAGACGGCACGTTTTAGGACGGACAAATATTTTTCTAGTTTAATTCGTTTATATATATATATATAAACAAATATTCCAAATTTTCACGAATTTCACACATACGCGCCACCGATGGTTTTACAAATGGTCTTGGCGTTCCGTGCGCGTATGATAAACGCGCCGTTTTTCGATATTACGAGAAAAAAGCCGTCGGGGCGATGTCGGAATATATTTTAATATATTATACAGTCAGACTGACTAACACGTAAACGTATGACGTTTCGTGCGCGAACAGATCCGCCGGTTCGGCAGATCGTACCGACGATTCGTTTTTCATCATTTTTCTCGGTTTCCTCCATCGCGGTTTAGCGTCGATTTTGAATAGTTCGTACGCTTTGCCGAATAATATGCCTGGTCTGAACCGTGCCGTTAGGGGCTTGAGCACAATTATCGTCTCCATTGTTTGACGCGACGCATACGCACAATAATGAGCATAACGACCGATTGCACAACGCTCGTTAGCGTTCGAATATCGGCCGTTCATCTTTTCGTATAATCCGCGTGTCGATAAATGCGTATTATACACGCGGTATTATGTTAGGAATACGACGGGTGGTACAGTTCTTATGCATTTATTCGCCGTTGTGGTCAATTGACGATTTTGGTATCGATTTTAGAATTTCGTCGGTAATGAAACAAGAAGAAAATACCACGTACGGTCAAAACGAGAGAAATCAAATGTTGACGCGATTCTCGATCTCGACAAGATATACCTCAGTTTTGGAACGCTTGAAAAGTCGATTATTTTTTTGTCGCAAAAATTATTATCATTATTTTTTTTTTTTTTTTGCGTTTTCATACAAAAGCAAAACGATCTAGTCGGCGCACAAAAAAACGGTCTTCCATCGATTACAAATCAGTTGCTATTTGAAACGCATAATTATTTCCATTCGGCATTCAGTGATTTTACTCGAGGTAGGAATACTATACAGTTGAATTGAAAATATAGGATACGATAAACTCTTTTCACAAAACGTTACGGTGTTGAATATTTCGTCCGGAAATTTAATGGCACAATGTATTCTCGTTCGTTACCGTCAAACGGACTAAAAGGCGGGAATTTATCGAAAGTGCTCAAATACTCCTCCCGGTAAAATGCGTTCACGGCGGAGAAGCCAATGGGGGAAAAAAATAGTTTCCATTATTTCATCGTGTTAATATAAAATGTAAATAAACTGTTAATTTTTTTCCCCCCTAACGTTCAATATCACTTATAACGTTATATTTATCCGTACAAAAGAGTTTGATTTATTTTAAATATCGGCGCCCTTCCACGCGGGGAATACATAACTGTGCTGCTGAAATGCGCTCAAATCGTTTATCGCGATTAACACAAGTCTTTAACCGGGCCTACGTTTTGTGCCGTTTGCGATATTAATAATGCGGTGTGCACTTTTTCGACACTCGGCGGAATTTAAAACTAAACGGATATTTTTCAACGGCAATCACATAACGATTTTCAACCATATCTTATTTGTTCGGTTTTTTTTTTATTTATTTATTTATTGTTTACTTCGTATCATTTCATAAAAAAAAAAAAAAAAATTTAGTCAAATTTTCACGCCGATTGTTTTAACAAATGTACCTCGTATATTATCGCGTAAAACCGGTATGATTTGATGAATTTTGTTTGACGTGGTTCGACGAGTATTTCCGTACGAACGACCGTCATTCATTCGTTGTCGGCACTGAATATATCTCGAAACAAGTTTTAGAGATTATTCTTTCAATAGCGCTATTTGTATGAGTATTTTGAATTCGCGGCGTACACCAGCCATAGTCTGAAACGTGAAATTGTTTTCGGTCGATATACACCGTATACAGCTAACATTTACGGACACGAAATGTCACTATCTAGACCAAAATCATGATGAATAGACAACAGCCATGTAAACTTTTCATATCATCGCGTGTTTTCAGTTTTACATACATGGTTATACGAAGTGAACTTCACCGAAAATATATCAAAAACCAATGCGTATATTTATACTTACTATATTATTGACTGTGTCTCGATGTTTTTAAACGGCTTTATGCGTCTAAGGTTTCGGTTCGGTAAAAAAAAAAAAAAAAGAAATTCGTCGTACCCAAAATCGTCAGATGTGTATCCCGGGAACGTTAATCAAATCTTTTGTAAAATGTTCCGATTTTCGCGCAAACAGTAAAACAAATTACACCGCGTTAACTCGCGAATCAGCATTCGCCCGTCTGGTCTCTCACTTAATTATTCCACCACATATAATATGTATATTACATAAAATCCCCGAGAAAAATAATTTACGAGACTTTTGAGTTAATTACGACTTGTTTTAAAAAAAAAAAAAAAGAATAAAATGTGTTGATAAACGGGTCTAAGTAGAATTGGTTTAGCGATTTTCATCCTACGGTTACTGAAAAAACAAAAACAAAAATTTTAAGACATTCAAATTAATTATTTTTTTTCAATTATAAAGTTAATGGATTATTAAGTAATATAAACTTTGAGTTTTGCTTTAATCACAACTTTCTCTACGAATAATACAATACAAAATAAATTGTGAAAATAAGTTAATAATAATTTCATGATAACACATTTCAACACTAAATTTAAAATTTCTGTACGTTCTATTAATATTTAATCAATTGTCGACGGTGTATATCCGTTCAAAATTTCCATGCACTTATTTTTAACGAAGATGATGAGTCATCACGTGTATAACGAGGTTTACAATACGCGACATGTACGCACACGAACGATCGAATAAAAAAAGTAAGAAATCGCTACTTTTCAGAAAACCAAAAAAAAAAACGTTTTAACTCGTCTGCGATTCTTCTTAAATTTTAACGTGCTTGTTTTTACACAAAACACGCGTATAAATCTATCGAAATAAAAATGATGAGGCGACCTGGACAAGTTTGCCGGTTGACATTAAACTCGCGAATCGACCGGGGGAAAAAAATTACAACTTTGTCAATAACAGGGAATTATTTTCGTTAACGAATTTGTTTTGTTTTTGTTTTTTTTTTTTGACAAGCGAATAAACGATTTTCCAACGTTAACACGAGTTCATATTACGAACGTCATAAACCGTTGTCGCGTACGTAACAGTAGACGTCTTGTATTAAGTCGTAACGCGCGTGTGTATCGTCACAATAACATTTTTATCGGTACGCGCCTCTTTCGCACCGTCGAAATGCACTTGTAGGACGGCGTGACATTGTTTTCGACCGTACGTTTCTTCTTTTTTTTCTTTTTTTTTTATTATTATTATTTTCGCGATCCATTCGAACAATAGCGATTTCTATCGTTTCGGTACCAGGCCGTGTGTGTATTCGATCACCAACGAAGGACCCTATACGCGCGGGAAACGGTTCTTTCGACGATTATATACACAACGCGTACCTATTTTTCATATCGTACGCGAAATTGCAACGTACTTTATATATCTCTATAAATTATATCATATGTGTGTGTGTGTATGAACGTATGCGATGCATACAACACGCGTGACATATATATTATTATTTGTTTTTGCGCATTATATTTTATTTATGTATACGTGTACATGTGCGTGTGCATGTGTACGACTTTGGATACAACGCTTCCCGTTTCTGTTTTACCTTCGGGCCGCGTAATAAACTGCTCAAGTTTAAATGTTTTCAATGAATAAACACACACACACACACACTAATAACTCATATTGTTCATAATCAGTCGATACGAAACATCAAAGCTCGAGAAAATACATCGCAGGATCTTACGATTCGTTATTCGTACGACGCATTTGCAAAACGAATGAAAACGTTAGACGTTCGTAACGACGATTGTGCACACGATTATATTCACGTGTTCGCGGAATCACGATTTCCGCGATATTTAACGTCTGTTTGACAATATGGCACATTGACGAAAACGAAAATTTTGGAGACGAACACTTCTAAAAAAAAAAAAAAAATACGATCGACTCGGATCGTCTTAATCGATTCTATTCAATCGTATTTTATCGTCGAGAAATATTTTTTCTCGTTAAAAAGACCCCCTACTATTTTCTTTCGTTTTGCCGTTCGCGAACGTCACATGACGTATCAACGGAATACATATATCGAACGGCAGACAAACATAATAACGTCGGATATATAGTGACGTTTGTAAGGCGTGTATGGTACTTGGAATTTCAGTTCGCGATGTTTTACATTTTCACACAGACCGATTCGATCAAATTAAATATGCAACGTCTCGCCCGGCGTGTGAGCAAATATATTCCGACGCGTTCACAATTCGCTCCCTAAATTTACGACACATTTCACTATACGTTATACAGTTTATAATAACTATAAATGTCGGTCGGCTGATTAACCCGTTCTTATGTCACATTTGTACGTTTCTGAAGTAGTCGATAACTAGTCGTTGTCATCTCGATTCGAACGCAATAACGAATACACGCGTTCGTCGTATAAGATTGATAATTTTTGTTGTCCATATCATTGAATTTCGACGCACGATCGACAGAAAACGCCTGTGTATAGGATGAACTACGTACGTTTTTTCGTATACAACCGTTCTGTATTGTACTTCACACCGAGTGAGTAACGATTGTACTCGTCACAATACCGATAAGATCCGTAATGGTACGTAAACATAATAAGATTTAAATATCACTGTTGAATAATACGCATACGCTATGCAGAATGTCCCACTGAGGTCTGACAAATATTAAATTTTGATCTACACAACATTGAATTAGGTCCCGTCGTAATTTTCAAACGATTTTTATAGTGGGTTAAAATTCAAAATATTTTTCGAATAAATTGACGTTTTCTGTAGCGGAAAAAGCAAACGAGCACCAGCAACATAATTTGTCACGGACGGCTAGACTCATTTAACCGATACCGCGATAGAAGAAAGTAATAAACTTTCATAAACTTCGACGAATTATGGAAAATCAACGACTTATCTATAATACAAATTTCTAAAATCAATTTTTCTCTAAATTAATTCATAAAAAGAATAATTTAGATTTTGCAAAAACCAAAAATTTAATGAAATCGAAAAACCTAAAATACAATAATTGTAGCCGCGAGGTTCTGGCGATCATTATAAAAATAATAAAATGAAAAATATTGAATAGAAATTCACTACTGTTTGTAGACGTCCGCGGGACATTCCGCATATTATTATATAAACGGTCGCAGCACATTATATATATTGTGAGTCCATGCGATTTCCGACTGTCGTGGTCGCGTAGTTTTGATTATTATTACATCGTCCCCCGGCTGGTATTTTAATAAAAGTACCAGTCGGGGACGAAGTTTGCCCGCTGTCTCGGCTGTTTAACTATACCTATTCCGCGTTGTGTAGTTTTTACTGCAGTTCACATAATCGTGACGTAAATAAATTCGCGACGTAAACGTGACGAATTACATCATCGGCAATATCACTTGAACCCGAACTTGTTGTTTAGAAAACTACATGCTAAATACGTAGACGACTTTATCGAAATCTAATGAAATTTCTGTGATGCGGTTGAATGTCCATTCGCCAACATTAACTTTCGAAACCGATGTTCAAATTTCCAATATAATTGATTATCAAATTGAATATCGCGTTTGTCCAAAAATAGTGATCTACTCAAATCAACACGTGTAAAAAATACAAATTATTTTTCCTTTACGCTTTTTTTTATGTATCTAATTGATTCGGATAGTAGCGGGTAATCAATCGGTTTTCAAATAATACGTTTTCGAACTCTAAAAAAAAAAACAGAAATACGTTTAATTTTATTTTAGTGGAAATAGATTTCCTGAACAATTGTCTAACATAAAATAGGTTGACTTTCCGGCGATAAAAATATATCTATGCCGATAAAATACCAATAGTGCAGCAATCAATACTGTACAAATTCCTTACAGTAAAAACGTACGATTTCGATCGAAAAGTACATAATACAATATATATTGCAATCGCAAAACTCAGAAACCACTCGACCGATTTCGATGAAATGTTTTCAAATGTTTTGCTTATGATTTTTCAAGTATTATCTCTTGTTCCACCGTCTCATAATCATCAGATAGGCGATAACCATAAATAGGAGTTTTCTAACTAACGCGAGCTACATTGCATGTAGGCTTATCGAAGAACTGCAAGTATTAACAAAACCGCTTACTCGTTGATTGTGCAACAAAACGCATATCCGGACGTATTTTACTTTAAAGGAGGACTGAGCGATGACGATCGCGGTAGCTAGACAAAACGTATTATAAATGACTATGGCAGAGTATAGAATAGTAAAAAAACGTATAATCCACTGCATAAACGTTACTAAAACTATGTATACACTATTATTGTCATGCGCGTCGTTTGTTATTATGAAACTTCCACATATTTCACTTGAACGATTTAATCGTTCGGACGATATGACGTAATAACATTCACCCCCGGGCGAGGCCGGATCAAGACAGCTAGTATGATATAATTTATAGCGTACCTGTAACGGTTTGTAGCTAAAAATAAAAATCTATTGCCGTTATAAAACGGTACGGATTCGAAAGCGTTCTACGTGTATATAATAATATATGTTCGGGATTAAACGACGAAATATACGCCCACGTTATTTAGCATAAGTTTACTTATTAAAAAGCGAGCGATATGCGCGCATGGTAATAAAGGGGTACGGCGTAAGAAATATGACAGTTTTAGTCCGTACACAGGCAACTTTTAGTAAAGTACATTAAAAAAGAATTTAACAATAAATAATACGAATAACACTTATTTTAAATCAAACATTTGGGAAAAATAAATAGTATTTATTAAATATTTTAAGCACTGCGCAAAGCATGCATGAAGAAAATTATAAATATACATTGACGGCATAAATATTAGTATTTTTATATAGAAACACATCGTATAATTTCGTAATTCAAATTCAACAAAATTGAAACGTTTTCGATTCGACATTTTTAAAATAACAACGTTATTTGCTAACGTTATTTTTAAAATAACAGTTAATCGTTCAGATTATTCCCATTATTCATTTTTTCTTTAAGATTTTCAACTTAAACTATCAAATTATATAGGTTCATTGATTATTGTGAATTGATTTTTCTACAAAAAAGTGTACTATTTTTAAACTCAATAAATTTTTTAAGTAAACGTTTAATCGGTTAATTTATAACTAAATTTGTTTTACTATCAATATATTAAGCAAAAAATGTCGATAACTTGTACCGTCTGTGTATAAAAATAATATCATATTAAAAATAAACATAAATATTAACAAATTAAATATATTTTTTCATTTATTTCGCTATTCGTATCTAATAGTAGGTGTACATTTACTAAAAAATAACGGTCGGACGAACGCGTGAGAAATCGTGATTATCAAAATACCAGCTCAATCTTTAAATACAATTTTCCATTTCAATTCATATTTGTATAACTTCTACAATACTGAACGCAATACAAAACAATCTGTACGGTCAAAATGAATTTAAAACTTTGACATCGGTGTTATCTAACAATGACAGCTGTTTCAGCTCTTTCAGATTTCAACACTTAAACTCGAGCGAAGTCAGTTTATTCTTTAAATATTTTCAAATTAAAAGCCACGTTTAAATCTTTGAATCCCCATTTTTTATTTAATACATATTGTGAATGACATTAATAATTTGCGATAAACGAATTCTCAGTTATTATAATTATTTTGTCTATGTTCAAATAAAAAATCATATCTGTAAATTATGAAATCATGAGTAATTAGAAATTGATTTAATGGAATGGTTTATAACGTTTTCATTAATATTGTTAATACTTCGATAAGTCTGTCGATATAAACTGTAATCTTTGTCAACCAAAATAAAATTAATTTTCATATTTCAGATTGAGAGGAAATGTGAATTTTTTAAATTTGATATTTAACAAATAATGATTATAATAAGCAATATATAATTAGGCATGTTGTATTGTTTTGAATGAAAAGAGTCAAGTCCTGATGGTAATTAATACCATTTAACATAAATTGGTTTTTTTTTTTATTAATATAATGTATTACATTATTAATTTGAGAGTATTTTCTATAAATACGCCTAAAACCAATAATATATCTGCCAGTGTAAATAAAACGCGAGTAAATATATGACGTGATGACGAATATTCTCATCTTGTTTAGAATTAAATGAGATTAAAGCTTCTTAGTTGTCTGTAATGTAAATATATCTGTGTAGTACATTTCGACCGTTCGAAATATAACGATTCAACGTGATAGTAAATTAATTTGAATATTTATAAGTACCTAACCGGTAGACTGGCAAACATGCGTGTGAGAGACGTCAGATGTATATGTATTATGTAGGTAACGCAATCCTAATGAAACTTAAGCTGAGACGTAACAATAGGCTTCTTAACTTGGGTTTTTTTATAGACTGTTTCGAATGTGAAATTTCGTCAAATTCTATTACTTTTATCGTATATTTTCTTCGGTAAAATTGATCAGTGTATTTTCCTTAGAGGGATTGAAAAAGGCTTGTTTGTCATACCATTTTAAACCTAAAATCTATACAATAATTTAACCATTTACATTGAACCTAATCGAATTTCGAAAAAAAAAAATCAAACGTTTAATAAAACATCTATTTTTACTTTAACGCACAAAAAAAAAGTTCGACTAATTAAAATAGCTTTTTCAGAATCAAAATGTGTTCATTCGAAGTGGTTGAATTTTCATCCAATCAATCAATCCATCTATCAAATGGTCATTTTATAAATAATAAACATTGACTTCAATAACCTAATCGTATTATTTTTAAATTCAAATAATTAATGAAATATAAAAAAACATCGACGTTTAAACAAATTTACCCAATTTCATGGAATTTATTATTTCCGTAAACGTCATTAGCTTACTTTTTCAATTTATGTAGTTTTCCAATTTTCTCCTAAATATTTCATACCAAAACAAACTGAAATACAAAGCGTATTCAATTTTCGAACAATAAAAATAAAGCAACATTAAAATCTATTCGAATTTTAATTATACAACGTTGTTTATTCAGTCACCAGTTGAAAATTAAAATTAAATATTAAATATATCATATGAAATTGAAAAAAAAATACATTATAGAATAATCGGAAATAAATATTTAACATGGTAAATCCATTCGACCTCGAAATAGCAGTAAATAAACTACGGGTGGTGTACGTGTTGTTTTAAGGAAAATTGATTATCATGTTTATTACACATTTATCACACGAAAATTCGTAAAGATTTCAAAAATTCTATGAGAAAAAATTTGTTATAACGAAAATGCTTTCAAAAACCTAACCACCACATGTGATGTTTTGTGGATTTTTGAAGAATCCAAATGAAACCTAAAAGTGTCAGAAATGAAATAGGAAAATTATTTAATTGAATTCTTATGAATTTTATCGACATTTATGCTTAAAATTAAAAATACGGTTCTGATAATTTCTTTGATAACAGACTATTTAAAAATTTATTTATATGATTAAAGCATATAATTATGCGTTCGTACACAAAACCGAACAAAAAACTGCTTACTATAGTATATGTTTGAATTCATAACGCACTATATTAATTTAATATTTATAATAGAAATTGAGCAATAACGCATACAATTTCAAACTGCGTACAATACTTAAACTTTTGGACCAGAAATGAACTTTTAATAAACCTATCACTGCCGGTTGTCAAATAAAGTTGTGTTTAAGTATTACGTACTTTATGTAATATGATGAATCATTTGTTTGCAAGAGATAGTATTTATATTCTCCGTGTTCCCGTCCACAATTCGCATCAGTCAAATAATACTTCAACTCTGACAATAGTCTACTGCGACATTATTTTAAATAACTCACCACACAATATTCCGTTTTTAATAAACGCGTTCCGTATCACGCGGTCAAAATCGATTTATTCTATTACTGATAATCGAATACCGTTCATCACATAGTTAAATTCTGATACTCTCGTTATAATTGTTGTGCGAAAAATACATCTTGATTTCAACTAAAACCGTTATTTCCTAACTAGATATTCCATATGCTTTCCGAAGTAAACATTATTTTTAAATTTTTTTTCCATCTCTCCGTTACCGACAATTATACCGATATAATAACTAAGATAGGCGCTGGTGCAGGATTTTTAGTGGGATATAGAATATATTTATTAGTATAGAATACCGGCGACCCGGGTTAATATAAATGTGTGAAATGTAAAAACACTAAAATGGTTCGAAATTATCTAAAGAGAACGGCTATCGTTATCGCGTAGACGAAATTGCGCACGAACGAATATAGGAATAGTTAACGAATAGAAATTGCAGAAGATCCGGTCTGAGGTACAATATGAAAAATGCGACTGTCAAATTTACAGTGAAATATTCAGCTTGTTCATGAATGTATAGTCATTCAGTTTCGGAACTCGGAAATAAATTGAAAATTTGTCACGACTGGTGAATGCATATACGACGCGTTCATGAGCCGATAATAATCAACTGTCCCTCTCGTCTACGACTATCACAGACGGAAATACTTTCGGTCGCGATTATATTGTGCGCGTGATAAACTTACCACAGACCGCTGACGACCTAAACAGTGAAACATTCATATTTATAAATAATTCAACAATTGCGAATGCATGATTAGACCTTTTCGCATTAATATTGCCCGCAAGTACTAAATCGTTGATACACATATAACATTTCGAATTATGATAAATACGATTGTGTTAGTTATTTCTGCCATTACAAAATATAATCCAGTGTTTCAAATAAGAAATTGAAATAAAAATAATGTAAAACACTGGCGTTAATTAGTAAATCGTCGTGAGAAGTGTATACGGTTTTGAACGTATCATATGAAACAATCGAGTACATAATTTAATGGACTTTTTCGGTATCTGCCGTTCGGACACATATTGACCGGAAATCAAACGACAGGGAATATGCATTTTGTTTTTCGTTTATTGGGACGTTTGAAACGCATCATAATTGAAAGCAAAAATAGTTGACCGACATCAATATCAACAAATATAATCTAAAATGTTTCGAACAATATTCAAGTTATGACGTTATGTTATGATATTAAATGATATAGCGTTGATTAAATTATGAAAACGGCGGCCCGGCGATTTCAAGCGAATACACACAAAATCAAACTTTATTAAAACGCCGCGCTGCCAAATGCAGTTCACTAAAATTATTTATCGGATAACGAATTCCTTCATTAGATTTAATATCGGTTATTAATTCATCACAATTTGTTTTGAAAAATATTCGCGATAGAACGATAAGTTAATTGATTCAAAACTTTCAGAACTCTGTGTACCGACCAAATTAATTTTAGAATAACCCTGGTGTAATGTTATAATATTATATTAGATTTCAGAAAACATCCGGAAAACGATTCCAAGCAGTAGTTGGAATATAGTTCCGTATAATCGTTTTTTTTTTTCAAAATGCGTTCGAAAATCTCTAAACATTAAAAAACATTTTTATATTTCAATTGTTAAACGTATTTACAAGTATTATATACAAGATTGTGTTTTATATATACATACATTTTTTTTTTTTTGAAAACCAAGTTTTTATAATTTAATTCAAGAGTTCTTTTTTTTGAATATTACTTAAATTTGACCCATAAAACGAAAAATTAGATTAGCCCATTGTAACTGAGCAAATGATAAAGTATATTTGTTTTTTCTGGAAACTGCAATATTACGTATGATACATTTCTTCATTAAGAGAATCAGAAACGCGCGCATGCGCGTAACAATTAGGTTCACGGTACACAACCGTGCTAATATTAATTTACTTTTCACACAACCATGGCACTTTCCCGTACGTATTCCGAAAATTGCCTGTCCATTACTCCATATAAAACGTGCGTTTTCGACTCGCTAAAATGAAATTATGTATTATTATAAATGTCGGTGACAGGGTTCTTCGCGCGGCGCTTCGAATAGGCAATTTTGCTACAGTAACGCGCTGCGAGCCAACCGGTTTAGTGTATAGTCTAGTCTGCCCTCCATATTTTCATAACTATGTATCGCGTCTTTTTAATGCCTGTAAGTAATAGTGTGCGTTTTCCAAACATTCAAGTAAATAATCAGGTATTTGAAACTATTGCTTTCTTCTTTTTTTTTTTTTTTTGCTCGGACCTCCGGCCAATCTTGTTTTGTTCATTATTATTATTATGTGTGATAATTAAAGTATAACAATAATACGTTTTATGAAAAAAAATTATTAAATTAAAAATTCCAAATCAACCCGCACCAGCATTACCTTTTAATAATAATTTATTCACTGACGACCTTTTAATTTGACTAATGAGTTTCATGTGTATCTATTGTACTTATACATGCAAAACGAGATAATAATAATAATTAAAACCGAGTTTATATATATATATCTGTGTGTGTGTGTGTGTGTGTGTGTGTTTTAGTGTGTGACATGACCATTATGCGTTTACGTTTATTTTTTTTTTTTATTTTTATTTTTTTTTTTTTTGTACATTCGAAAAACAAATTACGTTCATTTGCATTACAATCGCACGTAATTAAAAAAAATTAATCAAATTAAAAATAAATCGTGGTTTTGGTTGATATCATACTCTGATAAAACAGAGTATGAGATATTCAGCCCATTCAGAACGCACATATATACACGTATATTAAAACAAAACACATTTAATCGTCGAATACGTATAAAATATCATTTTAAAATTGTTGGGAAATAATAAAATAAACGACGACTTTTTCTGAAGTCGTTTTCTGTACGTCTAATTATCTATCGGTATGTAATATTTCTGAAGAATACGTTACCAAGTCAGACGACTGATGTGTTAAATTTTAATTAAAAGTCTTCAGGTGTTAATCGAAATCGTTTATAAGAAATACATAACGCAAAAGTATATTATTTATAAGTCACATTATTTAACTACAGACGTATATTATTATACCACATACAAATCATCATTTTAACGGTGTAAAAACAAAATGTCTTCATACATGTATTACTGTTAAATGTAACGGATATAAAAAAAAAATGTTGGAAAGAACATTATGCATGACTTTCCCAATTATTATCGTTCACGGTTTTTTTTTATTATTATTTCCTCCATTATATTATATATATATATATATATATATATATACGTGTGCGTGCTCGAGTTTCAATCATTTTGTCTGAAAGAAAAAAGCCAACACCAGCGAGTAAATGTCTCGTGGAAAATTCTACATTTTGTATTACTTTCAGTTTTTTTCCTCACCCTGAGAAATCCGTATATAACAAGCCGTAGATAAGTGTGCGCATGTATACATCGTGTACACGCTGTCCTCGGGCTAAACATTCGTCAATTACCATAATAACGAAAATGCAAAGTGTCAATAAAAGTATCACGTCGCGGTGAATGAAAAATAATAATAATACTCGAACTGGTATATATATATTTCCAATATACCGTATATTATATATCGGTAAATGTGGTGTGCGTGTGCGAGGCGAGTATATATGTGCACGTATTTTCCGATAAGTCTACGAAGATAAAATATTTGTTTAAGTTATGAGCAGAGAGCGTATATTTAGGGTTTTTCGTGAATTTATTGATTTTGTGCGGCTCGATGAGTGAGAAAGCGTGGATCGTCGATCGCAGCAATGGTAGTAAAAAATCAATTGATTTTCACGAGAACAATAGAACGCGTTTTAGCGATTAATTCAGAGACGAATAGGCAACGAGTAACGCTTTACGTCACCAGTGTACGGCGATTCGTTTCATTTAGGGGTAAAACATAGTTTACGTTCAAAATTCATATATAAGATCATATTTTGAAGTTTGGAGAATATTTAACTTGTTTTGTATATTTCATAATATATCGTAAGTTTGTGCATAGATTAAAAATATTTTCTAGAGATTATTTTAAATATACATAAAAAGTATGTTTTTTAATTTCTTTCAATTTGTTAAGCCACTTAAAAGACATACAATAACGATAGAAACTTATTTTTATTTGATTGGAACATTCCTTTTCAATGCGAAATGTCGTACACAAAATATTAAGGAAGTATTTTTAAGTTTTTTAAGTGCAAATTAGCATCATATTTAAAGCTTTTAAAAACCTAAACCTTCAGTTATAAGTATTACGACAGTGTATCATTTCATGCGATTCATCGACGCTCGACGTGTGAAAATTATTTTCGGGCGTAATCATTTACGTGTTTTTTTTTCCCCCAACACTAATAACGAATCTGAAATATTAAGCATTTCCGTCGCATTTCGTTCTCATTTACCATAATAAAATAATATTTTTAAAATGTCTTTAATTGTAAACTACACCGTTTAAAAAAAATAATCCATCATTGTTATTATTCCATTACAATAATTAACGTTCATAACGTAGCATTGAGTTATTATTAACTTTTCGAAATAATAATATACTTCAATTTAGTATTTTTAACTGTCCGCAATTTAGTAGTTGGCAATGTAATATTAACGAAATATTATAATTTAAAATTACTTAACGTATAATGATCGATCACAAAACATGATGTGCAAATAGTTTACATGTCATTTTCATATCACCTAATATCGAATGTCATAATACTCGTCGAGACATCGTAACGGGTAAATAATAAATATAAATATTTAAATTCTCATATTTATTCCGAATCCTCAACGATATGATTCGATCAAACGAGAAAATCGTTTTAAATTAAACATTATTTTCTGGTTCTATACTGACACTTTATAGTCTCTCTCTCTCTCTCTTTCTTTCACACGCTCCACACACTCATCAAACACCCGGTTTATAATAAATATTATAATTTTGGAACGGTATAACGAGGGCAAGATTATACAGCATTGAACCCTTGTATTACTGCCAAAAATACGCCTTTTTCTCATAAGACCTCTAGAGTGGATTTTAATTATCTCCTATTTATTTCGCACCGCCCAATCCTTATCGAATCATACGCTTGCTCGACTTTTGACGATACAGACTTAATAATATCGTTTGTCCAAACGCTCGCCGAAATATCCCTTTTAATTCCGACAAAATGTAATCACTGTTATAACGGCATCGCCCGATGTTTTATTGTAACGTCAACGTTTCGAATATTTCAGTATAATCGCGTGATTATTATACGTCGCCGTCGAAATACCAATGCGTACACGAAACAAACAACGTACCTAGCCTAACCCACGTTAGCCGCGAATGAAACCAAAACCAACGAAATGTCTCGAGATCGTTGAGTGAATACCTACCGTCGTCATACTTCAAATGCATGCGATTTATTATTTTGGCATTCAAATACATTCGTCCGACATTGATTACACCCTGTAAGTGATTCAAAGTCGTCTGGTCGAACCGACTGCATGGGAGTTCGTTTTGATCGTTCGACGTTCGCAGTGAACAAACTTGAAGCCCTGTAAGATAATCTCGTCGCCTAAAGTCAAAGACATTACACGCGATTTAGAAATGTCAGATAAGACCGCGAGTGAAGGGACAGTGAAATGTGATTTGCCCATCTTAAAATCAACTCTAACACATTTTAATGTGGCTGTTGTCTACAATAGTTAGAACGTTAATAGAGAAATGTACTGCGTTGTTCCCGTTATCCTCTGGTACTTATATCATAGTTTACAGTCCATTGTAACGTTGTCTACAAAATAAAATGACATTGTCAAATCTTGAAAATAAAATCGTATAGTTTTAAATGCAATACATATTTAAGTAATACTAAAAGTTGCGATTCTCTGTAGATGCTTTTTCAATAAATAAATTAATGTATAACATAAAATAAGATATTTTAAAAGCTTTCAAACTTAAATTTAAAAAAAAAATATTTGTTTAAAAAAAAACTTTGTTCTATAACAAAAGACGTCAACTATATTAAAAATCCATTTTGCTACATTTTAAACGAAAAATAAGACATTTTTATGACATTTAAAATTTTTTTTTTTTGTAATGTTTTCAATTTTTGGGGTAAAAGTTTTTGTTTGCCTATTGGCATGTACTCGTACGTGAAAACATACTTAACGGTTATACAATGCAAGCATAACTTATTCTGTTCAAATTTTCATCACCAACAAAAACGTTTTGTCAGACAGTCATTCGAAAACAGTAATGATTTTCTATTTCGAAATATTTCTGTCACTTTTCCCTATCCGTTTTATCATCCAATACGTGTAAATGCTACTTTTTAGAGGGGTAGTTTTTTTTCGTATTCAATTGGTTCGATTGTCAGTAAGGAACGTGCTAGGGAACATTCTGCAAAAATTTCTATAAAAACCGCCCAACAATAAACTAAAACATACATTTACTAACAAATACCTCAGTAACAATACTGAAATACATTTCACTAGTTCTCGAGACTGTGTATTATAAATCATGAAGAATATAAAAATAGTTTCTAACTGACTATGACAACTTTTCATTTTTCATTAATAAATATATTCGATTTTCTTTTCTTTTTCTCTCTACAACAACGTGAAAGCTACAAATATTACGTCGATCATACTATAGATTCAATCTACCTATATATTATAAAACGTTTTGCAATATATAGTAAACTCTTGTAGCTGTCGAACTATAATATCTACCAGAATATTATATATATATATATATATATATATATATATATATATATATATATATATATATATATATATATATATCACAACAGTAGATTAATGATTCTGAGTTATGAACACATTGGAGAGCACTTACTCAGACCGTATTAGCTTTAATTTATTTTTTATAGTCAACTTGGAGAGTAAATAGAATGAAAATTGTCGTTAGACATTTAAATCAGCTTTACGAACCTAATACTGAAAATTGTAATATAGGAGTGAATTTTAAATTGTAATTGATTTAGCGATCCGAGCGAATGACACAACTCCCTATTTCAATAATAATAATGACAAACCGTACGAATATAATATGATATATTACAGTAAAATAAAAAGAACTTAGATACTTACTTACTTTTAATGTAATTATTATTACGATGTAGCGTAAACACCGTATGTAATGTTTTATTAGACGCTAGATTATATATCGATTAATAAATGTCTGCAGGATTTACACTAAAATTGTATTATTACGTATGTTCACATTTATCAGACTTTTCGTCATATACATTTGTAGCACAAAATTTTAAAATTTCATTTCTATGAAAATGGTCATGCATTTTTTGTACAACATTGTGTATGAAATAAGTTTACATTGAAAATATTAAACATAAATATCTAAATATCTAAGATTTTTATGAAGTATGGTTGTAAACATGTTGAGTTTAACGCATTCAATTAAGTACTTGGTGATCGAGAAGAACTTAACATTTAAAGTAATTTTTTTACTCGTCAAATAAAATATCCGACATTTAAAATACACAATAGGTGTGTCTGAAACTGTATTATATCTAATAATAGAGCGTTTTCAAAAAATAACACACATACGACAACAACATAACATATAGCATAACATAACAACATACACACATATTTCCTCGTGTATTCCGATCATCCATTTAGTTTTTAAATTGTGTGTGGCCCGATAAAAATATTTAACATTTAATTATGTTCAGTAGTTGGACCTATAAAGTACATATTATTATCAATCGATATTACGATGTATAATGTGTAACATTAACACGGTTTTATTAAACGAAAAACATTACAAAATTAGTAACATCTACTAGCAAAAGTAGTAATATCGGCCGGAAGTATCGTAGTATTTTAGCGCTTCTAATAATGATGATTTTTAACATCCCCACCTCTTTTTTCCCTCCATCTCTCAAAATAAAATTCTGGCTATAGCACTGACTATAGGAACAATCGATATAGAAATAAACGTTAAATTACTTACGTATAATGGAAATCATTTGAACATATTGTATAAAAACAAAATAAATTACATTTTGCGTTTTTACGCTTAGGTGACTCCGCTGCATATACAGATTAAAATTAATGAAGTTACGAACTGTTCGATTTTTTAACCGAACCCACGCCGTTCGAAAAACAATTTTAAAAAATCAAAAATGTATAAGTAAATAAAATTCAGTTTGTTCTATTTTTAGGTTGGATAATAATTTTTTTCCAGAATCTATTTTGTAAATCTTTAATTCTTTGGGGTTTTTATGAAGTTTGGTTTGGTTCGGGTTATTATGATTTGAATAAAATCGTTTCAGGTTCGGTTTGACCTCAAAAATCTGGGTTCGCAACATCACTAATTTAAAATCAAATTGTTTTATATTCCTGTAAATTACATCTCCGAGAAGAATTTAATAAATAATCTTATTTCTACTCCTGTTTTCAATACGTTCAATTCACATAGTTATTAAAAACAATATTTGTCTAAAGTGCTAAAATTTTAATAAGAAAAAATAGAATAAACGTTATACCTATGTATGTTACAAAGTAAATGTACTCATTCGTTCGTTTTCATCATTACAGCCAGACACTATTGAATGATTATTAGATTATTAAGTTTTATATTTGTTTTTGTGACAGTCATTGTCGCAGTAAATGACCCCTTCTTCAGTGTACAGAATTCCATATTGTTACAAAAAAAAAAAGAAAAATGACCCGTTTATCCAAGCTCATACAAACTTATTCGTGTGGCTTATATTACCCATCAGTTCAGTCAACCGTGAACACTCGTTTTTTCTTTACGAAACCTATAAAAATACGGGCAACACAATGATACTGATCTATATTCGATTTATAAATCACTTTAAATCGATCGCGTAAATCGTCGCAGTAAAGTCACACGAGCTCACAAGAAAAATCCAAAACAAATGTTCCCAACGGCGTTCTATGAATCGGAATTCTTCGGCATCGATTAATTTCTATTATTTTCATATATATTTATATAATGTGTACAAAAAAGTATATATAAAAAATACAACAACAAAATTATCAATTAATTTTGTTTTTCGCATTTGTAACCATCGTATTTAAATATTGACCGTAATATTTTATTTGCTAAATGTTTTCACGCGTACCTTAATTTAAACTATTCTTTCCAACTTTGTCAAACGTCTTCATATAGGTTACACAATTTTTAATTTTTAACACACAGACATCTATGATCTAATTTTCAATGATCAAATTATCAAATATATATAAATATATAATCTACATTTTCATTATTATATATTACAAACTAAACATAGAATTCGTGAATAAATACGTTGTTTTACAAAATGGATGCGACTTATATACTGATCTCAAATTATGATAAAGAAAACACTTTTTTTTTATGCACCAACAACTTCTACATGTGTATTATTATTTTAAAATATCAAATTTAATACATGACGGTATGTTTAACAGAATACCTGAGTAATTAAATCTTAATCTGTCAATGTCACACAAAAGAAACGTTTGATCTAAAAACAATACCGTTAATGTATCCTAAAAGAAACTTTAGATTTTCTTCGTGTTGACAGAACGAAATGTGCAGTTATAAAATGTATGAACCTGGCTTTAAATATAATATTATTGTACTTTTATAAAATATAATTCGGTTCACACCGACGTTTGAAACCAGTATTCTTACAAATTAATTTTATCAACGTAAAAATTATTTATTAAAATTTAACAGCTAAGGCCGTCGATCATTCGTATTCATATTTTCTAGAAGCGAATATCCATTTTTTTGATTTTATAATAATTTAGATTCGTATACTTTTATCTACATATTTCAATATCATTCATGTTTCACCCGACTAAACAAACTGTAATATTTTCTTATTGACAACATTTTAATAGCATATATTAGTGATTTTATACGTTCAAATAGATGTCATAACCTCGAATTTACATTTCGCTTTGATATATATTTCTGTCGAAATGCGAATATTTTGTTGTATAGTTGTAAGAACATATATTTTTTTTTAATTTAATAAATACCGTGGCTTCTATGATCATTGAACACCAAGAACATATTCCTGAAACGCTATCTTAATAATGTCGACCGGTAATATTATTATTAAAGGTTCCTAAATCAATATTTATAGTACTGTTGTGATGTGTTCGACAAACTATGTAGCATTTTAAAGTATAGGCATAACATTATATTGTTTGCTGTGGAATATCAATAAAACGATACCAGAGTTATTAACGCAACTATCTGTCCTTTTAAAAGCCATCAACAAAACAAATCTACAACGAATACTCACTACTCGTATTATATTGTAAACTTCGTGAACGTGTATACACTTATTTTGCAGCTACTTGTTTGAAAATATGTCTACTTAAATCTAATAATTTTTGTATTCGTAAATATTCAATACGTAAAGAAACATTGGGTATCACAAAATATAAATATGTTTGTATACCTACACGAACAATAAACATTTTAAAACTATTAACTTCAATTAATATATTCTTTCAAGTTTGTCATCGCGCTGTCGAATGATTAATAACCGTCTGTACAAATGATGTTGTTATATCTAATTTTCGAAAAAAAAACCCAATTCTAATTCAAGTGTTATATTGTAAGCACGCATTTTAAAACAGGCGAATAACAAATAGAACTTTAGTCTCCGTTCAGAAAATCATCAATATCTTTTTAAACGTTTTGTAATATTAGGTAACAACAATTATTATTATGACTAATGTCAAACAGCACGTTATTTCGTACAATCGTATTTATCATTTCATTATTCATATTTCTATTATCTTTTTTCCCCTTTTATCGAATACGACAAATGTAAATTATAATACTACTGTATACATATGCATATATATATATATATATATATAACACACAGATACGTATAAATGTAAATAATAGTAATTTTTTATTTTCGTTTAGTAAACTGAATTATATATGAACGCCTAATATATATATATATATACATATACATATATCTAAACAAACAACGTACTGTGAAAGTAATTACATTCCACCGAATAGATTTATTCACCTGAAAATTGAAAAACCTATTTAAGTACCTGTTATGTTCATATAGATATGTTTAAATAATAATGAACCGTTGAAAATATTTCACAACGATTTTATTTCGTATAGAACATTACACATAGAAAACAACACGTTTCGTGATCAAAAAGTAATTAAACGGCGAGCATTTTTGTGAAAATATAATTTATTTTTTGAACACGTTTGCTTTGCTCGTATTGTTCCTGGTATTAAACTGAGAGTTTCCAACCATTTTTATCTGACTACTATACACGTGGTCCTTTTTTATACGTTCTTGATGCACGCCCGTAGAAATCATCTTGGCGTTAAATTGTAAAATGTTAGAAGAAAACTCTACTTACACACAAAAAGATGACAGTTACGCGTTACGACAGTTGGAAATCCCAGTGTTAAACAGCAACACGGAAGTTATTGTTCTCGCAACAATAACGTACCTAAACATACAACTATTTCGAGACATTAAAAATATTCCGAAAAACTCATTTAAATCCTTTATTAATTGGAAACTTGACAAGGATATTATTTTGAACGTCAAATTTACGAATATCGTGAAAATTAACAATAAATGTTTAAAATTTCCATTCGATGTTTTAGATTTTAGAAACGATATTTTTATTATTTTTTAAATTGGGAAATAACTTACTCAAAATCGTACAAACAATGTGCTGAGAATCAATTAAAAATGTCTTTCATGATGCATCTCTTAATGCAACTCTCATCTTTATTCATCGTACATCTTAATAGACCGTAACGAACTCGTAAACAGTATTGCGAAAAAATACACTTTTATCCTGTACATCCGCTTAAATTATATTTTTCCCAATTTTAACCAAAATAAATTTAAATGAATAACTACGGCGCGCTTGTTTTGTAAGTGTGTATTATAATTTTTGTATACTTACACGTGTACTTGATAACAAATCAATACTATAAATAGACAGTATTCAATTTTTTCTATAATTCCATCGGTTTAAATTTTAAATATTAATAGAATTAAAATTAAATCCACCTCATGTTGTGTCATGCAATTCATTGTTTTATAAGAATAAAATAAAAAATGATAGTAAAGATAATTTTTCATGCAATTTAATGTTTGATTTAATCTGATTTTTTTTACAATATTCAAAGTTACAATTGTGATAATTATTATTTAACATTAAATAATTTTATGTTAGCGATATGATAAAAAAATGTTCATATTTAGTCTTAATTATACATTTTTAAACACAATCAAACTCAAAAAATTAAAAAATTTTACAGCGTGTAAAATAATTTAATCTACATCTTCTAAATATATATATATATATATATATTTATTTATATATATATGTGTGTGTGTGTGTGTATGTGTGTGTGTTGACGTGTGTGTGGGCATGTGTTTGTGTGTGTGTGTATGTGTATGTGAGTGTGTGAGTGTGTGTAAGAAAGACTCTCGAAAAAGAAGTTCTATTATATAATAAATTAAACATACTTCTTTTCGAAAGAATTTATTTATATTTTGTACTTATTCATTATGCTGTTTTATAAACTGAACGTTATTTGTAATTAGTCGTTATTGAGTGATAACTATATTTCACAAACTATTGTGCTATTAATATATACTGTGAATGTGAAAATATATTTAAATTTAAATGTAGATTGGAGGTGTATTCGAACACGACAGATCATAAAACGTAAATGTAATATAAATTGCAGCGTAAAAGAAATAATGGATAATACGGTTAATTTGATGGGGAAAAAACACAATCAAAGTATACGCAGTGGTCGCATGAATTATTAATTTATAAATCGTTTTCGAAATGTGGAAAATGTCAATTAATCGTCATGCGATCTATCGAAAAAGTCTAACAATGTTCAAACGGCACAAAACCGTCGACCAAAACGCCTTAGCAAATATTGTTTTAACGTGAGACGAAGGAAACAAACGTTTTTCGAATTTCGTTGACGATGACGAAGTCGGTTGATGCGATGCGCCTCGAATGCGTTGGCGAAATTTCGAGATGGGGAGGACGACCCCCAAAATAAACACGCGCTGAAGCGTTGAATTACACGAAACGAATAAACATGAAATGTGAAAATCAAAGAGTAGAACATTAAAATCTCCAGAAATTTTCGGACCGTCGATTGTACGTTAACGTGAATGTATTTTCCGACGGCGGTTTAAATTTATTTTATTTTTTTTCAAAAAAACGATCGTTATTCTTTCCCGATGGCAAACGAAACAAACGGCCGAACACGAGAACGCCGTACGCGTCGTGTTCCGGGACGTGCGACGGTTGTCCGTGGCGGGGCGCGTTCGTACTCACCGAACGCGAAGAAGAACGGCCACATCAGCGCGAGATGATTGCACGCGATCAGCGCCAACGTGATCTTCCACGTCCAGCCGGTCAGCCTCAGCAGGCCGGTCCCGTCGAGAGCCATTCTCCGGCGGCGCGGTAACGGACGTTCGTCTTGGTCGACGTGGTCCCCGCGGTCAGTGGCGGTCAGTGGCGGTCAGTGGCGGTCAGTCGCGGTGACGGAGCCACTCACACGCGCGAGCGCCCGCGCGCGCCTTCGGCAAACGCCGTCCGGTCGGACGTGCTAGACGCGCGGGAGACGACACGCGCGCACCGTCCGACGTCCGTTGCCGTTCGGGCGTTTCGCGCGCGAATTGTTTTTCGCCGGGACGGGGACCGGCGAACGGCGCGGCAACGTGTTCAGTGTGCAAACCGGACGCTCGCGTGTGGACGGCTGCGGCGCACCGGCGAAGGGACCAACGGCGTACAGTCCACTGGGCGGCCGTGTAGCGCGTGCCGCTCGGGAAAACGACGTCGCGTCGTCGTCGTCTCGTCTCGTCCGCGCGCGCCCGGCGGCCCGCGCTAACCGAAAACGTCCGCCCCGCGGCAATCCGACAGTGCCATCTGACATTCAATCCGCACGTTATCCGCCGCCGCCGCCGCCGCCGTTTCATAACAACGGCGTATTGTTTTATTGTTCGAGTGGTTTTTGCGGCGGGGGGGGGGGGTTTTTTAACCTCTCTTTTTTTTTTTTTATGCTTTTGTTTTTGGTCGCTCGCGATTCCGGGGCAGCCGAGATTTCGTTACGGCGCGAACCGCGTTCATACGACAGGTCCGTTGATAAAAAAAAAAAAAAAAAAAATACGAGTAAATTATACGAGCACGAAGTGAAACTTCTTTCGGAGTCGTTCGACCGATTAGAGTATTAGGTTTTGTATTGGAATAAAACAAACAGAAAACGTACGCGGAACTTACTAAATGTTCTCCGTTCCGCCGGGTAAATAAGCACAGGAGCTGTACGAGCGGGAGGGCGTTTATCAACGAAATGCTTACTAGATACATTGAAATCGGTTACCTGGTCTGCCGATCCCAAGAAAAAACCGACGAAAATGGAAAATAACCGACGCGAATCGTTTTCGTCACCGACCGCGTCGACTGAAACGAACGGGCACGCTCTCGAGACTGCGATTTCCGTGGTGAGTCTATTCTCGACATAAGAATAATAATCATAATAATAATAATAATAATAATAATAACAATCTCCCGACGGGACCGCGTACACATATTAACCGCGACGCCGAACGATTTTCGACGGTCGGTCGCCGACGATCGTGTTGCCGTCGAGAGAGCTGGTAAATCGAAAACGGCCGTGGAAAATATTTCCCAACCGAACGTTTTTTTAATCGTAAGTTCGTGTGTTCGTTATTTTCCGTCCGGCACGCGTGTAGGCCCGCCGGGGTTTAAGTCTCGACAATGTCCCTCGCACGGTGTTCCGCCTAACCGCTCGCCAACTCCTCCCGCCGGTGAAAGTCGATTTCAAACGCGCGTATGTCGTTACGGACGTTCGAACGGAGACGAAACACCGTTAGGCAACGGGGTCCGAGATCGCGTGGATTGAAAATCCATATTAATCGGCGTGTCGCTAAGTCCTGTTCACACCATCTAACCGATTGGGGTGCTCATTAGTCCTTGGGACTAATGTCGGGAGACGCGAGTACACGCGCGACCGTTCGAACCGGAACCTTCGGAAACGCGCCTTACGAGCGTGATTTCTCACGCGTCGCCGAGACGGATTTCACGCGCAGTGAACAAATAATAATAAATATTATATCGTACGTATGCAGAAAAGCAATTTAGAACTAGTAATTATTTTAAAACGTGTGTTGTTATCGCGATAGACATTTAACAATAATATTTATCGACAAACAACGTGTTTTTGAATATTTAATAATTCTATTTTTTTTTTTTTTATGCATAGGATTTAACATGTACGGTTCGTAATTATAGACTACTCAAATGACCGTTCTTATGATTGAACTTCGTGTATAAAAAACATCGTTTAATTTATAATTGTATATTTTCACTGAAGGTGTTATCACGAGTACTATGGCGAAATGTTAACATCATACAGTGTTATTATTATATTATTATTATTATTATTTGTGGATTAAACGATTTTAAAATTTCGTGTTTTTAAGATATCAAATAAACTATTATTTAAGAGAAGTATACACAACAAGACGTTACGATGTACTGAATTTGTTGAAAATGTATTACGATATAAACAAATTTACTACCTATAAATTATGACACAAATTATTATAAATATTTTTAGCTAAAACAATAGTTTACAGACTTGTATGCGATTTCAATTTGATTCACAATTTCGCGTCCATAAATTAAAATTATAATTATAAATGTTGAAAAATGTATCTGAATAATGAAAACTGTTTAAATATCAACAACAAAACAATTTAATTGTCATTGGGAAACATTAAAAAAAAACGAAATGGCAAGTAAATTTTATTGTTAAACGTATTGTTCAGCCTTGCCTAACGAAAACTAAAAATAAAGGTAACATTTTATATAGTCTAAAATCAACAAAACGTTAAGCAACGTTTAATTGAACAAAATGTCTAATAGAACGTTCAACAAACCCACATAGACGTACAATTATTATTATATCGTACGAATATTTTTATTTCCTCAAGTTGTCACTTTGATACGAAACCACCAAACACGAAATCTGTTTTACAAAACAACAGACGCCTCGTTAGCAATATTAGTATAATAAACACCTTAGCATGTGCATGGTCGTGGCACACTTTCCGTAAATTTATTTTCAGCGATCTACGCGACTGTCCGTGATTTCGTCATCACACATTAAACAATATTCTTATTTCCATCCAAATCGAGTAAGTACACTCTTTCCTATACGGCGACTAATAAATATTTTTAATTACTTTAAACGGAATCGTTCGCGTGTTTAACTAAAAACCATTTTATATTAATAATTATTTTAGAATGTTTATTGACTCATTTTCGTACTGTGTTTTTTCGTACATTTTCATACGTCATCTACTCGTCGTTGTAAAGTTAAAATGTTACTCTGATTTTTAAATTATCGTTATTGTGGGTTTAAAGATTACCATTTTGAAAGTATGAAAATATATATATATATATATATATATTTTTAAACCGTCACAATTATATCAATTTAATTCGAAAGACAATCTCGGAGCTCTTTGGTCTGATACTACGAGAGTACAAGTCTACACTCAATGACGTGCCAATTACAACACTTTCTTTTTTATACGTATTAACCCATATTTAAATGATTCTAAATATATAACAACAAGTTAATTTTTAATAATATTTAGTTGTTAACATTTATGCTACGTGATATCGTCGTAACCTTGGTTACTAACCTAATTAGTGTTATTTATTATAATATAAGTGCCTATTACCTGTAGGGTATTCAAAATTATATATTTGGCCAATTGATATTCATTGATAATTTGAATTGCTAATTTACACGAATAGGTCAAAGTATGTGAAATATATTTAAATATAATTAACAAATGACTTTATTCAGTACTCAGTTTTATCAGTTCTGTTAATACCTATTAGGTATATACCAATACTAACACGATGGCTGCTTATAAAAATTATAATATAATTATAATAATCGAAAAAAAGATATTATATTGTGTTTAAATTCGAATTACAACTAATAAAAAATAAAAATTATGATAATTTCATTGTAAAATAATGATTTTAATGCATCCTTAAACGTTTGTCATAGATAAATCAATTATATATACAAATCACATATTTATACAATGTATTTTAATCTTATATTCATTCATATTTATAAATTCTAATATTTTTTTACATAATCAATATACGAAAATTAAATAATATATCGTAAGAAATACCAAATCACAATATTCTAATACAGAACAGATAATACAATTATATATATTCAGAAATAGAACAAATTAAATTTAAAAATAAAACAAACTTACAAATTACAATTATAGAAAATTTTTGTGATTAAATCAAAATATTAATTATTTCCCCGATAGAATATGAAATTTTCGATTTTTAGAGGCTATTCAATACATTGGTATGTTTTATTTATTTGATCTATAATTAAATTTGTTATGCCATTTTTCTTTTTTTTATGTTGATTTTAATAATAAATGTCTTATACATATATGTGAAATATTCTATAATTAATAATATGAATTGAATCAATTTTTTTTTTTTAATTAATTAACGTTAGTAATTTTTTTTTTAAAAAGTTGCGAAACGTCTGGTTTTAAAATAATAAATCTAGGCCAATATTAGTATAATTGAGATATTAAATAATATTTTTAAAAAACTAACCACTAGTTTGAAAATGTTTCAATTAAAATATCCAATTTAAATAAAATAATTGATTAACCCACATGAACAACTCTTTATGCTATTGACATTTATATTTTCAGTCATCACTATCTCTAGATACGTGTACGATATATTGTATATTTATCGTATACGTATAATTAATTACATAAACTTAATAAGTGAAATTCATTTACTGAAGATTTCAAAAACGTCCAATAAGGATTTCGTAATATTTAATTAATTTCATTTTAATATTATTCAACCTAAAATTATAATTACTGTAACTCAATACATCAGCAGTGACATTTTTATTGTCATTTTTTTTCGATTACATAACAGCATAATATATATATATATAATTATTAAATAGACGTTTATTTATTATTATTATTATTCTTTTTTTAATTTAGACAAAGTCACCGTGATGTTCACTAACTGCAATACGAGAAAGTGAGTAATGTGATACAATCATAATACAGCAACTATTCATAAAAGAAATTATCCATTATAGTATACTATTATTTTAATACATGTATGAAGATCTAATAACAATCATTACATACATTTGATTTATTAATTTTAGAAAATGGAATAAGATAATTTTATTTTAGACAGGTACATTTAGATATATCATACACGTTGATGTTATAACAAAACATAGTTTTTCAAGTTTAGAATCTAAACTCCACTACATATTGTTATTGCGAAAAAAATCGAATTTACGTTTTTATATTATTTTTTCACAATCGTGTTGTAAATCCTATATGTAGTCAAGTATATTACGTAATTTATTGCTGGTTACTAAATCGTTTTATTACAAATGTCGTTGACAAACTTCCAAATTTATTAGAGTGTTTACAATGAATTATTTTTAGATGAATATTTCGAATTAAAATAATAAATAAATAAATCATATATTGTTAACTATATTAGTATTAATTTATCTACTAAGAAAACCAAAATACCTCCGTGTAATTTATGTTGTTTATTTATTATAGTTGTTATTTAGTATTATATAAACTTGTAATAAACTATATTTCCGTAAAAATGTATACAATTAGAAAATTACATATTTCACACTAGTTTTCTGTAAAATTAAAACTCAGTCTACCTAATTATATGTATAAAAAATGTAATTAGGTATACTTAAAACTGAGTTTTACAGAAAAAAAAATGTTTCAATATAGTCTGAGAGGAAGGCATGTCTTTGAAGGTCGTGTCAATAATCAACAAGCGATAATTTGTACGATTATACAATATATATTACAATAAATAATAGTATACAATTTATATAACAAATTTGATAAATAATAACACTTTGAACTATAATAGTCGGTCTCTGGTATAATTATGGATTTTTCTGACAATATATCTATTTCTAGGTTAGTTCTAAAATCAAACAATAAATTTTAGGAGGTCGAGCGATAATTTAAACGTATCGATAACGTTCTTTAGGTAATAACTACAATAATTTTTTATTGGTAAATGTGTTTGCGTACAGTGAACATTTGTTAATAAAACTCACGAGTCGTTTTTATATTGTATATATATATGTGTGTGTGTGTGCACGTTACATAATTAACAGTAACAATTTAGTCGAAATATCAAACGGCTAATAACTATAATTTGTATTACTCAAGGGCGTGCAACACAGCGGTGGGCCTCGCTGGGATCGCATTTATCATCATATTCTTACTGATACCGGCTATTTGGCGTTATTCGCCTTTCATTCAGAAGAGTATGATATTTTTAAATCACGGTAATTATGAAAAGAAAAAAATGTTTTTTTTAACTGTAGTTAATGTTTTATATTGTTTTGATAATATAATATTATATTTTATTATATTATGGCGTAAGCAAAACACATTTCAATCGACGGAATAATCCTTCTCGCTATTATTTATTTTATTTTTTTAAACATAAGTAATGTAAAATCGTAAATTTCACTATACTTTTATATAAACCTAATCGTGTCCTTTTGTTTAAAATCCTTATACGATTTAGTTAATGATGTATAAACGTATTCTGTGCACGTCGTTAATTAATAACTATTAATTACGTTGTATACATAATACAACATTATTTATGTAATCCGAGGCGTTTTTTGTTTTATTCTATTTCAGACTATATGCCCGCGATACAGAATTATAGTCACCCGGAAGTGTATGGCTTGGACGGAACAAGAAATTTCTACATTGATACAAACGACAGCATATCGTTAGGAACATGGTAAATACCGCTGTGAAATCGTTGTTATTTCCACCAGACCGTCTATTTCAGGAGTGGCCAACTTTAATGGGCTTGAGTTCGACTTCTGAGTTTTTCTGGATTGTTGCGACTGACATCGACTTTTCGATTTCTTAAATGGCAAAAAAAATGTTACTATTAAATAAAATTAACAGCAGCCAATACGGACTGGGTCGATAACGAAAATAGGTTTTTCATAGGTTTTTATTGCAGAACAAAAATATAAAGAATATTTTTTATTTATTTATTAGTATTATAAATCGAATAGTGCAATTGTAATTAATTTTTATATTCGAGGATTAATCAGATAAAAAAAACTTTATAAAAACTATTATTTTTATGTTTTCGTAAAAAATTAAAGAAAAGATGAAAGTGAGTTGGCCACCCCTGGTCTATTTTACTGTGAACCGTTAGCAGTTGAACGCTACACTTAGGCACCTGGTATTGAAGGCCGACGAGATTACTAAACGGTTTGGTTTGTTCTATTCAATTGAAACGCGATTATATAATTACGTACCTGCCTGCCGAATGCACGTGGAAGACTACTCATGAATTATTTGTCCGTTACTGTTGAAAAACAACATAATTCGGAAAGGAAACGTATTTTATCAGTACTGTTGGGTTTAATATTGATGTAAAAAAATAAACGTCAAAAAAACAAAATTAAAAATGTCGGTTCGAATTCAACTTTTTTTAATTAATTAAATTTATCGACGCGATGTATATTTTATAATCTTTTAATTCTGAACATCACGAGATCCATGCGGTTTTTTATTTTAAACTTTGTGTATTTAAAATATACATTATATAAAATATATATTTATATACCTGTATGTCATATAACAGTACAATTTCACGGATCATAATATTGTTTCACTAATGTAATCTCGCAGGCATATATTACCACGTAAATTGTTGGAAAAATACGGGGAAAATAAATCGAATTACGAACACATGTTGAGCCACGGAGAACCGGTTATAATATACATGCACGGCAACTCGGGCGCCCGTGCCAACGAGCAACGGATAGAGTTGTATCGCAAACTTCAGAATATTAATTGTCACGTGATAGCTGTCGACTACAGAAGTATAATCTAAAACGCTCAACGCGCATACGATACACGAAATAATTGATTTTTTCTTCCTCGAATGAAAACCTATATTTTTTTTTCTAAGGTTATGCCGATTCAACAGACGTCGAAATCGACGAAGACGGATTAGTATCGGATGTAGTGACGACTTTCAAATGGGTCTACGGACGAGCAAACGGAACGCCGATTTTCGGCTGGGGTCACTCTCTAGGCACGGGGTAAAATATCGAATACGTAACTTTTGACTATATTTTTATTTTTATTTTATTTCATAATGTAAAGCGTCTTACCCGCTAAAATGATTTCAATACGTACACGCATCTACTTATGTGTGACACACAATACATACGAGCCCCAGGGGGCCCTGGGTCTCAGCAAAACGGAGGCCTCTGCATAATAAGATTTTTTTACATCCCAATTTAAAATGCATTACAACAAAAATTATCATTTTTAATATATATTAAAATCACAATATTCAAATCAAAATATTACTAGTATATAGTTTAAAAAATCTATGGTGACGAAATCTAGAAGAATACCAATATAATTATAATAATTTAGATTATTTAAGTACAGTAAGTACTTTGAAAAATAAGCCCAGGACTTCCACATTTCTAAATCCGGCACTGCATACGAGTATATTACATATTACTCATACGTACACGTATATTTTTATTCATGTGAACAGGGAGAATCCTATGGAAGCGTGACGTATAAAAGAAATATATATATAATTAAAAATAAATAACAAATATAATACACAGTGTTTATAAGTATTTGTTTCATCTCTTATGACAACATAAACTATAAATAACTTGTGAATAACCATAATATCTTCATAATAATAGTTGCAAAGTATCAGAAATTCATACTTTTATTCGTATTTTATTTAACATCGGTAATTTAAAAAAAAAGCTATATTTTTTTAATAAGCTATACGGAATAATAAACGCAAGTTGATGTTCAAACGAAGTAGTAATGGTAACCCGTAATTTAAATAATTATTATACTTCGTAAAACTAATCATATTATTAAATCGATATATATTCAGATTATTTTACCAAATATCAATATATACATACTAATATGTACATATTATTTTTCCATTATGCAATAATAATATATAATTAACATAATTTAATGTACATAATCAATAACTTAATTTTCATTTTTACAAATGGTTACTCAATCAGTACAATATAGTTCATATCAGAATAATAATTTACGACGTATATATTTGAGTATTTGTACACAGTTCATTCAAAAAGATCCGGGACTAATTCTTTTTACGAATGAAAAAAAAAAAAGAGTTAAAAAAAAGTTTTTATTTAGTTTTCAACATAATCTCCTCGTTATTTACAAATTTTGTTGTACTCGTACAGCCGCTGTGACGACTTGGAGAACTTCTTTTCTGATATGGCTTTTAGAGCCCTTGTCACATTCTTTTGAATCGCTTCAACATCTTCAAAATGTTCTCCCTTCATCGTGATTTTCACTGTAAGGAATATAAAAAAAGGTCTGCTGGAGCTATATCTGGCAAGTAGGACCGGTGCTGAATCGTGACCTTTGGGTCAAAAATTGTATAACGAGTACCGAAAAATGGGCTGGCGCATTGTTGTACAAAAGGAACCAGTCACCAATGCGGTACCATTTCGGTCTCACACATCGAATCAGCAAAAGTCGATCCAGGACATCTTTGTAGAATACTGAGTTCACTGTTTGGCCCCGGGGCATAAATTCGTGATGGATAATCCCGCAAGAATCGAAAAAAACAATGAGTATCTTTTTGATTTTCGATTTTGTCGCTCGAACTTTGCTAGGTCGCTCTTCATCCTTAACTTCCCACTCAGCAGTTTGACGTGTGGTAGATGGATTATATTGAAAACACCATGATTTGTCGCCCATTACATGGTTAGGTACTATCCATCGTATATCTTGATAAAATTCAATTCAATAACAACAGTATTATGTGACACGGCCTAAACCATAGGGCTTAACCTACGGTTCGTGAGACATTGTGTGGTGGACCGCGAGCCATACCTACAAAATTTAAAAAAATAATTTAACATAAAGCGATTCGCCAGTCGTTACTAGTAAATTTTGTATTTAAAACTGAACAATAATAAACATTATTTCCGTGTTATTGTTTTTATTTATTCTAAATTCTAGAATATGTGTGAAATATTTGTACAAGTAAAAAACAAACAAAAAGTCATCAGAAAATCAAGGGGGTTTGCGATCTATCGAAAGTTCTCTAAATTGTCGGTAGCGTCCAAAAAGGTTGAAAAAAGGATACAAACATAACTCTTGTACGATTCTTGTGATTTTGTGTCTAATAACTAATAATAATTATTATATTATATAACAATTATCAATGTACCTACAACAAGTAGTATGTAATAGGTATAGTTGAAACAATATGTCTTATCTATATACTACCTATATAACACATTTTTGTGACACTTGTTTTTTAGAATTAGCGCACACGCGTTTTCGTTATTGGAAAAAGAAAACATCTATCCCAATGGACTCGTATTAGAAGCTCCGTTTAATAAGATAAGTGAGGCAATTCGAGAATATTCAACCACTCAGGTAATACTCATTATTATTATTATATTCATATATTTATTTTTCATTAAAATATTAAATTAATTTTTTTTATTTTAAAATAGATTATTCGTTATTTGCCATGGTTTGATTTTTTTATAATCGATCCAGTTATTGAAAATGGCATTGTTTTCGACACAGAACAAAACTTGAAAAACGCTAAAGTACCTGTATTGATATTGCACGCGCGGGATGATACAGTAATACCTTACCAACTCAGTGAAAAAGTAAACAAAAGTTAAAGTTAATGTTTAAAATACACAAATTATTAATTTATTACTATATTGATATATACGTAATGATAGTCAGCATTTTTTTAACAATTTTTTTAAATCGTCTTTTTACCGGGAAACGGATAAATAAAATGTTACAAAAAAAATATGGTGTAAATACGAATATGTATGTTTTAACATCGTTTTCATTAATTACTGACCAAGATACAATTAATTACTTAGACGTACTGGATCAAATCTTCCCGGTCCAGTCCATAAGTGTGTAATATATTGGATATGGTATACACAGTTACGTTTGTAATTATAAAAAAATGAAAATAATTAGAACGGCGATAGAGAAGCGTAATTCTCTCACGTTTCTCGACAAAGGACTCTCCAATTCCGTTTCTTCATTGCCTAATATTGGCTCGTAACAGTTTCACTTATGGCGGAAATGTTCATATTACCTATATATCGTACATACCTAATTATAATATTTCTATCTGACGTGTTCGCAGTTATACAATTACATCGCGGACGGTCGAAAAAGTACATCGACCGAACTCGTTTTGTATGACGTCAAGTACGGATTTGGCCATCAGTTTATTTGCCGAGACGAAGAAATTGGTAGCAAAATCAAGTGAGTTTCTTTGTAGTTATGTTTACAAAACACAAATATCAACAAGTATCATGTTCGAAAGATAAAATACAAAAACTCTGGTTAAACGCACATATTTCGGAGCGTAGTCGTGTTTAGCGAGTAGTCTATTTTCGAAGTGATGATTTAAGGAACAGTTAATAGCACGGGGATGGGGAATTAGGTAAAAAGTCGTTTTAACTCGGTAAAAAGAGTGCTCGAACGCTCGAGCGACGTGTCAAAAGAATACTGTAGGGCGGTACGCTTTTGAAAAGCAAACCCAAAAGGACATCCGTTTTAACGGATGTGTTATGTTTTACGAGCACGTTAAGCGTATCTAAACCATGTACGTTAATTGTCTGAACAGATTGTAAGAACTGAACTGCACCGCGTCCGTTTCATTTTTCTCGGCGTTGTCGCGATAACTATAATCATTTGGCTTTTTTTTTTCCAGAAAGTTTATAGACGATTGCCTAAGAACGAAATCTTGACCAGTATAGTAGACAACGACAAAGTCTAAATTATACGGCCACGGCCGAACAGCCCCGATCTCAGCGTGTCGCTGTACGAATACGGCATTTCCTTATTATATTTCTACCGCGCGTGCTCTCTCGCTGCAGTTTCGGTTATCATTTATTGGGTGGGTACACGCTCGTTCTTATCATAGTAAACGGGTCATGTGCACCACGGGTACGTACGTGTATTCCTACGCGTATTCGTAATAGATAACAGTAATTACTAGAACGTTGCGTCGCAATCATTGTATTTAAGATTTTTACGTAATTAAAATTTCAAAAAAAAATCGTTTTAAATCTTTCCGCACAAAATCCAAAACGGCCGTTTTACGAACCCGTCGGAGAAAACAATTGGCGTTACGCGGATGTGCACCGAAGAGCACAACACTCTAAACGGGGTACCGTATAGGCAACCAGACGATGCGTCCGCGCGCGTGACAAACCAACGGAAGTGTGTGTGTGAGAGCCGTGTCGGCGGGCCGACTAGCAAAGCTATTCCAAATCGACAGACGAAATGAAAACCGCACGTTTACGATGCCAGACAACACGCGCAAATATCTCGCGTCACGTCACGAATTTTCCTTCTCCAAATAACACAATCCGAAGACTCCGTCAAAATGATAACGCGGTCTACGACGACGTTAATTAATCAAAAACCTATTTAAAATACTATTCGCAAATCTAACGAAACGTTTAGTTTGCACGTGGAATATGGTACACAAACGATTTCAAGGAACACGTACTACGCGATTAGAAATTTCAATTTGCATACAAGAAATCTAACAGATATCCCAGAAACCGATTTCCCATAGACATTTTTATATTTCTATACTATATATATATATAGGCTCCCTCCTAACACTTTATGTAAATATTATGTATGCAGTCATAGAACACACATAACCACTTATACATAAATATACTTAAACGTTGAACAAAAAATTGTTTACATTAAATCATATGAACAAAACAAATATTCACAAGCAAAAACAATAAATTTAAACTAAATTAAAGTTAAATTGAGTACCCAGCAGCCTTAATAAATTTTAAAACCGCTAAAATTACAATTAGTAGAGTTAAGAACATTATAAGTCTATTGGAGAGATGTTAGGGAATAAAAATTGGAATAAATTACGACGTGGAAAAACAAGATAGACGAGCCACAATCCATAATGACGTATTCCATATCAGACACCTAACCCCATTATTATGGTGCGTACACATGTATACATAGAACAATGTTTAACTAACTATAAGTATAAGATACTCTCTTCGTCGGAGTTTTGCATTTGTTTTTGGAAAATTAAAATTACAAGAGAATTTGCAAAATATAAACAGTATACACAGTGGAGTAAAATTCTTAGAACATAAAGAACTACACTGTTTATTGCGATTTTCATTTATTTATAAACACAATGCAAATCATCATACATTACTATTTCACCACTGATATTTATAATATCATATACAAGCAAATCGGAAAAAAAATATTATTGTCATTTAAATATCTAATCACAATTTAAATACTTTTATTAAATTTATACTTCACAATAAAATGATTAGATAGCAAAAACCAAACATAAATAAATAAATAAATAAACAAATAAATAAATAATAATATAAACGTGGCCATCACAAATGATTCTTGTAACAACCAGCAGCTGCCTCCTCTTGGCTCTTAAATTAAATCAACCTGCAAACAACACATATTTTTAATCAACAGACATTATTTACACATGTCATAAACCAGTGTTCTAAAACCGATAACGTTTTTATCTTCAAGTTATTAAATACATCTACAAACATAAAAACTACTTAACAAAATAAATACCTATATACGTATAGGTACCTACTACTTGTACTACTATGTACAATAAAATATAAATATTGTATAATGTTATTTTTAACTATTAACATTATTAATGGTAAGATATTTCGAGCATTGAATTAATTAATGGTTCAAAAAAAGTTCAATGGCTTAGAATTATTAACTTATACATTTTATTTGGAAAAACCACATTTTACATGTTTTTTTTTTTTGATAAAATTTTTTATTAAATCAAAAAAAAATCAATTGGACATGGAAAACAATGACATATGGGTCACACTCTCGAAAAATTACAAATTTGACGAAAACCCGTCACAGATTTCTCAACCAATAACGATTTCACAAATGAAAAACTAGACAGTTGGATGAGCTGATGTGCCAAAGGTTAATAAAACAAGTGACAACGAAAATAGAATAAACCCAATAGAATGCGTCCACTAGAGACACCAAGTAACACGTTGTAATAAAGGACTTATATCAAGTTCGAAAAAAAAGAATATGGTTTGAATAAAAAAAAATTACTTTTGTTGAGCGTTTATATTGCCGTCCTTCAATAAATCCAGCATCCCAATCAATAACCATCTTTTTTCCATCCAATAATGTGCCTTGCATGTTATTCATACAATTTTCAGCTTCCGTTTGGGTTTCATATCTGATATTTCAATGTCCGAATTTAATACATTACATTAAATTATTTTAAATTAAATACGTATAACATAAAAAATATAACAGCGATTCAAATGTTGTGTTAGTAATTAGTAAATCATTATTAATCTAGTTTACTTGCCTCAGTGTAGGATTGAGTTGTATTATTAATTTTCATTTTAAAACAAAAATCATGTAATAATAAATCTTTAAAAAAAAAAAAAATGTTTCAAGTGAAACAACCAATTATATTGGTTTCAGATCTAAAGTGCTTATTTTTAGATTATTATTAAACTTTTGTTGGTAACACAATTGTGCCATAACAGCAAAACATATGTCCAAGTGTAGTTACTCATCAATCCTGTTACCGATGGAAGATTAAAGCAAAGTGAAAAAAGTAAAGTAAACATTATTTGTACAAACTCGATAAAACAAAAACCGGCAAAAGATAATGTTTGTTGATTCAATCCCATTATAATATTTTTGATGTTTCCAGCTTCTGAAAGACGTTTATGAATGTCAGCCTCAGTAGACACCAAATTCAAATTACCAACATACAATGTTGTTGACTTTTTAATCTTTTCAAAGTAATCAATATAATTTCCCTGAAATAATTGAAACATTGAATTGTTTTACATCCACATTTGTTGCCTATTTAACGGACAACATAGAAAAAATATCCCACGACAAAGAAGATACAACACTGAGATTTGTATTTTTTTTAATTCTTCTTTATTAAGACAGATATTTTATGCTATGCTATTCCCTCAAAAATACTATTCTCTTCAATTATGGTAATAAGTGTTTAAATTCTAAATTCAAGCTAGACACCACAATTCTTGAACTGTGTTGCTTAATTTAGTTATGTTGTCTATTAGACGGGCAGAAACAAATTTAAGTTGTCCTTTCAAGATAAAATTAAATGCTTTTAAAAAACAAAAACATTATACCATCAACTACTCTAAATGATAAAATTAATTTTTATATCTAAAATATTATATTATGTAGGGTAGATACATACCTTAAATTTACAATCAAAGTATCTTGATGTTTTAAAATTGTTGACTTGTTGCTTAGATGACATGTAATTTGAAAATAGCTCTTTACGTTTCAAATTTACATTAATTTTTTTCTTGGAATAAAAAAAAATGCAATATATTAGTATCTAAGAGGTATATATATATATATATATATATATATATATATATATATATATATATATATATATATTATTATAGAACCTAATTTTATATTGGTGTGAATATAAGAAACAATTTTCTGTTATTTTGTATATTTAGATTTATACAAATATATATATATATACAGGTAAAATGTTTACATTATTAAATACCAGCATGGGTTTATATAGTTATTTGATAAGTATTAACTGTTAGTTTAACTTGAACCTAATTCCTATTAAATATGAAATTTTAGAATTTACCTTTGAACTATTGTCCACATATGTAGGAATATTATTATTCGATGTCAATATTCCAGTGGCCACATACCCTGCTCGCAAATGAGGAGGTTTATATAATCCACTGGATTCGTCATTATTGGAAGCCATAATATCTATAAAATAAATAATGTACTCACAAATGCCTAAAAAACAATAATGATTTACAACGCCCATCGAAATAATGAAAACTATTATAAAACGTTAATAAACAACAAAAGAAACCTAGACAACACGTGGTAAAATAGTTTACGAAATGAACGAAACAACATAGATCAATCGTTACACGGCGTCCGAGACTGTGTGCGCTATGTACTTAATGCCAAACGAAAAGCAAAACACGGGGTACGAAATTGCGAACCTTCTGGTACAGAATTTGCTAAATTTTTCATAGGTCTGAATTTGAATTATTCAATTGTCTCCGGTTTAAATGGTTCCGACGCGATTCATGGATCACGAAAATAATTTTTCGAAATCGAGTGAACTCGGCGGCACACGACATTTATTTCGTCCAAGCCCGTTGGTATCCACAATTTTATTGGTTTATTAAGTTCGTAAATAATAATAATATGTTATTTTCAATCGGCAAAATCGAATGCAAAACGCGAACGGTCGCAGTCAAGGTACGCGCGCGCGGTACGGAATAAAAAAAACGAAAAAATTGTCGACAATTGTCGTCATAATTAGGTACGCAACCAATTACTATAATTACCAAGATACGATTTACCGTAAGAACATAATCAATGATTACCTTAAACGTTTGTTTAAACGAAAATATTTGAACAAAACGGACGGTTCACACAAACATACGGAATTTAAATATACTAATTAATAATAATTTAATAATAATTTAATAATGACTGTCAATCATAAAAATAATAATAATGCCGAATAACAAAAAAAAAAAAACCGACGGACTCGCTTCGGGCAACAGAAATTCCGTTTATTTCGGTACGTTGCGTAAGACATAATTTATAAATACAATTGTTGTTTGTTTCCTCTCGTAGTCTAGTACCAACCGACCGAACCGAAAAACACATGTATTATTTTTCAGTGACACCAACTTTTCATTATGCATTTATTCGTAACCGTACAACCACAAAATTAAATTTGACGTTCGATTCGTGGTGTTCGAGCATTTGTCCGGATTTGAACGTATTTCGTGTTGTCGCGTCGCGTTACGTTAAATTGTGTGACGCGATCGTTCTCTTTTATTATTAGCACCACGGCCCGGAATCTCCGCCGGAAGTCTGTCGCTGCCCAAAACGGTTTTACATTTACAGGATTTGCGAAAAAAGTTTAAAAAAAAACACCCATTTCTTAGAATCCAAAATTTATCTGATAAATCTGTCAAGTCGGTCTGTAAAAATTACTGCATAATAAAAAATATTTGTTCCGACTTACGTTTATTGTGTTCGTATTTTTTGTGGTACGCGATCAAAGCAATTACTACAAGGTGGACTTACATCGGTTGCAGTTAAAAGAATTGATGTTGCATAGGTAACCTTTACTCGGCGCAAAGTACCAGTAAGTTTGTTTCGTTTAATCAAAATACACAACCATTTCTTGAGAAAAATATTATTAAGTTTTTTTTCAAGCTAATCATCCTGTTTTATTAAAAATTGTCATCAAATCATTTATATGCAACATCGTGAAATATTAAATTAATATTTTGTTTTAATTTTGACTAATTACCTAGCGTAAAGTCCTGGTGATATTACATTCCTTATAAGTTGAAAATCATTTTACTTGCCAAATAAAATCTTTTTCATAATAATATTTTACGTTATTTTTTTTTTCATCAACTCGGAGTTAATCAACTATGTAGAAAAGCAATGTTTGAAACTTGATCCATTATATCTTTTATCATGATTTTTTTAGACTACACAATTTTTTCTCTAACAACCGTTATGTTAATGATGCATATGTTTTTAGGACAAATTAATTGATCCTCCAATACTGTCACTCATTTGTTCGGTAAAGCATTGGATGTGTTTATGATTAGAATGACAGGTAAATGACAAATGGATTTTTTTTTATATAATAGATATAGGAATGTTCTTAAAAATTAATTTGAATTATAAACATCAATAGCCATTCTCAAGTATATTTTTATATATTTGTATAGATATATATTCTCAAATATATATATATATCTATATCAAAAACATGTGAATACAAATATAAAAATGGGTTTGAAATGTCCATGGCAGTTGTATAGTTGATATTTCTCAAGTATACACAAAAAATGCTGAGATGAGACATATTGTGTGCAGTAAGTAAACATTACTAAAAAATAATAAATGTTTAATTCACTGTTATTGTTTAAAATATAAAAAATTATATTGCCAGATATGATTTAAATTGGAATTGATGACAGAAAAGGACATATGGCTTACGAAACGAATCCAGCTGGATATTATTGTTCATTCCATGCTATTTTTGTTAGAACTAAACAAACTAAAGCTAATACTTATTTAGAAAAAAAATTGAAGAAATAGAAAGAATTGTCAAAAGATGAAAGCTATTGAAGTATACCTTACTTTGTTATTTGCTTTATAAATAAATTTGTTGAATAATTCTATTTAAATAATTTTTAGTTGGTCATATCATGTTTGTCACATAATTTGCTGTTGATTTTAAAACCAATGATAATGAAGTTGGTATTGTATCTATAAAGAACAAGGAATTTGAGTAAGTTTAATAACTCATGAATTTTTTTTTTTTAAATATAAAAACTAAAAATAAACATTTTATTTTTAAGCATGCGTACTTATTTATATAAAGTGTTCTTAAAAGTCTGAATTCAACAAAATTTTATATTCTATTTACTATATTTAGTAAGTTTAAATATCTAATAAAATTAATGAAAAATTTTAAAACAATAATAAAAAAAAATTAACTGTAAAAAAATTAGATTCTTAAAAATATTATTTTGAACATTTTTGTCCATTTTGAGTATTAAGATTTGTTGAGTATCAATTGTAATTATTTATATATATATAAATGGATGTTGATATATCTGAGATTATTAGACTCAAAAACTACTGGATCAATTTTTACGCAATTTTTGCAAAATGATTTGTGTTGTCAGGGGCAAATCTTCAATTGAAGATTTCAATAGCTAACTAGTAGAAAAAAAGTTAGCAATCTTAATGTTTTATTTTCAATTTAATTTGAGTTTATTTCTCTTTTTTATTTTATTTCTTTATTAATTTTTATTTTATTTTGTTGTAACTGAAACAATTTTGCTAAAAAATTCTTCTTTTGTTTTTATAGATGAATAAAACTTGTGTTACACAGAACAACATAAACAAAAACAGTACATTAAGTACTGGAAACTATTTAAAATGACATCCAAAAACTCAAACATTGGAAGGTCTATCAGATATGCAAGGCAAATATCAGCTAGGAAGATCTGCATTTCAATGATTCCCACTGATATGTCTATCACATTTAAACGACTACAGTGTCCTATGCGTCTTGCTTTCGCGATGACAATGAACAAAGCTCAGAAACAGTCACTGCGTGTTGCTAGATTAAATTTAGAAAATCTATGTTTTTTGCTTGGTCAGCTATATGTTTGACAATGTTTTCAGATATATCCATGTGTATATGGATGTATGTATGTGTTTGTATGTATATGTTTTACACACATGGATATATCTGAAAACATTGTCAGACAATTAAAAATCCATGAAAGTTTCAACACATTCACAGCTATATGTTGCTTGCTCCAGAGTAGGAACTCCAAAAACTCTGTACGTCTATACACCAAGTTAGAAAACCGAAAATATTGTTTATCCACTTGCGTTACGCTAAACATTAGCATTAGTTTAAATTATTTTAAGTTAGTTCAATTATATAGCAAATAGAATAGTCAAAAATATTGTTCATTCAAGTGAATTAAAAAATAAAATGTATATAATTCATGCATCAATTTATACCAATAAAAATTATGGAGTCTCATAAATATGAGCCATCATTCGTTTTTCCACATTTTTCTACAGCCAATTCTAAATTGTATACAGATCATCCATTTTCATATTTACGCAGGACAATAATATATAACAAATTCTAGCAATAGCAAAGCATTGCCGAGTCAGCTAGTTAATGTATATGTGTGTATGTGTGTGTGTATATTTGTTTAATATAGGTTTTTTATTAAACAAGAAGTTGATTGTCACTTAACTCAAAAGTACATTTGAAATACTTTTAGATGTCTATATATATAATTTTTTTTTTGACAATTTAATATAATTTTTGAAAAATAATAATAAAACAATGATTTATGATTTTGTATGGTAAATATTTTTCCTTTTCAATAGTGTAACATTTTTTTTTAAATAAAATTATTTGTATTACTGATTGATAAAATATGTTTTATAATAGTTATCTGGCTATAAACAAAAATAAAATAAATAAAGATTTATTAATTTGTTACAGTTCGACTTGAATGTTTATTTATTATATATCAGTTTCCCATTAGAAAAATTTATTTTAATTGACTAGTAGTCAGTAGTAGTAGTAGTAGTACATTTTAAATTCAGCAAATAAATATTTCAAGATGACAGATCCAGATGCACAAACGTCTAATGATGGCACTAGTGTACGCTCTGGGCTTAGTCGCACGTCAACGGTTATATTTCCTACACACGAAAAAGTTGTCTGCATAGCAAATGATGATTCCATTAATATCGAATTTGTTTATTACACTTCGATGTTGAAAAAATTTGCACCAAATTTAAGCAGGGAAAAGGATAAAGAGAAAGTAATACCTTGGATCCGGAAACTGTATGCTGCGGAATACGCTACGGAGTTCTTTAAAGTCAAACGTAACAGGTATCTATTCACGATGATATTATCTATTCTCAACGACGAAATGTACGGTGTCTTTAAATCGAACCCGCCGTCTGGACCATTGAAATCGCCTGAGAGTTTCGCCATTCCCAACATACCATTGACCACGTGGGAAATGGACGATATGTGGGAGGAAATGTTGAAAGGCGGAGTGAACGATCTGCCCGTTTGTTCGCTGCACGTTAAATGTCCCGACGAGGACGACGACGACGACAGTAACGTGGACACGTCGACTATGTCCGAATCGGAGAAAATAAAATTGGCCGAGGAATTGAAAGAGAAGAAGGAATATCAAAATAACCTAAAGAATAAAAAAGCCCTGCTAAACTCGTTACTCGATTGGGAATTCCAATACCTTCTGCACGTCGCGCGACCTTACGGCGCGCTGATGACCACCGTACAAGACAAGACCAGGGTAGCAAAGTGGTTACAGAAGTTGTGCAGTATACGCATGGAAGTCGCGTGTTCGAAAATGAAGGGCGTGCGTAACGATTACATGATGGCTTTGTTGGGTTACCTCTACGATCTGAGGCTGACCGGACCATTTGAACACCCTCCTCCGAACGGGCCGTTGGAAACCCTAGAGACGGCAATGGATAGACTGAAAGACACCTATCCGTTAACCGTGCCCGCGCAAACCGACGTCGACGAGTTCTTGTCCGACCAACCGACACCGGCTAACGGTGGAGCGTTTTGTTACATTGCCATCAGCGGTGATTTACAAGCGACGAATCTGATCAAGTCAAAACCAATACATACTAAAGACTGTTCAAAATAGCACTCGAATGAGTATACGACTTATGTTTTATTTGGTAAATAAAATTTTGCGATTTGGACAGTTATCGAATATAAAAAAATAATAATTAACGAGTGCTTTTATTTTTTACTTGTTTTTTTTTTATAACTCGTGGTATAATACATATTTCTATGAAGCACAAACTGAAATGAAGTAATCATATAATTTTCCAAGTAACAGTTGACGGGGGGTGTTTTAATAAAAAATCTTAACAAATCACGAGCTGAACCGTAAACGTTACTACGTATATTCGTCTAATACGCACCATACATTGTTTTCTTACTTTGTACTTTATGAATTCTTCTTCTTTTCCTTCGCCCTCTATTTAGGGTCGACCACCCCAAATATATGAATATATAGATTAATATTATTATTTAACAACGAAATAGAAACATGTTAAAAAATAAAAAAAAGAAAAGATCATTGGTAGAATCGAGTTTTTTTTTTTTAGTCGTATTGACGCATTGCTATTTCCCGAGTAGTTGTGTCACTCGAATAAAATCCAAAACGGTAAGGACGACTTCATGTTAGAACGCACGTTTCACGGAACTCCCGAAACAAAATCACAGGTATGTACCTTCAGTATCACTCAACTAACTTTTCGATTATTTCGCGTGTCTTAAGACAGACGACACGTTCCAAAGTGACTGGAAAAATATGAGTGGGAGCTGGGCCGGACCGGGTACTGTTACTCTACAGCACAGTGGCCATCTAAAAAATATATTGAAATATTGAAATTTGTAAATCCTATGATCTTATGTCGTACAAAAAATCTAACGTGTTTAACTATATTATTTACAAGAATTTAACGATCGGTTAATTTATTTTTGGGCCGCCGAATGTAGGTTTTTAGCCCGTTGTTCATCGAGAATAGTGGGCCGAAGACCTGCCAGAAGACCGGCGCCGAGTGGGAGGAACAAACACGTTTCTGTTGTTCGCGTTACGAGTTGAAATGAAAACGAACCGTCGGAAACGTCACGGGATCGTGTACACGGAATCCGACTTGTTTTGCCGACGAACGATCGTCGTTTTCGAACACGCGTTTTGTTTATCGATTGTGTTATTAACGTTGTTCGTTACGTGCAGAGCCGACGTTTGGGGCTTAGCTATAAGACTAGTGACAGTGATTTATAACAGCCACTGTTATTTTTTCAATATACTTGATTTTAACGGCGAAAAAACTATAGGGGAGGTTCGGCCCGGTCCACAAACTAAGAAACATAAACGTAGTAGTGTAGCACACACTAAATCTAATTTTTCTGGAGTACAGAGTGAAAGTCGTGAGTAAAATTGACTAAACACTATGATCTTGTTGGCTTTGTGAATGCGTATGATATTATGTATAAATTTCAATACGGTTTTTAATAGAAAAATATTTGACAAACAGTCTTGCACTAGTTTTCTGTTTCTAACGAATTAATATACTTTAAACAAATAAATACCGGGTATTTGAACATATTGCGATAAAACATTATTTTATTCGAAAAATATAAGTTATTGACATTTTGTGCAGTATTATTTTATTAATTAAATTGGTTGGAATGTAACAGTCGATTTTTGTCAAGCGCATCTTAGAAATGTAATGAAATATCTCTTTTTCATTTTTACACCCAGCTATATTTTATATAGTTTTATTTGAGTTGTAGTTTAAGCAATATAATTACCTATCCACCCAACAACATAAATCATTATTTTACGCAAATTATATATAATTAAACCTCATATTAATAAAATTCATATTAATCACAACATTGTACTGGTCAGTTATTCTTGTAATACGTTTGGTGCGTTATCTGTAATATATTTGAACGTGATGGTATATTTGTTGATTTCCTGACATTGTTTTCAGATATACGTATATATAAATATATATATATTTGATTTGAATGTGCGCTACTTCATTAAAAACCCACGAGCCGCCCACCGGGAAACGATACAACGTGAACGGGTCGGGATAATAAAAACTCGCCGGCAGAGAATCGGACGCGTACAATGTCTACGGAGGAGGCAGCCTCGTTCACACGTCCGTCACCCGCTTATCAGTGGCGCTTATCAAAAATATCCGCAACCCGTCGATGGTGTCGAACGCGTTCGCTCGTGATTGTCGCCGAGTTTTGGTCGTCCGCGCTCGCGTCGCGATTTCTCGAGTAAATATTCGTCGCCGCCACACGTCCTTCCGACGACGATGTTCAGATTGCCTGCGGCGGCCACCGTCGGTTTGTTGGCCGCGAGCTGCCGCTCGTTCTCGCCCGGCCACGCAGCAGGTTTTCACCGCACGGCGATCACGCTGTTGAAAGAAAGTGCGTACAGGGTTTGTGTGGTCAAGTACAACGTTCGTTTTTAACGTGTCGTTTCGTGTTTTGTTTGTACCCGTTCAGTCCATGCCGACAAAGTCGACAAGACGCTGGTCATCCAAGGAATCACCGTACCTTCGTCCAGAAAGGTTGTTCTCGTGCGGAACAAAAGCGAATGTTGTTCGCTGTGCAGTCTCAATTTGAACGTCAAACACACGGTAAGCTATCGTATACGATTTTGTTGAGATTCCGTTTTGCGTCGAACGTTATTTATCATTACAGGACGTGTTAATACTCAGTCAGTTTCTTCGGAGTGATGGATGCATGTTGCCTCAACGCGTCACTGGCCTTTGTAAGACTCAACAGAAAATAATGTCGAAATTAGTGTCCATGGCCCATAAAGCAGGTACATAGTGTATTAAATACACAATGCATTATTGTATACCATACCATCTGACTTTTCTAGAAGAAATCTAACCAAGTGCTACAGATCGTCACGTCCGACATCCATCGACAATGTCCTTTGCGTGTAGTCTTTATCAGTTTTTTTTCTCAATATTGTCTTTACATATAATTTGCTTTGTGATTACAAATATTTGATATCATTGCCTATGAAAAAATCCAAAATAGGCCAGAAAAGCATGTCTACACATGATGAATTTCAATCGTACCTAACATTAAAATAACATAGAGTCTGTAGAAATTTTGTCATTATATATATTAGTAATAAATACACAGTTTGTTGCAGTATTTATGTGTATCGATATATTAATATAGATTAATGTAATTACATTTTTGTTAACGATTTAAATTGTTTATAGGTTTAATGTGTAACATAGCCCCAGAAAATAGCAAAAAGGATCCGACCAAAAGAAGAGATTGGAAGAAGTATAATACGTACTATGACGAGTCTACAATAAAAGTTTATGAGAATCATTTTAATATCAAGAAAAAAGATATTATATTGAAGTACGCACAATCAAAAAATATTTAATGGATCGTTTATTATTAATCAATATTAAATAATATAAATTATGATTGATTTTGATTACTTTAAAATAAATTGTTTAGAAGTCTATAGAATTTTTATCTCACATGTCATAACCACAAAATTGTGCTTCATGTAAACATAAATTATATATGCCCTTGTAATATTACAGTATACATGCAAATTATTAATATAAAGTAAAAAGCATGTTTCTTAATCAGAAATAGAATATTTCAAAATAAGTGGTACCATGTCATGGAAATATATTAAATACAGTGGTCATCACTAATAGTGATCAAGATCATTCGAGAGTGTTTTCATCACAATAACCATGTGCTTTAAACGGTTCAAACATAATCATTGCTCATTGAGTGGGTTACATTAGATTCGATTAGGCTTATGAATGAATTTTCAACTATAATATTTATTTAAGTTTATCTGGGGATGACAATTATACTTGTAAATGAGCGCTTTTAAAAAAATGTTTATTTTTTGGGAAAATATAAATAAGATAAAAGGTAAAACTTTAAAATTATTTGATTTCTATTTCCATGTTACTATTAAACAGTATCTACTGAGTTTGAGATTTATTAAATTAAAACTCTGGTAACATATTTAAAATTATTATTATTTGTTTTGCATCTTTGTGAATCAAAATTCCTTAGGACATCCTTTGAATCAATCAGATTACAACAGATTCAAGGTTGAAATCTGAAAAATATTTTGGGTGTTTATATAAAATATGAAATACTACACATTTTATACTATGATACTTTAGAAATTTTTTTTTACCAATTTTGATATAAAATAAACAGTAAATATCAGTATCGTATACATTTTATTTCAATTTACAAGAAAATAAAAATAATAAAATGTATATAATAGTTTGATTTTATTTAACCTTTAAACAATAATATTGCTTAGAAGCTAAGAAATTGAAAAAGACAAGTTTGTTCGTGTGATAAGATGAGATTTTTATATGTTGCTAGTAGATCGACAATAAAAATACTATGAAATCAATTCATAATTTCTCTGTATGCCAGCAACCAGTACTTTTTAACCATGCGGTAGACGGTTTATTGTGATGTACTGAACAATAATGATTACTTGTAATGATAAACAAAACACTAACAACTATGATAATAATATGAATATAATAAGAATAATTATGATTTCTTTAAAGAGTATACAACACTACATTATAAAAATTGCTTTTAACAAGTCTTTTTAATTAAAATTATAAAAAATAAATAAAAATTCACACGCTCACTAATAAAAAATATTAAATCAGATTTAATAATAATAAAAAGTATAGTCTCAATTACAATAATAAAAAAATTACTTATAGGATTTATGACTATGAGGATTCATTTATAAACCTCTAATATATTAGACGATTTATACAAAATTATAGAACCCATTTAATGACAATAATAGTTGACAGCTTGACTTTATACAGATGTTGGTCAGTTTATGAAATCTGAAACAAATAATTACAAAATATTTTATTAAATAAATTAGTAATATTAATCAATTTCTCTGGAATATAATTGTAGGAAATGAAATATCTACATTATACGAACATCAAAGTAACCAGTTTTCAATTCTAGGTGTCATGGATTCGCATTTTTCATAATTCTGTACATAATTTAAAGTCCTTGATTTATATGTGATAATTTTGTAGGCTGATAATCCAGAGAGTACACGGCTACTGGGAAATGTTTAATATGAGTTTGCCATTGTGAAGATAGTTGGAAAAATTTAACCCCACTCCATTCATATCCATCTATCGATACTAAAAAACCAACGCAAAAAAATGTAAAATATGTTACATAGAATACAAATGCTTAATTACTCACTAGTGAGGGGATAATGTTGTGTTTTTGGCGAACAAATTAATCTCATAACTCCATCAATGACTAAATTCTCTGAATTGAATTTTTCTTTTTCTTTTTTCTTTCCTAACCGCATAACTAAAATGAATTAAACACTATTTAAATGGTTTAGAATTAACTTTGCTCAGTTGAGTTTATAAAATGCTATACCAATGTCAAAAGAAAACATTTAATATATCAAGGTTGTACAGTTTAAACAAACAAATTTTTTAATCATTTACAGTGAAGAAAGTAAAGATTTTTAATTCCAAAATTAAATATTATATCTTCAATAAAGCAAAAGTCTGTAACAAATGAAACTTAACTTTTTAATCTCAATGAATTTGACTTTGGACGAGTTTTACAGCATTATTATTATTAATATTATTATTATTATTATAGTCCTTTGGACAATAATATAAAAATGTTCATATATAATCAATCAACAAACTTTTTTGTTTCTTTTCCTTGACATAATTTACAGTAAAAAATGGAAATAAAAATGGTTCTTCATTAGTTAAAAACAGTCTTGAGATGTTTAAACTTCTGAATCCAGTCTTTAGTGTGAACTTGGTATCTACTCGCTTATTATTTGGCTCATTGGTTTTCGTAGTCACATCTTTAGGAGCAAGCCAGTAGTCAATCTGTAATTCTAAAGTCTCACATAACTCCCTATTGATCAAAAATAAATGTACATGTATATTTTTTAAAATAATCATTTTTAGCAAACAAAAGATATATACGTAATTTATTATTTACCAATTAACATGCTTGGACGGTGGTGGTAAATATTGTATACCAATATTGGGTGAATTAGGAGGTGTCGTCTTGTCTAAAATGGACTTACGGTCAATGATGATCGAAGACTGATCATCTGTGTCATTTGAACCAGATGCTGAATCACTAGAACATATTCTTACATCCTATAACAAATAAAATGTTATTACTTATCATGAAAAAAAATCATTATTCAATAATTCATTTAAAACTAACAAAACATTATTAATTAAAACTAAATATTTCTTGTTCATAATTATTTTTACTAAATAATTATAAACCACAAATGCCATTTGTATTTTCATTAGAAATTTCAACTGTATATAATAATTAAAGAAAATGATTTAAATTAATATATTGTTTTTATTTATATTTACATAATTCATGTACACTTACATTTAAAAATGGTATGAAAGTTTGCAATGCTTCGTCGTCTGAACTGTAAAATTAAAAATTAAAATAAAAAAATTTATTTTTGATTTCACAAATGAGTGATATACATCACTATATAGTACAAGCTTAGAAGAAATCTTCTAAACGCCATTCTATATAGTATACAGTGTCCAAAGATTGATTTTAATAAAACCAAATTCCAGAATACCAAATCAATTAGTAAGAATGTGAAACGTTTGAGAATGTACAATTAATAATAATTTATATTCGATCATGTAATATATTCAAAAGACATTTTTCTTCAGATTTTTTATAATGTTGTGAACATTTCCCTTACAATTAAGAAAACTGTTGGAAAATGGAAAAAATAAATAAATCAAATAAAGTACCAACTAGATACCATTTTTTACTGGAACATAACACATGTCAAGATCATCTGAACACTCCTGCAAGAATGTGTGCACAGACACAATTTTTTTTTAGAAATAATATTGTAAAATCAATTGGTTTTTGGAACAAAGGTAGTTGGCATAACAATAATAAAAAATTTGATCTGCTGAGACATTATGGTTATCTCAATTTTCCCTGGCCATACTATGGTACTATGTTTAATAGTATTTATCACATTAAAATCAATTACAGGTCTTGAGGAGATTATGTATCATTCTCATTGCTCCTTATAAAAAACCTCCGAGACACATATAAATCATATTGTTCAATTAATTTTATTAAGTGCTGTAATAACCTTCTTTCTTTATATGATATCATCGCTTCAGAAATTTGCAATTGAATTGTATTAGATGCTTCCGTTAAATAATTTTGTATTTTGAAAATGATGTCTGTTAAATCATCACACTCTAACTGTTCTTTCCAATAATCTTCTTTAAACAGAAATGTCGAAGAATAATAACTGTCAACTGTGCCCAAATATCGAGAGAGGTTGTTTGATCCTGTAAATAAATGTTTTAATATTACTTGTACAAATATTATTTAAAAATTTAAAAATTAATTACCTAATGGTATGATATAAAACTTTATAAAATTCACCCAGTCGGGCGGTTTAAAAGACAATTGTTCTACATAATTTCGTAACACAAAATTTACAAAACTATCTGATCCAACGAGCAGTATTTTCATTTGACTGGGCTTGGGGTTAGAATTACAACTGAAAACAATGAATAATATTTTCATTATTTTCATGACAATAATTGTTTTATATTGATCTTACTATTTCTGGATTTTGTTTACAATACACACGAATGTCGCACGGACGTCAGCTAATCCGGAAGGCGTAATGACTTTAAAATTATAATTCTGAAGTTTTGATGCAAGTTTAACACTTAATGAGTCTACATAATGTATAAGACATAATATTTCAGGAATTTTATCTTCTGGAGGCAATACTTTTGAGAGTTGATCCATAAAAGCTTTTCTGGGCTATATTATAAAAAAAATAAATAAAATAAAAATAGAAACATTTTGAATTAATAATAATTTATTTTTAAATATTAATTACATCGATTGTCAAACTATCAAGTTGACATATGTCCATTATTCATAAAAAGTATTGATGTCGAATACACAATTAATTTTTTTTTCAATATTGGCCACAAACATTTAGTTTGAATGAATTTCATTTATACAAAATATGAATAATTTTTATTAATTTAAATTAGTTTGAAGATCAAAATATAATATATACAACACAATTTATGTACCTCAACCACTGAGCCAGAAAATTCTCCTGGAATAAAACTTCCACCAGAAACTGTATTTCCACAACGACCATTATCATTTTCGTTCGTTTTTGGCATAGATTTTTTAAATTTATTTGAAGACGTAGTACGGTCTCTTGTGAAAATTCTTGATTTCTTTTCTTTTTCAACAGTACTAGTCGTTTCCTGTAAAATTAATTTTATCATTAGTATTTCGAAAGTATACAGAGAGTAAGTTTATATATTTTTATAGGGTTAATACATCTGTATACAAAACCTTTTTGTCATCATTGTTTCCCGTTTTCGGTGGTGAAGCATTCATTGGTGTAGGATCACTGTCTGTCCAAGTATCAATGTACGAATCCGAATCTGTTTTTTTTGAGTTTTCATCACTAAACCGTTCTATAGTCGGAACACCTATACAAATCATTGAACTTTATTAAGTTTTTTAAAACTGATGGGTTTTTTGTAAGCATATAATTTATCCCCAGCCAATAGATTTTTAAAATGTATATTTGGAAAATTGAGTCAAATAGCAAATTATTAGTCAAATCTTAATGAAAATGTATAAAAAACGTATAGTCATGCATTTTTTAGACACGGAAAATAATTAGGTAACAGCATATTTTAATGATTTTTAAAAATGATCTATTAATCTACCCTTATTAATATTTTACATAAAATCAGTAGAAAAAAATATAAAACATATAAATATTAAATAATAAATGCTAAAAGGTGTAAATACACTATACAACCTTTTTCAAATCTGGTAAGCCCCTCTCCTACCAAAAAACTGTTCTGAATACAAGCCTGTTAATATGTATTAAAACACATGCATCAACAAAAAGAGACAAATATCCATATCATGCACATACTTTTAAACATGCAATAGTAATTAATAAGAAAATAAGAAAATTATTATACAAAAAAAAACAATTGATAATAATTACACGTCATGTTTATTTTATTTAAGTGTGTAAATGAATAACAATATAATAATATGTATTTAAAAAAGGATTTTGTAGTTAAAACTTAAAATATTATTTTATGAAAATAATAGAAAAATTGTTAGTAAAGAAATATATTATATATATAGGTGCATTGGATATAAAGAAAAGAAGATACTTTGTTCTTTTTACTGCATTTTGATGGGAAATTTTTATATAGTGTGCTAACCTTTAGTTCTGTTGTAGGGCGGAAAACTCGTGGTGTGACTTTTCTTATGGGAATGCCGTCCTAATGACAGAGTGAAAAATATACAAATAATTTAAATTAAAAATAATAATAATATTAATAAACAATATCTGGATATAAATGATATTGTAAATTACAATATATGATACAATATCATTTAAGTAAATAGTAAATTAATCATGACATTTACATGACAAATTTTAACTTTTACGTTATTTTTTGTTACACAAGGTCAGAAAAATTTGTCATCCCTAAACATTATATTAACTGGTATTCATACACAATCGAACAATAGGAAATATCCCAATATATATCAATTCTAAGGATTTAAGTGATCTGTTGTTTTAAAAAATTCCCAAATAGATTTGCTGTTAAAAAAATAATAAATTATGTTTTCACAGAATTATCATTTTTATTGAAATTAGAAAATGTGATCAACCAAAATGGATGTAATTAAGTGTTTGTGTTGCAAAACATATTTTTAAACGATTCAGTTATAAACTCTAAATGTGAAGAAAAAAAACAAAAAATATATAAAATAAAATAAAATATACAAAACAAAAAATAATAATAATTGGTTCATCACTACTATATGGCAAAAATGAATGTAATAAAATTATATTTTTGTATTAACTCTTCAAGAAATCAAAATTCCGTTGACATAATACATATTTCTATTAATATAATATAAACATTTTAAATACTTTATAAAAATAAATAAGTATTTACACAAAATATTAGTCAAATATTATACAACATAACATATTGTATAATAATGCTAATATAGATAAATCAAATTGAGTACTCGTCCAGTTGTGGAATGGATACTGTAAATTTGTGTGTGTTCATTAGTATAATAATGTCTACTAATAGTACGTTTTCTAAACTACAAAAATGTGTTTTTATTTTATATATATATATATATACATATATGTACACTATTAGCATTTAGCACGCACACAGAGTGACAAAGCTTGTTATTTAGGCAACATTTGTAATACAAGTTGTTTTTGTATAATCGCTATCGAATTTTACAAACAAGCGCAAATCATAGAATGTTGGCAAAGCATACCGCACTTAGCTTCCTGTCAATATTTTTGTGATTGTGTGAAACGTTTGTTTGCTTTTAAATTAATTGATTTATTATGAAATAAATTAGTGTAAACGTTTTTAAGATTTTCAAAAGAAAAAAGAAATATAATAAAATGTAAAAATATTATGTAGCAAGAATGGTACCATATAATATAAACAAATGCCGATATTAATTTCATGATCATTATAACATCATAGTGAAATACACAAATAAAAAATATACATCAAATTTATAGTGAATAAACCAAAGAATCATTTACATGCTAATTTTTCGGCATATATATGTATAAACATTTAAGTATAGTTATGTGATCAACGTAAAATTTGCCACAATTTGTTTAAAAAAAAAATATAGTCCATGTAAGTAAAAATTAGCTACAAAAATCAAAATTCAAGCAGTATAACATATTATTATGTATATTATTTAAATTATACACTGTATATTCTTGGTATTGCAACATTTTATTGAAATCGTAGAGGATGCCATCTACACACACACACACACACACACACACACACACACACACACAAACACACATATTTATTTTATGATGAACATTAAATTGAACAATTTTGTTAATTATTTTGTAATTTTCATCACTATCATTAACACAACAAATTAATACGCATTTTTTTTTTTTTTTTTGTGGTCATTCACAGTTTGGTTGGTTTTGAGCAATGTGGCATTATTTTAAACAGTTATTAAAAATATTTATCATTAAACTTGTTGTATTGTATTAATCCTAAGGTTCAATCTAACAATTTTTTTAAAATAGAACACAACTCTTCAAATTATTTATAAATTAAAATTAAGTTATTTGTATATATATACTTGGTAAATAACGTTTGAAAAATAAGTTTATTTACAAATAAAAAAGACAGTTGTGTACAAAGATAATTGCACACAATTTAAAAGCTTTTGCAATACTTTATCTGATGCCAAAATTAAATTTACTATAGCCAATCAATTTTATCTTCAGATATTTATATATATTATTATTATTTATATCAAGAAACATGGACATTTAATTTAATAAATAGTGTAAAATATGTATAAATATTATATAGATAAATATATCAAAATAATATTATGTAAATAAAAAAATACTCAATGAAGACTATATAAAACTAAACATTAGAACTATTTATTTTGGCCCATCGCCAAACAAATTAATTTAATTTAATTTATTTGTATGAACGAGAAAACATATAAACTAGATTACAAACAAAAAATATTTGGTTTTTTTACAATTTATTTAATTTAAAAAATATAGCAAAGTTAATTTTACTGGTAAAATTTAAAAAAAATATTAGACCTTAAAACTTAGATATCTATACAACATATTATAAAAAAACAGATAAGTTCATCGTCTTTTTGGATACTTTGTGGTTGTATTACCAATTACAAACCTGAAATGCCTTCATGTATCATATTTGTCCGAGAGCTTGAGAAAAATGGACGAAGTGATGGTTTTGGTGTAGACAAAATAGATAATGTGTCCAAATCAGGCCCTGAGTCACTTAAATCAAGTTCATCGAATAAATCTTCAATATCAGCTGGGTCCATGTCACCTCCTATAAAAAAATGTTATAACAGCGATTATACTAAATTAAATTAAATTATATTACATAACATTTAAACACAAAAAAAATATTTTATTAAATTTACCAGAAAATTTTTGATTAATGGTTTCCTGGTCATTATCTAATGTATGTAGATCTTCATTAACTCTAAATCTTTTGAGAAGTGCAATAAATTTCTGTTTTAAATTTCGTTGCTGTTTTTATTTAAAAAAAACAAGCATAAAATAGCATGAATTTGAATCACATAATATGAAATAAATGTTATAATTACTCTTGCATTTCCAGATGCGATATTTTTTTTTCGTCGTCTATCTTCCAAAGTAGGTTCAGAATCAGATGCTTCTTCTCCGCTGCTAAATTCTTCGTCTTCGTCAGAATAATCCTGTCCTCTTCCTATATATATGAAATAAATCATGTAATATATCTATACATTTTATTAAACCAACTAAATGTTTTTTTTCGTTGTATATATTTATTATTTATGTAATCATTAATTAAAATCACCTGTAACAGGTTTGGTAATGTCTTCGTAATCGATAGGTTGACTATTCAAACACGAAATGTATACACGACCAATAAGAGATTTAGGGTCTTTAGAATCACTAAGAAGTTCTAGTTCAAGATCAAGAGGTCTTTGTAATACCTATATAAAAATAATATGTTTATAATGTATGAAAATACCAATATTATTCGTCATATGACATCTCAACAATAATAATTACAAGTGACATATTAATGACGCCTTCGGCCAATGTTTTGAAACCAAGTATAGTACGGTTTTTGTATTTCTTTCGACGCTGAAGCATTATGTGTAACTTATTGGTATCTCTTTTTAAAAAGTGGGGATACTACAGAACAAATACAAATAGTTATGCATATACTTAACTTGTAATCAAAGGTATTTACCTGAAGGCAAAAATTTAACTGTAATTCAATTTCCAAAGATCCATTTACAGTTAAGGGGAGTTCATTTGTTCTTAAAGTTCTTTTTGATCCCTTAATCATATAATACAAACAGTTATCTTAATGTATGTAGCCCATAACAATTAAATTTTAAAATATGAAATAGTTAACTGTTTAGATTTGTTTTACACACTTGCATTTTTACGGCAATGGTTAAAGAAGAAGACGTCATATCTAATCCCAATGGTTTTGTTAGCACTAGTTTTGTCAAATTCATCGAACATACTCTGAAACATAAACACATTTTTACATCAGATGTATGTATTAATATAATTTTACATTCACACATGTACATATAACATAATCAATTTGAAAGAAATGAAGAGTCGAATGTTTACATTATTTATTAGGATACACATTATGGAAAATGTGTATATTTATATTATACCGCAACGTATACATACAGAAATAGTGAAACAAATTCTTTCACTATAATATAATGTTTACTTTCATAAAATAGTTATAAAAAGATATTGAGCTGTTATATAGTACTTATATAAAACATACATATTCTAAGCACGGGTATTTTGATAAATAAGTGTCTACTAAGACTAACCTATTCCAAACATTCAGTATTTTTCTTTGTTAATGATAAAAAGAAAGATAGAAAGATTCTTTGATAATGAGTTTTCTACAAACTTAATGTAAATAATTATTTTTAATATGTTTAACGGAACATATATAAATCTATATGATCCCTAAACTGTGTTTATTTTTTATGTTTAGTGGTTTTGTTATACCTATTTAAAGGTTTTAAAATTGGAGTCAGTAATCAGCATGAACATTATACTAAAAAAGGTAGTTATTTTATAAAATCTATAGACCATAATGAAACATGATTACAATAATTACTAAAACAACAGTATCTGTGTTAATATATGAAACTAATAAACAATAATTCCAAAATTCATTAAATATAATATGAATGTGACATATTTTTTATAATAAACATTAAATATAATATGGTTAATACCTTAGTAAGTAAACTGTGATATAAATAACATGTAAAAATTACCTTGTTTACATTACATGGTTAATTTTTATATTTTGTTATTAGATATAATTTTGTAAAATTATAATGACCTGTTTCCATTTATTATATTAGGTACTTCACTTATCTTTTTATGCTATATCCGTATAGAATTTATAAAATCAATATGTACCTATTTAAAATCACGTTAAAATGTATTACACAAAAATATGAAATAATTTTATAATCTTATTACATACTACATCTAGTACAAATATATGTAGCATCATGTAAATCATTAAATTTTTAAAATTAATTTAACACATATTGATATTATACTATAATGAATATATATTATTAACAATATAACAATGTACATTATAAAACTTCAATAAAAATGTAATTTTTTTTTATATATTGAATAGTTAAAATATTTTATTTTAATTCTATAGCACTTTATCATATATAATATACTGAGATAATCTTAAAAATATTTCCTAGCAAAAATGTGCTATTTGTTTGTAAGCATATTGTCAATATAAATTAATTTATTATATAAACACTATATTCAATCTAGAATGTTAGAATTCTAATATATTTCAAAATATATCTATATATAATTAATATATAAAATCATCTATACTATCATAGATATATTACCTATAGATAAATAGTAATTTATAATTTGTTAACATTGATTTTTTTTAATAAATACTTATCTTAATATGTTTATATATAATAGTATGAAGTTGAAGTGCCATTACATTATTAATCTTTTATTAATCCATATTATAATATACATGTGCAGGTTGTTATACATATTTTGTATTAATCACAAAGTCCATACCACACATTTAACTATTATTTTTTTTTTACTAAGTAAAATTTCAAAATTACTTGATGTCCACTGTAAAATACACAGACTATAGTATCATTTTATCCCTGATAATTTACCTGCCAAATGCAGTTTTGTATACCAAACTCAGTGTATTCTAACCAAGTCATCACCAAGATACATTTCATTCGACCTTTAGTACCATGTGTTGTTCAATACACTTAAAATGAATTCAATATAACTATTTCGCAATTTAGCATTTAAATCTTATCCAAGATAAGACCAAGAAGTACTTTACTAATGTAACTTTTCATTATTACAATTCTAGACTGTTCTCAAATACTGCATATCGTTATTAAGATGATAAACATTTTAATTATAATAAATTGGTTCCTAAATTCATTCTAGATAACAAATAGTTACAATAAAAACTTAATAACTCTGGTCAGTCATGAAAAAAACCAATTATAAAATATTAAAGATCTACATGCATATATATTTCTTAAGAAGTTAATATAAAGCGTATAGATTGTAATAGTATATTATAACAAATGTATCCGATAAACATATTATATTGGATTCTGAACCGATATATTTTAATGTTAATGGCTTCGAATTATGAAAATATATGTAACAAAAAATATGTTGAGAGTATACACACCCACTGATTCTAATAAATAAAGAAAATTTATCAGTTAATTCTCCTCTACCAAAAAAAAAGCATTGGACAATCTGTTTAAACGTGTGACTTTTTTTAAAGGAAAACCATACATTGGGCCAACAAACTTGGATGAAATATCTACCATCCATTATTAGGAAAACTATAGCCATAATAAAAATATAGACTACTTAAAAACAAACGAATTTACAGATATTGAACAGATATAAATCAATCAAAACTGATGATGAATTTTTGATGAATGAGTCATTTAATATAATATACACATGTCACACATGGTAATATATATATATAAATCATTAAATATACTGATCTAATAATATGACATGTATTTATTGATGAAAATGCTTTATAAAGATACTTTTCACATTTTTTCTAAATTGAAAATGAATACAAATACGCTCTGGTCATGAAAATAAAATAAAATATATCTTAAAGAATTTCTCGATTATTATAAAAAATTATTCTTAGAACGCCCTTTAAATTTAATATACATCAATAGGAGTACTTTGAAGATTTGCAAACTGACATTAATTTTTAATTACTGTTATATCAAAATATCAAAGTTTTATTCATAACTGAACTATCTTCTTTATTATCAAACAATAAATAATATTTCTTACCTTGTGTTGAATGTTTTAAAATCAAATCGAGTTGGAAACATATTATATACGCATGTAAATACACATTTAACATAATAATAAAATAGTCATACACTAATACGCTTATTATAATATATATATACGTACATATATCATCTATATATTATAGTTATTAGATACTAATATTATTGCGAGTTACGACTGAATAATACTTTTAATAATATCTTACTCTCAACAACCTCAAATCATTTTTGTTTTATTAATTTACTATGTAGTGAATCTGCTTATCAGAAAAGTAAAGAACGACCTTATACAGCTATTATTGTTTCGATTTCGATTTTATAATAGACTATTAATTAAAATATTACACATGCTTTATGAATAGCAACAACAGTAATAATATAAGAATAACGATGACATTACAAACCATAGAATCATCAAAATCATTTCGTTTGGCATTTGTACTTCGTAATAACTAGTAATTAATAAACATTCAATCTCGTTCAGCATATAACCCCCGGTATGTAATAATATTACGTGTCATACACACACTCGGTTTATTGAACATTTCACATGTTGGTATCAAAATCAAAAACGAATATCCACCGGAACGAAACTACGAGAAGGAAACCTAATCGTCTTATATCGAATCGACGAGAACTGATTAATATTTCCACAGTTTTCTACGTGTTTTTAAATCCCAGACATATTGGTGTACATTGTATGAGTCCGTTGTACACGCGACATTTATTAAGAGTTTAGACTAAATAAATTGTTAGACAGCCAAACACGTTTACTTAGTGGATTCCATTCATACAGACGCGCGTGTACTGAAAAAGGGATAGAGCAATCAATCTCGTTTAAGGAGTGCACGGCCCACCGATCAAGGACTTTTCGTTGACACAATAATTATACAGAGGACAAAGTATACAGCGTGAATTTATATTATATATTGTATCGTGCATGACATATATATTATCATATAATACATTGTATTTAGTGAGTTAATTCTAGAATCAATAACCGATATGACGTCGTCTGCCTGTTTTTTCATAACGACAGTATTATAGATTGCGTCATAACATACACGAAATAAAAAAAAATATATATATATATATATATATACGTGCTGAATGTAAAGGTATATTTCAATCATTGTTCTACACTGTTTCGCGAAGGTTGCCATAGCCACAAAACGCTATATACGAGTCGATAAAAACTACATTGATCTGATAAGTTCAGTAGCACCTCCGCAAAGGAATCGGTCGAAACCCCGTGTAAGTATGTTATACAGGAACATAACCTCAATATAGGTTCTTCATTTATTTCGAAAACGCAACGAAATTCTCTATTGCAATCGCCACGTTTTAAACCCAAATCACTATTTAAATATCGGACTTTCAAAAACATCGAGTATTATTTGTATAAACATATTTAAAAACATTGGTTAATGTAGAAAAATAATTGTTTTTTTGTTGTTGACTTTTTTCTATCGTTTATTAGAAATGAATCAATTTACTAAAGGAACTGACCGACTCTCGGTTTTTTGTGGCGTCGTTCGAATTAATAACGTATCAAGCATTTTATTAATACGGACGCGCAAATTGATCAAAACGAACTTAATTGTGTCGTGACAGCAATTGAACTATTGAATATCATACGGCGCGTTAATATATTATCATTTCGTTCGAAACTCGAAATTTATATGAACCTATTTGTAAATGACGGAATGAAAAAAAAATGTAACAGTCAAATACACTTTCGTTGAATTATCACAATCGAAATATCGTACCCGGAATACAACCGATAGTCGTGTCGCTATAATGTATATATACGTAACAAATATATATATATATATATATAGTTTTATGTGTGAAATGGTAAGAACGAGACATACACAGTGAAAGTGTTATATTAGGAAATTAAATTAAACCGTATCACAATTCACTGATACTGTGACGAATCGTTTGCGACCAAATTTCCACTAAACAATATTGATTACGATAGAATACAAAACAGATCGTGGCCGATAACTGACGAATGGTGTCAAATCTTTAGTATTAGATTTAAATTTAAATGATTGAATCATAATGATTACAAGGCGATACAATGTAAAATGAAAATGTTGTTTCGTAATTCTATAAATAAATTATTATTTTGTAACAAAAATACATTTGGTTGTATACATGGTTTGTACATGACTGTATTCATATAGTCTGTGGTTTGTATTATAAACTCATGGAATATAAAAAATATCTCCCATTCATGACTACCCGCTCAAAACTACATGAATAAAGTTTGAAAAAGGCACTTATTAGACTTATAACAAACGAAATGTTTTTTATTTATTTTCATAACACTAAAAGCTTTTTTGAATACTCTTCTTAGAAGTCGAAATTCATTTTCAATCATTCAAGGAAATAAAATATTAATTTAATTTTTCAAACTGATTTGTAAAAATGTATATAATACCTACATATAATATATTATATAAAATACCTTTATAAGAACATAAAACTAATTTAGTTAAATTAGTTAAAATATATTATACTAAATTTGGTAATATATAAAATTATTTGACTTTTTATACAATCTGTATGTATTATTTGTATACATATTACATACACAATAAAACAAATAAAAAGTATGAAATAGATTTCTCTGAATAATTGTATATTGTTAAATGGATTAAGAATTGATTAGTTTTACAATACACCTACAATTTTCTTTTTCTTATGGAACATGTTATAATACAGTGTAAGTGATTCAAAAGTTTTACAATGTTTCTTTAATGAATAAAAATTCTACACAGACAGGAATTTAAAAAAATTAATTTTGTATATTTTTAAGATGTTTCTGGAATTATTGCAAAAAATTACCTAAAATTGTATGCAAAATCGATAAAATGTTTAATTTAAAAATACTTTTTAAAGCCAAAAATTTTTTTTGTCATTTTGGTAAAAAACTTGTATTAAACAGCCGGAAGCACATAAACTATTCTCGTGTAATATTTAAATACGTATTTTTAATTTTACATCTTAAACTATTTAGTTCTTAAACTATATATACTTTCTTAACTATAATCAAGTACTTATTTAATGAGGTAAAGTAGACCCAATAATTTAATTTTATTAAAAATCTTTATGAAGTTGTCATAGGTTTTTACTGCAAGAAGAATTTATAAATTGAAATTTCAGACTTAATAATTATTATAATACTAAATGTAATAAAATGAAATTTAAGTATAAAATCTAAATTTTAAGCTACAATATTTGGGTTAGTGATATAATATTGTACAAAAAATAAAAGTATTGTTATTAATATTTACTACACTTAAATATGAGTGTTCAGAGACTGTTTGTCACAGCATCACAATCAAAACAGCCAGACAAGGTCAGTTAAGTTAAAGTAGATAAATTAAAAACAATTTTGTTATCAACTATGTTAATTCATTGATTAATAATTTATGATAATATAAATAAACTTGGACGACATAGATTGATCAAGGTTAATTTTAAGAAACGTCATAGTAGCAATTATATAATTTTCGATAATTGTATAGCAATATTTGTCCATACGTTTAATATTATTATTTACAGATCAAATATGCTGTTTTTGGAGTTTATAATAGAAGTCAAATTATTCATTTTAATTAAAATTACATTATGTAAGTAATAAGTATTTAATAACAATAAGTATTAAATATGTTTATTAATTCATCAACTTATCAATTATATATTCGATAAACAATTATCAAACTTATGTTTTTTACAATGAATAACTTTAAAAACTTCTATTAATATAAAATTATATTTACATGTTATTTAAAATGTAATTGTAGTATTTTATATGTAATCAATAATAATACTAAAATATTTTAAATGTTTTCCATTATTGTTTTTGGAATTAGGCACAACAAAAACGAAATTAGATTGTATGAAAATAGGATAATATTTCTTTATATTTAAAAAAATTACTCAATTAAAGTACCATGTGTACAATTTTCTAATGGAAAATACACATATGCAAATCAAAGCACTTATCTGAAAGTGTTTGAATACTTTTGGTCAGAAACTAAAAATATATGAATTGATAAATTAAGTATTTATAATTTTGTATATTTAAAAATAATCTGTTTTACATGTAACCATGTAATTGATCTATTAAAAATAAAGAACAGTTCAATTTATCATATTATATTTAAGTACCAACACTTATATAGTTTTTTAATTGAAATTTAAACTATTTAACAAAAAAATTGATTATATTTAAATAAAAAATATATATGATAAGCTTCTCATTATTATCCGTAGGTAGTTAATATTTTATAATCTGTATTTTCATCTTAATGTAATTAAATCACTTGATTATTATAATGTTTCATAATATATTGTTTGATATATTAGGTAACTAATAAATATAATTTATATATTTTTTAAACTGTGTTTAACATTTTCATTGGTTAAAAAATATTTAGTTAGTTAAAAAATATATTATTTTTAATATTAATTGATGACTATAAATTGATAAATTTAAAAATAAATTTTCATCACAATTCATATACTTAATATGACATCACTATATTAAAATTAACATATTTGAATAAATTATAGTTGATATTCAATAAAAATACCTACCTACCTTCTCATAATAATTTACAAGTATCTATTAAGCAAATATAGTTATAAATTTGATTGAATTAAAAATCAATCAATTTTAATGAAACGCATACACCTAAATACATATTAACGTATATATCTGTTAATTTTTAGAAGTGCCTATTAAAACTAATGATAGTATTGTAAATAATACATTTGAAAATTGGATAAGTGTAAGTAAAAAAAAATAATTACACGGACTGAATGTATTTTTGTTTAAGTAATAAGGTATTCATTAATTATTTAATATGTGACTTGGCAATTGAAATTGAAAAACAAAGTACTTAAACAGTTTTCAGTAATTAAATGAATGGCATCCATTAGTTGAGATATTATATTATAGACACTGGCAATCGATTTGCACTCAGAGTAAATGTTAATTCTAGAAAATTAGTACTTAGTAGCAATGAAAAAAATTACCTGGGTACACAATTCGATGGTGTGCGATCAACTTCCCAGGTTGCAAAAAGTTTCATTGGAACCGGTCGGGTACTGGTGGCCGGTAGCTTAACACACTTCTCGGCCATTGTGAAAGTGCAGGTGTCACTTACTGACTTCACGCCTAAAAGATTTCAGCAGGCCGGCAGACTGTTGTTGGACTTATAATTATCTGTTCCACTGCGATGTTACAACGCGCAAACGCGAAACACCGACGCGGGCACCGTGATGTGATGAGGAATACCGTGCCCGACAGCTGACGTCATGTAACCAACGGTACCGGAATAGGGTGCTAGACACTAGGTACCTACTCTCCTAAGATAACAAAAACAAGACAATTATTAAAACACGAACAGAACGAAAGACACAAAAAAAAAAAAAAAAAAAAAAAATACTCGTACCGACGACGGGAACACGACGACGTATCAACCACACTGTACATTCGACAAACAGAAAACGACGGTCAGCATATTAGAGTTTACAACGAAGAATCGCGACACGACAATAACGTGTAATACTTACAAGTAACGACGAGAACAAACGACAAACAGACGTACGTGCGAAGCCGACTGTCGCGCGTTATCAACGGAACGTTGAACGACACAATATCACCAGGACCCAATATCAGCAGCATACGCACACCATACGGACGATACTGAAACATCTGCGCAAGTGTAAATCGTTTTAATAACATGGGCGGCACAGCTGTAATTACGTCACGTTACACCCTTCCGCCGGCCCGAGACTCGAGTCCCGTCGCCATCAACTCCGAGTTCCGACGAAGTCTTCGACAACAAAGTCACAAAGACGAACGAAACGATGATAATAGCATTAATAACAACAATTTAGAATGATAAAAATATATATATATTCTCGTGAATAAAAAAAAACCGGCCGTCGTCAATCGTCCCGTATCCCATACGCGCGCCTATGACGCGTATATTGTACAGAACTGTCCGAATCGTTGTCATCGTACGGGATATTATTAATCTCTTATACGTGGGACCGGGTTACGCGGCCCATACGAGGCTTTCGGCCTTTTATACACATGCAGACATAGTGTGTCGCGCAGATTAAACATTATGAATTGTAAGTGGGGGGGAAAAACATCCATTTTTACAGCTACTACTAGACGAAACGACCGTTTTGTTGTACACAAATTTTTCCCGTTACGCGAACGTTCACCGTTCACATAGGTCGCATCAACACGACCGTGCGTAGCATACGATACAAAAACGATTAATTAGCGAATTAAATATTATCAAAAGTATCCCGGTTCCGAATGCCTTTATCGACGTCGTCGGTAGGGATAACCGTATACGTTAAATACAAATTAATATAATAATTTAATCTTACATGATATATGATATCAGTACAAAAATCATCGAATGTGTTCTCGATAAAGCCTTTACGTAGAAAGAAAAAAAAAAAACAATATGTTTGGTCGAGTAATCGCTTATTGTACTTATATACCCACTCGAAGCCCCCGAGACGATAACAAGACGCACAGTTGTTACGTTTTAATTATTATCACGGAACACGAGCAGTCATTTGAAATAGGTATACGAACTAATTATTATTTACTACGGTTTTGTCTTATTTAACGGTCAACTTACGTCCGAGACATAATGAAAAGACTAATACGTGATATAGACCGTGTAATGTTTTATGTGTCCTTTAGGAGAGTTACGACTTCGCTTTAAGCATGTACTCGGTCAACTATATTCTCAACCCAACACCCTCTAGTGTTGTCCATGCCATTTTATATTTCTTCAAGAAAACTAATTTTATAATTCTAGTGTATGTCCAATGTGCGTTTGTTGTAATATTGTAATAATTTAATAGTTTAGTGTACAGATACGTTTTTTTTTTTTTTTTTGTATATTTTTTTATGTAATTGTTGAAACAAATTGTACTGATACAAAATTTCAATAATAAAGAAAACGGTCACCTTCAACCGAATTCAACACCGTTTATTAAAAATGAAAAATATATATAATATACAGAATAATTTTTTTTAATACCCTTCCATTTTCCCAAAGAAATTTTGAAACAATTTATTATAAAAAAAGGAGGAAATAATTGTCCTCTCAGGACGATTTGGAAAAAAATTATTCGTGTTTTCCTGTTCGAGGAAAATGGTCCGAAAATGATTCGGAAGACTACCGGAAACCAATGTCTGTGCATGTGCATCTAATACCATAGAACTGTACCTATGCGTTACGGGTCGCCACTAGTCGGCTTGGTAGCTAGGATGGCAATGCACCGGGTTGTTCCGCCAACGTCAACTTAAAAACATTGGTAAAAAGTTAAAAGTTGGATTTACGAGAGCGGGGGAGCTGCCTATCTCGGGGAGAAACGCGGTGGCCGTGGGACAGACGCTAGACTGTAAACAAACCGCAAGACCCAGTGCGAGACGGAGGAGGGACCGACGAGGCACTTAACCGAGTCGTGCGAGTTTCTCGAAAGGGTGCGGGCTGAAACCCGGCGCTGGTGGTCCACAGACGACCCACGACTCGAGTAAATCGAACGAGTGCTGTCCGGTCGCGTCTCTTGAATAACGCCGAACGTTAATGTAAGGTACGTGGTCAGTAGACCTCAGCGAATACGTGTAAGGTAATGAAATTCTGCGGAACAATCTCGTGAAATAAAATGATTTATTTCAGCTCGCGTCCCGGACGTGTTGATACCAAACACACAGTGGGTGTAATAATTATAAATTCCGGCGAGTGGACGCGGATGATACTTAAATTATCGCGACGTTTCAATCGTTCCGCCGAGGTTAAACGTACGTCGCACGCGCAGTCTTCCGCAGAAAGCGATCCCGTCAACTCACAGACATGCATAATTAAAACGCGACGCTTTTCGTTATCCGCGGCAAAGCAGCGCCAAAATTTGGACGACGACAAACCCGTCTCAACCGCTCGCGAGCAATTGACTGAAAAATGAACGGAGTGTGGTTCGCCCCTGCGGCATGTTTGAACGCGGCGACGTTTGAGTTGGCGCGCGCGGCAACTCGGTATCCATCGCGGGTAACCTATTAGTAATTAGTAACCTAACCGCGCGGGACCGCGTAACGTTGTCTAACATGGGCAAAAATCGCGACCACCCGCCGGTGGCTACACTGTCTACAAGAATACGCGTCGTAGTAGTAAACGATATTTGACGTCTGCGCGTTTTGTTTACGACGCTCTGCGGTGCACCGGCGTGCGCGTTACGACTTAAGAGTGTTTATTAGTCGTTACTAATTTGTTTGCATCGCCCATCGCTACTGATCATCGTTATTATGCGGCGACGATCGGTGCTCTCAGTACCGGAAACCAGTGCCGCAAGCGTGGTGATCGATGATGACGACGACAGGTCAACGCCACCCCGTGCCCACGCCGTAAACAGGTGAATATTATATACAATTGAAACGCGTGGTCAAAACATTGTCACATATCGAGGAGTACGCGCGCGCGCGCGCTACCTCGTCGATTAGATTGGCGAGAACAGGGGGGCACGTCTATTATATGCCTCCACGGGTCTCCCGTTTGGATTTTTTAAATTGTTAATTCGTCGGGCCTTGAGCGGATTTCCGTAGGTGCGCTCGTAACGTTCTACTGGTCGGCGCGAAAAATGTCGCTGTGATCGACAGGTTCAGATCCGACGACTGATGCCGTGTAAGATGTTTTAGGTATTGCGTATTCTGGATTTCCGAAGTATGTTCAAATCAAACATTGTCCCCTGCCAGTCTTGGCAACAAGTGACAAGTATCTGCTCAGGCAGTATTTGGGAGTACTTTGGTTCGGCCGGAAGAGTACTCACAGTGACCGTCAAAATATTTTATTTCGGTTTTTTTTTTATGACTGGCGATTAGTTGTGGCAATAGGTGCAATGGTGTGATAATGGTAACTTTCCAGAAACTTATTCAAACAATTTTAAAACGTTTTAATCAAATTCCCCAACTTGTGTCTGGCAGATTAAAATGAAAATAACATACTTTAATTTATTAAGTAAACGTTAAGACATATTGATCCAAATCACAAATAATTCTACTGGCTTAGACAAGACTTCTCCAGGTAGGACAGATTAAATGGTACCTGTATAATATATTTTTTGTGACATTTTGCTTAATTGTACTGTACCAATAATAAACATGATAACTATATTATCAGCTTATTGCCTAAATAACTCAAGAAATATGTTTTTCGTAGACAACATAGTAGACAATCTTTGTTTTGTTATATATGTACACTCTTTTTACTGCCAACCCTATAACTGTCTATCAAATCAACAGATTTTTGTAATTTTTGTAAAAAAAATATCCCTTCATATTTTAACATTTTTATTTTTATTTTGATAAATTGACATAATCTATTCGACATACATACTTATGACTGAATTCTGTTAGGATGTTTTAGGTAAAAATTCATGTCTTTTACTTATCATTTGCTAATTTTTATTTTTATTCTTTTTATTTTTTTTGTTATAAAATGGTTTGGTAAGAGATTAGGTTTAAACTCTGATTATAGGTCAGAATTATTATTAAAAAATAGTCTATCTATTGTTATAAATAAATATAATAGTAAACACTAAAATTACTTCAATGATTGTTAGTTTGATATACAAAAATATATTCATTAGTTTAGGGACAAATTTTAAAATAAATTAGTTTATATATATGAAAATAACTATTTCAATAAAAAAATTATTTAGTTTTTTTTTTTTACACCAAAACATTGATTTAATATTTTTTTTACAGATTGTTAACTGTTCGGCCTGGACACCTTGTTAACTTTGCAAAACATGCGTGTTTAATTGATAAGGTTTTGAACAAGAAAACATTCAAAAAGAAAATTTATTATTTAATTCGTTGGTTTAGCGTTACTAATGTACACATTACTTGGGAACCATTGGCAAATCTAAATTGTTGGGAGTTAATTGAGGAATATGAAAAATTACAAATGTATTTAGTAGTTTACAAAAACAAGAAGTCCAAAGGTACTTCATCAGTAAGAGTAAACCCGATGAATGATATTGATATTGCTTCTTCATTGTTGAAAAACACAAATATTTCTAATAGTACATTAGTGAGGAAAAAAGCTCCAAATTGTATTAATACATCAGCAGTAATAAATACTTCAAATGGCACTATTCTATTAGCAGAAACGAGTGATTCAGATTGCATTTTTACATTAGTAGAAATGGGGGCTTCAAATGACATTACTTCATCAATGGAACCGAGCACTTCAAATGACAATACCGGATCAATGGAAATGAGTGCTTTAAATGACATTACTACATCAATGGAACCGAGCGTTTCAAATGACGATACCGGATCAATGGAAATGAGTGCTTTAAATGACATTACTACATCAATGGAACCAAGCGCTTCAAACGATATTACTCCATCAATGGAAGTGAGCACTTCACATTACATTATTCTATCAGGAGAAACAAATAATTCATCATTGGAAATAAGCATTTCAAATGGCATAACTCCATCAGCAAGACCAAACATTTTAAATGGCATTACTCCATCAACAGAAACAAGTACTTCAATGGAAACAAGTGTTTTAAACGACATAACTCCATCAGCACGAACAAGCATTTCAAATGGCATTAATCAATCAGCAGAACCAAGTGTTTCAAATAGTATTAATCAATCATCAGAACCAAAGGTTTCAAATGGCGTTAATCCATCATTAAATACTTCTGAGGTACATGAACCACATATCGAGGACGAAACAGTTAACTCTCCAAATATAGCTGAATACATTGTAGGCATGCAAACTATAAATGGAGTAGTAAATTATCTTATTCAATGGCAAGGTAAACACGATGCTGACTTCTTCACAGCTAAAGAAACTAAGGATAAGTGGCCCGAATTGATTATTCAGTATCTTGAGGAACAAACGTTTTCTGAGTTAGAGTAAATTAATTTTCGTACAAGTTTTCACTTTTATAGATTTTTGAAAAATTGTATTCATTTAATAAATCAATTATAATGTTGTAGTTATTAAGTTACATGTATTAATTACAATACATTTTCATTTGGGTTGGTAAACTTGATAAAGTTTATAATATTAAAAAATGTTATATAGTTAATTTCAATTTTTTGTTTTCCTACATATTTTACGAAATTAAGGTATTGACAGTACATACTAAATTTATCATTTAATGATTTAATAATAATAATGTTTTAAAAAAAATTAATAAACATAAATACCTGGTCTATCTGATTTTTTTAAACATTTTAAATCGTCTATATTAGTATTATATTCTTCTATATAAGTATTGAATTTTTAAGTAATACATGAAAAATTTAAATATAAAAATTGTACAAAATTATATAGCCTATGTGCAAACAGAATATTTTCTTAGAAAAAAAATAATTATGAAAACTGAAAATTATTATAGTGTATTATTTCAATAACTGTCCATACATATATTTAAATTTTAAGTTACTCATATAATATATATAATATCATACTCATATATTTCTATAATAAATTATACTTTATCACAGTGTTCTTTAAGAACTTGCATTATATTATAGAAGTCTCATTGTTTTACTAATTAGTAATCCTCCACTTGTTTTATTAACATTTGCATGCATACAGTTAATTAATTACAAAAAAGTAAACGAATATTTTTTTATTTTATATTTATTAATGATGTTATGAACCCAGATTTTTGAAGTCAAACCAAACTTCATAAAAAGTTCAAAGCATTTAAATTAATTTAAAACAAAGTAACTTGATTTAAAAATTGGTTAATCCAAATAATTAATGATTAATTCGTAACACAGACAACAAAAGTATGTTTTTATTATTATTATTATTATTACTTAAAATATATATTTACAATCTGTAATAAATGTATACAATAAGTAAACAGGATATTAAATTTACTAGACTAAATGAAGTGAAAGGAGGTATCCAGTGACACTACTTGAAGAATGGAAAGTTATAGTTATAAGTTAAATATGATATTTTATTTTTAAAGTTAGCGTTTGAATAGATCTCTTGGTCAGTTACGCTTATAATACGGTTTTTATATCATTGCATCATACCTGCTAATATAATGGATTTAGATGTTTGTAATGAGTACTCACGCAAAATAGTTCGGTCCGTTATCTTAGGAACGATTAACAACACCAGCAACACCACTTCTGCGGTAATCGTTTGACGACACGAACGAATGTTATAATTCTACAACTTGGAGACACCCACAAAACAAATTAATGTTTTTGTTGAATTTGTGGTTGCAATTGTTTTAACAAAAAATTAAAACAGCTTTCAATCATTCTTAATGTTGCGTAATATTCTTTGGGGTCTTCAATTCCAATTCTTTAAGACCATTTATTGATCCCAATGAATCCCTTCGCTTGATCCATTTTCTAATCCATATTCGCTTTGACTTTTCAAGTTCTTCTTCTACATCTTTTAAGATAGCTGTTGCACAATAAGTCCTATTGCTTTATTTAATTTTCTTTTTTTGTAGACTATTCACATTCACACACGTTCATAGCGACACCGCACCAAAACAGTAAACTGTCCGAACACTTTTCAGTTTCTAAAGCGTTTAGTAGTTGGTAAATCACTAAACACCCGACAAAAATACCGGCATCGGCTTAACTGATTTACCCAGAACACTAAAATATCACCCGACGGAAACGAAATATGTTTGTTTAACGTGCGAACGTTCTACACGAAGAAAAACAATGTTTTACACTCGAAATATTTGCAAACGACAAACACCGCGTTTTACTCAGAAGCGTACGATTTATATAACGATTGTTGTGCGCGTCGTATGATATCACATCGATAAACGAAAACGAAAAAAAAACGTTTCTATCGGTATATATATATATATATATATATTATTGCGGATCACGGGGAAAATATTATTACCGTCCTAAAAATAGAACAAACCGAATTTTACGTTCTCCTCGGTTCGTAGTCCCGAATAGTACTGTCACATCACCGATTTTCGTGTAAACACGTCAAGCTTTTAAAAGCGCCTTTTTTTTTTCCTTTTTTCTCGCCGCCTTGTAATATTCTACAAATACGCTTGTAACGTCTACCCGACCAAAGGTATACCCTCTTGTGTGGGCTACGGAGTGCAGCGATATTTTCCGGTATTCTGAACGTTCCTTGCCGGTCACCGACGTTGTCAAACGGTCACGATCGAAACAACCGTTTGTTTGTCGACGAAAATTACACGCACGCTTTACTGTTGAATTTGTCAAATTGTCTCGGAACGTGCTGCGACCAGGTCCATACGAAACAACCGATAAAACCGCCGCTCTCCGATACGGTTCCATAAAATAACGATACAAACGAACGCATGATGTTTCGCGAGTGCTCGTGAAAAATGTCGCCTTTCAGTATTTGTCAACGCGCGTGCGCGAGTGTGCGTCATTTCACACCGATTTGCGCGAACCGTTAAGAACCGTATTCGGTCCTAGAACATGTCGTCGTCGTCTCGAGGAACGAAGCGCAATCCAATACGTATTACTACGATGGTCAAAAACACCGATTCAAAAGCTAGAATGGATTTAAAAAAATAAATAAATAAAACGCAAAATCTCGTCGGTTACACGAATTTATTGTACGACTCATAAACGTATAATGTTTCTACGTAAAATAAAAGCTTTAAGTGTTTAATATTACATCTAGATATTAGTCCTATCGATTATAATAACGCTATCGTGACGATTTTTAATTCGAAAAAATTTTTTCGTCTTATAATGTATACGCAAACACAACGAACGTATGTGTATACATAAATAAATAAATAAATATATATTTGAATAACGCCTATTCTAAACCCGACGACAATACATATATATATATGCATTCCGAGAGGACAAAAAAATTACAATAGAAAAAAAAAATTGATGATCTTCTAACATTAAAATAAATAAAATCGTTTATATATATGTAATAATAATAATCTTATACGATATTTTATGACACGAGACGATAAATATACACTAACAAACCTATAGGCTACGGCGTTTAACAGTGTAATATTAATATTTTCGACGCGGAATCGAAACGTTACTGATCGATCGTGTGTGTGTGCGCACGTGATGAATACGACGACGTACCCCGTACGCGCGCGCACCCGTCCGGTCGTGTGCGAAAACGTCTCCTCGTGTTTTAACGTCGCGCGGAAGTCGCGGACGACACACCCGTTTTTAACCGTGTTTCGGTCCGACGCGTGCGGGGTGACGACGGTTGAAGAAAGACGACGGTTGCACCACACACCGCGTTCAAAACCGGGTGGGCGCTTCTTCGGCGAGGCCGAGGCGTTCGCCTTGCCGTGTCTTTGTGCCCGTAACGCAGCGCGCGAGATCAACGAAAAAAGCAAACGAACAAAAAAAACGGTTCGCGGACCGTCCAAAATCGAACGACCGGTCGTCGTCGGGGTGTAACCGACACTCGGGGGCCTTTGCCGAAACGAAAATCGTTCGCCGTTATCGTTTCCACGACGTGTTGAACTCACATAACTCACACTTAACGTTAACGGATCGAATGGAATAATAAAAAAAGACATCAAATCAAACATTCAAAGCGTATAATAATAATATCATCATATACTAGTGTGTACGTCTGTGACGTATTTATTATTATTATTTTTATTTAAAAATCGTGTATGTCGTAACGTTGTGTTGATAGATTTTCGAGAATATTTCGACGGTCGTTAAAAAATAAAATGTTTGTTACTTTAAGATCACTTTAAATACGTTAAAAATAGTCCATTATTCACGCGCAACGGATACAGATCACGCGAGATTTAGTAGTATACAAACAAACAACAATAATTATATTTATGAACTCTCGGTGTCATTATTTTGTTTTTTGTTTTACCATCATTTTAACTACCTGGGCGCTATTTCGTTCTAGATTTCCCCGACGAACTCCGTGAAACATAACGTAAAACACGTCATGTAAAAAACTTATATATCTATAAGTATGACACAAGAAACGAAATCTTCGAAATAGATCGAAAAACAATAGTGTTTAGTCACATAGTTAAGCGCGGTTGAACAAACCTGGAAATCGAATTCACGTCGTAAATTACTATCTACACAGTATAATATATATATATAACTACTTATATTTTAATTTGAGCGCATTTCCCGGAGAATTATAAAAAAAAAAAAACACACGCCACATGTTGATATTATTAAGTCGATTATTATATTGTATAGAATATGCGGTCTCTATTATCTAATAATATATATTATGTACATTACACAAAAAAAAAAAAAAAAACAAAACAAAACAAAAAATCAATGGAGTATATAATAAGAATATATATATATATATTGTATGTTTTACGATTTAAAAAGCGATGCACCTATTGTACGAGAGAAATGTCGATTTTAGATAAGTGTTTGGATTTCGTAGCGAATTATTTTTAAGAAACGCGTAAGGATTGTGTGAGATGACGTCAATGCGTATAAACGATTGTTTTCGTTAAGACGAAAGAGAAAAATAATAATACCGATATCGCGCGAACCGTACATGGTCCGTGGACAGCTTAAACACGAGTTAATCTCTGTGAGGGGGCGGGGGACGATAACACGAGATCGCTCTTGAGGAGCGTTCGCCTGTCGGTTAAATGTAATTCAAAAGACACGAAAAGCCTTGGAGATTCGCTTTTGTATATACACAAAACGGATTTCCGCGTCGTCGGACTCGAAGCTCACTATTGCAATATTCTTGTACGGTAATAAAAACAAACAAAAAAAAACAAAAATAAAATAAAAATATGTTTTATATATATATATATATAGAGGGAGAGAGAGATTTTTGTTTTTGTTTCGGACACTCGTTGAACACAATAATTCCGAACAATCGTAAAATCACTTGTGTTATGCAATAATAACAAACTTAACAATTGAATTCCCTACGTGCGTATTGCATTAATAATAACGTACACCGTACGGTAGGTACGTTACTCTCGTGTTATGTATTATCGTAACGACTAAATGTGACCTACGGAACGTCTAACACACTTTTCTAGCGCGTAACAGCAAAAATATGAAAAATGAAAAATGAAAAGAAGATAATAATCATGAAAAACAAAAAAAAAAAACACACACACGCACAAAACAAAGGGACTATTGATAATATTGTTTATCAAAACTTAAGACGACGGCTCGGCGGCGGACGATTTGGCGGCTGCGGCGGCGGCGGCGGCGGCGGACGAAGCGTTGTTCGCGCCACCCAACAGCGTGGTCTTTTCTTCGGCCGACGCGTCCGAGGCGCCCTGAGGCGTTCGCGAATACGCCACGGACACCGGCGGCGGCTGGCTGAGTTCTCCGTTGTTCAGGGACGCCGTCGCGACGTTGGCCGCGGCGGCGGTCGACGGCTGCTGTACCGTTGTCGTCGCCGTCGTCGTCATCTGCAAAGCCGCACAAAAAACGTTCGAAATGGTCAGGTCAATACCGTTTTTGTCGTCGTACTCGTCGCGAGGTTTCTAACGCTACAGCACCGCGTGTGTGTACTCTATCAGTATAATAAACGAGTACAAATGTGTGATCTATCGTACGACGTCCGGAAAGTTTTATTTGTTTGGTTCTCGCCGGACGGACAACAAGACGATGCGAACGATTTTGAATTCTCCGCAGACCAACCGTGACCGCGAAGTTTTCAGGGAACCCACTACTACTACTGCGACGGATTCATCGTTTTATCAATGCGAGTTTCGTTACGAAGTGTCGCACGGACAGATCACACATTACGAACCATATAGCCAAATGTGTTTCAAAGCGCGAGGGTTCGCCAACGACGACTACGCTGTGTATGATATTTACGGGAAACGCGTAATCACGTTCAAACGTGTTGTGCGATTTGCGGGCGAACGACATTTGTTTTAAACATCTAACGATCAACTACAACAACTAAAGTCGACGTCGACGGTTGAATACGAGTGAAACGACCGTGTGATTACAGAAACGTAGATTACGTTGCCAATATTCAATATCAGTACGACGTTATACGCATTTGTGACGTCGACACACATCCGATTGACGGACAAAGAAACGATAAAACATAATCACGTTTCGCGGGAACGTTAATAGAGTTCGTACTCGTTCACGACATTCGACATGTTTTGTATTGAATTTGCTTGGGGTATATCAAATATTTCGAAACGGACACGAGTTCTTAAAGAACGATTTGCAAACAAAATGTTAAAAGCGTAATATTATATTAATATTAAAAACAAAAACAAAAACAAAACAGAATTAACTTTGGAAAATAAAAATCCTCTACTATTCATCCGTTAATTTCAAAATGTACACGTGACGTACGGTAAGCAGTCTTGAACGAACATCGTATTTCGGTCGCGAAAGCGAATCAAATGTTAAAAGTCAATGTTAGAACATTAGAATATTATGCGTCTATGGCAGTGGCGTACTTTAAGAGGAGAACAACAGTGGCGTTCGCCCCACCCCCCCCCTCTCTACGAGAAGCTTTTTATTCTTTTATTTTTGGTCATACAATATGTTTCGCACAATTATAATCGTGTGGACATTCAGCTATAGGGTTTTTTGATATGACTTATCATCAATATACAAATAACGTAATTTGACCAAATTAATATTGGAAGTAATGGTTGTGATCACATTTGGACGTTATCAATAACCGTTTTATCGACGTTTTCGAAACATCAAGACAGCAGGCGACGGCCGACGTTATCTATCTCAAATCCTTTAAAATTTAAAAATGTTCGTCATTTGATATTAAGTTACTATTGTCCATCGCTATTGGGCTTTTACGTTTTAATGATTTTAAAGTGACGTATTTAATTATTATGCCCTCCTCCCACAAAAATGCTTCACGGGTACGCCACTGGTCTATGGTAATCCGACTGGTAGTCCAAACAACGTTAAAACGTAAACCGTGTTAGTGACGAACACAATATACACGTCTACCTCATATAAACAGCTCGTTGCTGTTTCCTTTCGTTTTATGAGAACGCCCGTCAGACTTGAGGGGCACGATCGAACTTTTTCGGCGACTTATCTGCGAAGAGAAAATCACATCGTACAGTAGTAAGTGTACACCCGCGTATGGTGGATAGCGTGTGCGCGCGTGCGGTTTTGTCGTGCACAGCGAATACGGTTGCGTATATAAACCTTCTGCGCTACCGTCCCGTTCCGAGGAATAGGAAATACTAGTTGGTAGTTCAGATTTGGAAATTATGAAACACTTCCTGATGAACCACAAAACGTTGCAGGCGTCACGAACGTTGTATTCGACATTTATGTTCCCGGATATTTGAAAGGACTACGTCCTTCACACCGTTTGGATAAGCAGCAACACGTTTTCAAATTAAATCATTACTTATTACCGGCTATTAAATAGTATAATAATCAAAACCATTTTGAACGTGTCTAATTGAAAATATACTTTACGACGTGGATTAAAGCGTGCTTTTCATATTATGATGGCGAAACTCGTGTATAATAGAAGTAAAAGCACTTTTACTTTTCACTTTAGTTTCTCACTCACCATCAAAGTTTTATAAATTGGAAAAAATATGGGATTTTTTTTGTTTACAGAGGTTAGCTAGTTTCTAGTAGTACAACATTGTTCGTGGTCTGAAGACAACAATCCACCAACTATATACGAAGAGCAAAATTTGGAATGTCGGGCTGAAACGCGTTTATACCAAAAATATAAAAATTAGAGAAACTGTATTTTAATAGATTTTTTTTCTATGTAACATAAAACATGTAATAAACTCCTTTTGTTCACACATTTCACATGTTTATGAGGGTCCTTACTTGGGATGCATTTCTTGTGACGTCTGGAGACCCTTGAATACTCTTTCTATCTTCATCTCCATATGAGTGGAACAGCTATAATAAACAAACACATAAAGATGTATTAGTAACGAGTCATACGGTTGCTATGTAAAATCAAAGTTACCTTGTCTACTTCTTCATCAAATTCTCCAGCGTTAGACATTTTCTTGGAACGTTCCATAAGTGTGGCGCGTTTTGCCGCCATGTAGAACGAACGTTTCACGCGCAAATACATCACTTCAGTAACGGCACGAACCGTATAATCGGGTACAAATGTGTAGCGCAACATGGCATCGATGTTCACCGATTGTATGCTACCCATATTGTTTACGGTCGAATTAGCCATTGTCTGGTTGGCTCCGGATGGGGGTGACTCACCTGCAATGTGAATAATAAAACATGAAATTAAATAAATAAATAAAACAACGTCTGCATACTTGAACATGAAAGGTTATTCAAATAAAGTATTTAGAATATGTATATTTTCTATATTTTATAAACACTAACTATTGTTTTTATAGTATTTCATTTAAATATTTTTCAAAAGTGTTTCATCCAAGTATGTATGACAATGCTATGGCTTGGAAACTTACCAATTCCGATGTTCTGGTGCAAGGCTTGCGAGCCAAAGTATGTAAACGGGCCACTTTCGAACACAAGATTTTCTCGACCAACGGTGACTTCGACGCGTCCTTCCAATATCAGCACAAAGTAATCTACAGGTTTACCCTGCTGGTAAATAATGCTGATTGGGTCGGATTTGAATCGTTCTTTGTCTTTCATTTTTATGTGGAATATCACGTCCTGTTTCAGTAGACGCATCAAAATTGTTTCCGATACCACGTCTGTTTTGAATGCTTCGACACCTATACATCAAAAAACAAGGGCGATTATAATTGTATATGGTTATATCAAATTATGTTATATTAGTTATATGGCAATTTTATCATCAAAGAAATGTTGATTTCATTATTTTTTTTTTTTAATTTGTATAACGTTAAAATAACTGTAATAAATCATTAGAAGGTTTTTAATAATTGTTAGTTTTTTTTTCATAGCATAGGAATATGTGTATCATACAACAATAATAATATTACAGATATTTGACAAGTCAACAATTATTATTTTGTGTTGGTTAAACATAGATACTTCTCGTATTTAAATGCACATATGATAAGGAATTCCAGTCAATTTATTGTATGACCTGAACTTCTACACTATTTAAAACATATTGAATATTTTTTCACAATCTAAAGGTCATAATTTGTTTTCACAGGAAAACAATATTAAGCAAGTGTTTATCTGTTGTGTTTAGCGATGTGAAATATAATAAATATAATAGTGTCCACCATTGCGATATGTACGTGACAAAAAGATAAATGCACAGCATTTATTAAAAATTAACTGTATAAATATGGCGTGGAACCACTTATTGTTATTACAATGATTATTTATATATCCTATGTAATAATAAACTTCAAGTTATACAAAAATTATAGTAATTATATATTATTTTTACGATTATAAGCTGATAAATAAAGATTTATCGATGAATTGCCTGGAAAGCAATTATAATTATGAAGGTAGTTAATTTTGTGATAGTATGATCAAACTATCTATATATAATACTTATACTACTTCATAATACCTAACATATTATACTTTGTTACCATACATTTTATAATATTGTTATTAATTATTACATAATTTACTATGGGAAGAGCAAAACCATTATCAATTGAAGAACGAGGACAAATTACGTTATTTAAGATAAACGCATCGACTGAAGAGGATTTCCATGGTTATCGATAATTTTGTTAAACTTAGCCAAAATTACAATTCCTAAAAGTTTACAAGTCGACTGCAAATACTAACTGATAGTGAAAAACGAGCAATTTTAAGAGTTGCATCGAATTCTGCTTTGCTTGCATGTGGTATTGTAGATCAATTGGGTATGAAAACTGATATTTGAGACTATTAAAACATAAACCAATGCTCATTCGAAAAAAAACTATTAAGAAAACCACTACTGAATGAACGCAATAAAAAATGCAAATTAAACTTTTTAAGAAACAAAATTAATTTAGCAAAAAAAAAATAATTTGAATGGCCCTGATGGATATTGGTATTACAATCATGATTTAAGAGAAAAATAACATAGAATGTCAAGACGTCAAATGGAAAAAAGATTTGTAATGATTTGGTATGCAATTGGTTATTAAGGATGTTATTATTATTATTATTTTTTTATGATAGGATAAATGCTTTGAAGTATAGAGATCTCTTAACAAACTGAAAATTATGTTTTTGCAAATAGCAGGAAGAAATTTTATATTTCAACAGCACAATGTCCTAATCCTAATACTACTTGTATTATAAAATTATGGGTTGAAACAAATTCTATACCAATTGGTCTCCAGATCTAAATATTATTGAAAATGTTTGAGGACTATTCGCCAAAGAAGTTTATAAAAATGCCAAACAATATTATTCATTTGAGAATTCATATGAGTTGAAACAATCAATTTTAGATGCTTGGACGCAAATTTTAAAAGATGTTATAAAAAAGCTTTATAACAGAACATCACATAGAATTTTTGCCGCTATTCGTGCTAAATTTGATCAAAATTAATGAAATGCTGTTATATTGAATTTTTTGTTTAGATATATGTTTGCTTTTATCATTTTGTTACAAAATTTTCTATTAAAATTATTGTATTATTATTATTGTAGTTATATAAAACTTTAAAATGTATTATAAAAAAAATATATATGAAACAAAGTATTAATTTAAATGTAAGCATTATGTTTTTACAATTTTGTAGTGCATTATAATATTATTATAACTAAACATGTTTGGGTGACTGTATATTTTTGTCATGTACTGTACTATTAAACACAAAATTACAAACATTTGATGAACCTAAATCATTTTTCACACAATAAATTAGCGTGATATGTACACCACATTCGTCTGGTAAATATTTATTTGTAAATTTATTGGATATTGAAATATAAATATTAAATATGTGTATACTCGATGACAAAAATTGGAATGTGGCCAAAGTAAGCTGCGGAGAAATGTGAATGCGTTGGTTTTCGTTACGCTCGGCAAATGCAGTAAAGTCTTGAGCTCTAAGCGAACGCTGTTGTCGACGTTGTTTTGAATGGTTATCGGCTGAAAATTAAAAGCGAAAAAAGAAATTATTTAAAATTGCATTTCATTAACGTGTTGTAGTACATTACAATGATACTTACTATAAACATCAGTTTCGTCCATTATCTCTGCTTGGATCAATTCTTCGATTACATCCTCCAATGTGATGATACCAACGGTTTCATAGAACGGATCACCATCGCCTTCGTTATTCACACGATGTACAAACGCCATATGTCCTTTGATACCTGTTTTAAGTTAATAATATTAATAATAATCAGAATGTTAAATAACATTTATCAACTGGAAAGTGATCCATTACTGAACATTGCTGGAGTATACGTTTTTTTTAAAATTGTAATGATTGGAACAAGAAAGCTGTTATGGATTTAAAATAATGCGTATTTTATGATCATATGCTGTACTAAAATTAATAAAAATAAAATTTACAAGTTTAACGGTAGTTTTTATTAATATTTATACATTTTGAAACGGTTCACAGATAATCGAGAAAAAAAGTATTTTTTATTTAATAATAATTGAATTCTATTCTTGTTATTTAAAACGTTTTAAGACTTTACAGTATATTCAAAATCGAATGTCAGCCGAGTGAGAATAATTTACGGAAGAAAAATAATTAAATTTTTAAGAATCTAATAAAACGTCAAAATACGTTTAATATATTTTGTAAATAATGTTACGATGTCATCGTCACAAGAAATTAAAACATTGTTGACTTAAATTACAATGAATTTCGGATTCGCGTGGAAGTTTCTCAGTAAACATAATTGAAATGCAAAAACATAGTCGAGATTGAATTTTTATATAAAACAAACACTATACCGTACTCAATGCGCAGCCATATTCGACCTCTTTTTTACTTGGGCCACATAAATATTTTTGTTACGTAACACTGGTCGTAACATAGAAACTATAGTGACTAGAGTGGGGAGGGATAATTCAGAAAAGATAAATTTACGTTGTGTAAATAATATTTTATGTTTTATTGAAATATTGTATAATAATTAAAAATTATTTTAAAATTAATGTGATTTTTGACTTATTGGAACAATTTTTTCACTATTTTCGACAAATCAGGTGAATAGTTGTTGCATCAAGGTGAGAATCAGTAAGACGATTCCTACACACATGCTTCGCATATTTCATTTTGGACTATGACGATTCACAAAGATACTTTGATATGAATTAGGTTAGCAATAGGTGGGCACATTTATGAATTTTTCAGGCACTGAATTCCAAAGATCTATGTATTCTTTTTGTTCTCTCTTTTCTTTAAAAAAAACAACTTCTAACCGCATGAAAAAAGCTTGGCGGGCCGCAGGTTGAGTATGGCCGCCGTATAGAGTACATAGTAGTACATTTTTTCGGAAACAATTTTGTCGATAACGAGGGAGACCTTTACGCGTGGTCGCGGAGACCCGGCCGCGGATATCTCGCACGTACCTTCTTTGAACTGTTTGAAGAGCACGTCCAGCGTGGTGTCTTCGAACACGAAATAACACGGGTTCTGGTAGAACTGGCACAGCGTTTTTAACAACGTGTTGTCGTCGGGGTCGACCAGCGCCAAATCTTTGATGTACAGCATGGTGACGATGTTCTGACGGTTTCCCTCGTACACGGGAATCCTCGAGTACCCTGCGACGGTAGACAAAAAACAAATATTGATCAATAAAATTAATAAATACGCCGCGTGGAAAACAAATATTCGGGGCACCGACGTCTATGTTTATTTACTTTAAAAGTAGCACAAAAAAAAACAGAGGTGACACGATCATTTATTATTAAATTAAAGTTTATTCTGTAAATAACTATATTTATCATGTACATACACACACACATATATATATATATATAACTTGTTTATATGGTTTTATAGTTATTGAATTACATAAAGAATTTTTTTTTTCATCGATGCAATCAACACACGAAATTAATTCATTCCGCAGTAGATATAATTTTAAACTGTTAAAAAAAAAATATTCGTCCCATTCGATTTCAATGGATTTCGGGAATATACAACATTGCAACATGTTTTGAATTTCAACAGAAAAAAAATCGTGATTTTAAGCACAATATTTTTAGAATGTTAAATGATAAACGCGCTTGTATTAATTTGTTAGGCCTTCGGTCTAAAAATAAAAATTGTTAAACATCAAAAATGGGAAATTAGATTGATATCTAAAAAACGCTATAAACAGTCTATAACAACTGATCGAATTATGTTTATTACGATGTTTTTCGTACACGTTTAATAAATAACTGGTACAAATATCAAGTTTTTCGCATAAATATTTTTGTGTAATTATACGAGAAAGAAAACTGACCTTTGGCAATTTACTCTTAATGAAACTCTATAGAGAATAAAAAAAAAACTTGTCAAATCTACTAGTAAAATACAAACCAGATACGATTCTAGACTGGAAAATAGTGCTACGCGTAAACATTTGTCCGTACTATACGAAAAAGTGGTCAACGACGAAATAATAACAGTCTGTCGGGGATGATATAAGTAAAACGTAGTCGCTCCGAGATTTAAGCCTACGCTCGTAATGATAATATCGTTCTCAAATGTTATGCTATATCATACGCACTACGCAAACTGAAAAATTGTTTCGGGACTGTTAACGGATCGCGAGGCGGGTAGAAAGAAAGTTTATATATATATATTCGTATATGTACATATAAACTGCCGAAGAGAATAAAAGACGGTTCGCAGTCAAAAAAAGTCGGGACGACTGATCACGGAACGGTATTGGAATCCGATTCGTATGTTAAAAAACGCGTGTAGCAAATATCGGGGCGCCGCCTGTGCGCGTTCTGCGTTTCAAAAGAAACCAACAAAACGACAAACCTACCCTCGGGTCGGATTGCAAGGCGAGATAAATAAGTTTATTTCCCGAGTTTCTTTTACGCGCGCTAAGATCACCACCACTGCGGCAGTTATACATTACAGCTGTTATTTATAGTCAAGGCGGCCGCCCGTCGGTTGGCTTCATGCCTGCGCGCGGGTAGCCTCCTCAAAACGGATCTGATTTTTTTTTTTTTTTTCATTTTTACTCTTTACCCACCGCCCGCCATTGATGACACGCATCGGGTCCCGCCGACTGATATCCAGAAATATCTACAAGATCGAGCACCGCTGCGTTCGCGGTCCTGAAAAAATCGTTCGGATCCTCGTACACCTGCCGCCGCTCGCGTGAACATTATATGATAAATATAGATCGTAATGTGCACGCGAAGCGAATCGCGCGATTGCCAAAAAAAAAAAATCGCTTCCGAGTATGAACGTTTTACCGGTCTACGCGTGTTCTATCCTTTTCTTGCGACGAAACGCCTGTGGAACGTCGTCGTCGTCCACGACCTACAACGGATTACAGAACACGGCAGGCAGGTATCGACAGCGCATCGGACTTTTTGAAACCGTTCTGGCCAGTTTCGATTAGTTGTCGTTTCAAATGTTTTCAGAGATGACTACATACACGTTCATTTGTTTTATGCCGTCGTCGGAACACACGACATTATGTACGACGTCTGCGTTCGTTTTGATTTATTTTTAACACGGAAAATAACGTCGTTTGAACGAGTAGGCGGTACTTTCAGTTTAAACGTGTCGAGCAAAAAGACGGTCGACGGATATCAACTGAAATACATATTTTGTATGTAACATTATACTTGTCGTAATCCAAGATTCGTAACCAATATCACAAACGACACACATTAATTGACCATATTTTTAATTAACGTAGAGCGCGTTAGGGTCATTAAAGGGACTTTATTGTTCTGAATATCCGAACATAAATATATGTGCACTCGCGCGGTCGCACGTTTAAATGAACAATAACTATACATTGTTTGGAAGTGACTAATTTAATATAAACAAACGGTCGGATACAGTGTTTTTTATTAATTAGAACGGTTTTTAGTGCATTCCAGTATATACATACGACGTTCATTTATTATTCTATATAACGTGTACATAAGCTATTTTGAAAAGTTGGTATTATTTTTTTGATAAACCGATTATATATAATAACTGTACTCGGCGGAGAGGAGAGAACAATTCGACTCGAAAAGCGGATTTCCAAACCATTTTGTATACGACTGGCACGTTCGCGCTAACTCCTATAAATCACATTTTTCATCGATATAATGTCCATTATCTTATAACGAATACATTTAATTCGATTTATCAGACTATACTTATATATATATATATAACTTTTGAGGAAAACTTCAAAATATATCTTTTGACCGAAAATGATTAAAATTAATTTAGTTTTATGAAATGAAATATATTGGTAGGTATTTTACAGAAACAATTTGAATTCAAGTCCCAAAACGATTCTCATGATTTTGATATATATATATATATATATATACGGAGTAGCCTGTATACGAGTAGTGGACGAATCGAGTCGTAGAAATTTAAGCTAAATACAATATAGCTGTTCATTATAAAAATATGTTTGAACTGCATATCCATCATTTACCGCGTAATTTATCCAGAACAATAATTGCGTCGGAAAATACAACTATTTTCGGTGTTGTGTGCTATGCACAGTTACTATTGATATACAAGTATGTTTATTATAGAAAATAAAAAAACAACGAAATGAAATCATGCGTAAATCGATAGAAATAAATTGGAAACATACTTCAACATAAAGTGTTTGACTATTACAGATAATAAACGAATTATAAATGTTATCGCGAGTCATAAATTCATAAAAGTATAATGCGTTTAAACTTTAATTTTGAATTTAATGTGCCTTTTTTCCGACAATGTTCTTTCAAGACAATATAGTTATTATCAACGTGATATCAATTTAATTTGATTATCTAATATTATACTAATCATAAACGCGAATTGTGTTCGAGATTCGTAGACGTTTTCGGTCAATAATTTCGCTATTTTATTTCCAACGCAGATACGTATACGTAATGTATACGTGAATAATACGCTACTCGACACGACGAAGTGTATCGAGTAAATATTTTCTCTTCCTGATCGTCCAATAATGTTTATTGTATATTTTTAATAATTTTAATTTTTCAGTTATGCAGTATGTAATTTCGATTTTTAGACGAAGAGGTGAACAACTTTGGAGTGGCTGAGCTACAAACGTCCTTTCTCACCACCATCCGCCTTATTCGCCTTCACGACAATAAAGTTGTTATCACATACCCGATTTCATGATTTCCGAGACGGTTTCGAAGTCCAAAATCGTGTCGTACGACAGCATATACACGTCCTCTAGTTTGGTCATGACATCACCGACTTTTTTGCGATGAAGTTCCAGGGCTCCAGAGATGATGTTGACTTCATCCTTTTCCAGGTCGTTGTACTCGTCACCGGTCATCTAACAAATAAAAACAAACATATGATGATACAGAATATATCGACAATAAAACATTATAGATACCGAAATTAATAATACTCATAAAATTAAATATTAAAAGACAATTTCTATGCACTTTGTTCGATAAACCTTCGTTTACGTTTATCGCTATTCATTTATCATATACATACGTCCTTTACGAGAATGTTTAAAAAAAAATTGTCAACATAACAAATCGCTGAGGAGTACATTGCACGGAAAACCCGTGGGGTTTTTTAACATTGTTCGATCGATCGGGGTGTGTGTGTGTGTGTGAGGGTTTGTTTTAAATACCCGGACGCGAAAACACACAAAACCGACTTTTGACGTTTCCGATAAGTTTTTTTACTTTGTACGGTTTATGCCGCCGATTTATATATAAAAAAAAAAAAAATCTAATAGGCAATATTATAATACCATAGTATTGCGTTGAATATTTCGCGCGAGAATCATACCGTACTACGTACACGCATATACACACAAAACATTGTTCGGTACCGAAACAAAACGATTCCCTTATAAATTTCCCTTATACTTATGAGTAGATGTGATGAGAGTAAAGCAATACCGGAGACGACGGTCTGTCATCCACGCTAACGCGCAACACGCATTAAAAAAACGTACGTTTGCGAATCGAACGGTGCGATTTTTCCACGAAGACAGCGAAGATAGACGTGACGCGCACACGAACGTAGACGACCGATCCGTTAACGTGGCGTTTCGTACATGACGAGCGGGTTCGCCGTCAGGGCGCGAACGGGTTTTCAAACTACCCCGACCGGCACACGTTTTGGGCGGCACGTTTTGCATAACTCACCGAGTTCAAACGCAAACGTCTCGTGATCACGCGCCGTACGTTACATGATTCAATCTGGCTGCTAGTCGCGAATGTCGCGTCCGATACGCCGAGGACATTCACGTAGGTCCCGTATGTATATATATTTAGCGATGTGGCCTTTGACCTATGACGCGCAGAGGATTGTTTCCCCTTTCTTTTGTTTTTCATTCGTTAATGACGTTTCGTATCGCTACAAAGCGGCGAAAACACGTCCGTGTCGCCCGCCGCCGTCCCTGGGAACCCGGCCGATGGGCGCGGGTAGTGCGCGTACGTATACACGCGGCGCAATCATTAAACGGTTAATGTGTATAGTACGAGCCGCGGTAAGATCAATAACCGTCTACTATTGCCACTGCTACTGCTGACGTAGTTTTCCTATTTAACGGTTGACCCCTCTATGCATCGACGGCGTGGTTATATTATCTATTGTTATAATCGTCGTTAAAACACAAAAAAATCTCAATATCTAAAATGACTAAAATGAACGAGAATAAGGCATTAAAAATCATCAAAACCGGGCGAATCGTGTCCGACGACGAACTTAAATGGTTAATTAGAATATTCACTCGAGATCGTTATGATTCCCTCTTGTAGTTGACAATAATAATAGTGACTCGACCAGCGTTAAATGATGGATAATCTTATTATTATTATTATTCGAACAAACGTATAAATCAGTAATCGCGGAAGAGAAACGGCGCCACGACAACATACGGTTATTATTTTCGTTTCTGTAACAATATTTTTCGTCAGAAATACAAATACAACGAACGCGGTTTAGTTGACAAACAGATTTTTTCACTCCGAACAAACCAAAACGAATGCGAAAAAATATGATTAAAATATCATATGTTCTTTTCTCCGAAATGTTTACACTAATATATATATATATATATATCATCGCCGAAGAAAATATCCAGTTTACTTCGTCTCCCGAAACATGCGAGACGACTAGAAAAGCGTGTCTGCACAGGAGAGACCGATTCTCCGATCCGAGCTTATCCCCTACGTCAACTGCAGACGTGATCAGAATCGTACAGCACAAAATCCCGTACGTTAGTATCATACGTTTGTGCTAATACTACTGTTATACTACTCCGAGTTATTTGAAACACGATGAAAAATTTACCTACCGTACGCAGTACAAGAATGTAGGGTTTCTGTGTGAAATGGAATCTGGATTAAGTTCTTCAATCACGCGCACTGTAATCAACTCGGTCGCATGCGTTTTAAAAACTGTGAACTACGGTTCAACTATAATGTATAACGAATATCACATAGGTACATCGTTTTATCACTCGGTGTGAATTGATAAATTATCGGGAAACGTGTTATCGAGGAACGAAATCACTCGAAGGTATTTGAACAAAAAAAAAAAATCAAGTACCTACATTAAGTATACAGCGCGGTGACTCGGGAAACGTTCATCGAGTTTTCAAAATCGACACGCGCGAATTCCCATAAAAATGTATTCCCCGAGGATTTATAATTAAAATTATATATGTCACAATTTCAAAATCAACAGCTCGTATAGTTCTAACGGCAATAGAAATAACACGAAAACTATGAAAAAATTATAGATTGGAATGTGCGAAAAGTCGTCTAAAAAAAAAAAACAAAAACATAACAGATATTGTTTATACATCCAAAGATAAAGCCTGTCTGGCGATAAAAAAATCACTCCGTATGTACAGAGGTATTGAAATACTAAGCTTGAATTTTCTCAGTAATCGGATTTACGGGGGGGGGGGGAAAGTGAAATACAAGTGAATTGAAGATAAATGACGTACACGTATTTCAATAGAACGTGATTGTTTTGTAGTGACGAATATTTATATTTATGTATCCGTCGTTACTTACAAACGTTGAACGAATAAAAGTTATAATCGTTCGACGGTTTATCGATTTGTAAGCTGAAAACCCTACACGACGATATTTCTCAACGTGTACACACACGCATACATACATACACATGTATATATCGAAATCGTATTTGTATTCACTGTCGTATCTTTATCCGCGGATTTGATAAACAGGCGAAGGGACCTATATTACACGGTAACAACAGGATTTACTGTAACGTTTTCGCGTGGTAAATTAGATAAAAGCGTGACATTAAAACTATTTATTTAAACAAAATATCTAGGTAAGTATAAAAAGCATTAAATGTGTTATAGAGAATTTCAAAAAATTTCGAAAAATTGCCCGGGGCGTCAAAATACCTTGGGCCGGCCCTGGTATTGCAGCGTAACGAAGGCCCCCGGACGACGCCGTCCCGTCGCCGACAGAAATGTCGGAAAACGAAACGGAGATTCGTCTTCTCGGTCGGCGTAAAATATTTCCGCGTGCGGGGACGAACGTGAAAACGCGTGGCGCACACGACGATCGCGGGAAACGTCTCGACTGGTTTTTCGTCCGGACTCACCTTTGTGCCGCGCGCGTTGCCTGCCGGAAGTCACCACGCGATCACGCGAAGACGTCCGTCCCGGACACGACGCGATCCGGCAGTGGCGAGCCGTGTACCTGTGTACGCTGTCCGGACGCGGTATATACGTGCACACGATTCGTCGGAACGGTTTTTCCCCGACCCCGTTCGCGGTGCGCGACGTTACCGCGGTTCACGTGTCCCGACGAAACGCGGGCGAGCGCGACAAATCGAGTCGGGCCGTCTCATCGCGCGCACGCATAATGATCGTGTCCCCGTGACCCCCCCTTACCCGCTTGCCCGCGCGTCGTATCGTCCCGTGACCGGTATATTCGAATGCTGTCACGCGGCGGCAATCGTCACAGTCGCGAGAGTTCGATTTTCACGTCCGACGCGATTGACACGTACCGTATGGCCCTCGTCGAACGGAGCGCGCGTCACATTGACGTTTACGTTCCGAACACACCAAAACGTCGCGTTATCATCGCGGCTGTAGCGGCTGCCCGCGTTTGCAGCAGTGCACGGCCACAGTATTGTTTGCACGCTCGTAGGGTGGAAACGAGTGAAAACGTGTCTCTTGTGTATGGTATACAAATGGATCAAAAGTCTCCGAAAAAAGATACGAATTTTCGCGTTTTACAAGCCATCATTTTACGATAACGCGTTCTGTTTGACAAGGCCTTATGGAAACGAAATACGTGCCCCGCCAATTTTAGATCAGAGATTTATGAAATCGAACAATTCCCGCGATTAGTTGGAATTTCTCTATGACATTCTATTTGTTTTCGGTCTATCGACCGAATAGGCGCATTAAAAAAAAAACAAAATTCCGACGTCTTGCTTTTGCACGGACGTAAACGGATCGAACGAACATAATCTTCTTTTAGAAACACTAGATATAGCGTGTGAGAGGGGGGAGGGGGCGGGGGAGATAATTCACCACTAAAATATTCTTCATGATACTGTTTGTGATTTTGTTTATGCTAATGTTGCTAATCGCTATAGAACTAAGGATTATACTCACAGTCGCCACAGTAACATCTGCGACAATTAAACGTTTACAAATTAATTAACAATTACCTATAAGAACTACTTTAAGCGGGAAAAAAAACCAGCAGGAAACCGGGCGATAATATCAAGCATACGTGACAGGTTAACGACGAAATCGGCTTTGATGACATTATTTAAACGCATTTGCAAAAATGAATTTGTAAGATAATTGTTGCACACGAGTTTCTAATTAGTATCAAGACGTATAAGTGTATATTGTGTGATAAAAAAAAAAGTATAACACCAGTATGGGCCACAATAGTATTATAAATATATTTATGTTCACAAAGTCGGTAAATAGATACTAAAATTATAAAAGCATTTTTTCAATATTTCGCATTCACGGCGACTTCTGAAAGTCGGCAATCTAGTTCTCTCTCGTATCCGTGAACATTTTTTGTTTTTTTTTCTTTGAGCGAAAATCGATATTTATTATTAACGTCGAAAAAAATAAAATATATTATGAAACCCTATACGTCCCATACGTGTGTATTATCATCTGAATACGCCATATAACGCGCACAACACGTTTCGCTATCGGAACGTATCAAAACGAACATTAACACGCATCGTGTACGCGTGTTCGTACCGAATACGATTTCCATTATAGCGAACGGTTGTGTACTCGCGCGCGGTCTAGTCGGAAAATATCGCTCTAAATATCATAAGTTCGATTCGATTGTCGCGTAGTACGAGCTGGTGCGACGGACGACCAATAAATACATGCGGCGAAACAAATAAACGAACGACTACTACTGCGTGGTTACCGGAGTTACTATCGGTGAACCGGATACGTTTGGGTTACAACGTTCATCCCGACTGTACGGAATTCGCATGTGAAAATGATACGTTTTATACACTAAAAGCATGTCCGCACGGTGAAACAAATGACATTTATAGTACGCGTACGACAACCTAATAAACGCGGTATTTAAAAAAGAAAAAGAAATATATACATATATATATACATAACCTCTTGGGGGACACCTCGAGTTTTATAATATTACGTCGGACGAAAAGAGTTACATATAACGTTGTGTCTACTGCATCTTAAATATTTAGACTATATAAGTTAACACCTTCTTTTTTTTTTTATACAAACAAATTCGTAATAGATTTTTCTCTTTGACGTCTTTGAATCGAATTACAAATGTTTACTCACATATGAGAGTGTTTACTGCGTCTAGCACATCAAAGACGTATCGTCAACGTTTTAAATTATTATATTTTTTATTAACTCACACAATTTTTAATTATTATTATTATTATTATTATTCCAAGAGCATTGAAGAGACGTTTTACATTGCAAGTTTAAGTGACGTTTTATTGTATAAAAAAATATTTATCGTGTCAACATTAAAAATATAAATAACCGGAGCCTACGAAATACTGACCTACATGCCTTTTACCTAACTAATCGCAGGAGTTTTTAAGACTTCAAATGTAATTTATTGCCAGTTGTCACCTATAATGAGAACTTCTATACGGTATGTATAATTGCGCTTTTCGTGGCACTAAAATTAACAGAATAAGTTGGAAAGCATTCAAACATTTTCCCGCAAATTCATTCGTCTCAAATTGATCATGCATACTTAGAATTATTAGAATTTAAAGAGATACAATATTTATAAAAAAAAATGTCGAAGAATGCCGATTTACATAAATTAATACGAACTATGATTAATATGTTATTTTAGCTTAAGTTTATATTAATACCAAGGTGTAACTATACTAACTACATAACATTTTGGACCCCTACGCGAAAACCAAAAATTACAACCTTCGTTAATTTTTTCATTCATATAATATTTTTCAATACATTATCGATAGCTTTAAAAACATTTTTAGAACCACATTTGACTGTACGACAAAGTAAAATTGTTGTATTTAAGTTCGTTTGGTTTGAATATTAAATATACGAGTATACGAATACCATGGGCCATCCGAGATCGATTTTCGAATAAAACAGGCATTCATTTTTATCGGTTGATAAATCCTATCGCTGTATCGTAAAAATCCATTAAATATTCCCGTAAGGTTGGGCTATTCGAAATAGAAATTTGATCACTAGGTATACTTAAAACTACACGAAAAACCACTTGCCACGCGAAAACCTTTTATGTTTATTTTATAATTGTATATATGAAATAAAAATTATACAAATAATACACAATCTGTAACTATTAACCAGTATATTATAATGATTCTGTGTAAAATAAAGCGAATGAATTAATGTAAAACGGATATTGCCCACATATTGGGTTTTTAAATGCATACGAGTTATATATTAATATCAAACTCACGAATACCCATCTAATGTAAAAATAGTTTTATATACACAGTTGTTAAAAAGTAAATTTGTATAAACAATATCTAAAAAAAGAAGCAACCGATATTGTTAAAAATGTTAAAATATTCGCATAATTGTATTTCTTATCAAACCAACTTCCTAATGTATCATAATTCTACTAAAATTTAATGGTTTGGTAGGTATTAAATGTTGAATATTATAATTTGGACTCAGGACCAAGTCTAAAACATTCAATTACATATTTCAAATCAATATTAAAATTTAATATTTACGAAAATGAATAAAACTATCATTAAATATTTAATTGTATATTTAACTCATCAATTGTTATAACTTGACGAAAACAAAATGAATATAATAAACATAGAAAACACGTTAATTGGTTTTTAAATATTTTATAGGATGTTTGTATTTTACTATAAAAAAGTTTTTAAGAAGTCAATAGATGGTTAACATTTTTGAATAATATATTCAACTTAAATGTTGAATGCATTAAAAATAAATTAAGATCCATTTTAAGTGATTAGTTCGCAAACTGTCTTCGTTAAAATTTCTAAGTGTTAATATATTGTGAAAATATAATAATTTTAAAGAGTAACTACATTTTTTAATTATTGTTGTTCAGTGAGTATTTAAGTGAGAGACTCCTACATAATTTGTCTTTAATTATTCAAAAGTTAGATAAAAACTGACTTTATAATATTTTAGTGCTACTAGTTAATATCGGATAATTATTTTTCTTATTTTTTAGGCGTATCTGCAAATAACTTAAAAACTAAAATATTTAGTTGAATATTTTACGATTTCAGATAATCGCAATGGTTATGTAAATAATTAAAATACGAGAGTACATTTCTAGTTATTTTAGTTGTGAATACCTCCAACACATTTATAATAATAATAATAATCAATAATAATTTTGTAATAATGAAAAGTAACAAGTGAACTACTGAATCGATTGTACTTTGATATCCTAGTATCTTGTACACGAATAAGATGGAATTCAATCTATTTGTTCTTTAATAAAACGTATTATCACTGGTTTCCGGTCCATAGGTTATCAGCGTTATTTGATACATTTTAATCTAGACGATAACGCGACTATAAAAACGTCGCAAAAAATATAAAAGTAGTCACATAGGTATATTTTTAGGTAAAAACTGTATTTAAGAAAAAAAAAAACATTAAAAAAACTCAATTCCGAGATACTTTTAAAATTATCGGGGAAAAGCTATCGTACACGCACACATAATCTGAATTTGCATCGTTGTTTTTATGGTGACGTGCCCAAACCTACAGTATTATATTTTCCCCCTCGTAAATTAGCGACGAACAAAAACGTATTCGTACAAAATAAAGCGTATGTTTAGGTAAATTAACAGATATCAATAATTTCTTTGACTCATAACTGCAGCAGATTCGTCTGTTAGTTTTACCACGTCAGTTAATTGAAAAAAAAACTACGAATTATAATTTATAGCGCGTGATACAGGGGTTCGATAGGTATTTTGCCTTTTTAACTCGGGCGTTACAACGTACAATGAACGATCAACGTTCGATTGCGATTTGTACGGGTGCGACGCGGGAACACACGACCGCCAACTGCCAACTGTCACGACTGCTAAACAAAAAAGAAAAGAAAATCGACTAGATCCCACCACACACTCTCCTCGCGAACTGTCGACGGCGATTTATCAGCGAATAAATTTTTGATAAAAATAACTCGCCCGCGACGTACGTCTCACTAACGACCGCCACCACCACGTTGGTCCCAGGACGACACGAGGCCTTTAAATATGGATGCCATGTGGAAAAACGGAATCGCGCGCGACCACGACGATACCGATTTCACAAAACGAATAAACGTTTTTCGCGATTTATAACATCCAATTAAAACAGCACAGACTCATTTATCTCGAGTAAGAAATTGTTTAACGACGAGACTGCAACGCTCCGGGCTTGGATTTTTTACGTGAAAACAATGCGCGCGCGCGTGTGTATGCGTGACATCTTTCTTTAAACGGGTGCTCGTCTTTTGTTTTTCTTCCCGTTTCGGAGAGGTGTTCTTTTTTTTTACATTGACTCACGTGAAACGAGTCAATTTCTCTTTCGACGCGAATACGGCGAAAAAGTGTACACGGTAATTATCGCCCCGTCTCCACGGCCCGCAGTCACTTGAATGAAGAAAGAAAAACTGAGAAAACGTCTCGGAAACATTCGCCGCCACGGGGTTAGGTCGTAATGTAGGAAATATTAAATATGCAAACAGAACGCGACTACGTGTTCGCGTACCATTCCAACATAACACAAACACTCTTAGACATCTCCGTGCAATTAGAAATTCGGTCCGGGCGTCTCACGTCAACATTCGAATCGAACACGGTTCACCGGAATGACTGTTAGTCACGTGACAAAAAACGACCGGTCTCGAGTTCCGCGGAACACCTAACCTACGGTTAATCGAAAATCAATGTTTTAAAAACGATCGTGAAAACTCGCCCTGTATTCGTACGGGTACGTGCGCGCGTGGCGAAATCCATCCGACACGATCACAGAATCCCCTGTACAAACGTTTGTTTTTCTGTCCGCAAACAACAACGGCGTTTTTCTTCACTGCGTGTCGACGCGCCGCCGTTTGCGGACTGCAGCACACACAACACGTGCCGTTGACGTGCGTGAGGTGCGACGAAACGGAAACCTAGAGACGTTAGGTTGGGATTTTCTTCCTAACCCGCCGTCGAACGATTCGGTCCGGTGCGCCGACGCGACATCGACATCGACACCGTTTCGTTGTCCGAAGAAAAACTTCGGAAAAAGAATCCCGGACAATGATGCACGCTCCGACCAGTTTCGTGTTGAACGTCGTGGTTTTCTTGGCCGTCCAACGCGTAAACCGCCGGCGTGTAGAACAGTATTCGCACGCTACAAATCGTACGTTTTTTCGTTCAATTGCGATATAAAGATCGATCGACGAACGGGCCACTCGAACCGCCGGCACGCGGCACGTAATCCAATATCGCTATTACACACATCGGACTAGAACTCCACACTACTCTGGAGTGGCAATCAATCGGTAACGCTATCAGTTTCGGCGACTCGCAAAAAAAAATTATTGATACTCGTTGTACACGTGTGTACACGTACACGACACACACGGGCGGGGGAGTCAATCCTACAAACTCGATCGGTGTAAATACATGCAACAGACCGCCATAGTATCATTGTCGTTGACATAAAGTTTTATATCATTTATTGTACGTTTTCGTTAATGTTCGTAAACCGAACGTGGTACGATCGACGTCGTAAACTAATATTTTTCGACACACGAGCATATCGTTAATCTTTAACACTGACTGTTATTTGTATACGAATCTAAAACTCGAAATATATCAAACGTATAATCACGTCCATTTTATTATTGATCATTACTATTATGAATCTTTCATCATACTTCGCATATGGACTCTGAATCGTAATTGTTGTGAATTATTTCAATTGAAATTGAAAGACAACTATGTTGGTTGATTTATGCTGTACGCGTTTCATAAAATATGCATATTTATTACACACGAATCCATCATGAATAACAAAAATCTTTAAAATAACAAAAACAAAAATAATCGTCAACGAAAAATAGCTTGATAACATTATTATTATGGTAATATGTATAAAAAATAAAAACAAACGCAAAAATAATATAATGTAAGACAATATTGCGAGGTCATGGACGGGATTGGATTTAAACCATTTGTTATATATGTTTTTTGCTTAAACATACGTATTAATAAGCTACATTCGAATTGGTTCCTACTTGGATTATTCTATAACATAATCTTTTCAGAACATATATACACAATGGAGTTTACTCCTCGATTTTTCAAATAAATTGCAAATTTTCCAAAAAACAAAATTAAAGCAAGCATATATATATATAAATGAATTATCAAGAATATAATTTATAAATAATATTTGTTATGCGTTTCTACCATATTAAAGAGAAAAATGAAATACCAACAATACAATTCATACCGTATATACATTTATTATTATTATTATTAATTATTCACAAAATGTTTGAACGTATGTGAAGTTGGCCCACCGACTTCAAGGTGTAAACTTCAAACCTACACTAATATTTTGCGAGTTTTTTGCGAGAATTTGCGAGTCCATTTTCAGAATTTGCGAGTCAGTCATTACCGAGTAAAAAACAAAAGTACCGAAGGGTGGGCCAACTTCACGTAGCCCACCCACTTTGTCCTAGAATTTCAAAATTTGTATCAAACGAAAGCTTTTAATTTGCGAGAATTTGCGAGTCCATTTTCAGAATTTGCGAGTCACCCCTCCACCCAGCAAACCCATTTTTTGACCGTGAAGTTGGCCCACCCACTTTGTCCTAGAACTTCGAAATTAGTATCAAACGAAAGCTTTTAATTTGCGAGAATTTGCGAGTTCATTTTCAGAATTTGCAAGTCACCCCTCCACTCAGCAAACCAATTTTTCGACCGTGAAGTTGGCCCACCCACTTTGTCCTAGAACTTCACAATTAGTATCAAATGAAAGCTTTTAATTTGCGAGAATTTGCGAGTCCATTTTCAGAATTTGCGAGTAACCCCTTCAACCAGCAAACCCATTTTTCAACCGTGAAGTTAGCCCACCCACTTTGTCCTAGAACTTCACAATTTGTATCAAACAAAAGCTTTTAATTTGCAAGAATTTACGAGTAAATCATTACCGAGTAAAAACGAAAACTCAAATGGTGGGCTAACCTACCAAAATATTCGTAACTATAGAAATTCGCATTGTCCTCAACATTTATCGAATTTCTTTAATGTCATTTAAAAAATGAATGAACCATTGTTTTAATACCTCACTTTTCATTTCATTGTGTCAATCCGTATAATTCGTGCAGTATGCAAATTTATATATATGAAACTATAAAATATCAATTTGGATTCTTCAATAAATCCGTAACGAGCTATATATAATATGTTGATCTTCTCATGTTGATACTTTTTAATTCTTAGAGATAGATTTTTTTCCCATATATAATTATGCACGAACGGTTATGGTTTTCCCATATCTCATTAATCGATATCAGTATAGAATTCTAATATATTAAGGGTATACGTACATTTTAAACATTTAAATATAAAAACAAACTATCTTTGTTTGATATATAAAGAACTCTTTTTATTTATTAAAATACAATAAATATAGATAATATTACTTCTTCACTTTAAAAATGTATTAATTGTAACAAATGGTTAAAGATGCTTAAAATGTTTAATTCATTATTATAGTATCCACAAATATTTATAATCCTGAAAAATATTTTATATTGTTCCTTTTTTATTATTATCCATATTCAATTATAATTGTATTTATAAATATACATACATATATATATATATATAAAGACAATTAAAAGAAAAAATGTTACAAATTACTAAATTAAAATATGTTAATTCATAATATATATCAAAATAATTTTAATGTAATACTGTGTTATATTTGTGCATATATTAGCATATGAGGATTTAATACAACACTTTCATTTTGTACTATAGTAATTTTTTAGCCAGATCGTTATGTTTTAATTTTAAGCTCCCATATATTTTTAAGAGCTCTGTAAATGTAGGTTACATAATAATTGCCAGATACAAAATCAATGGTAGCTACAAGTGTAAACCTGTAATAAAAAACCCAAAGTAACATCTAAATAGCACCATATATAAATAAAAATATTTATAAAATGTGTTTTAATTACTTCTTCATTAATGTTTTTAGTATTTCATGAATTTTTATCGATATATTAAAAATGTCAAATTCAATGAAAATATGTTTATTAAATTGTTTTGATGTTTTATATTATCTTTTTTTGTTATTTGTTTGAAACATTGATTATAAATCAATGGTTTAAAGTCATTTATTGGTAAAACTCGTTTAAATGTTCGGATTTGAGTACACTAACAATGCAAATATAACACATATACGATGAATATAATATACACAAATGACAAAGTATAAATTTAAAATTTAAACAAAATAATAAAATAACAAAATATAATAATATACTATCCATACAACATCAATGCCCAAGTCATAGCATAACACAATTCTCTTTGCGAGTCGTGACTAGCGATGGGCACAACCGAATGAAAACTATCGAATATATTCGGTTGTCAAAACTATTCGGTAGTGCCCATCACTAGTCGTGACCGCTGATCAATTTATTATATTCGAAAAAACCCTGGCTAATAATAGATATCCGATGGCGGGAAGACGGCGGCGTCGACGTGGAATCAATGGTAAACGTTAATACACGTGGGTTTTACATAACTTCTTATAATATAATAGTATATTATTTCCAAAATATAACGTTGTATAAAAAAATGTATAAAAATTACGTTCGTAATAAAAGAAAGAAAAGTTTTGAATTGTGCATATATAATATATGCACATATTTTTTTAAATTACAGAGTGCCCAATTTGACTAAGTTTACCCAATTATTTTCGATATAATTTTTTATTAAATACTTTATTTAAAAATCATAATAATAATAATAATAATACAATAATTCAATAATAAATATTTCATTAAACTGGAAGTCAGATTAAACATTAAAAATACGCATATTCATTAAGAATACATAATGTTTTTAACATATATACAAATTTTGAAATTCTAGGACAAAGTGAATGGGGTACGTGAAATTAGCCCACCATTTGGGTTTTTGTTTATACTCGGTGATGACTAACTCGTAAATTCTCGCAAATTAAAAGATTTTGTTTGATACAAATTGCGAAGTCCTTGGACAAAGTGGGTGGGCTAACTTCACGGTTGAAAAATGGGTTTGCTGGTTGAAGGGGTTACTCGCAAATTCTGAAAATGGACTCGCAAATTCTCGCAAATTAAAAGCTTTCATTTGATACTAATTGTGAAGTTCTAGGACAAAGTGGGTGGGCCAACTTCACGGTCGAAAAATTGGTTTGCTGAGTGGAGGGGTGACTTGCAAATTCTGAAAATGAACTCGCAAATTCTCGCAAATTAAAAGCTTTCGTTTGATACTAATTTCGAAGTTCTAGGACAAAGTGGGTGGGCCAACTTCACGGTCAAAAAATGGGTTTGCTGGGTGGAGGGGTGACTCGCAAATTCTGAAAATGGACTCGCAAATTCTCGCAAATTAAAAGCTTTCGTTTGATACAAATTTTGAAATTCTAGGACAAAGTGGGTGGGCTACGTGAAGTTGGCCCACCCTTCGGTACTTTTGTTTTTTACTCGGTAATGACTGACTCGCAAATTCTGAAAATGGACTCGCAAATTCTCGCAAAAAACTCGCAAAATATTAGTGTAGGTTTGAAGTTTACACCTTGAAGTGGGTGGGCCAACTTCACAGACGTAATGTTTGAAACCCAAATCACAAAAAATTATACACAATAACCGCGTATACGTATTTCGACAACTACGTTGTCATCATCAGCGCAAGCTACTAACCGTTAAATTCTATATACGCCCGTATTTAGAATTTTATATATATTTATTTATATATAGAATTTAACGGTTAGTAGCTTGCGCTGATGATGACAACGTAGTTGTCGAAATACGTATACGCGGTTATTGTGTATAATTTTTTGTGATTTGGGTTTCAAACATTTTGTGTATAAAATAATCACAAGTTCTCTTATAAATATTTTATTATTAATTATTATATATTTTTTGACGTAAAGTTTATTTTTATTAAAAAAAGGCTATAAAACAATTTTTAACCATACTTGCTGAACGTAGACAGTCAGTATAAAATAGAAGGAAAATTGGATTAGGTTTCAAAATAAACTGGAAACTAATTCGTGTATATCGCTCGTAAAAATCCGGGAGGGAACCAATGGTTCCGGATTAATAAAATTATTCAAATAAATCTTATTGATAACAATGGTATATAGATTTCGCAGAACGGACATCGCCCTGATCGAACCGATTGGATTACTGCACTTCAATATTATACGTTTAAATAATATTTTTTTTATGTAATGGTACTGACAATATTGGAGATAAACAATAATACATGTACACTTATATACGTACGCATAATAACATGTACGGTTCTTGTTATTCTTTAGAGACTATAATAAGTAAAGCAAAATAATTATGTCTCGACGGACATTTAAAATTTTTGGTAAATAAAATAGCATTAGTTATTTATTTATACGTAGACGTTGTCGATTTGAGACAAGTCGGATACGAATTCTATACGGATAAGGCTGGTTAGATTATGTTTTCACAACATTAGCGATATTATACACAATTAACTAGATTAGCGAAAACCTTCGTTTTTCTTCTCGTGATCATTTCATCATAAATATGTATGTTGGAAAAACAATTCTATATTTAAATAATTTATATAAATATATTATGTGTTTTGGCACAAAAACTGAATTATGTCAAAAAATAAAATTGTTGGAAAATCAATTTTTCGTCAACTACCTTTACAATCAAAATCATACAAGTAAAAACGGGTTATGTTTATATATATAACATATTACTAAAATGACATGTTTAGAACTAAAAATGCAGGTATATTCGAAAAAATATGTAGTTTAGATAAATCATGTCCAAACAATTATATTTAATTATACATAAACGCATATGCATACGTTTACGTGTTTAACAGCACAAACGTTTATTTATATAACCCTCGGAGCTGCAAACATTATTCACTCAGTAAACAAAAAATAATATAAAATATCAAAATGTTCGTAGAAATGCCTATAATTATTTTGCGTAAGCTGTAAACAAATGCATTAATTACAATTTCGTAATTTTATGTAGCCGGGTAATAAAGATTACCCAGAGGATTTTTAATTAATAAATTTATTTAGTTTGGACTAAATAACGGAAACACATAATACACGGTGTTGGATATTAACCTTATTGATTTTTTTTCACGCAAACAAAGGTATAAATCGGTATATTTTTAATCATATTACATGTTTTTAAACATTTTAATAAAAAAATTTTCGAGCAACAAATGAATAATTAATATTATACAACTTTTACAGCATCTGTGTACTGTAGTTTATTTTTCATTTATTTTTAGTGAATTTTTATTTTGACCCAAAATCAGAATGATTAATGAACACACGGACAAAGTTATAAATTTAAATATTTCACACAGGATATTGTATAAAAAAGATAAGTGTTAATTTATAGTTAATCAAGCAAAACGCATTATTTTTTTTTAATTTGCATATCAAACAAGTTTTGTATTAAATATTAAAACGGATTTCCATGAATTAAATGTTTATTTTTACTGATAAATGAACGTTTTTCTTTATCATACTATTTTTTACTGTACAGTGCAATAAAAATATAGTTATCAGAAATATTATTTGTTAGACTATAAAAACTAAAAATCCAATAGAAATAACTTTACTCTAAAATAATTAAGTTTTAAATCTTGAACTTCGTATATACGACCCTGTTCCGAGTTAAAATAATTAAATTAATAACATATTTAATATTGTTTTTATATAAATCCTTAAACGTTTTTCGATTAAATTAAAAAAACGGTATATACAAATCAAATGAAAAAAGGATTAGTAAGATTATTAAAAATATGTAAAACTTTGATTTATAAAGAACTTAGATATTTAATTAAAATTTTATTAAATCTTTTTTTCATTTTGACTGTATTATATATGATAGTAGACAGATTGTATCGAGATATTTAAAATATACATACAAATGCAATTACTTTCTAAATATTATTTTCGCAAAATAATATTCATATATTTGTCTGTTATTTTTCTGTAACATTGTTAACAATCGCGTCTACTGAATTTGAAATTAGGTAAACTATGGAACAAAAGATTTTAATGAGTATTACCAGGAGAAATAATGATTGGACTAAAACTCAAAAGACGAAAATTCGCGATATGAACAATATCCATTCTAACAATTTTACAGTCATATTTGCATTCGTTTTTCGTTTAATTTTCAACTTTAATTATTTTCTAAAACAATAATTTTTATATAACATTGAGTTGCTAAACGTTTTAAATTGAATTAACGACAATATTTTACCCCCAACAATGTAAATTAATTAATTTCAAATCATATAGATATATTATTGCACACGAATTAATATGCATTACCTCGACACGTTATCGTAACATATGCACTTTACACGAATATATTACATTAAACCGAGCATGTATTAGTCTTTTAGACCTTTCCCTACTTGACTAATAACACTGTTTAAAAAAATATATATTATGTTCATATGTAGAGTAGGCTGGTTAATCGAAATATTTTAAATATAACATTGAATAAAATTGATTCGTTTTAGAAACGCTTTTTTGTTGTTGAAATGATCCGAAATAAATTTTAGCGATCAAATACTCAGTAAAATGAAAATAAATAATAATTAAAGAAAGCGAGTACATAAAGTTAATCTATAAAATAATAAAACGCATAATGTAAAAGTATAATTTAACAAAAATCATCAAGAAAAGCGTAAAATCTAGCCAAAAGTCTTGGGCAATCGTCCAATGTTAAATAATAAAATTTTCGTTTAATTGTTATTACAAATTATAGGAGTAAAATTAAAAAATATAATAGGTTAAATTTATAAACTGTATTGATTGTTGCTAATTTTTTTTGGTCTAAAATTACATTTTCAATTTGTTTATTAGAATAAATTATTTTCGGACATCGATAAATAACGAATTGCATTGATTATGTAATTTCAAACTATTTAGTGGACAGTTTTTTTTAAAAAAGGTAGTGTTACCATTAGTCACTGGCGTAATATTAAAAAATTAAAAATTAAATAAATCAAAACTATTGTTTTGAATTATGTTATTGTTCATTATTCGATATTATTTCAATATCACGAAGAAAGTCATGAAACCTTTATACACGAAAACCTATTGCAATCGAATAAATAAAACTACAAGCATGAAGTGTAATATTATTTCTATCAAAAAAAAAAAACAACTCTAAGGTTTTGAAGAAGGAGTTCAATTTAATACTGTCGTGGATTTAATGAAGTCTCGAAATTTAAAATTAATTAAAATTAATTGTTTGTTTTATTATATTTATATTAACGGAATACTCAGTTCCTAGACCACACTATAACATAACATATATATAAAATGTGGCGTACCAAGTGTAATTTATTTGACAATTTTACGATATTTTAGCGGAAGATGGTATATACTATACATATATTCTGACACGTGAGTTTTTTAATTTTGTTCGCCCAATTCGATGATTTTTACGAATTAAATTTTATACAAAGGAGTCATTATATTATATTTCACTACGTATACATTGCACGGTTATGTAATACATATTCTCGAACAATAGGACATATTGTGTATTACGCGCATGGAAGATAAGATACGATATCGGAAAGCTGTACGAACGAATTCGTGATAAAAATGAGTACAGAGAATGCACAACATCTGGTTCAGTCGAACACGCACTGGGTGATGTATTGTAATAACTATTATAAATATTATCATTGTTATTCGAACACCCAATCAAGTAATTTGTACAATAGTTTATACGACCGAGAAGAAAACAGAAATGAACAAATTTCTTCGTAATTACACGGAACGATCAAAATAAAATTGCACAATTATCACATTAATTTATTACTAATTAAGCATAGCAGTAATTATAATCAGGTAAACATAGTTGTAATAGTTACATTGGACTTTCGATTTTAAATACTCAATAAACAATCTCGTGTTTACGCACGTTTCACCATTTAAATAACAATTATATTGTTGGAAGTTGTTATTTTAATTTATTTTTGTATAAGATTTAGGTATATCTGTAGGTGGTTTCATTGTTTCGGCACGATTGTTCATACGAAACACGAATACCATTATGTTTTCATTAAACAACAGTATATCACACAGGGAACACATATTCGCTGAATATATGCGTAATATCATGTAAATATTTATTTGTTTTCACATGTCGACTCAATAAGAATATCTTGTCGTCTCCGGATTGATATAAAGCCTAAAACGAATCTTAAAATTTGAAACACAAAAATAATAAAAGTTACGAAAAATAACGATCGTAATTAGTGGCGTATTTTAAATCTCAAGGCACCTGGTGCGCATGGGGCCCGTCCACATATTATTCGTGATTTCTTTCGAGGACAAGTTGATCGTTGACATCGTACAATTATAAATTATGTATTTTTCATTGTATTTTTGTGGCACAACTCATTGACAAAACAGAAAAATCCTGTACACACCATAATTATCATACCAACTCAATTTCATTTATGTTTAGTCTTAAAGTTATAATAATCGTAATTAAAGTATTATATTTCACGAATAAAACAAAAAATTATCGGTATAGTTTTTTTTTTGTTGCCAAAACCGAAGAGTTATTTGCTTGACACAATTCTCCAAGGAACGCGCATCGAAAATAGTGAAATTTAATTTAAACCCCGGAATGAGCTCATATTACCATTTTCAATCTCCATCAACGATGCAGTGTCATGTGTCAACATCACTGTGTGTACATTATATAGAGTATACCATTTTAGTAATGGTATATAGTATATTCCATCGACCAATAAAACGAAGTAACACGGAATAATGTTTCGGAAAATCGAATTAGTAGACGGAACGACACAGCATGGATGAAAGGTTGGGTTTTTTTTAAATAAAATACTCAACGGGTCTTTGGGGTACTCAAAATATATCGCGTGTAGGTAAAATACCACACAAGATCGTGTGATAGTATCGAATTTTGTACATTTTTTCGTTAGACAGTTTCGGTGATTTGTTGTTTTTGTGTCTACCGAATAGAACGAACCTACGATTTTGAACGGAAAACGTTTATTTGTAAAAATAATTTATGGAATTTGTATGTTCCATATTTTTTTTTTTTAACGAAACATGTATTTCGTATGAAATAATTTACATGTAATATATATGTAAAACAATGAAAAAAATAACGAGTTTTAAATTTAAAAATAATAAAGTATATCGTTATTAGTTTTTGAGAAAAGTAACGAATGTATTGTCTTAAAATATGTTATTTTTTTTATTATTATTATTCTGTCTGTGAACACTTTTTCATGTAGAAGTGCTCGTATGACTTTGACATGCGTTACGCGGCTTCGGTAGTAAATCGTATCTAGTTGGTACTTTATTTAAAATGTTTTTGGATTTTCCCAGTAGTTTCCATAAGCATAATTGAAAGCAATCCGAAAATTGCAAAAAATATGAGGAATTTCCATATTATTTAAGAGCTTTAAATGTAATAAAAGGTTAAATATGGATTGTAAAGTTACAACAATTTTATCATATTCATTAATTACAATAAAATACTACAAGTGTCGCTCAGAATCGTTTTTTTAATACAAAGATTTATCATTGCTTTCAAATTTAAAATAATATAATTCTAAAATATCTGTTTAAGTAATTTACTTAAGCCGATATATACACAGCACACGCGGCTCATTACCTCATATTTTGTTTTAACATTCATAGAATATTATTTATTACCATACATATTATACGGAGAGTCTTGCTATAAATTTTAATTAAAATTATTTATGACTTTAAGGAGTAAAAATCGATTTTTACCACACGCATCTTTTAAATTAATCCCATCTGAGGTCTAAATTATAGACTTTTCAACCAATTTAGTAATTAGTTACTGAACAACATGTTAGTGTGGCTTTAAGATTAAAAATCCAATGTTTTTAAGACATGTGTTTATTTAGAAAGTATAAATTAGTTATTTCCTTTAACTATTATACTTAAGTGCAATCACAAGCATGCTACACTACGCGTAGTAATTATAAATGAATTACTTATATCGTCATTAAAAATAACTATTTGAAATTATTCGGAATAGTATCTACTTAAAAAAAAAATGGTAAATTTAAACAATGTTACTTAAAATATTTGATGTATACAATCGGTCTTAAATTAATTATTTTCAAATCGTTTGTTTTGCTTAATTATATACAATTCATAAAAACGTATCATTAAAAATACATTAAAAAATGTATATATGTACGGGGTTTAACTGGCTTAACTCGTGAACATAACTTAAAGTATTTATTAAAGTTATTTGTAAATATGAAATAGAAATATTTACATTCTATACATTATAGGTATGAGTACGCCTGATGGCTATTGGATTTAATGGCAAACATTAAATTTAAATTAACATTGACAGAAAGGTTCCCAGCAATACCACCTGACTACATTAACTATTGAAATTTATTTATTTATTATTATTATTACTATTTTTTTTAATTTTTGACTTATGCATTTAGCGAATCGTTGGGCCATTGTCTTTTTAATCTTCTAGGGATGGGTGTGACAGTGAAAATGTGTTTAATTAGTGGATTGGTATGGATCATTGAGGGTTGGTATGTTTAAATAATATATTTTTAAAACGAAAAACTCGAGTGAATAAACTAAAAACAGTAATAATAAATTATACGCAAAGAAACATTGATTTTTAAACTTTAAACGAATCAAAGACAAATCATGAGTGATATAAAACACGAATTACATTGAATTCGTTCATATATGATAATTTATTCAAACTTAATAAATGATTACTTGAATTTAATTTTATATAGGTAATTGACAACGAGAAATGCGCGCGTATTAAACATGTTGCCAAAACAAAAAAGGTGTAAATATATATTACGGCTCATTCACATTTATAAAAGAATAACAAGTCTATCTAGTGTAGTAAAAACGAATAGAAATACCGGATCGATTTTGCTTTCGTGGTAAATTAACAAGAGTATAACCATTATCTATGGCCTCATAGGCTATAAACTACACAGGTCAGAAATGGTCTCTAAAAGAAGGTAATAAATCTTCCAGGTTATAAAATTATTTACACTGGAAAATGAACATGACATGGTTGAACGCATTGTTATATCAAATTAATTAAATAATGTGCGAGGAATAAATAATCCTGTCGTCAAAAAATACCGGGTTTTACTTTGGTATAGTTATATTAAATAATTTCAACACAAGGTATTTGATTTGTAGGTTACGAGATAATGGCGGTATTAGGTTCTACAGTAGTATTTACACATGTATCGTATCCACAAATAAGCACGTAAATTACAAAATAAAATCGAAAAAATGAAATCGTTATTATTGATTAAATACATGGTCTATTGCTATGGACACAACGGCCTGGACGGTTTATACTATTTTATGTTAAATATATATTACATTCATATTTTGGTCACTTGAACTATATTGTTTACACAAAAAAAAAAAAATGTACGTTCATAATAATAATACACACGAAGCACACAAAAATATTTTAAATATTTTACAGGTGAAATTGTTTAACAAATAACATAACAACATAAAATGTCGGTATTTTAATCAAAATTTGTGGAGGAAATTTGTTTTAAAAATATTACTATCGGTGATGTTTGGTTGTTAAAGGTAAAATCGGACGACGGTATAAAATGGAAAACGCAACCACGCGCAAATATTTCGTAAATTCATTGTGACTCATTGATTGACAAGCGGATGGATACAAACTACGGGCAGTAATTTTGTTTTGAAATTAGTAAATCGTTAATACAATTAAAAACAACATTAAAATGTCGTTTACTATAGTCATCATATTCCAATTTCAACGAAATAATGTTAAGAATTCGTATATAGAACGATGTGTCTCATTAACGATGTGGCAGGCAGGCATACACGTCTCAATAACATTTTTCCGATTAATTATTCTCTTAATCGTCCTTGTATGATTACAAATTATATACCCTAAAATACAAAATGCGTATCTGCCAATATGAAAAGCAATTTCCGCGCAGGTTAATAGCGGAAATTAAACACGAGAAATTAACGGAAACATAACGTATTTGAGCGCTTGTGACTGGCGACAAAATGACATTTTAATGTATTAGATACACTTGAATAAACGGACGCGGAGTAAGACTAATGAAAACAGATACAACGCTCTTTAATTGGATTTTACCAGAACAATAAGAAAGTATATTTACGAACCTCAAAAATGAGAAAACGATTAGAAGTGAAATGCGCGGAAGTCCACGCTTATATACACACACAGACGCGCGAATTCGATATAATTAAACTAAAATTAAATTAATATATCATATTATAAACGGGAGTAATATTGAAGTTCAGAAATAATATTTCTGAATAAAGGAACGAAAACGCTATATACACCAATTGTATTTTCTTTCGCGGAAAATGAAAATCAATTTTGTTCTTCAAATAAAAACGGAATTCTCGGATTTCGATTTGTACGAAAAAAGCGTGATAAATGAAAATAAAACCAAAGGCAAAAACGGCAATGCATACCTATACAGTAAAAAATATTTATGCGCATAGGAAAATAGTTTCGTAAAAACGAAATCATATCATTGTTTCGTCGGCGGTGTATTGTATACAATATAAACCCGGTATTACACACACGTGTTCATATAACGATTTCACGTAAACATAGTAAGCGTACGGTTTTAAAAACGCGTATGCTTACAAATTAATTATCATTTGTCGTTATAGAAAAAGCGATTCTCCGAAATGGAAACCAACAGAATTATTACAAATCGCGCTACGAGAATACGCGGACTAAAGAATGTTGCATTCGTTATAACCCATTTATATTACGAAGTTTAATCTGTACACCCAAAGCTCAGATTTGTTCGGATTAACATGGAAAAAATAAACGGTCGGATAGGTTCAAGTGTCGTTATTGGATAACTAGATTACCGGCATAATGGGTAATATTACGAGGTTACTCGTAGGTAATCCTCCACGCGTCGTATACGTACACACACACACATACCCGTGTACGAAACTCTTATCGTATTACGGAAAACCTTCGTTTACCTTTTACCGGGGACACACAATAATTCAAAACCAGGCCTTAAATCTGCGGTTTACCGGTTATTCGGGGGGGGAGGGAAACAGATCGAGAAGCACGCGAGATTACATCTGTGCGTGTTGTTCGACTTAAAATTTTTGCACGGTGGACGAACCGGTATCCGCTTATAATTAATCGTTGTCCGCGATCCGAAGAAAAAAGAAAAACGAAAAATTCGTTATCGTTCCCGTTCATCCGGGGTTGTATTCAAGAGATTTACCTAAAAACAAAACCGTATACGCGACGCGATTGAATGTGTTTCCTTTACGTCCGTACGCGTAACACGTTCCCGGTAACCGCCGAAGGTAAATACCACGTGGAGCGTGTTCCACAAGCGTTTAATATTAAAAACGTACGGTAAATCGATATTGTGCGAAAAACGGATTACAGTCGGCGAGACAAAAAAACGACGGCAAAAACGTAAAATGAAATACGTGTAAAAAAAAAAAAAATAGCATACATTATGGTTTTTATCGATTTTTCAATTTCCGTACGTTACGCGTGATCATATTACCGGTGGCTCGTGGTCGGAACTTACGATTTCGTTTCGTCAAATCGGTTATTCACGATTACCGCGTCGCAAGTACGAGCGCAACAAAAAGAAAAAATACAGTATCCAGATGAGTGCGACGGAAAACGTAAACAGAAAACCCCCGGCGAGTTAAACGCCAATGTTGAAGGCGTTCGTACGCGACGACAGAATCGTTTCCCGAACGTGAACGTATCCTCTTGTACTTGAACGTATCGACTCGACTGACGCGCAAAACGGGAACAGTAAATTAATGATATATTATTACAAATATTTTATATATTTTAATATAATATTATATTTGATAACTGTGTTCTGGGTATTGACTATGTTGACCGTTGACCTAAAGTTTGGTTTTAGATTTGGTGACGGAGCGACGCGTTTTTTTTTTTTTTTATACCGTTGTCAACTGATGAAGTTGATTCTCCGACCTTACTCTCCCTGTTTGAGTGCCTAAACGTTACAAGTGCCACCGATTACAAGGACAAGACGAACCCATAAGACGTTTGATGTTCAACGACCATTAATTTTTAATTGCGGATTTTGGCTTTCAGCTAATCTGTTGATTATATCTTCGTTGAACGTCCTCACAACCGTGCCGAAAGTCTTATAAAATAAATAAATAAATAAATAAATAATATGGAGGATGGGGGTGGGGGTCGGTCGCGACAATATTGTTCGGCAACGATTGTTTTTCAAAAAAGCGTTTATCAGAAACGGTGAAGCGGTATTTTATTATAAACGTCAAAGTAACGTTTTAATGTTATCGAACGTGCACGACGATAACGATTCACCGAAACGAACGTTGACGGAATTCGCCGGTCCCCGCGGCAATACGTTGCCGTCAAACGCGATCCTTCCTGTCCCGTGCGACGCGCGCGTACAGGTGAAAAAGAAAAAGAAAATCGGCCACGACCGTACGCGGACGAACTTTCGCGCGTACACGCCGGCCGAGCGTGCGCGTAATCGACGAGGATTATAATCGCTCGGGCGGCGGCGGCGGCGACGGCGGCGACTGTACCGAGCGGACACGGACAGCGCGCACGCGCCGCGCGTTATTGACCTATATCGAAGGTTATTTCGGCGCGCGCGACTCGGTGCCGTCGTCGTCGGAGGCGGCGGCGGCGCTCGTATCACCGCCGCCCGACGCCGACGACGACGAGGACGACGACCGAGCGCGACGCGGAGACGTGATACAGTCGCGACGAACACGAGGCAAGGGAAGCGAAAACCGTATTCGTCCGTTGGCGACAGCGGACACGAGTTAGTAATAATGATGATAATATTGTTATTGTTATTATTATTATTACAGTATTATTTATTGACATAGAGAGTGTAGAACGGGTGCTCTTTCCGACCACCCTCCCCGCCCGTTAATGGTTCGATTTTTGGGACGAACCGCGTGGGTTTCATATGAGGCGCCCGTCGATGCGGACCTAATAGGGTTGATAATTAAACGCGTGTTTGAAACGCACGAAAACAGTCAAGGACCGCGTCTTCGTACGGCAAGACGTGTCAACGCGACGGAGAAGAAAAACGACCCGAGACGAGAGTTACAACAATTTGTTCGACGCACAATAATTGGATTGCGGGGGTAATCGATTATCTGCTGACGACTATTTTGTCATTTCGTTGGTGGCCCCGTTACTACTCCCCACCGTGGATCACGACGCGCCTATACAAACGGTGACGGTGAATTCGGCCGATTTACGTCACGCATTTTTACTACGTCTAGAAAAAACCGCGTGAAATCTGATATTTTCCGTTCTCGCGCCGTTGGACGTTGTCGATCATACCGAAGACGGCGACGGATCTAGGCGGTTTAAAAACGATAAGCAAAAAGAAAAACGCCCTTCCCTCGGCGCACGGTTCGCGCGAAAAGAAGAAAAACGTCGAGATAACATTCGGACACGGTGTCCGTCGCCCTCCGCGTAAAGATAAATCCATGCGAACACACACACACACACACGTGCACGTGCACGAACCACGTCATCTCCGTCGACCCGCCCCGCCCGGTCGAACGTCACACGCGCGCGCGCGCCCGCCGCGTATCGTCAGGGGAAGGTCTGACGTTTCGTCGTACAAACGTTTCGCGACGCGACCCCTGTACGTCGTCATCGGTCTACGTCGCGCCGCCGCCAACGCGCGTTGGCCGACACGCGCACACGAACGAACACGAACGAAACAACGTTCGTCGTGACGATCGTACGGAAACGTACGTAAAAATATGTTTCGACGCCGATACGTTTTGTCGTGAAAACGGCCAGATGGCGCACGTTGTTCTGTTCGCGGACACCGATCGGGTACCGGTTATTTTTTTTATTGACGACCGTTCTATTTCCATTGTTCTCGGACGTCCGTCCGCGTTTAAAGCCGCGAAAAAATCATCCGCGTTTTTCTCGTCTCGCCTTCGTCCATCAACAATCGTAAACGTTTTTTTGTCGATCAACGGCAGTCCCCATTCACCGTACAGACGTTTGTTTACGGATACGCCGACGTCGGCAGGCAGCGTTCGATCATAAAACCGCGCGCGGGGGGGGGTCAGGCATCGCACTCGTCTACGGAACGTTTCACCCACGACAAAATGCAAATAATAATATAATGTAAATATAGATTTGCGTCGAAATACGTTTTGTACGGAAACGGTGTCACTCGCGCGCGGTCGGACGAGAGAACCGGCCGGAAGCTCGGACCAAAAATAAATTCGACCGCGCGCGGGTTCGACGCGCCGAAATCCTACACAGGGACTGGTCGGGGAAACACGTCCGTGAAAAATCGATCCGACAAGTACCTTTACCGGGTCCTAAACCGATCGAACAGGATTCCTCCGGTCGGTTTTCGCCCGTCGACGGCATCCGATCCCGACAAAACACCGTTGGGGTCCGACAACGTGTGAACATTGAACGCCGTGCGGATAACACCGCGGAACGCTGGACTCGCTACTCATCGGTAATAGGATCTTTGAGGCGGGTTCGGTTGTTATCATTATTATCGTCATGAACTCAGTTGACGAATCCACCGCGTGCCGACCGACAGCCGATCGTTACATTTTATTCATTCGCACGAACGCACACATCCGACGACGCGTAAAAACATTCAAAACATTTGGAAAAAAATCATCCGAGACACTACTCGTGTGATCGTTTAATGGTCATACTGCAGTTCTCAGACATTCCGATACATTATCTAAAAACATTCAGTGCTCTGCGATTTACGACTTGTAACTATGTAACATTCGTATCGAGAATCGCATTCATTCGAATGGTATATTAAATATCACTGAAAGTTTTGTTGATGAATTTACCGTGCACACGTGTAAATAAATATATAATTAACAAGATAAAAATTATCGTTAGTTGTAAAAACGTATTTCTGTCGATAAAAGTTTACTGGACATCGGGTTTGGTGGTTATCGGATTCGTTTTAAATAGTTGTTCGATAAAAACAAAAACAACGTCAAACGACGGGCGCGCGGACGAAAACTGCATCGTTGCGCTCGTACAAAGTACACAATTCGGTCCGTCGTCGAAAAATCAAAATCAATTCGCACCGGGGTGTATTGATGTACGTACGACCGAGTAGGACCCCGTCACGCGTTTTGATCAAAATACTCGTTTAGCGTAGTCGCCGAAACACGACGTTATACGACATGCCCGTCGTCACTACCGTATTCGAACGCTTGTGACTCGCGTGTTACGAACACTAATTACGGTACGTTTTAACGTTACGATACGTCCAGATGATGAATTACAAACAATGTAACGTGTATCAACTGCGAAACACAGATGTGTTGAAGTAGGCGTGAGAAACGTACGTCGTCGGAAACATTAATCGGCGGGGAGACGTGCGCGTCGGCCACGATGACAATAACACACGGTTGTTATGCGTGTAGTTTCACGTCGAAGTTATAATTGCACAACGGCCGGTACCCCGAAAACGTCGGACGTCACCGAATGCGCATTACGCGTGCGCAGGGCATAGTGTATTCGATTATACATCAAACTGCGGAGGTACTCAGAATGAAATTCAAATTTCGTACGGTTCTTTACGGCGGTCGCTGTAAGTACGAAACATATATATATATATATATATATATTAATAGTTATGTAAAATATTGGCGAACATATAGTGTATTAAGCCAGCATACAAATATGTACATACAAATATTGGAAGTATCCATCAACAGGAACGTACCGAAACAATAATATACTTTACGGGATTATTCGTTATTTTTCTATATTTATGAGTACTAGTGAGAGTACCTTCGAAAAGAAAAAAAAAATGGCGGTCGAACGTAATCGTTCGTTCACAATACACGCGACTTCGCGCGCGCCACGTCTGTAACGAAAAGAGACGAGAAAAGCGTAAAACACGCATCCTGCCAACGATCAATGAATACGTCATCGAGTCGGCGCGCGCTGATTATATCATTTCACTGGAGTACGACGATTTAACGCATCTTTCTGTTGAATTCGAGCCGTTATAAATCCTTATAAAAAAAAATCGCAAAACAATTTAATTTTTTTTTTTTGGTTTTTAAAAAGCTAGTGTTTCGTTTAAAAAATCACCCTTACAACGCCTTTCACTCGTTCGCCTGTTATACTAAAATATTGATCATGCCTATGACTGCAGACAGAAATCACCGGATTTTGGAAATAGCCATATGACACGGCGTACGTACGATTTTCCCCGCGACAACATAATATAATACACGTTATACCCTTTAGTCCGCGCGATTTGCGATTGTACGTATTTGTCAATTATCCAGCACGCTCTAACACGTATTGATGACGCCTATTCGCACGTAAAATTCTGTGTATGACACAGCTATCTGAACATCGTAGGCGTAATTCCCACGTTACAAGAGATGTGGACCATGGAAATCACGGAACGTCCGAATTTACCACGTGTCGCGTATTTATGTATAAAATTCAGATCGAAATTAATTTACACGTTTGATTTCATAACAAAATAATCTAAAGTATAACGTACGAGCATTAACTGATAAAAGCGTTAATGCCTACACATATGTGATGGACTCGTATTATTAATGAACAATAATCGTGTAAATATTTTGAAAGGAAATTGATCGTTCGCGACCACGAAAATTAAGTATTAAATAATTTAATCGAAATGGACATCAGGGCCGAATTCACTCTGAAACACCGCACGTTTTGTCGAAACAACGGTACCGTTAAATTTACTAACAAAACGTTATTATTCGATAAATTAATACGTGCTGGCAATCGTAAGAAATAGACCACACATAAATGGTATAAAAAACTCAAAACGCTGAGTTCTCTCTCATCATCTAACCAGTCCTGTGACACGCAAGAATATTTTGGTCGTTTTGACCGGCCGGTCTGTCATTTCTCCGGGCCCAAAACTCTTCGCGTTAGTAACATTCGTCTTATAAATTTTCGAACACGTTCGTACTCTCTTGTTTCATCGAGACAACGGCGACGACCACCGTAGGATCTTATTTATATAATATTTTCGTATCTATAATTACCGCTCAAATGAATGATTCTATATTCAACGAGCGATTCTCGGGTCGTCATCACGCTCGTTTATTAGTTCGTGTATCCAGACGAGTCGCGCGACACGGTTCGTGAGTAAACGCGTCGAAAAACGGAGCTCGCCAACAGACGGCTACTCCCGAACGGGCGGTAGGAACCGGGGAGACTGTGCGTGCGCAGTTGTAGATAGATCGAATTAATTCAATTCAATCGGGCGGGTAGGCTGCGTAGAGTCGGTTACCTACCCGTCGGCGTGCATAAACGCGCGGCCAGCAGACCGCGACGGGACTTATTATCCACAGCCGGTTAACTCGCTGTAGATTTCACATCGTTCACGGCTCTCTCGATTGCTATCGATCGAAATCACGGTAATAATATACCACCACATATGGCACACGGGCATGACGTAACAGAACGAACGTGCGACACACCGTGTTCGCGCGCGACGCCCGACCGACACCGCACTATAGGCACTATCATTGGCGTGTAAGATTATAAATTTACGCATTTAAATGTTTTCACGTGATTTGCACACACCCCTCCGGTCCCCTCCGCTCGGCACAACGTACTAAATAACTTGTGCTATAACACGAACAAAATACGCAGCATCACAACGTCGTCAACGAGAATACGACGCACGGCTGTTTGAAATATTTTGGTATTTCGAGGGGACACGATGCGCATTTCCATGTACTTATAGTCGTGTCGATAAATTCCGAGAGAAAAAAAAACCGAAATAACGTTCAGGTAAAAAGGTATAACAATGAAATTCTTTAAATTTGTGTTTCTCGGAACACGAATAGACGGACACAACGGCAATGTAGAAAGTGTATACGACGTATGAAGAAACCAGAAAAACAATTTTATCAAAATGAATAACTAAACTCATTTTCAATATAACGACAAAAACATTTATTGACTGTTTTATGCAAAATACGATTTGTTCGTGCTGCACTCTCAGTCGTCGACAAATCTGATTCGAATATCAAACTGCGTAATGACATGTGATCGTAATATATGCTTATAAATGTAAAAAACCAGAAATGTCTATAGGTGCAAAAAAAAAGGAATAAATCTATTCCAACTCGGTGTACGACGCCAACACGATCGATTGTTTTAAATATTTGCAAGTCCGCTTTCACTATCACCAGTGGAAAATGTGTACGAACAATGTGTACGTTTATCATTATTTTCTCTGGAAACAACAACGTTTGTTTTTCGTGAGACAAAATCGTTACACACTACAGTGTTCTATACATTGCACCGTGAAAGAATAGTGTTGTATACGTGTATACTATATATACGTAAGCGTGTGTGTGTGTGTGTGTGTGTGTATTACAAGAGATAAAACAGACGTACAAATTTAAAGATAAGGAAACGTGTATGTCAGTGTGTATAACACAAGAGGTACACACGCCTTTTAGTATAATAAGTAATATTTCGATTAGCTCGAAATTACGCGACCGACTTGTGTGTACCTATTTACTTTACCGTCTTTCAGATATATTTTTTGCTTGACTTATCGCTGCGAAAACGGATAAAGGGAAATGTTTTCCCAAAAAAACATAAGACTTCCGATTTGAATTTCAATTAGTTCCAATTAGCCCATCACCAAAACGACCAAAATTAACAATGTGCCTATACTACTGATACATGGATTTTTTTTCATGTTGAAATTTCGAGTAAGTATAATGAGTATACCATTTGGTTTGTTCGATCACGACATTATAATTTCTGTACTATTTGACTGTCATTCGATAATTCATATTATTACAGTAAAACATTGAGTTCAGTATGTTTTATAATAATATTATTATTTTAACATTAAAACGGCTATGGAAATAAAAAAGTAATAAATTTAAAAAGCAATTCGCTATACTTACACACGTTACAATGTAATATTGAAAAAACATCATTGTAAACTAATTACTTTTTCATTTCGTTCAAAATCTAAAACTATAATCTTATGCTATTTAGTAACGTTTCAATATTAAAATGAAAATAAATTATAAAAAGTTTTTGGAAATTAGTTTTTAAAAAATATGCCGTTTGAACGAATTGACAGGTTATTTAAACTTTTTTACACAAATTGTATTATTATATGTAAAAACAATAACAATAATAAGTATGTATAAGAATAACTTCATGCAGACTAATATGTATATAGTGACAGATCTTTATAGGTGAATATTTTTAAGATGACATAATAAAATAATATATTTATTTATTTTTTTTTTTTAATCTCAGTCATACAATATAAACAGCTAAGTTGGTAATCTTCATTTCAAAATCGAGGCTTTTAGACTAATAAAATACCCGGCTTATAAACCAATTTAACATTCTAGCGAACTTTGTGAAATGTTATAAGTATTATGAAATGAGATAATCCATTTAATTTCAATGGCAGTTTTTAGTATTCTTACCGGTAAAAAACCCCCCAATATTAACCAGTCGCAGTAGCGCGTTTAACGATGACCAACACTTAAACGTAAAAAACAAATAAAATCCGACGCTAAATTATCTTCCGCACGATTTAGCCAACCGTTCTCCAAATCGTATAAAACAATATGACTCGAGACAAATTTGTTGCAAAAAAAAAAAAAAAATTGTATTCGAGCACGCCGATAACGAAAAATCCTAAAAAACTGTGCAATCGGCTATGAAACCATAAAGTGTAGACTGTTTACTCGGAGAACACTACGACCTTGTCTATTATGCAACGCACGCGTTTTAAACACAGTTTATTTTGTTTTATAATACACGTCAACACACGAGGAACACGCCTTTGTATTGATTTCTCGGAAAGAAACGGACAAGAGTCCGTGCGATCCGTAAACACACAACGTTCGAAAGTAGGTATAAGACCATAACAGATCCTATAAAATAAATCGACCATTTTACAACGAAACCGTCATGAACACGAGATACAACACCGCAAACATAAAATAAAAAAAATAAATAAATATTTTAACTCGCGTGCGATGTAACAATAACCGATGACCGGGAAACGGAGAATTCGAATTGAACGCAATGTATTCATAGACCGTACGCTTGTATTATTGACGCGACGCGTACACGTATTTTCAACAAGTCGTGCGATTCGAAAAAAAATATGTATACACACGTACGTGTAACTTGGACGTTTGCTAAGTGGACACGAACGCGTTTATAAAGACGACGGTGGCTTTCCGAAAGGGTACAGAACCGCGTCCAAATGACGGGATCATCGATGTGTGACACGCCGCAGGTATCGGGTAAATCAAAACGGACGATCGGGGAGGCATGACCGCGGTCCGGTCACGAAATAAAATCGACGGCGCGTACACGTTATTTTAAAAGAACATAGATGTTTCTGGAAAACCATCGCAGCCGAAAATAATAACGTACGATGTGAACGACGGGTTCGTTGAAGCCGACGACGACGACGACGAACGTTCGTGAATTATACGATCTGACAAGTTAAACACTATCGGATCCGATTATTTCAAGTGGAAATGTTACCGTTAACCAACCAACACGCGCACGGTCGAAATGGCCGCAAAAGGAAATTGAATCGAACGAGTCTCATCAACGTGTGGCGGTCGCGTTGTTGGACAGGAGGAGAGTTAATGATTTTTCGCGCTGACCCAGTTTATTATTTCCGTCCGTTATTGCAATGTTGCGACTATATGCAATTGCCGCGCGTTAAACGGTACCGGTGGACATTTGCAGTCCACTACTACATTACCAGTCATTGACAACTGCCCGTATACGCACATACACGTTAATCGCACATAGCGTCCGATCGTCGTCAAATCGGCTTCAGACGTGTTTTCCAAACGTTTCGAGTCGACCAAAGACAACTTCGTTGTTTTTAAAACGTCGTCCGTGCGCACCTCCATACGCTGGTCGCGGGCACGGTGTACCGAAGGAAAACCGACAGGAAAACGTCCAGTTGGGTTCGGATAATGAACGTATTGCGCTCGTCCCGTACACTGCCACACGCACGTTATTGAAATATATACGCGGCGACAAATTGTTAAGTGCAAATGTTTACGCGCGCACGCGGCCGTAACGTTATTCAGACGTTACATAACGTGGACGGAAACACAACGCGCGCGCGCGCGACCTCATAACGCGTTAGGTTAGGTTATCTCTCCGGGCGCGCGCTTTTACGGTTTCGTAATGTTTGGCGTGTCCTAATCCGATCGGCGCGGACGCGGACGCGGGGGGTGGGGGCGAATTGCAGTCTCGCGCGCGCTCAGACGCTCGGACGATTTCCTCCGGAGCGCGTGTTAATAATCACGGTGCCGACCGACCCCTTGAAAGTTTTCATTTCGACTTGTCGGTAGTATTGAATAATAATTCGTGATAACACGGCGTACTGAACGAAAAACAAATGTGACCTTGCGAGTGCCGTTTTACGGGGGGTTTTTTTTTTTTTATCACGCGTTCACCACACCTCGTCTCGGTCTGCGAATCCGCAAATCGTGTAGCGCACGGCTTAAAAACAACAAAAAAACAAAAATGGCGTTTTTGCGAAGCGTCGTTAATGTTGGACCAAAACCCATTCGACTGAACAAACGTCTAGCGGTCAAACATAAAACGTTTTTGCTCCTCGAAAACGCATCGGGCTTTTGAAACACTCAACGGCCGTGTCTAAACGTGTACGTTGTTTCTGATCGAATAGCGTTTTAAAACTACGAATTTACACGTGCCGCCCCGGCAACAATATTTTTACGTCGTTATATTAGGTTGGACAATTATAAACGTTCCGCATTATTATTTATCAACACGGTTTTATCGAATTAAAACAAATATATATATATATATATATTACACATCATTTGAGGCGAAAACACAGTGAAATCGGGTCTTGACGAGTTCCCGAGCATTTTCAACACTACCGTGTTAAAGCGGCGATGAGAAAAACGTCGTGACCCATTCGAAATCAATGTCTGGCTACGGCGGCACCGCGGTATTGCCATACGCGTACGTTCTGCCCCAGACCGCAAACGGCACGACGCGTGCAAATACATCGTTATCGAAACTCATCCGTAGGGATAAATATTAATAACAAGAGCGCGCGTACGAGTTTTCGCGGTTTTTTCCCTCCATCCGCGAGATAAACAACGAGAAACCGCATTCCATTCGGATTTATTAGCGTTCAGTATGTAAATACATCTTCGCCTACAGTGTGCGATACACAAACACACACACACACACACAGAATATCGCACACGACAACGTGCATATAATGACACGCACACATTGTACGAGCATACCCGAACGATGTTCCAAGCCCGCGAGAACTAAACGTAACAGCCGCCCGCCGCATGCAGATCCATAATCGTGACGCACGGGATAAGAACGGACGAAGTTTTCTCAGGGGACTTTTAATCGAATAATCCGAATATAATTACACAGACGCGTAACGACGATCGGTTGTAAGACAACGCGAACTTGCTACTGAACGCACTAGATAACGTGTATTACAGTTGTTCCTTCTCAGATCACTGTACGGAACGGTTACATGGTTTTCAAAACGAAATTCATAAGACTATTGTTACAGGCGCGATGGATGTTCATGCGTACTGTACATTTTGGTGCACAGTAACCCAGACGACGAGTATTATGATGGTTAATCTCACGCGAATCCGAGAATTTTAAATCTAAATAAACACTAATATGCGTTCTCGCGTTCGTATAGTCGAAACAATTTATAATAACGCTTCCCGCGAGAGTATGAATTATAATACTTAAACAGTTGGACACGTGTAACTCTGATTTTATGCCGAGTACGCTATATATATATATACACAAGACGATATTACGACAACCAGCTCGAATGACCTCTTATTCGTTTATAAATACATTACGATACCATTTCCATTGAAACAGTGTACACATATTTTATGTACGTATATGCGTCGCGGATTTCCAATAAACAAATAATACGGAGAAATACGTAATTCGATCAATTATTCATAATGATATACAATTGACAAGTTAGATTTAGTCAACGGTATGGACGATGCATCGCAATGATATCATCAACATAAATATATAAACGCACATTTCATAACTACCGTAATATTATTAATTTATTACCAATATACGATTTTATCAAAGCACATAAAAATAAAACGAAAAGAACTGCATTATTATTATTATTATTATTATTTATTTATTTATATTTTATATCTGAAATTTATATTTGATATTCAGTTTTTACACTATTCTATTCTTATTCAATGTATACAGAAATATTAAATATATTATAACAACGACATAATTTCGTTTCTTTTAAAAGAAACCAACAGAACACAAATACATCGAGTGTGATGTTTTTTAAATGAATTCAAATATTATGCTCAAAAGATTCAATCGATAGGGAAAACCAGAGGTGTTTGAAATGGAAATCATATTCGTATAAATAGGTAGGTTTATTAAAATAGATATTATATAATCATTGTCTCGCCCGGTTCTTGTAAATACAATGAACCGGATTGTAGGATTTTTTGAAAGACATTCCCGCGGCATTAACACCACACAGATATTCAAATTTAAAAAAATACTCCAATTATTAACGTTTGAGGTAATTTTTTTGTTTAAGATTTTGTTTACAAATTATATTCAATATAACGATATGAATAAAAATGTTTGAACTAGATTTATTAATTTTTTTGAAAATCACATAAAAATTCGCGACTGATCTATACTCCAGATTACATTAGTGTTTATACAACATAAAAATAAAATACATACTGAACGGTTTTTATGAGCTTACTAACACAAATCACGACTCCCCTTACAATTTACGCAATAATAAAAATTACACATTTAAAACGTTCAGTTTATAAGAAGTTTTGTTAATTGTAAAAAACAAATACTTTATTGAAAATGTTATATTAAACGCTAATGATGTAGATACACGATTTATATATGTATACATAAACCATAAAACAAAACATTTTAAATAATGAACTTTCTTTGTATTTCAATAATCGTTATTATTCGTAACATTCCAATAAAACACAAGCGAAAATTATTTAACATACACAGTACGTTATCATTGAAAGCAATTCATTTTTTTTTTCTATCAAAAAGTGACATTCGTACATCCAAAACGAAAACCAGCAGCCTTTTACTATAGAACTAATCAATATTTAATGTAAAAAAAAAAAAAAAAACGAAAGTAATTTTCTACTACAAAAGGTTAAACAAATTTGACCCAAAAGTTGTTTTTTCTTTAACAATGTAGTAAAAACTGTACAGCGATAACAGACTGCACGTATGTATATTAACATAGCCCGGTCGCACGTGATAAATACCGAAACACAGCACGTGCGCGTGCAAACACATTGGCGCGTACGAGGGAGGAATCGTGTTTCGAGTGAAGTGGCTATACAACAACGGAATCGACCGAAAAGAAAATATCGCCACGTACGATCGCATCCGAGTGTCGTGGATCCGATAAATTATTCGACCACAAAACCGCGCCAGTGACTACGGTGCCTAACTACTGGTGCACCGACAATGCGTTGTTCTCGTATACGCGACACGTGTAATAAGTAACGCGCAGTTAATCTTACTGAAACGAATACACCTGTGTGAATCAATTGATGGGCCTAGCAATAGTTGGATGACTAGCAATAATAAGATAACTAGAACGACAATTACTGAATGAACAATTATTATATAACTCATACAATGAGAGTACACTGTTTACTAATTAATACTCATACAGCCATACTATGTACAATTGTAGGAAGTGTGAAACTCGTTGACATTTAATTATTTTATCTATACAATGCGTCACTCTTTCCTTATACGTGAATAAAATACCATTGATAATAATAGTTTATAAAGTTACAATGTAATGTGTAGTCGTCGATAATTACACGTTAATAATACACGACTGGACAAAATAAAATAATTATGGATGAAACAATGAACCTTGGGATCTTTTGCTCAACGATTTTTATTTGAGGAGAAAAAAATGTATCCAATAAAGCATTCAAACAATGATAATGTAAGAGGTTTTTTTTTTATTTACAGCAGTTGCTGTTTTATATCACAAGGTGTACAAAAAATATAAATCATAGAAAATAAAGATTATTATTTTATGGGTACACGCATAATGTTATAAGTATCAACTGGTTAATTAATTTATATATTTTTAACTTGAAACCACAAAAACTTTTAATTATTCTATTATTCATTTACAAAATTTAATTAATTTTAAATTGAATGGCCCATGTACTCGCAATACTATACTTATTTTTATTAAAACTTACATATTAATTATATTTGTATTTGAAAATATTCAATTATACAAGTATATAATACTCGATGTATTATGTAAAAATGTTCATATTTTATTATAGAATGGAACATTTCATGTGGAAAACGAACATAACTGAAAGAAATAGTTCACATAAAAAGACTAGAGAACATTGGCTAATAATTATAAATTATATATAGTTATAATAATAATAATAATAATAATAATAAAACATTAAAAAAAAACATAATCGGGAACGGTTTTATGTTAAATAAATTATTTAAATTAGCAGATAGAATTAATTGAATACAATAAACAATATCTCTTCTGTTCTTTACCACTAAGGGTTTTATTGATCCTTATTAAGGATATTAAGTTTCTTTATTGTTAAAAAATACTAATTAATGATATTATTTGTTGTATATAATAGAAGCACATTGTCATTGTTTCAGTTATCATAATAATAATATGTTACATATTTTATAGATGATTATACAACTCTGCGGACGAAAATCAAAGAACCATATTCTTCAAAAGACTCGAATATGTAAAAAAATATTCAGGCTGCCTCAATTTTCATTTAATATTAATATTGTTGTTATTATTATTATTATTAAATAATGTAAACAACTCTGGTCAACAAAAAACATAAAACAAGTCTAATAAGCAAATTTATAATTGGAAAGGGTTTTCTATAGAACAATAAAATTTCCTTCTATATGTATATACTATAATATATTTTGAATGTGAAATGTTTCGATTAGTCTTTGATATCTACTTTTATTTAGAATGTTTGAACAATAATACAACCTATACACTCAAGAAGAAATAATCAACGTTCGAAAAGTGACCAACACTCACACCCGTCCATACTTGTTTTATATCCGCATATAATAATTTTAGTTGAAAACTACAGTTCAAGATACAATAATTATTGAATGGAAAATCATTCACACCAAATATATTATACTTCAATTTAGTTTTTATTTATAATGGGGGGGGGGTTCATTTACAAAAACAAATTTCCTAATAAATTCAAAGGTATTTTGAATGTATTAAATAAAACATCTTGTCTGATTATCAATTTAAACTATATTTCATACGCAAATCATACGTAAAAAAATTTCATACGTAAAAAATAATTAATAAACTTCGAAACATAAAACAAATTTTTAAATAATTAACAACGAAAGTTCATTAACTAATATTTCAATTTTGACAACAGTAAGTGTTTTACTTATATTATATTAATTGTCATGCATGATTAATTAATTTTTTAATCAACTGATATTAAATTAATTAATAATTAAAACTTATCTTCAATCTGTTTGTTAATATTATAAATGAATGAATATTATCAAAACTGAAATCCATACAAAATTCCATGTATTATGAATTTTCAGTTTGTTTTATATACTTATACTATATGTTATAATGTATACATTTTGTTAACGTGTGTGTTAAAATAATATATGTTTTGTTTCATGAAAATATAAATAATAAGCTTAGCATGCAATTCTTTTATTGCACAAAATATATTTAACAGTTAATATTTTCTCAGAATTGTGTGTTATAAAATGTATATATGCCGATCTAAATATTCGTATTTTGAATTCAAAAAGAAGAATTTTTGATACGAAGTAAACATTTCAAATTAATTCTTAATCATTTTTAAATATCATTCATTTATTATAAAAATATATATAAAAGGTAGTATAGGAATGGCTTCGATAGTAGACAAAATGCGAGAGGTAAATTAATATGATTTCGAACATGCTTTAAAGAGATAAGAGACAGAAGCAGTAATATTAGTAAAGGAAATGTACATAGAAGGAAAGATAGGAAGAGAAAAATAGAAAAAGAGTTGGTTGGATGTGATTGAGAGTAAAATGAAGAGGGTTGGTTAAGTATTGAAATTGTGGGAGATTGAGTTAAGAAAAAGTTAAGAACAAGGGTAGCTGACCCCATATAATTAAGGGAGAAAGCGAAAGAAAAGAAAAATAACTATTAATTATAACAAATTTTCTTAACAAAAAAGACGATTAAAATGAAGAGTTTAAAATGTTAAATCTATAAAAATTAATATTGCATGTTTATCTTTTTCAATAGAATTATTCATTATGCATTAGTGTTAGAGTTCTTCTAACTATGTTTATTGAGTTTATAATTAAAGAAGTGTAAGAAAGAAATGATTTTTTTAAGCAAATCCACCGAAATTTCTATATATTAACCAGAATGTAATACATTTTATAACATTGTAATACAATAAAAATGATTAAGATGAATGAATAATTTGTTTAATTATTTAAATTTATATACGTTTGTAAATAAGACTGAAATATACTTTTTACTATTCAAATCAAAACTGTACAATTTATTTTTAATAACAGTGATTTTTTTTTTAACTAAGTTTAAATTGATGAAAATATATAAACTTCTTTTTTAAAAAAAATAAGAATCGGCAATACTACCGCATTCCCTGATAATGTCGTGGAGCTTTCAGAGAACAGTATATAAACTCTTTATGCACTTTCTTTAATGACTTTTGATAGTCGCATTGTTTAATTTACAATTAAAATGTGTATTATTATTCGCCCTAGTATAGAAATGATAGGTTAAACGATGGTCTACTAGCGTCTGGTGTACATAAATTATAATTATTACTGTAATCTCAGTGCCGTAGAAATTGTAATCAATCGAAAGCTAATAAATTATATGTATTTAATCATTTGAGAAAAAAAATGCTCACGATTTCTTTTCAAGTTGAGCACTTATAAGTTGTTGATACGCACACGCATTTATGTATGCGTGGGGAGTGTACTGTTTAATAAACGCATATCATTGCTAATCTAATATTTTGTATTGAAAAATAATGTAAATATAGTAAACAAAATGTATGTCACTGACCTTGACCAATTCCTTAAGACGTTCTCTGTTGTACGTGCTGCCGATTTCCTCGCCAAGCGCCCAATCCAACGCCTTACTGATAGGCCAAGACAACGGGGTGGTCAACACCATGACGGTCTTTGTCACCATAATAGTCTTGGCACCGATTGCTAATCCGTGACGCGAACAGACGGCTTGCGGGGTGATTTCGCCGAAAATCACGATAGCCAGCGTAGACGTAATGACAGCTACCAGGCCAGACGTCAAGTCGTCCAACAGAATGGTGAATATCGAATTGACCATGACGTTGCCCAACAAGATGCTGCACAGCAGGTAGTTGCCGTGTATACGCACGGGAAGAATGGCTTTGGCGTACTTACGTTCTGCATCTGTGCCCGTGTTGCAGATAATTTTCAGGTCCATTCGGTTCAAAGACATCAAGCCCAGGTTTAGACCGGAGAAAAGAGACGAGAACGATAGGCATGTTAGGATTATAGTAACCTGCAGCCAGAAAGGTAGCATTTTTTCGTAAACGGCCACTTGTTTATAATAATCGCTACCCATATGCGTCCAAATGGCACCTGGTTTATCGCTCTCTTTCGAACAGAAGAAGAACGTCGTGCCGGCTTTGCTAGCCCGCGGCAATTTGATATTTATTTTTATCGTTTTTTGTTCAGGTTGTAAATCAGTAACCTGAAAGTTCCAAATTAATGTGATACTAAGATACAACAGTAACGATAAAAAAAAATCAAATATTTTCCACCCACAATGGACGAACCATAAGAGATGATGTGGTACATTGTTAAAATACATATGACTTGAGCGACTATATTATCACATTTTAAACATTAATTTATACACAGACATTAGTTCACAAATGTATGTGTATGTGTGTACATATGCGTGTGTGTGGTCTGATACCAACTTCGGAAAAATTATTAAATATATATATATTGTATGTCAAGTTAATACATAAAATACACATGTTATTGAAATATCTAAAAATAAAACGTTTCTATTTGGATGAGGCAATAAAACAAAATTTGACAAACCTACAATAACATAATCGTATATTGATAATTTTCAAAATATATTATAATACATTTTTTCGTACATAATATATTTTTTGTGCTTATTATTTTATATTTAGATCGAATACAAAGTTATATACTACATACTTCTTGAAGGCCTCCAGCGGGGAACTCGCAAGGACCTCCTCTTTCGCCAACTATATCGGTAAGAACAAATATCGTTTTATCTGTCCAACCACTGCCAAACAAACGAAACGATGCGTTTCGTTGGACCAGTAATTGTGGTATGCCTCGTTCGTCATAATCTACTGCTGCATCTGAGTATTCTACTCGCAAACCATACAGTTCAACTGGAGATATGAAAGCCGTACCTAATGGCGTGACATTTTTTAATGTAGTCCCTTGTTGTCTTCTCCGTCTGCCAGAAATAAAATTTAAAAAAAAAAATCAATTCCTTTTGAAACATGTTATTAAAATATCAGAGAAAAAAACTACGAACTTAAAAATAATTATTACACAACGACGCACATAGTAAGTTATAACTTTGTAATAATTTATGAACAAATATACACGGAATAAATATAACTGTTATCCTAATTAAATTTAACTGAATATCATTCAGATATTTTATAAGCAAATATTTTTATTATTTTATTTCTATTTTTTTCTAATAAATAATTTTACAATTGATTTGCAAATAAAAATACTAAATCATTATTAGTATTAAATATTGTGACAAATTATGGTGAAAAATATCCATTATTTATGTGATGAAACAATATAGCCAATGAAGATACATATTTCTTCAAGCTATTTCACTGATGTATAATTTCATTTTTACAACAGTTTTGTTGTTTATATAATATATATTATCATTTTTATTTATACAAATAACTGTATAATTTTTTCATACAATTTATTTTCCCTTATTTGTTTAGATTTTTGAAACAATCTATTAGTTGAGTGTATAATGTGGATAATCTAATAGTTATGTAATTACGAATTGTGATCCGTCCGCACTTTCGTATACATTAAATACAAAATATGATTATTTGGTAGGCGCACATTTGTCCAATTGTAATATTTCATTGAACGTCAATTCGCATTTTTCGAATTAGAATATTTGGAATTCCGGAGAACAAAAACACATCGTCAGTTCGATTGAACTATTCAATCATACATTGTTTCGGCAGTACATTGTTTCGAGAAGCCAGACGTCAAATAATATTATTATTATTTAGAGCTGTCGAAAGCGAAATATAATATTGAAATTGACATGAAATGTTTCATTCATGCCATGCCATGAAAAACAAAATAAAACAAAAGTGAAACACTACTATTCTAATACCGTCTAGATCTATATGTATTATACTTGAAAATATTGAATTAATTTGATTAATGAACAATTGAAAAATAATCCGTAACTTTTAGGTGTACATAAGTACTGAAAACGTCACTTCGACATAATATACATACAGATTGTTCAAATAAATAACATTATTTATACAAACCAACCTGTCAAATATTATGCTCATCGGCACCTGTTTGAACGTTTATTTTTATTCGTTGGTTTTTGCTTTACCTTTTAAACTACTGGGAGGTCTTTGCGCGTAAAATTCAACAATTGAATTTTTTTTTTTTGAAAAGTAACAATAATTATAATATTAATGAAGGCGATTCCGAAAAAAAAACCATAACAATATGGACTGAAATAATAACTTTTTGACAATAATTTATTTATATAACTTTAAATAGTGTATAATACATGTATACTAATCCTGCTATTATTATTATTAACAAGTTTTTAATTAAAAATTAATTAAATTGCGTAATCCATAATTATTTATAAAAGTATTTAACGTTTAATTTATAATTTAAACACTTTTTCACTTTTTGACCAGTAATTTTTTTGTCTATCCCTGACGGTTAACTACTAGTGAATATTGAGTATACTAAAGTAAATCAATGATCAGACGGACGGATGTCAACAACACTGACCTGCTAAGTGGAGAATCTTTCAAATGTTCGGCGGACGACGACTGCGTGTCGGCGAATCTGATAATTACCGAATCGCCCTGGTTTACCCATCGGCCGATGTCGCTGGAACCATTCAACGAAGACGAGCCCAATCCAGCGGATGGTTTCCGCGGTTCGTATATGCATAGGTATACATTTCGCGTTGCCAAGTCCAGGTCAAGCTTGAACGTGACGCTCATTAACAAGTACGTACCGTTTGTCCACAACTAGAAAAAGCAAATAAATTTTGTTAAAAATCCGTACGGTACCCACGATCGGGTCAAACGAGACCCTTGGACGCGAGGACCTCTGCGCTACATTAATTGTTAAAAAAAAAATTGATCTTAAAATTCTTTATTAGAAATTAGACGTCGATTTTTTACAATTTTTTGAAGTTTACGAAAATGTAAATTTCTTTCGTGATTAGTAAGTATACGAGAAACCCCTAGGCGAATAGGCTCGTTTTTCAGAAAGAAATTGACATTTTCTTAAACTTCTAAAAATCATAGAAAATTAACGATTAATCTTCAACAAAAATTTCTAACAAAAATTTTTTAAAAATTAATTCATAAAATGGCTTTTTTAGATTTTTTAAACAAAATTAATTTTTTTATTATTCGTTGTAAAAAAATTAATACAATAATTGTAGTGCAGAGTTCTTATAAGTATTATACATATTAAAAAACTCAAAAATACCGAATAGAACAAAAGTTATTGCATTTGTCAGATCTCCGTAGGCACCCTGTATAATTGAAAAATTTGTTTTCTAAACTCTAGAACAATGTTTCCCAATCAATGATCCGGGGACTACCGGTGGTCCGTAGGCTTGTCATAAGTGGTCTATGGCTCCAAAGATGTTTTTCTTAATTAAATTGTTTTTGTGTATTTTGTGTGTTCTTGTTTATAAGCAAAAAAAAAGTCTTCCTAGTTTTCCTAAAATCGAGGTGGTCCGCGACATACCAAAAGTTCCCTAAGTAGTCCGTGGTGGTAAAAAGGTTAGGAAACACTGCTCTAGAAAAACCTGTGTTCAATTTCTAATCGATTGTCAAGGGTCACCTTATATATATATATGCATTAAAGGCTTATTTTTACCGAAAAACATACGCAGTATAATTTTTATTCGCGATTATGTGTATAAATAAACACTCATAAAAAAGAAAATCAATAATACCATTTTTAAAACTCAAGATAAAGCTCACATCATTATCATAGATTGATTTATATTTTTTTTTTTTTATCGCATATCATTTTTTTTATAAAAAATTTTATTTTAATAACACTCAAATAATATGTGTGAGTATTATGCAGATAATGTGAGTATTTTGAAGATTTGAATATGTATTAACCATAAAAATAAACATTGAGGAAATTAAACGTTTTCTAATTGTTTACTCAAATCCAAAACCCCATATAAGTCACTAACTACATTATTAATTGCATTATACAGCAAGTGCCAAATGAAACGAATATATCATATTTTAAATGGCATTATAATCAGAAAAATTCTAAAAATTTAACTTTCGAAAACTTCACATATTTAATACCTTATACGGTTATACAGATTGTAGCCAACAATTATTTATAATAATTTAATAAACTTTTTAAGATACCAGTTTGTCACACGTGAGAATTAAAATTAGAAATAATAACAATACAGTATAAACAAATATATATATATACACACACAAATATGTGACACATATATAACAAATTTGTACATCTAACTAAAAATTTGTATATTAGATATTATTATATAAATTTTATCAAACGTACTAATGTTTTTTTGAATAATCATTGTTACGGATATACGAAACTCTGAAAGTTAAAAAAAATTTAAAGACATATATATCTGACTGCAAAACAAAATGTTTAAATCCCATATATCATTTACTGTGTTTATAATAAAATAAAACAATTATTTTTATTCAATTAGAATTAAGTATTGTAGTAAGCATATTTAAATATAGGCGGTAATTTTATTCATTTAATACGATGATAAATTATTTAATTAATGTATTTCTATGCATGTATGTTCCATAAAAAAATTAACAAGTTGTTAACGGATAAACACTCATAATTTACACAAATTGACTAATTATGTAAGGATTCAGTTTAAACAATGATTGTATTAACTTTACACTGGAATTAGTTCACTATTTGACTAATTTTCTAGTACTCATAAAAGTAAACTTAAACAAGTTTTTCTAATCCTATTCTTTATGAAACATTTTAAGAATAAATAATTAGTTTTTATCGTGTTTTCATTGAATACTTTACAAGTATAATAATAAGAATAATTTACAAGCTCATTATCATATAATTTTTGAAAATTCTTAAACTTTTGTTAAGGATACAAAACTTACAAAATAATTTTAAAAGTTAGTATCCAATAGGTCTGTGAAAGATTAAGTCCATGCTTCAGACTTTCATAAGAAAATAACATAGATTTGCACGAACGAATTTAGCAGTAAAAAAAGAAAATAGTTTAGTTTTTACGTTTAAAGAATATAATTAAAGGCTTCGAAAATTTAGAAGAAGAATACTGGCTTTTTAACTGCTTGTCTCACAGATCTCGGTCACATGAATAATTAAATCTTGAAATTTTAAGGTAAAAACTAACTTATAGATTAAATATGAGTCCATCATAAAGGATTTAAAATGAAGCTAACCTTTTTAACAACTAGCAAAAAAGACATCAGATAAATATAGATAATTATAAATAGAGATAATGATAGATATGAAAGACAGATGATATCAAAAAGATTGAGCCTGACATGAATGTTTTTTAAATGTTATTTAATGTAAATATTTTTACAGTGCCATCTTCCTTTAGACTTGAATAGACTTTTAGAATTGATTGAGTTATAATTAAAGCAATGTTTTTAAAATATGTCTAAGTTGGAATTTTACAAGTTTATGTTGAAAATCGTTTTTCCAAATTTTAATTTAAACGCTCAAAAAATTATGTCAATGTTTCGGTGTTCATACGCAAACTAGCATTCTTTTCAATGAATTACGCAAAAGTACACAACGCAACAAATTATCAGATGATAACCATGTTCACCAATTCAAGATAACAACACCTAATATGGAACTATAATATTAAAAGTTTTTAAATGAAACAAATCAGTTTTATTTTTTAAATGAATTAGTTTCATTAATAATTTTAATAACAGATATAAATAAAACTTTTTTCAAAAATAAATTATTTACTTGCTATTTATAATTTAATGTTTAGTAAATGTTGTTTTAAATTAAATTGACCAATGTAAATTTTCAATTTTACTTTTTGACCCTCCGTTAAAAAAATTAGCCCATCCCCGGTCTAAAGTGAAACATGTTTTTGAATCGCTTATTTAAAATATTTAAAGCTATACAGCTTATTAGAAATGACTTGGTGAAGATAGAATAATAATTATTATAACCTATCGTGGAACACTAAGTACAGGAAACGTCTAGTGTATTTTTTCGTAATACATTGTAAAAACACATAATAACAATGATATATTATTATTACATGCATAGTACAAGCTGTCCACCATAATTAATGTTATCACTATACGGTAATATTCATTGAAAACGCTAAAAAATTCAAATCTAAATAACTAATACGCTTGTTTTCGTGAATAGATTTTTAATACTTTTTGATTTAACTACTGAGTTTTAAAAAAGCAAAACCGCCGTAACGTTTTTATTCTAAAATAAATATGATTCAAATTCATATGGTTGTCGTCGGAATTATGAAAATAATAACAATTTCCGATACTCTTTCTTTTCTCGGTATCAATTTGGTTATTAGTTTTTTTACAAAATAATAAGAGAATTGAAAATAAATAACACGGACGGTAGTAATGTTGCTATAGAATATAGATATGTTTGAAGAGTATTGATTTGTAACACAAGCGCTACGCCCGTCTGTAACACCGGCAAGGAACTCGGTATCATCAGTATATCTACCTATTTATTACTTAAAAATACGAGTTTACAATCCCGCAGACTTATGAAATACTATTCGAATTTAGAGTATCTGAATATTTTTTATTTATTTGAATACTAATTTCAATGTTTTTTTTTTATTAAATATTCGAATATTTATTCTAAATGAAATTATCAAGTGGATATTATTATATAGTTTTAAAATAGCCAATGTAGACAGTATAAATTTCCAGACTTTATTCCAATACGCAGTTAAACATACTTTTCGTAGTTTTAAAAGCTATTTGCGTACTGAAAATCTATTTTCGAACCGTTAAAAATTGTTTACAATCATCGCACTGGATCGTTCTCGTAACTAACTAGAATTTGTTATATGGTTTTAATAACATTTATTACTCATTTATTATTATTATTATTATTATGCTTAATGATTAAAAAATAATTATTATACTACATTTTTTATAAAAAAATCAAATTTATGTTTTTTTAACATTTTACACATTATTAAAATCACTTATTTTAAAATAAATTACAAATCAAAACACCAAAATCGTAGTAACCACTTTGGTACAATATTTGGAGCTATACACACAGATGTATGTTTTCATCGATTTTACTGTGTTTACAAATTACCATAGAGTATTAGTCATATACATATTCTGTGTTTGGCATTGATTTTGCAAATTTTTGAAAAGTTTAAAAATATATATTTAAATACTTTACTTATTTTTAGTGAATATTTTTTTATATATTGTAATGAGTAAGTATTCTTTAAAAATCTGCATCTAATCTAATTTGATATTGATACTGATACAATGAGTATCAGTGCCTAATATACTGAAAGCGAATTATCGTTATCTATGGTATGTTATTGATATCGCATAACATTATACATAATTTTATATATCAATCCATCTACAATATATCTTAATCAGGAAATAATAAATAAAAATTATCTGAAGCTGAAAGGTCACCAAAAGTAAAAATATTTCAACTATTTGCATGAAAGTATTCAACACAAGAACATATTAAAAAGAAAAGAAAAATGCATCAAAAACACTTAATTCAAAATCAATAATTTCATTTACATACATTTTCATGAATAGAAAATTAGATATTGTTTTTCAATTGAAATGTGAAATAGGTATTATAAATATAATATATAGCAAGCAACATTTTTAAAATACCACTTTCAATATGTCCACTGATGTGAATAATAACTAAGAAATAATAACCTATTCTATTGATTACTATTATTATATGAAATTAATGGATAATGTATATTGGCTTTTTTTTAAAAGACACTCATATTTCTCAAAATATCTGTATTTCTAACAACTATATAACAGAAAAACATTCATAGTTCATAGTTCAACTTCATGAAATTCCTTAAGAAAAAACTACATAGGTATACAAATACTTAAATATCAAACAACGGTACAATGGACATTTTTGAAAACAGATTATAGATACAATTTGAATAAAATACACTATAATTACCAAATAAAAAATTCCTGAGCCTGTGAATAAACTAAAAAAAAGCCAAGTAGTTGAAAGAATTAAAGATTTTTATCATCGTATCTCATGTGTACAAATTTCTAAAACTCATTTCTAAAATATCCACAGGTACATGTTATATGTACATTAGAGCATGTCAATATAAACTTTATTTTTAAAAATGTCCTAGTGATAAAGACCCAGAATTTCATCATAAATCATTAATTAAAATCACACATTAATTTCTATAAACCACTTTGTCAGGTGTCTCTAAGAAACAAAGTATACAAGTGTATACTTGTAAAGGATTAGGTCAGAACCTAAGGAGAAGATGATACTCTACAATACATTTAATCCCATATATGTTGTCAACAGACAAACAATAATATTGCACTTCAGTTTTTCATCAATTATCTATTTATTTAAAGAATTATTTGTCATGCATACCAATAATAAAAACAAAAATTGTCTATTTAATATTTAACTTCCAGTAAGTATTTAGTTTTAATTTAACAAATTAATATGTTCATGAGCACAAAATATATTCTAGATAATTATCAACAATTTTAGAATTTACACTGTCAACTGTTTGATTAATTATATGCTTAAAACTATATGAAAATAGAAATAATAATTTATAATTATTGCATGTTGGACTTTAAACTATAATAATCTTATATAATATAAACACTAATCTAAATAATTTCTAAAGAACAATTACAAACATAAATACAGTATTATAACTTGTACAAATGGATAATTATAGATCAATATAATTATACCTACTAGAAACCATAACAGAATCATTTAAAAGAGAATTTGTCTTCTTCTATTTCACATATTATATAGCATACCTTGTAACTTATAATACAATGACACAGATAACCCTGCTTTATTTTTTTAAGAATACTATTAATTATACCAATAATTATAATCAATGATACTAGTAATGTACTTGAAATAAAAATTTAAATTAAATTTGTTTTTAATATAATTATATTTAACAATATTTGTATGATATTGTAACCAAAAAAATGAAATGATTGCTCAATAAAAATTTTCTTTTTCTAACTTACAAATTTCAGTTGTAATACTAAAAAAAATGTTTTAATAAAAATAACTATTATTCGTTATTTAAAAAAGTTTTTTTTTACGGTAAAATGTATTTTAATTGTATTATTATTATTAAACCACACTATAGTTACAATTAAAATATTTTAATAAAATATTTATTTATTTTAATACATAAATAAATGTTTTATTTTATACATACCTATGACATAAACATTAAATATATATAGTTAATCTATCTGTTGCAAACTAAAATAGAATTGGAAGTAAAGAATTATACATTATAGTACATCTAAGTTGTAAGTTATAACATCAAATACAATTATATTATTGAAATGGTTCATTAATACTATGTACACTGAGATACTACACTAACAAAAAGTTTTTAAAAGAGGTGATCTCAAATGATTAAAATAAGAACCTGAAATAAATTTAATAAATAATATTGAAAGAAATGTTCCACTCATTTGTAATATAAAACATTTTATCAAAACGTCCAAATTCATGTAATATTTATAAAATGTTTTTAAATTTTAAATATAAAATTAATGTTTCAATGGACATCCAGGTACCCAGTTTCAACATATTTATTCAACAGAATAAACAATTTAAATTCAATTAAAAAAATAATGATTATTATTAATAATTCACCTGCGTACTTGTTGAGCAAACCTAGATTTTATGAACATGAATAAAATTATAAAAGACATTACCTACATATTTTATTTGGTAAATTTCATGATTTAAAGTGTAAACAATAAAATTAATGAGGCAGACAGCCCCATCCATAATAAATAATAATCTACACTTAATACAATATTTAATACATTTTATAGGTACATATATTTAACATTGATGTAAAAATGAATTACCTCTTTAAAGATGAGGTTAGCAGAATCAATGTCCTTATCGGGGTTCTTGTAACACTCCGAGCCACGTAACCCAACTGTAGACGTTGGCCTGATCTTTATATTTTCGTTAAGCCCGTGGCCCACTACTCCCACCGTTAGCTTGACATACAGTCCAAAGGTTTCGCCATGGATGAACTTGGTGCGATTGACCACTTCCACGGAACTCACCGAAGAACCGCTATACGATGCCGAAATGACAAATCCGACGCACGACAACGACAACAGAAAGAGAGCCAACGTACTTTTTTGGCCGTGCACATCCCTCATTTTACGGTTTCGGATCGATTCACACGCGACGACTAATATTCGAAACGGATCGACGGATGGACACACACGAGCGTAAGCGACCGACGTTAACTACGGGCGCGTACCATCAACTCGGGTACGTACATGGCGTCCGGTGACGGGCGGAACGCGAACGGTTCGAATTCGATTTCTATGTGCCGGCACGACGGGAGTTTCGCGTAAACGAGGCGCACGGGAACGGTGAAATTTTTTTGTTTAAAAACTATAAAATAAATACAAACGACGCACGCACACTGAGATAGGACGCCGGGCGAGAACGACAGAATAACGAGGAACACACGGTCGGAACGAACACAACACAGGTGTAGTGCGACCGACAAGCTGCGCGCCACTGGTCGTACGGAATTTTCTACAAAAACGGTAGAGACCGCCTCGCCGAATATCTGGAACTTCGCGCGCGCGCGTGCGTGTGTGCTTATGACGAGGCGCGGGCAGTAGTATTGTACGGTCTTACCGTCTACATACCATAGTAACCATCACGGAACACTACCGGCCCACTCGTTAATGTTCCGTCAGGCCGGCGCGCGCCGTTCCGCGACCATAGATAGTGTAATTTCCATTATCAATGACTGCTGCGATGTGATAACACGTTATGATTGTTCTGTCGATGTAAATAATAAACGCTATTGCTATCGTTTTTTTCTCATCATATACCATTCCAAAAGTTTATCGTTATTATTATATGCATATATTCTAATTTTTAATTATATATAGTTGCGAATAATTCTATTCGATTTCTGCCTGAGTAAGTACTTAAATTACTGAGGTTTTTTTTCAAATATTATACTCGGTTGTATTATTTGTTTGTGATATAGTTTTGGATTGTGAATTTTGAAAGATGGACACCAATCAGCTGGGTAAAAATGCTAAACTAGCAGCAACAAACTACTTTACAAACATGCTTAAAAAGCCAGGACAGTTGGAAAAAGTTGAACAGTTAAAAAATCGCATATTACGTAAGAAAACATCTACAGAGGCAATGTTGAAAACCGCTATGCAAAGTCAATTAGATGGTGTAACAATTGGAATTGAACAACTTAAAATTGCACTAGATGATATTAATAAGGTAAAAACAAGTTTAAATCAAACGAAACAATCATTTATACATTTGCCATCTCTTGGGTATAAGTTGCAAGACATACGTACAAAACACATGCAACATTCTCAGTATTTGACGGCTAATGAAAATATGAAGCATCTGTTCACAGTACCTGAAAGCATTGAGAAAACTAAACAATGGATAACTGATGGAAAATATTTACATGCTCACCAGTGTTTAATAGACCTTGAAAATTCTAGAGATGATCTTTTATTTGAACTGCACAAGTTACCCAATCAAGCACCTAGCGATAAAATATTACTAAAAGCGTATTTTGAAGATGTTGAAATTATGTCTCATATGTTAGCAAAACAAATCAAATTAGTACTAAGCAGAACATTGAACACCGTTAGAAAAGAACCAATGGTAATTGTTACTGTGCTACGAATAATTGAACGAGAAGAGCGTGCTGATATATTTGCATTAAACCGTCAAAAACAGTCTGGATTCATACCTCCCGGTCGTCCAAAAAAATGGAGAGATATGGCATTTGATGTACTTCAAAAGTCTGTTGATCAGAGAATAGAAGGTACTCAGGTCAATGAGAGATCCGATAATAAAATGTGGCTTGTCACATATTTGGAACTCTGTCGACAATTGATTCTTGAAGACTTGAGAGTGGTAAAAATATTGTGTGTACCTTGTTTTCCTCCTACGTATAATATTTTTGATAAATTTGTTTACATGTATCATTCTAGTCTTTCAGAAAACTTAGAGTCTATTATATCAAATGGCTTAGAAGGTAATGAGTATGTAACAATTATTTCGTGGGTATCTAACACGTATCCTGGGATAGAGTTAATGAAACATCCAGAATTGAATATAAATATTGATAGGGTTGGTTCGTTATTAAAACCATCAATAATACATGATTTACAGTCAAAATATTTAGATTATATAAAAGGCAATTATAGTGAATGGATGGTGAAAACTTTAGAAACTGAAAAAAATGATTGGTACATCGGAGCTTCACCCGAGGTCGGTCCAGATGGCTGCTTTCATACAGCTTCCCCGGTTATTATATTTCAGATGATCGATCAAAATTTGCAAGTTACAAAAACAATCAGTGAACATTTAACACAAAAAGCATTGATATTTAGTATTGATAGCGTTAACTTGTATGGCTTATCTTACAAAGAGGCAGTTATTGATTTCAAGAAAAAACACTTTGAAGATAGAAGTAAAATGCCATCTTTTACTAATTGTATAATAACTGTTCTTAACAATTGTCTGCAATTTATTGAGTTGGCTTTACAAATGAAACAACATTATTATAATAATAATATGAAAGATGAATCAAATGCTGCCTATGAAAAATTAATAAAAACTTTCCAAAATTTTAGAGACGAAACAGCACAGTTCCTTTTGGAAGAGGCATTCCTTGACCTTAATTCTCATTTTCAAGATTTGATATCTGTAAAATGGTTAAATAATTTTATATCCATTGAAACGATATGTGTAACATTGGAAGATTATTTTCAAGATTATATCCATCTAAAACCCAAAAATTTGGAATATATAATTTTGGAAGCACAAGATATTATTGTAAAACGTTATATTAAAGCTATGTTGCAAAAAAAACTGAATTTCAAAACTTACGAAGAACGTCGTACAGCAGCCGATAAGATGATAAATGAAGTTGAGCAACTAAAATCGTTCTTTAAACGTGTAGCACCCTTAGTAACACGTGATGATTCCCCTTTTGATGCCATTGTAAAGTTATCGGAAGTATTAAGAAGTGAAGACTCTGAAATACTTTCTCTGGATTTACACACACTAATAAATATGTATCCAGACATCACTGAAGACCAAATGAGCAGATTATTAAGTTTAAGGGGTGACTTAAGTAAGTCAGAAATACGTGAAAAAGTTCAATATGCAATTAAAAGTAATAAAGAAACAAATTTTACTTTGACTAAAAACAGCATATTTCAGCAAATTTATTTGTAGTATACAAGTAGTTAATTTATTATTAATAAGTAATTTTGTATCAGTTCTTAATAAAATATATATTTTTAGTTTTACCTATTCGTGCATTTTTTACTAATATTTTTACTGACCGTTTTATTTTAGAGCTAATGATATAAACAGAAAACATAAGGTATTTCAAAAAGCACTATTTTAACACCAAATAATGATAATATTAAAGAGATATTAAAAATTGTTTTTTAAAACTAGAAATAGGACATTAGTTGATATACAAATAAATATTTTAAAAACAAATTTAAAAATCAGACTGGATAAAGGTGTACATAGAAATGATTCAAATTAATCAATTGATGAACTAGACATTATGTTATTAACTTTCCAAGGGCAAGTGACAGCATTGAGGTGCCATCTCAGTTTTCTTATGATAAAACCCTTACATATATATTCTTTTAATTGCATTTAAAATATTCTTTCATACATATATTTCTATTTTAATTGATAAAGTAGAAGACGAGTGATTATGTCTCTTTTCCCCCTTTAATAGAGAGGCTACATCAAATGTGGAAAAGACAATTTATTGAAAGCAGAACTTAGATTGCTATGTACCGGCTCGTGTGAATTTCTATGGCACGCATGTCAAAAGATTAATGTACTATAATATAAATAATATATAAAACAAATAATTTTTATATATATTACTTTTAATATTTTCAATTAAATTAAACAATATAGAAACAATAATACAAAAATATGGCTTTAATTTTGATTACAAAGTAAAGCTGATTGATACTTTCAAATGAACACAAAATGTTTAACACCATTCTACATCTAAAATGCATTTGCCTTTGAACCATTTGTACATTAAACGGGATTTTAAACTTAAATGGCTTAGGTCTTCGGAAATATTCAGATAGTTTGGATTCTGAAACATAAATGTAAATAATTATTTGTATTAATTAATACAGTAGATGAATTCATAAGTAACAAGAGTATACAAAAAAAAATTGTAATAATACCCTGTATTAGAAAGAAATATAGCTATTAGTTTCAGTCTCAATATAGTTAAAAAAAACTTAGTTCCAAAATTTGAATGTTTATAATTTTAGCTTTAGACTATAGTAATTAACTATAGATATAATACTCACAAATTTTGGTGGGAAAACACGTTTACAATCATGACGATCAATATATTCTCGATAAGCATTTGTTAATTGAACTTTTGTATCCATATCCATACAGGGACTACATAGAAGACAATCTTCAGAGTCGCATAAATCACAATTCATTTTAGAACACAGTTTTGGGTATGCCACTATATTTTTTGTAGATACAGCCATTTTGAGACTATCTTGTTTCCTAGATTTTCAATGTTCAAATATTTTTTTTTTAACTAAAGCTTAATTTCAATAAAATCAATAATTTGTAGTTGTTAAGAAATTAATTTATTACTATAGGTGATACATGTCAAATACATATTAATGATAAATATATCTAACCGTTCAAAATGAGTTAGACCAACGATAGCAAATAGATTGAACAACACCTGTTCGTAAAGTAACCTGTTTTGTGGGTAATGCGCTGATGACAAATTTGGTGACATGTTAACCTAAAAATAAATTTATTTAAAACTTTAAATTAAAAAAAAAAAAATTAAAGATTACTCACTTCCATTATAAATACATTTAGGTCATCATCTACAACAAAGTCAAAACGCACTAATTCAAAAAAATTTGTTTTTGATTTATAATTTTTCATCAAATTTTTTAACATTGATTCTTTTTCTAAACAAACAACTCGAATAGCATCTTCTAATTTTTCCCATATTTTTGAAGTATTTTTCCCTGTAGACATAAAAAAATGATAGTACATAATTTTATTTTAATATAGTTTTATTGACTTGATAATCACCTAACATTTTCAAGTGAGATTCAACAGATACTTTCATTGAAGCGCCTTGATCTACATAATATTTTTTTAAGGACGGAATTTTCCATGTCGGTAAATAATCATCTCCTATCACATATTTTTCTATGTTATTTGGATCGAATGGATGATATTTTTCTGTGCAAAATCTTAAAACAATTCCAAAATATTAATCTTTAGAGATCCTTAAAGAAATTCACATAAATCTAAGTAAAACATATATTTCAATTTAGTTTAGATAAACCATTGTCTGTCAAAAATTACAATATATTAGTGTAAATAAATGGCATTTATTAATAAGACTTTTAAGAATAAGAATTTTTTTTAATATAAAAGCAATAACTTATTTTAATTGAAAGAATTTTTATCCATTAAAATGATTGTTTGTTATTTTAATAGTATAGAAAAAGAAAAAGAAAAGTATTTTAATACTCTGTAACACAGTAAAGAGATTTTGTTATACATGTCAAATGAGTTCTGTCAGTCAGCCTAAATTATCAGTTCTCCTTTACACCACTAAATGCAGCCCATGAAAACAGACTGCAATTTTCATGATGAACAATTCAATGGAAGTAGTCATGAATGAGTACTGCCAAGATTCAATGGGTCTGATTATAGCCAACAATTTACAAATTCAACTGATTTTCATTGACTATTTTGGTACTTCGGTACAGCTTTTTTTTTTTTAGTATTATACTGTGTCACAAATGAGCAAGTTAAAATAAATGTTTTTACCCTTGTACCTATATTTTACAATAATAAAACTTAAATCAATAATTAAGACTGAAAACCAACCTTATAAGCATTACGATTTACATATCTGATGTAATTCATATCAGAACTGATTTTCTTTTGGATAAAATTTTAATTTTAAAAACTTCACCAACCTAAATAACAAGTACAAGCATCAAGAAAAACCCAATATTAGTAAACATTAATGTTAGATAAATATTAGTCACCAAAAAATCTATTATGAAGAAATATTTTTTGTATAAAGTATAGTGTATTCATTACTTAATGCTAATTATTTTACATTTTTAGTATTTTTTTTTTTTATATATAATAAAATTGAATACCTAAATAAAATGTCTCCATTATATATATAAACTCTAAGTGGGTCAATTGATGTAATTATTGTATAAACTCCAACATCAAATTTGTACCCATCAATCAATAAAGGGTTATTAACATATTCTTGAATAAATGTACCAGTCATATTAAAGTCTAATTCATTCAATGACTTTATTTTAATACCACGATGATTATTTTGTTTTTGAACAAAAACTTTCTGAGGGTGATTTCTAGCCTAAAACAAAAATGGTAATACTGAATAATAAAATGTAATTATCTATAGAAATATTATCAAATAAATACATAATATTAACGTTTAAAAAGTTCTTAAAATTATCTAACATAAAAACCTATACAATATACTTATACAAATATCATTATTGCTAAGTAAATGTTAAATGATACTTACAAATGTAAAAAATTTTGATTTTTCTGATGGTAATTGAAATGCTGGAGGAATATATTTTATGTTTGATACAGCTAAATCAATTTTGTTCGTAATGAAACCTATACCAGGAAAATGATTGACCTAAACAATTTGTTTGAAAAAAATATTTTCTTTTAGATACTTCACAAACAGTATAAAATATTGTAACTAAAATTAAAATTAAAGTTTTATAAATAATTTAATTATCTTGTATTTAATACTAATTAAATATGAAACTATTTATAAAACGGATTGGTATATCTTACTTTTTGGTGAGACTTCAAATTAGAAAATATAATTTTATCGGCATATGTTTTGAACGGATATTCGTGAGCCCATATTACATCCCAATCAACCATTTGATCAAACGGTCTTCTGGTATAACCGTAGACGTTGAACACATCAAAGACATGCACCAAATGTCCAGCATCAGCCTAAAAACATGAATTCAAACTTAAGTGACAGCAAAACATTCAAAAATAAGAGAACAGGATATTACGGAGATACTGACGGCATGATACAATATTGTATGAAATAGTAATTATATCTCACATGTTTCGCTAAGACTATATATGACGGCCGTTTTGCTATGTCCGAAAGCCTATGGGACGATGGCAATAAATCAACAGCGTATGGCTGCTGTCCGTGATGGAATTTGTTGTGTTCGTATTGAATCCAGTTGAGTTCGAAGAAATTGATGGCCAACAGTATTAGACACAAGATCATCATGAAACAGACGACCAGTGGTAATGAAAACCAACGTAGTCTCATTTTTCCGAATTCCGTTTACGCACTAGTACAATACTATGTCAAAAGAAAATTATTAAGTCGCGTGTGACGTAATAGACTTGAACGTCAAAATAGATTTCAATATGAAATCTACTCGGTATTCCAAACATTGGTAATTGGCACTATAGGAAACGAAAAAAGAAAGTGTAGAATCTTAAATCACGAAATTGTTATCTAACACAGTGCATCCATAAAATATTGATAGTCCACAGTTCATAATGAATGTCTAAATACAGGAATGTACTATTGATAATATTCTTTATCACACGATTTAAATTTAATTTCAACTTTTGCACTGTAATTGAAATTCTATGTTATATGATGGAAATGTAATGATAGTAATCATAGGAAAGGGATTAAATATAAATTTAATATTGTATTTAAATACTTGAACTATACTATTTCATATTACTATACTATATATGCTTCAATTAAATGAACTAAAATTGAAATGTTTAATAAATTAAGTATGTACATGAAATCGTAAAAACAATTAAACTTTACGTATGATCCAAATAAGACACTAACTAGTTGTATATATCTAGTTACTTTATTTGTATATTAATTGTACATAAATAGAATTTTAATTTAATGTCTGATTGTTCAATTATTTGATCATGAAAATAATTAAATAATCGTATATATATATATATATAATTTAACATAGCAACATGACACTCTAAGCTTTCCTTGTCCGTTTTTGATATTACACAAAATCACTCCTACTGTTTATAAGGATCATTTTTACCACATCAAAAATAATGAAAATAGCATTTTCAGTGCCAGAAGGCAATTATTGGAACCAAGACAAGATTATTATGAAGTATAGTAACTTGTGAAATTTAATAATTAACATATAAATAATTAAATATACATTACTTATTCGACAACAATTTATCAAATCAATTACATATTATCATTTAACTTTTTACAAACTTTACTACTTTAATTTATAGAAACTTATATATAAATTTAAACTGTTATAAATATTGATCACTTGCTAGCTTTGTATGTCATATATGTATTTATATTAATATTCTATCTTTATCAAAACTTTAAAATATGATTAAAATACTTAATACACACACTTAATAATCATTGCAAGGCATTATTTCATACAAACCATTGTAGTCATTAAAATGAAATAAATAAAAGTTTTGTACGTAATTTAAATTATTTTTTAATTTTACTGATTATCTATACTGCAAGTCATAGAAAAAATGTGTTTAACTGCATGCACATTAGGGGCAGTGCATTTTTTAATATTTTGACACTCCTCAATTCATTTCACAATTGTTCATAATAAAAAAGCCAAAACCATGAACAGAATATCTATATATAGAATGTCAATATGTTGAAAAAATAAATAATAATTTAATATTAAAAACTTTGGAGAAAATATTATGATCTTTAACATGTAATAAATATAGTTGTTTCTCATTATAAATATTTATTCTAATATTGTAAAATTATGTACAACTTAAATTCAAGAAAATTAATTATTAATTTTGAAAATGACAAGTTATGCTATATCTTAAGATAAAAACAAAAATAATACTAGTTATAATATCTGTAGTCCATTTGATGAACAATAAAATAATAAATGAATACACCCATTAGTTAATTAATTACAAGCATTTTATGTTAATAAGAAATCCAATAAATCTGAAAAAAATAAAGTAAAACAATTTTTCATGTACATTTTACCAATTTTAAATATACTTAATTTCTCACAACTTTTTATACTATACACTTAAATTGCAATAAATACTTTAATGAATATTTGAAATGAATAAATAGAGATAAACAAAAATATTGAGGAGAAAAATATGCTTTTGAAAACTATGTTATCAATTTTTACTTGCAAGTTTGTAGTAGAACTTTATAGTGACTAATGTCACAGGAACATTTTTATATATTAATATAACATATGTTTATATTATATTATATATATAGACATTGTAATAACGAAATAAAAATATGTTAAAGTTTCTAAGTCATACATTATGTTATTAAGCAAGGTGCAGATTTGTAATGTTGTTGAATGTATTATTAATTTGTCAACACTAATTTGAAGTATGATAGAACATCAGAGGCAACTGTTTGTTGAGTCTCTTCTATTGCGTTTCCACTACACATGTGTGTCAGAATTGGAGTTAAAGATAACTTTACAAATACTTCAAATTTTTCTAAAAAAGAAAAAAATGATTGAATAAAAATATATAAATTTGTATCGAAACAGATTTCATACTAGATTTGTTAACGACGTCGACCTCAAATACCACATTAAAACCTTCTTCTTCTCCAATTTTTTTTAAAATATCAACAGAACTCATTTTGAATTCACTTATAGAGTTACATTTCTGTGTACAGATAATAATAACAGCATATACTTATCTATTAATAAATTAAAAATAAATACCATTCATTACCTTCAGATTATTAATGCATGGTTTTTTAGATTTGAATAGGTTAGAAAACATTTTCATTCGAATATCAGGACATATACATTTTATCAGTGTTGACATATCGATAATAGACTTATTGTAATTGTTTATAATTTGACGTTCGTGGTAGTTAAAAAATGTTATTTCCTCTTGTGATAAATCTTTAATATGTTCGTACATGAAGTAGGCAGATTTATTTTTTGCTGTTTGCTTAGATTTGTCTTCACCTGTTTAAAAACATTTCTATCATTATTAATTATTATAAATAATTTATTCAAATGGCTTACCTTTGGACTTAAACAACTGAATACAACATATCACAGACCAATTATCGTCACTCGATTTCTTTTGACAAAATTCATACTTGGGTAATTCCCAATGACGAGACATGCACAACTCTTGTAATATACCAATATAATTCAATTTTGATTCAACGTCTACAGTTTTCACTTTATAATTGTCACTAGATGAGTTTAATAAAATTTAATTAAAACTATACATAAACAAAAAAACCATCGTACATACTTTACTTGACTAAAAAAATTGTTAAAAGTTGTTGTTGTTTCTGTATTATTGACACTCTCTAATTTCTTTAAAAAAGCGATAGCTGTATTTTTCTTTGCTTCTTTTTTTGAATATCCACTTCCATAAACTTAAATAATTTATTTTCATTAATGACATATGTGTTAATAAAAATGATTATAATAATAATTGTTTGTCTACCTTTTATGTAATTGTATAACAAACAGTATGTGAATTCTGGACAGTGTGTTGTACCTTTTGTTGAAATTAGATGGTAATGTATTTGTTTTCCATGTCTTAACATAAATTCATTAACTATAGAAATTGGAGATTTCTCGACGTTCGATTTTAACTTCTATAATTAAATAACAGAAATTAGTTTTAATGAGATGAAAAGTTTTAAAACTTACAATTAAAAAGTAAATAAATAAAATAATTAAACAGACTGTCCCAAAGAACTATTGGGTTAATATAGTAATTAAATTGCGTATCAGATTCGCGGCTGAAGACTACTGACCACATACTTTCTATTGGCACAAAACGCTTACTCACGGAATATGGTAAAGTAGGACTTGATCAGTTGTTATGCCAATGGATAATTAAATGTGATTGTTGTATATTGTAAATCAACCAAAAATCACAATATGCAAAATTTTAATTGTAGCATTTAAGTTTAAGTTAATGAGAAGATAATTTTTAAAAGCATCTTGCGGGACTTTATACTTTGATTGAAAAACATTATACTAATGTTAATTGTATAATGTCACAGTGACCAATTGTTTATGAACATGTTATAAATATGAACAAAATTAATTTGCTTTGACGCAACTATAATGTTTTAAATCACATAGGGAAACCTGAACATTTAACGTGTTTGCCTAGTTTTTTTCATAAAACGATAATCATTATTATTATTATTATAATTGGTGTCGAACAAAGTATCCATAAACATTTAAACAAATTCAAAACGATATAACGATACCTATGCAATAAAGTTAATGAAAAGGAAACGTTTTTCACTTGAAATCGTACCATACACATATTGGTATTAAACCATGCTATGGAACCTGAACATCGTAGTCAGGGCCGTAGCCAGCAATGGAGCCCGGGCCCGGGGGCCCCCGAAATTTTAAAAAACCCGCGCATATTTTTTGCGAATTCTAAAATTTTCCTATAGATGTATACATTCGAAAAACGCACACGCGAACGGTCACGTGTAATAGGTTTTTAATAACTATAATTTGTCAATACAAAGACACGACCGCAATCGTAATAGCCTGTTTTTTTTATCACCTATATAACGTATAATCGCCTACCTAGAGTAGATACTGCCGGAAAATCCCGAATATGCCTTCACCCTTCTGAAACAACTATTTTCCGGACCCCTCCGAACCAAATTTCTGGCTACGTCCCAGATCGTAGTATTTGAAATCGGGACAAGACAGACGAAGACGGTTTAGAACTCACGCACCTCCCCTCCCCCCCGAGTTCGGGGCTAGCAAATTACGATCGACATCGCGAGGCCGAAATCAACAGACGATAATAATAAACCGTGTACTAACGATAGCGATCCGCACAGCCGTACCACAGATTAGATGAATACGGATGGCACGCTCGGGCCGAGAACAAAAGAATTGCAAATACGCTCTTCTGATTGGTTACCCACACAAATCAATGTAGGCGCACACGACAATATAAAATTATCGTGCTGACATTTAACAATATTATTGCAATAACTTTTTTATTATTTTAAATATTCGTCTAATCCGTGGCCGGACGACGTGTCCGGGGGGGGTTGGAACGATCGTGTTCGACACGTTCGCGTCTCGACACCGTCTACCAAACACAACTAAACTACCGGTCAGGAAGGCGCGAATAAGCGAATTGCTCAAGTCAAAAACGCGAACAACCACTCACGGCGCAACGGTGGTCCGTTTCCTTGGGCGACGCTGGCGTAGACTCCGCGACCAGACCGCCGTCGTCCAGGCCGCGTGCCGCGTACGAGAACGCGCGGCGGTCCGCCGTTGTCGGCACGTCCGAGCCGCCGTCGGCCGCGTGCGCCATGTGGTCCATCGTCGTACTCGACGTGCTCGCGATGTCCGTCAGATACGACACGCCGTCCCGACGTCCGACGTGATGATCATCGCCCGCCAGTACACGCGGTCACGCGACAATTCGTTCGCAGCCACGACGCGGACGGCACGGCGGAAAGACCGAAACTGAGAACCGATACAATACACCCGGTTCGGACACCGCCGGGCGGTGCAACGTCGCAATTTGAACACGCCACGCCCACTAGACGAATCGCGAGGTACGGTCATATCATTACACATTGTGTTAGCGTTGATCTGCGCAATATTAATAACGGAAACATTCGCAAAGTAACGGAGAGTTTCTATTTTTACCCTTTCTAATTGGAACCGCGTTAACCGCGATACCGCCTTTCATTTCATTGTCATCACCTCTTTGGTGGTCGCTGTTGCGGGTTTAGATTTATATTACGTGGAGGGTGTGTGTGTGTGTTTAAAAGCAACTCGTACGAAACAGTTGGGGCTAGACGGCGATATTATTTTAGAGCGCAAAGCGCCGTGCAGCAATCGTCTACCGTCACTACAGTATACGGCAACCGGACGGACGCGATAAGCTTAGATGGCATACGTGACCAAGTACACGTTTCCACATCATACGATCTTATTCGTACGACAGATTTCGATCGGTCACTTCGAGGCACGATATTAGCTTAAACGTTAAATTTACTAAACTAACAACAGTAATGTATTGTTTGAATAATGGCACCCTCGTGCAAGAGAGACCAGTGTTGTGGGACAATTTTTTATATTCCTACAAATGACGGGATAAAACTTCCTCTCTGCTAGCATTAATAGGGTGTACGCAAAAAAATACGATTTTTCTGTTGTCTTTTGCGGCGGTACGATTGTTGTATAATCCATAGTGCAATAATTTGTTTGCGGTTCATGATAACGACGCGAGACTCGAGTGTTCTTATAAGAACCGTGTATTACGGTCAAAACCGTATGAAGGCCGATTCACACTTGTCAGACACGTACCGACAGACACCGTACCGTACCGTTCCGCAAAATATTTTAATACGTGTTCAAATGTAATTGTAATTCACATTTGAACGTTCATACACGTACCGATCCGACAGCGTCCGTTCGACATTCCGCGCGAGAATGTTTTGTCGGAACACGTCTGACTGATAAATGCGAATGAACAACAGACAAACTTTATCCGTCTGCCGTCATTCGCTGGCACACCATTCGGTAAACACCATCGTGTTTTCTTATTATTTATTTAAATTTTTTAATTAAATTAATATTTCCATGGGCTTATAAATTGAACTCGTTAGAGGACGAGAATGCCTCTATGCATTGTCACACAAAAAATATAGTGACCATGTGTATAAAGAATCTTGCCGGAATGAAGTTTCAAAATCTATAGGCATACCTGGTAATATTAACCAATTGTTGTTATTATTATTATTACTAATTAAATTACTACATTAAATTGCAATTTTGACATGCGGAAATATTTAAAAAACTTTTCTTCGTGGTCAGTTAACTGTTTATACAAAGTAACGAATTCACCTTCGACGTGCCGTTTTAACAAAATTTCATGAACCCGTGTTCTTCGTCGTATATTTTTTTGTTCCTCTTCGTCTAGAGCAATAGCAATCATTGCCAAATCACAGTACGTAATTTGTTTAAACATATTTCAAATGGTACAAGGTTAAGTTGTTGAAAACGAAACGATGTTGGATCGAAAGTGTGAATCGGCCTTAACACGTAAAGAGCCAAATGATCCGGTTTTTTGGCCGTACCGTCAAAACCGTGTAGTGTGACAAACGGCCCTTACGTTATGTTATGTTAAATACAACAGCGTAATCGATTTACAAATTGCCAAATAGTAAACATAAAATTCAATACCGATTACGAATATTCAAAAAATAAAAAACATACGCAATCATCAGATCTCAACTACAAAATCTAGTCGTCTGTCGGATTTCGCAAACACACCCTCGGAACGTATGACAATATCACGATTGGCATATAATATTATAAAGACCGTGCCGTTCGATCGATCTCCCGATATCCTTCGTCTCATCCGTGTCGAGAGATTCATATTATCTGTTTATAACGTTTATGCGTCTCGGGAGACAATGGATCGCGACTGTCGCGGTCGCGGGAATACCTGAGACGACTCTAACGGGAATCCCGAGACCGGTCAAAAATAGCAGTAATAATAGCGTGAAAGCGATAGAGGAGAACCCACGATAATTTATTTATTATTTATTTACAAAGTTGAACGGTTCGTATATAACACGGCTTACATCATAATATGTTTTTTAGACCAAATCCGGACATCAACGTTCCGTTTTAGGGGTTTTTTTAAGATAAACAACATCGTCATTTCATTAATACAATTTTCATACCGTCCTCGACGAAAATTCGAAATTGCGTGTCACACGGTCGTTACTATTTCGACACTGTCCCGGAAGCTTGTACTCGTCATTTGGTTTGTCGGTGACAAACGCATTTACGTTTGGACATTTTGTGAAGACGCAGCACCGTAGATCAACAAACCCGTAATACGAATATTTCGAGAAAAACGAACGATACGAGAAACCCCGTCGTTCGGGTGAACTATACAATGTATACGAGTCGTTTGCCAGTGCACGTTAACACGCGAATAAAAACGATGATTTATGCAGTAGGACTACGTTTAATAACACGTTGATCGTTTATTTTATTTTAACGATAATAACGGGTCGTCGTTTATCCCGCGACGTTCCGGGCGATGAATTTGAACGAAAATCGAAATTACGCGTTTAAATTATACACTTTTGTACGGCGTGAACACGGAGATCTGTCACCTGACGCAACTTTTTCTACCGATGTAGCCACGTTTAAACGTTTAACCGTGTAAAATCCGGACAGATGTTTGAAACAACCCTACCCGTGGCGCTATTTGGAGTCCGACACATAGGTTTTGAGTTGAATCCGTTCAAACATACAAATAATTTTATACGTTAGTATAGATCAGCGGTCGCCTAGATTATTATATTGTGATATTATCTTCTTCGAGGAGTTGGATTTCGGTTATTTTTTCGTGGCTTTCCGTAAGGAATCGTCGGGTTGGTTTTTCTTTTACATCAAATATAGTTTAAATACGTTTTAATCGTCTCGTGACTTATTTCATTCGTATACGTTGAAATCGTTTTCGGACCAACCTGCCACGTTTTCGAATCGTTACCTCGTTTACACGTCACAGATTCCGTTTGCTTTCTCGTGATTTCCCTTCAAAAACAAAACAAACGTCATCGCGTCGCAAGCGATTCGGAAAAAAATATTGTCGAGTTCAGATTTGGCCGGAAATAAAAATGCGATCTCGGACCGAAATGACGCTGTTTGGAAGATTCACAAGGTTTTCAAAAATATTACGTATCAAACACGTTCACGCCAGTAACACGTAGTGGTGTATTTTATCAACAAACGTTGGGCGGTGACGGTGTAATCCTAACGAAACGATTCGGGTCTTATACGCGTCCATGAATAGTGTAAGAAGGAATCAATAATTGTTATTGATAACGTTATAGACGCGGCCGTCAGTTTGTAGTCTTGAGAAATAATTCTCCGGAGGCGTAGGATACAACCCCATAGACGCGCCATGAGTTGTTATCGTACACGTCGAAAGATATTCGGCGCATGACCGATAACGCACGATCAAGAATGCATTGTTGACGATAATCGAAACCGCCGGAGGTTTGAATTCGTCGCGAATTTTCTCCGTGGACAATTTCGTACTCGGTGTTCACGGGTCGTAAGCACGATTTCGAGCCACTCTGTACACGGCGGTTTCTCTCCGAACTTTCGGGACTTCGATCGGACCGAAGCACGGAACCGTTGATTACATCCCATTCCGTCGGGAAAAAGCTGCTCACCAACCCGACCCGAACGCGGTCTAACGTTGTGCATAAAACCGTACGCGTGTGTATTTACGTTATTCGCACGAGTACGTGTGTTAACACTGTGCGAATAACGTGTTGACCGTTTTCCGTGCTCGGGTTTGCGACGGCCGTCGTCGGAGTGTAAACTGTCGCGTATATTTTTAGATTTATTAATGGTTTATTATTATTGTTATTATTAAACGGAGAGACCTTGTCCCGTTATTTTTTCATCTCGCTGATTTCCACGGTTTTATAATAACATCGTCTTCTCCGCCGAACGGAGTATTTTGCAACAACCGCCCACCTAACTCACGCGCGCAACGGAAACGGCGGGATTCGTTTCACAAATATATATATATATATATATCGTCCCGTTTTAACTGCAACGACGAGCGGGCCGACAAATTTTGCGTACGTCATTCCTTTGAAAACAAAAAAACCGAAAAAAATAAATATATTTACGTGTATGATCTGTCCGTCACATCGTGCGCGTACAACGGATTATTTTTAAACGTATTTCGTACATATCCCACGTTGTTCGATTCATTAATTTGGTCGAAAACGTTCTAATCGAAATCGGCCCCGCGTCCGTTATTTATAATTCCCGTTTGGGTTATTTGACTATTATTTTCACGTATATATATACATGTGTGTGTGTGTATTCGTACACACAACAAACTTGAACTTCACAACAGGGACACGATTCAAAAAAGTGTTTATAAAGTGTTATACGAAGGCACCTGTCTAGAAAATTTTGAAATTCGTTATATTGCGCACACAGTCACTGCTAGGAAAACGATGCACTAAAAATCCTACAGTAAAGGCATTGAAAAATTACCAATACCGCTATCTACACACGAGTACAGTCTGTCCGTACACGACAGATGTTAAACGTTTGTCGGAGTATCCGTGGTTCCGACACAATAAACATGTTCGCGGTTCAATATTCACGTTGCCCCGCGTTATCACAAGACCCGTGATAAACGTGTGTGTGTGTACGGTATGCGTGTGTGTAAAACGTCGTGAATTTCGCCGGGTCCGGGCCGTTCGAATGACGACCGTAACGTAACGTACGGGACGTATTAAAAAACCGGTGCGCGTTTCGTGCTCCTATTTCTTTTTTCCGTTGGCCGTCGTCCAGTTTTCATCGGCTTTCGCTATTATTATTAAATGGCCGTCGTCGGACCGCGTTCGTCGCAGTTCTCGATCTTCGGTCGGACGGAACGGCATGAAAAGTAAACGCGACCGAAGAACGCGGAGACGGAGTGAGAGAGCGAGAAAAACAGAACCGTATTATTTATTATTAGTCGTTATGTAATCGGTGGTGCTCGGGTTTTGGCACGAAGCCTGGACGCGACGGTTGTTTCGTGTTTGCTGGTAAACTTTGCTAGTCTAAATATAAATCGGACCGGCGCGTACGATGGAGAAGTGGCTGGCGGTCCGACGTACCCGTCGGAAATTCAATACAGTCCTCGCGTCCTGTCGTCCCGTCGTCTCGATTTGTGCGCGTTCGGCTCTGTACGTTCAATATAACCGTTTTGGTTTTCTAATCGTGTTTTATTTATTTATTTTTTTTTCTTGTTGTCCGTTTTTATGCGCGAAAATGAGCGACGAAGTTCTGGACTCTGTTAAGAAATGCGTGGGCACCATAAAGGGCGCGAAAACGGACACGGAGAAATTCGCCGCTCTGTTCATGGTCACCAAGACTGTCAAGGCGGAAAAATGCAACGCCCGTTCTAAACTGGCCCTGTTCGATGCCATCGAGTTCAAATTCATCAAGCGTTTATTGCTGAGCGACGATGTGCCGGCCGGCTGCCCGCCGTTTGTTTACAAGTCTGTGGCGATGAGCATACTGACGGCATTGTGCAGTGTGCAAGAGGTCGCCACCCACAAAGAGATATTGCAGAATATCGACGTATTTTTGGATATTGTGGTTAGTGAAGGGGATGAAGACGAAGAAGATGAGGACAGCCTTATGCTGGTCAACGAAGCGTACAAGTGTTTGAATTTCATCGCGTTGTTTGAACAAGGTTTAAAAGCATTGTTCAACGCCGATACTGTTGGCAAAATGTGCAAAGTATATTCACAAAAGAGTTTCCAGACAGATGAAGCGTTGTCATTACTCGTGACCATTGTTGAAAAGTTTGGTCCTTCTTCTTGGGAAAATAATGTTCAAAACTTCAATACATTAATGAACATTTTGGCAGTAGATTTCGAAACGGACCATAGCGACCGAAAATTTAAGCTAAGTTCATTACTTTCACCTTTATTAGGCAATTGCCCAGTAGAAATTGTACAAAATAGTTATGAGAGTGAAATTTGGCCAAATAAATTATTCATTGGATTACGAGACATATTGACTAGCAAACTTATTAAATCACAGCGAGATCCAGCTATTAAATTAACTGGACAAATGCTTACCACGTTTGGTGTTGAATGGTGTTTACAAGATGAAACTAAACCAAAAGCATTTTTTTTGCTGTTGATACATTTGGCTTCAATAGAAATACGCATGCATTTGGAAGAGAAAAAAATTGAACAGGTACATATTTGCAATTCAAAAAACAAATATACATTATATGTAAAAAGTTTTTAAAATGTTTATACAATTTTTTTATTTAATAATAAGCTTTTAAAAGTAAAAACACTGGAAAACAGTATATAATATGTACTACATATTACAATAAAAACTATAACAACACATATTTCTACTATGTTAAATATGTATAAATCTTATACATTTTTATGTTTATTTTCCAAGGCTGATTTTCGCTCTTATATGTCTATTAGCTATTAATTTCTATTTTAGATATATGTTTATATATTTAGATATATATTTATGTCTTTAGACAGTTGTTTGGTTTATTTTAATTTTATATCATGTATACGTGTGTAGTATAGTGTATACAGAATTAAATACATTTCTATGATTGTTATTTTATTATTATTTGGTAATTTTTTTTTTTTTATTTATTTTTTTTTTGATAGTAATTATTAAATTATTACTCGTATAATTGATAAATTGGGTATAGACGTAGAAAATAATTAAATAGATTTTAAGTACACGGTTATAGTATAATGTATATTTAATTACAATTGTATGAATAAAATAAAAAAATGTATAAATTAAATTTTCATTTATTTATTTTTACAGGTACTGGCTGTTGAAAATTTGCTCAGTTCGTGTTTTACAATTCTAGAAATATCAATTGCGTATATAGCCGAGGACACACTGGACTTGGAGCAAAAAGAAAAACAACAGACGTACACCGCACTTAAAGGAGCCTTTTCGGCTGTTCTGAACGTACTAAAAACGTTTTCAGTCTCCAAGAAACCGTTAGAAGTGAACGAGAAACGTTTTATATGTTTAATGCTCATGTCGTTGTCGGCATGGATGTCGCTGGAAACATCCGCCATGAAATCAGCCGTGCACAGTATTTTGCCATTTGCTTTGCAGATAGCCAACGAGTCGTTTTATGCCTATCGCACGCGATACATATCCGAGAATGTTAAAACCGAAACGTTGCCAGTTACCCTTGAAAACGACCCGTTGAGCTCAGTAGATGTATTGAGAGCGTTTTTGCCGGCCTTGTGCCATATAGCAGTGGACGACAAGGGTAGAGCGGTATTGTTGAAGATCAAACAAGAAGACGTACTGCACGAGTGTTTAGTATTCCATTGGTCGATCGCGCATTATAAGAAACCGTTGATTCCCAAATCCGAAAGGAATAAGCCAAGAGGGCCGGAGCCCGATATTCCAGCCGACCGTTTGAAAAAAATGATCGATTCCAGAGGCGCGATTATTAGCTTGTGCAATACGTTCATGAACATATGCGTGCTGGAGGCGGACCACGTCGTCAATAGTCCTCTGTTTTTTACGCTCATGAAGTTTGTGTTCGACAATCTACCCGAGCTGAAGAACAACCACGAGAACCTGGTCATGTACGGCAATATGGCCGTGCTGGGCTTGTTGCTGTTGAAACTGAAGACTGCATACATTAAGAAAAACGACTTTTCAATTTGCCGTTACATCCAATCGACCATTAGATTTTTGTGGGACGCGTACACAGTCGACGAGAACAGCAACAGTTCGCGATTTGCGTTGGGTCAGCTAGTTGTTACGATGACCTACAAAGAATCGTGGATGGAACTGCAAGAGCTATGGTTCTTGGGCATGCAAAATCTCAGTGGCATCTTAACACTCGTCCCGTGGATATCGGAATTCGCCATCGAGAGTGGTTGGGCAGAAGGCATTATAGATATGTTGGTAAAAATTAAGCCGGGCTCACTCCCGACCAACGTGAAGTATGCTTACGAGGATCTGTTGTGTCGCCTCATCGAGGCGAACAGCGATTTGATAGCCACGCTCAAGAAAAAAGATGCGATTACTGCTTGCCGGGGACACAAGTTTATGGAGTTGGGCAAAAAATTGTTTGGAGAATGATTATTGTGTTCATGAAAAAAACATTGCTTTTTCTTTTGTTATTTCTATAGCGTTTCTACTTTTGAATTTTTTCTTTATATTCTATACCAAACAATTTAATATTATTCTTAGAGTAATATATTTGAATTAAACATGTTTTAAAATTAAGGACGTTAATTAATCGTTTTGGATTGGAAATAAGATGTTTGTTTTCTAATTTTTATATTTATCGAATAAATATAATATAATAATGTCGGCCGATGGTTAATTGTACATCTTGTTTGAATCGCTTTTAATTACCATTGCAGGGGTGCGTTCAATTGTAACGGTAAGCCCGGATTCGTTTATGAGACTTGGATAGATCTAATTTTTCTCAACACTTTCGACGTATAAAACGTCTTTGTACTTACCAAATCGACTTGTATTATTTCTAACCCTTTTCGAACACTCTGCGTGTGGTTCCGCACGGGGTTTTTTTTTTATACACATTAGTCATTAATGTCAGTTATCACATTTACAACACGCAATTAACAATAAATTCAAATGTACACGCGTTTTCAATGGAAAAACGATTTGTTGTCAGTTTCGAAGGTACAAAACGAGAAACGAGATCCATGCAAGTCCGGTGTGAAAATTAATTGTGAGAACGTCGGCCCGACGCCTTCGTGCTAATTCCCGAGCACGTTCTGCGGCGAACGGGGTTTTTTCGGAAGTCCGCGTTGTCGTTGAGCGAGACGTTCGTTCCACGGGTCCTGCGAGGGAACTAGAGCGGCGTACCGCGAAAATTCCTTTTGAGGGGAAAAAAGCACGACGCGTCGGCCCGAGAAGACCGATTTTTATTCGTTCGTTGTGATACGAGAAACGCCGAACACGGTTTTCTCAACAACAACAAAAAAAAACCCCGAAATAATCAACGAAATTTCCTGACATTGTTTTCAGATGTATCATCATCCACACGTGGATACATCTGATAACAATGTCACGAAATCAACAATCCGTGAAAGCTTCACAACACAATAATTTCGATAATAATGTTAAAAGCGTTTATTTTACGGATTAAATTGTTTACTGTAGTACGTCGGCCGTCTTCTTAATACGATTAATAGACACCGGTCGGACGACAACGATTCGAGTAACGTGTCGGTGCGCATAGGTTATGGATGACATCGTCAGCGGTCGTTTAAGCCGTAGCGTATAATCGGCTGCGGCGGGTCGAAGGGATTCGGGCCACCCAGCGGCGACGTCATTTCCCGGCCACCCGACGGCACGGCGTACCGCGCGTTCTGATCGCCGGCGTACCGGATTTGTCCTGGGTACTGCGGGTTGACGACCTGCTGCGCCGGCTGGTTTTGCTGCGCGCCGTTGTTGCCGTTGTTGCCGTCGGGCGACGGTCGGCCGTTGTTACCGTTCGTCAGAATCATGTTGCCGAACGTTTGCAGGCCTTTCCGCTTGGCGTCCAGAAACGCCATCGGGAACGCTTCGGCCGCGTTGAACAGAGTGTGCACGATCGTTTTGCTGCCGTCCAGGAATCTGCCGGCCACGTCCATCATCCTGCCGCCCATCGTGTTCTGCACGCCCGTCCCGTAACCGGCCAGGCCGCCGGCCGCGCCCATCAGCTTGCCGCCCATCGCGTTCTTCACGCCGGTCCCGTAACCGGCCAGGCCGCCGACCGCGTCCGTCGCCTTTTGCACGTACCGCGACGGGTCGAACATGGACGCGTCGAACGGCAGCGCGTTCGTCAGACCCGACGGCGACATCGTCCCACCTGCACAAGTTCGCCGCGTCAGTAAAACGCACAACGATATGGTCAAGACGTTTAAGAGGCGCGCGCGCGCGTGTCCGTCAGTAAACGCATCGAAACCCGACCAGCCCGGGGGGAGTGCACGGAGAAAAGTTTTGCGTCGCGCGTGACCAACGTAGGGGCCAAGGACGCGAGTGGTCAGAGACGACCGTGCAGGGATTCCCGGGAGTTTCAACGTTTTCTCGGGCGCTCCGTTGCGTCAGGGAACGTTCGGGTCACGAAAAAACGAAGTCGGTCGCGTAAATGTGTCTACGTACCACCTCGGGTCCGCGGTCGACTGTCGCTAACCTAACCCGACTCGTAACAACGTTTCGCACTTTATTCCGTTATAATTTGTGAGTGACTTAAATCGTGAACGGTCGGAAACAACATCGTCCAGCCCCCGCCGTTACCGGTGCGTTTTGTTGCGAACGAGTAGAACGAATTCGCGACGGTTAGTGGTGATTTACCGGTTTCGGGAAAAAAAACGAGCCCTTCGGAATCGTCGAACGCGCTCTCGTAGCCCACGGCCGTACACGTCGGACGGCTATTGTTTCCGAACATCTCATAATAGTTACGTGTTGCTAAAATTACACATAACGAAACGGTCTAGATTACCCGTCGGCGCAAGGTGTGCGTTGTACTGCTGTGGCGGTATGGTCGATGGTTTGCTCTGCTGCTGCACGTACTGCTGTTGCGGCGTGTTCGATTGTGCGTCGTACTGCTGTTGCGGCGTGTTCGACTGTGCGTCGTACTGCTGTTGCGGCGTGTTCGACTGTGCGCTGTAGTGCTGCTGTGCGTTGTACTGGTGTGACGGTGTGTTCGACTGTGCGTTGTACTGGTGTGGCGGTGTGTTCGACTGTGCACTGTACTGGTGTGGCGGTACGGTCGTCAACGATGCACTGTGCTGCTGCTGGACGTACTGCTGTGGCGGTGTGTTCGACGGTGCGTTGTAGTGCTGTGGCGGTGTGTTTGACTGTGCGTTGTACTGCTGTGGCGGTGTGTTCGACGGTGCGTTGTACGACGGCTGGACGGTGCCGAACGTTTGGCCGTTTCCTAAAACGGCAGCGTAGCTCGCAGAATCCTGAAGACCGGCAGAATAACCGGTCGGCGACGGCCAAATCTTGTTAACGTTATTTGACGGCTGTTGTGACGCGAGTGTTTCCCGCGGCGGGTCGTTCGAAGCGTACGGATTTAACCGGTCGACCGGGGGGAATTGTTGCGTTACAGTCAACGGGTTCTGCTGTTGTTGTTGTTGTTGCGGTTGTTGTTGCGGTTGTTGTTGCGGTTGGAATACCGCGTTCGCGTTGTTTGGCGGCGGCTGTTGGACGAGAACGGACTCGGTGTTTTTCCGGATAGGATTTAGCAGCTGACCGTTCAAAAATTGTTGAGTTTCAGCTAACGGGTTCTGCTGCAGTCGCTGTTGTTGTTGCAGTAGCAACTGTTGTTGTTGTTGCAGCTGTTGCTGCTGTTGCTGCAGTTGTTCCTTGGTCTGTGCGACGTGCGCATAAGGACCGCCCGGATATTGTTGACCAGTGGTCACGGACGACGACTGCTGTGTTTGCTGAGATAGCTGTTGCGGCGACGACGACGGTGGCGCTTGTCGTAACTGTTCCGCGGTGTCGCACCGAACAACGCCCTGAAAACGTCAAGTTAATTTCGGGTTTATCATCGAACGGGACAGACGTCTCGGCACTGATCGCGGGCAGGGCCGGCCCGAGGTATTTCGACGCCCCCGAGCGATTTTTCGAAAGGCGCCCTTAAACAAATTCTCCATAATAACTGTGATCATAAAATCGTATAATCTATAAAAAAAATGAAAAAACAGAATATTCTGTCACGGATAATTCAGTCGTTTAGATATATTATTGTCGATCCGGATGAACGTCACACTAACATTTATAAAATATTCGTGTATTAAAAGCGCCCCGGTTCGCCCGGTGTCTCGGGCCGGCACTGATCAGAGACTCGTCGCCGGCCGTTCGTCGAACCGAAACGCGAAAGCGTTTCCCGTCGCAGAACGATCGTCTACCGCGGACCGGGGGGGACGGGACACGTCCGAACGGTTTACGGGACGGACGTCGCGTCCCCCGTCGGATCCGAAACGCCGCGAAACACGGCCGAATAAAAACTCACCTGGTTGACGAGCAGCGCGAGGACGCAGCACGAGAGCACGGCGGCGGCGGTCATCATTTTCGCGATCGCCGGCTGCAATGATTATTGTATACCACCACGCGTCGATCGGACTGTCAACGCGACCGGTCGGACATGATCGTTTATATACCGGGGCGACGTACGGTACGGCGTGCCGTTCGCGGACGATTAAAACGGAACTGGGCGTAAATGTGCGCGACATCTTTTTTTTTCCCCTCCCGCGCCGCCTCTCCGCACGGCGTAACAGGTGTTTTGTCGTCATTATTCAATCATCACGCGATCGATCCAACACGGCGGATCCGCTGAAACGACAGTCGTACGACGTGCGCAAACAAACAAACAAACAAACAAACAAACAGAAAAAAATATCCACGAACCCATCCGTACGCGTCCCGAGGGATCCGTTTTTGACGGGACACGTCGGCACGTCGGCACGTCACGTCATCTGCGTACAGAAGCGCGCCGGCCGAAGTCATGCCCCCCCGGGGGTTTTTTTGCCGACGGTCCGGGACGACATTCTCGCCGAGACGTACGAGCCCGGCGTTTTCCTCACGGGGACGGGACGTCCCTGGGTTTCCGAACGATGCGGGGGATTCGTCGTACACCCCGTGGCCCCGAGTGCCCGTTCTCGGCCGAACGACGAGAGCTCGGTCGACGTCACATCGCACTCGGCGTTCAAATCCGTGCGTGGAATGTCGGCTAGTTTCCAAGGATAAGAGTGAATAATAAACGGGGGAACACTCGACGCCGCGGTCGTCTGGACCGAGGACCCGACCGCCGTGTTTCCCGGTCGTCACAAACGAAACCGGACCGTGGCCAAACTCTGCCGAGACGAGCGGCAGTTTTTCAGACGGTGGCATCGATGAGATCGGTAACGGAAGCGAGCTAACCCGCAAACAGACGTTTTCGTCAGTAACCTCGAGAAGAAGAGACCGTTCGAATGGGGGGGAGGGGGGAGTCGTCAGCAGAGACTAGCGTGCCGGTTGTTTGTTGACGTTCGCGGTGGTGACTAAATCATTTTTGTCGCACCGAACGGTCGATTCGATCGTTTTTTTCGGGACCGGTGTCGCCGCCGTTCGACGCGTTATTTGTTTGTTCGCATGCGCTCGTGTACAAGTACTGTCGAACATCATCATCGTCCGACGTCCGTGAACATACAAAACGACACCGGCAACCGAAAATCGTTTGCCCGTCAGAAAATCGTTGCGAAATAAGCAACGGGAGTTCGACAGTCGGACAGGTGGCATATACAGACACGCCGTACACGCACGATAAAAAACAAACACAATCGATTGCAATTGTCACCGCGTTAACGACCATAATTCGTTTTCCGTATTTCGCCGCCATCCAATTATGTTTACGTTTTTTTTCGTTTTCGCACACTACGCGTGTGTTTATTTGTTTTTCACGGTTTTAAAACTCTTTAACGAAAAAAAACCCCAATTTACTGTTTCGCGTAATTTTCCGTTACGGTAATTCGCCGTAATTAAAATAATCGTTCTCTAGAATTTCGGACGTCATTCCCCCCCACGGGGGGCCATGGCGCGAGTCGAGTGTTATAAATTGTCCCGGCGAACCCGAGGATTTCAGTCGTCGCGGTTCTTTGATCCCAAAAAACGCGTTCACGTACGTGCGATCCGCGCTAAAATGAAACACTGTCGCTCGGCCCTAACGTCCGTTCTGTTGATCTTTTTCGCCGCCCGTACGTCCGTGAGTATATACGTACACGTGTGTATTTGAGCGTGTCACGCCGTTCGAGAATGTCGACGTACATTTAGGTCCATTGCGTCCCACACAAACGTACTCGAATTCCGATCGCGCGTTTCTCGCGACCCGTCCAAACGCGTCCGTTCCAACGAAACCCGGCGCCGTCGTAGGCCCAGCAACGATCTTGTATCTCGAAAACGTAAATACTATCGAATTACGGCCGTGCGTGCGCGCACAGTCTGTAGTAGGATCGATTACGTTGTTGCGCTGCCGACAGATGTCGTTTTGTTCTCCGCACACGCGATTCGCAGCCAAACCAAAACGGTCCGTATCGGTTACCACGAGTTTAAAAAAACGATTGGCGGGGGATTTACAAAAAAAATCCGCGTTCGCGTTTCCGCAGACGGCCGATTTCTCGAACGCGCGATCAAAAAACGGTTTTCACAACAGTTGTCGAACACGCGCGTGAACTATTGACCTCCACACGCCGGTCTTCGAAAACGAATTACTCGTTTTGTAGTCGTCGAGAAACACGAAATGACCGTCCCGCGCGGACGTGTCGGATGTCCCGACGCGTGTACGACACGCTCTCCAAACGGTCTCAACGGCGTGCGCGCCCCATCTCTTCGGGTTCGCGAATATTTTTTTAGCGGTTTTTTTGTAATCGCCAGTTGACAGTTTTGACAACCAAAAAAAAATAAACGCGCGTCTCTGTTAGCGCTTTTCGCGAACGGCGGCCAAATGACGAAACGCCGCCGCGCGTGCAAAATCAATTAAAAAACAAAACGTGCGCGTACGTTTCAATCCCGTTCGATCGTGTCGAACCGCGTGTTCAAACGGAAACGTGTTCGTCACGTCGGTGTCGAGAATTACGTTGTACACCGCCGTGTCCTTCGGATAAATAACTGCCAGGTTCGGTAAACGTATGCCAAACGTGCCCACCCACCCATTTCAAGGCGTGTACAACAAAACACCTAAACTAATATGTCGCGAGTCTATTTGCGAGTCGGTCATTACCGAATAACCCCCCCCGAAGTTTAATTCAAACTTAACTTGGTTTCACTTGGCCCGGCCACTCTGTCGTCGAATTTCAAAACCTCCTCCGCCCGTCAAACCGATTTTTCGACCCATCCAAGTCGTCCGTAAAACTTTGAAATTTCCATCGGACGAAAGCCGCCTACGATGTTTTATTATTATTATTATTACTATGGCTTCAACAACAGATGTGGTTTCATTTGCCTCGACTGTATTATTGTTAGTCGGCTATTTACGTTTCTTACGCGTGTCATATTATAGGTTCATTAATGTTTTTTATGACACGTTCCGTTCGGTTACGAGCGAACGGTTCCGAGTAAACTCAGCCAACCTCATTATTACTGAACATTCTATTTTTATCGGAATGACTCGTGAGTTTCATCACCGTTGCAACACATCGCTCGGCAACGCCGTTCGTCGAGTGCAGTTCCTCTCCACGTATGGTCACTGTAAACATTCGGTACAGTTCCCGGGACGGCGATAAAACGACGTGTCGGGATAATTTTTCAGACTGTCTGACAACAAACACCCGTTCGTTTGATCTGAAATTGTTCTTACGTCATCGTTGTATTCTCGGACGATCCACGGACGGTCAAAATATCCGGCGGAATCGTCGATCGCTTTAGCGTGCGATACGATCACGAGTACCCTGCTCGTGCCGGAGCCGTGGCAACCGAATATCGCGCCATTTTGATTCCAACGCGTAACTCTGATAGATTATTAACTTACAGTGTATTTATTATCTCTACACTGTGAATTTTGACTATTATATTGTTATTGTATTCATTTTTTAATTTCTAAAATTTTGCGCCCGGGGCGTAATCCCATCCCCTTTTACTACGGCTCTGATTCTTGTTATTATTTACGTTGTCGAATGTAGAACGTTTTTGTTTTTTTGATCGAACGTTTAGGCGGACGAAGACGTCTGTGACGTCAGAGTGCGTTTTCACGAGAACTTGGCCAGCGCGTTGACGGACGCGACCGGCTTACACTTGCTGGACGCGGTGCGACGGGAGCTGAAGAGCGTTTGCCTGGACCCGAAGGCGCACGACGGCGTAATCGTCGTGCTGGACGCGATGACCGACCTGACGACCGACGGGAACGTCTCCCGGAGCATGGGCAAATCGTTTTACTGGGCCAGGCGAGCGATCAGGGACCCGGGGTTCCGGACGTGTGGAACGAGACCATGAAAGGCGTGAACCGGATATTCGACCGGGCCGGGCGCGCGAGGTCGGCGGCGAACGCGCTGTTCGACAACCTGACGCGGTTGTTCGACGACCCGAACTTCGACACCCGGTACGAGCCGGTCGCGACGAACATGGGCAACATGGTGAACACGCCCAAGAGACTGTTGTACGGCGCCGTGTCGAGATTCGTGCCGGGATCGGCGTCCGCGAAGAACGGCGGCGGGCCGGTCTCGTCCCCGTCCAACGACCCGGGCGCCGACAACAATCTGACCGGTACACGCGATACGGCGCGGGCCGGAGAGATCGGAGCGACCGATAAATTTCCGTTTGTTTGTTTTTCATTTCACCGTTTAAACATGTTTTTTGCCGATTTTCCGGCAAACCGCCGGGGGGAATCCGAACGAGACGGTCCGTTCGAAATGTACCGCGTCGATCGCGTCATCCCCTCTGTGCTCCAGACGTTTGCTCACCCGATGCACTGATGTCGATTAACGCGAACAGAATAATAATAATAAAAAAAAAAATTCCCGTTAACGCGTTATCATTTGTCTACACGTCGGTTTTCGGAACGTCGGTTTGCGGTCCTCGTATTTCGCTACGAGACCCATTTTCCCGTTGTCCGATCGGTAAAAAGCATCCTGTTTTCCCTCACCCCTTTTCCGGTACGACAACAAATAAGCAGCCTCTGTAAATCGCCGATACCGCACCGACGGGCACGTCCGAACGCCGCAGAAAACAAAAGGGAAAGACATTGCCCCGGACGCGATCGCGCGTTCCGTCCGGTGTGCGGTCTTAGTCTTGTTTTCTTGTTTGTTTTTTTTTGATTTCGTTGAACGTGTTCAATACGAAAATCGTCCGGACGATAAACGGGATCGATTTCAATCGAGTCGAAACGTGATATTAAAAAAGAAAGAAAAACGTTCGTTTCGTTCGGCTCACTGCACTTGTCGACACGACGACGACAACAACAATATTCGTCGCGTGTAAATACTGTTTACCGAATCCAAAACTCGGAACGGTATTTTTAAACGCACGCGCGCACATGTTTAACATCGTAAAACTGTTATTTTTAATTGACGAACGCGGTAAATAGGTTTTCGGCGGTCGTGTGTTTTTTACAGCAGCGGCGGCGGGCGAACGACAACACATGTCGACGATATACGTATTTTGTTTTTGTTTTTTAAGTCATTAGACAGCCAGTAGCTGTTACGACTAAACGATTAGAACGTTTACAATGTCACAACAAAAAGCGAATATCCGAATATTAGTTTAGTAGGTACGACAAAAACGTAACGAGGACGTGTGCCGATGCCCGAGTCTTTCAAACGCGCAACCCTGCGATGAAATTAACGGCGGCTTTAACGACGATCGGGGCGTTTTGAAGTTAGAGGGCATACATCTGAGAAGGGACGGCCAGGGGGACGGCGCCGGCGGCGGAACGGTTTCATCGCCACGGTTAGGAAAAAACAACGAAACCCGCACAGTGATCAAGACCCGGTTCGTAAGCACGCGCCCGTGAGGCGGTTATGACCGAAGCCGGGTTGATGTTCCGACCGACGTGTAGGCTTTGGAACCGAGGATACCGAGCAACGGGACGGATACAGATACTTCTGGCATGACAAGGCACGGGCAAGTCGGACCAAACGAAATGCCAATACGAAGGGTTAGATAGCAGACCGCCAAAGGGCAATGATATCAGAACACGGACGAATAGGCAAGCCTGAAAACCGATGTCTGTCGGTCGACAGTATACAGGGTGGTGCGAAACAGACAGTGCAGTTTTGAAAGGCTATTAGAAAAAAAAACCCACGCAACTTACAGAAATTATATTTATTTAATTTTCTTCAGTACATTATGCCGTTTTATGTATCAAGTTTTAAAAATGACGTCAGAAAGATGATGGCCGCCAGCAGCGTTACATCGATGAAGGCGATTTCTGAAGTTTTCTGCCGCATTTTGACACATTTCGACTGGTATAGCGCCGATTTCCTCTCTGATTCGCTCTTTGAGCTCTTTCAAGGCGTGAGGCCGATGTTTGTAAACCTTTTCCTTCGGGTAGCCCCACAAGAAAAAAATCACAAATGCTCAAGTCCGGTGAGCGCGCGGGCCATCTCACATCACCCCTCAGAGTGACGAGGTGCGTAGGGAACATCTGTCGCAGCTTCGTCGTTGAAACTCGAACAGTATGTGCCGTGGCCCCGTCCTGTTGGAACCAGATGTCCCCCATATCTGTTCCTTCCATTAGCTCTTCCAAATGAGGTATAAAAAAAATTGTCCAACACGGAAACGTAACGTTGAGCGTTGACAGTTACGGTTTGTCCATTCTCCTCAAAAAAATAAGGCCCGATCACCCCGAATTTTGAAATCGCACGGTCACTTTTGGGGAGTGCAGAGGTCTCTCGTGAAAAACGTACGCACCGAATTCGCGATTACATTACGGTGAGGGACGGTATCACGACGCGCAAGGATAAGACTGCGGCCGGAAAGCTCTCCGAGTCGCGATGAAAGATTTTCAAAAAAGGTACCGACTGATAACGGCATGGCCCGCCCGACGAAATGAAACCATCATAATCGCATTATCTCCACCACACGGGGAGTACCAACCTTTCAAAACTGCACCGTTCGATTTGCCCCGCTCTGTATATATATACATGTAATACATACGGACGGCTTCACTTTGATCCGGGGGTTTTTCGTTTCGTTTTTTTAAACGACTAGACCGACACTAGCCGCGGCGACGATCCGAATCCGTCCGCGAAACATTCGCTGTTCCATTTTTGTCTACTCGGCACGCGGCCGAACGCAAAAATATCGGGGCCGCCGCCGGCAACTAAACACGGTCCCAAGCTCATCGGCACACCGGACGGCTCTAACTACGGCACTCGTCCGGACACGCAACGCGCGATTCGGTTTCACGAAAACGTTTTTGTAACGGAACCAGAACGTTGTTCTTGATTTCGGACGACCCGTCTGCCGCGTGTCTCGCGGCGTTCTTTCCCCCCCGGACAGTCTCGGGCTCGTCTTGGTTAACGAGACTACGGGACCGACACGACCCGAGTCAACAAGCACCTAACCCCGCACGGCGCACGAACGACCCGCCGCCGCGACGACTTCGTTCGTAACCGGTCGTGTGCCAGGCGCGGATCCAAGGGGGGGATAAAACTTCGTTTTATAATTCTAACTCTTATATATGATACTATAGAAAGACAATTTAAAATGAAGTTGTAGCTATGGGATTTTTCGGTGTATCGCAAACGATTTCCAATAAAACGTTTTGGAAAATATTTTATTATTCGATGCGACAAAATGAGGATTAAAGTTGTTTTGATTAAGATGCCCCCCCCCCGTAAATAAGTTCTGGATCCGCGCCTGTCGTGTGCGAGAACGTTTTTTCGTTTGTCCATTTCAAGTTCGTGTTATCGCACGCGTTTCGTAATTGTCTGTATATATATTTACATGTTTTTAATTGTTTACAATTACCGGACGGCCTTCGGCGAACTCTTTTCCGTTAACGAGCGAATTTAACGAGTTTGGATCGCACCGCGCTCCGAATAGGCAATTCTGCTACGGTAGTGCGCTGCGGGTGCGCCGTACCGGGAGAGTGTTCACAGACACGACCGGGCCGTGGTTCAATCGTTTTTATCCACTCGTTCGAAAATCGAGTCGACATATCAAAAAAAAACCATCCGTCGTTTGTGTTTCTACGTCTGAAAGTTAATGTTGACTTGACAAAAAAATCAACTTGACATAGCTGTTAAAAGTTACGATCGACCGAGCATTTTAAACGCGGCGGAATAATAGATAAGACCGTCTCACGTCGTCTTCAATAATATTTATTATTTTTGTTGTTATCAAATGTTAAATATCAAACAAAAAAAAAAGGCTTTGCCAGGCGGCGTATAGTATAATTGACGAACCGATAAAAAACAACGCTTTCGTCAATAAACCGTGTATTTTTAAGATTCAGTGATACGGTATAATGCGGTTTTTTCAAATTTGAATTTAGCGTCTTAAATAAATTAAAATGAATACTCGAGTGTATTCTGACGGTGTTCGTGTGACTTTTGAACGACTTGACAGTGGCTGAAGTCACAACGTATTATTGCATGGCGAGTACGGTATGGTATAGTAAGATCTTACCTTTCGGCCGTCGTTACACTGACTGGCAAAGTCGCCAGTGTACGGGTCGTGGGAAACGTCACGACATCACAGACGTCGATGGCACGTCTGGAGCTGTTTCTGGAATATCGGTCCTCCGCCGTCATTTATATTCACCCGTTGCCCAATTTTTTGATAGTCACATATCATCATGCTCGGCTTCTGGATAAACCGCATTATTTACCATCCAAAGCACCGCTGTAAATGTCCAACGGTTTTATGAGCGCCTTTGTTTATAATTTTATCGGCTCCCTGGACTCCACTGAAGCCGCCATTGTTTTAAAGGACAAGTTCATGTAGCTCTCTGACGTCGGCTTTCTTTTGATTTTTTTGAAAACGGGAATGTGTTACGAATCGGTAATCGAACGATATCGGCGATATTGTTTCGCGTTTACACGACATACTTACGGTTTGTTGTAAACCGAATGTTATCATAAACAAAAAACGAAAACAAAAGCAAACCGACGTAAACGTTATATTATATAATGTATTATATTGTAATTTTATTATGTAATGTTGTAATATGTTACACGGCCAACCAAACCATCATATGTACGGGCCGACACGTTGGCGATTGCTATGTATTGACAACGGTCCGAAAACGTTTTCGACATTTCAAATAACCGATAATGCATTAACGTCAACTGACTAAGACGATCGCCGCAAAAACCTATGACGCTGGGTACATAAAAGAAACCGTTCACATGAGTTAAATTTATTTACCTTTTAATAGAAGTTCTCCAACATTATATCATAAATTATAATAATAATAATAATAATAATAATAATAATATCATATAAGTCTATTTACACGAGAAAAAAAAAATCATAAAGTAAAACAAAATTAGAACAACAACAATATCAAGTTACAGTGTTATAACAGACAACAGTGTTATAAAAGTTTTGGTTTGAAGCACCGTTTTAATCATAAAATTAATGTTTATCAACTAAAAATAAAATATTATACTTGTATTACAACAGTAAAATCTAGAAAGAAAATGAACAATTCAACTTTTATTCTATTATTGTATACACTCGTATATATGTTTACACGTAGAATTTCTCTTATGTTTTTACTTTAGGTACACGGTGCGCGACACTAGGCGAGTGTATCGACAGAGTTCGAATTAGTGTTAAGTCGAATCCAAAAAGTCAACGTTTCCGAACGTTCAACAATATATAACTTTTTAGTCGAAACACATCAAACGGAAATAAACATTCGACCATTACGCCCGGTACAACGAACGTTATTGTTAGACAGACAGTATAACAAATTAGTAAAGTATATCGTAAACAATAATAATTGTTGTTCTTAATGATATCATCTATTATTAGTCATTCAAATTAACAGACGTAGAAGCCAAACACAAAGACATTTTTTATCTCGGAAAATTTAACGTCCGCGTGTTTATACATATATATTTATGTATTACCTATTATTATTAGGTATGTATTAATATTATTAAAAACTATGATTATTATTATTGTTAATCTATTAAAATAAATACGAGTGATGGACGAGTATGCCACTCGGTTTTTTCTACGCTAAAAAATAATTCATAGACATTCTAAAAACATAATATATTATTATTGTATTAACTTTTTACACTTTCCTATACGTTATGTGTTATATTGTAATACTTTTTTTTTTTTTTTATTCCCCCGTTTTCTAATCATCTTTTTCGTTTTTCGTAACGTTACACGGACGGACGTGCGAACGAAAATAAAATAAAAACGTCGTCAATTGTCGATAATCGGCCGTGAGCGTCTCGCGGCCGTCGGGGTTCAGGTCGCGCGGGTGTCATATATATATATATGTACAGTTTTTTTGTTTGTTTGTCTGTTTGTATTCGTGGTGGCGCGACGCCGGGTGAGACCAGCCGACCTTATGACCAGCCGCCGGTGAGTTTGTGGAACAGCTCTTCGTTCAGCATCTGGTTCACCTCTTTGGAGCGCATCGACAGGAATATGTAACCGCCGATGAACTCGTGTATCACCTTGCAGTCGGCCGACTGACAGGCGAATATTATGTTGCCCTCTTCGAACTGGATCATCATGTGTTTGACTTCCCAGTTGATGTTCCACGCCTACGGGGGAGGGGGATCGCAAAACAAACGATTAGCAGACGACCGAAAACGTTTTTTGTTTGCTAATTTTTCAAATTTTTTCAAATTTTAATAATAACGGCGTGGGCACGGTGTAGGGAAACACAAAATTGGCCTCACCTTCATCGTGTTGTATCGCCATGTCTTTATGTGATCGCCGGTCGCGATGTCCATGCGCATCAATCGGTTGTACGCGATGCCCAGCAACTCCTCTTTCTTGTGACCCATGAACTTGACCACGAACAACGACGAGCCGAACTCCGGCAACGACTGCCACGCTTTGATGTAGTTCATCTTGGCCTCCATCAACGTCAGATCCTTGAGGTTGGCGTGCGCGTCCAGTATGCGCTGGACCAGCTGCGTGGAGAACAGAAATCGACGCGAGTTATTTTTTATGTTCGATTTTAAAATTGTTTTTGTTTTTTATTATTACCTTTCCCTTGAGCTTTCTGGAAAACCTGTGCGGCACGTAGTCCTCGGCCGCGATGTCCAACGACGACGAGCTGACGACGGGCGACTGGACCGCCGACGGGTGCTGCATCTCCAGGAACGCTTTGATCGATTTCACTTCCGGCTCGTAAGAGTGATCGGACAACGGGCGCCCCTTGGCCGCCAGTCTACAAGCGGCCATCCATTTCGCGTACTGTTCCTCCTGCACGCGCGCAAGTCCGAGCAACGCGGCGATTAGCGAAACGTGACCGACCCGAATTGAATTCGAATTTAACCGAAACGGCCGACCACTAACACAGCCGTGGCTCGCGCGATCGGTACTCATTTCGGTCGTTATATCTGATCGGTTAATGGTGATGTTTTTGTGGTATTTTTTTTTTTTTTTGTTATAAAAGTAATTCGACGACGAAAAAATGAAAAACGTGTTTTGAAATCAAAACAGACATATAAAAATAATAACGACGTTATTGTTATTATAATTGTTTATAATTCAATTAATCGTAGTATTCACGATAACATTATGGTTTACATTTCGTTTTTTATTTTTTCGTCAAAACCGGCAATTGGTGTGATAATAATAACGATACTCCCGGGGTATTCTTTTCACGTGTACATTTGTCACATAACCTAACATCGTATCGTGGCACGCCACTCGTAGAACCCGGTACACTCACGTTTTCGCATCTGATGCACATCTCGGTCATGCCATCCGAACTAGGCACTTCGAGCTTTATGCCGAACTTGTTCTGCGAGATGTTCACCTCGGGCGTCACTTCGCATCCCTTCAGACTGACGCTGTGCACGGGCGGCGCGCCGACGCTGGCGTCTTCCGCCGTCTTGTACATCCTCAGATGCAGGTCCCGGCACGTGAACCAATACCGTTTGAACGCTTTCAGTGTAAACTTCTTCGGCCTACACGGGGGGAAAAGACGCGAGCTGCGTAAACACGTATTGGACACCGGCGCCGGACGAAATGACATCGGGCCAGGAGGCGACCACTCACTTCAGGAATCGCAAGTAATCGGACAATTCGGGCGCGTGCGAACTGTTCACGTTGTTCGGCGGCTGGAACCCCTCGAGCGTAATCTGGAGGTCCGACAGAGCGGCGTCGATGTCGTCGTCCCCGCCCGTCGACTCGATGAACGGCTGCGGCACGTTTACTTTGAGGTTAATTTGAACCTGAAACCCGAAAGCATCGACATTCGTAGACGCGGCGTTCCCGCGTGAATTGATTGTGTCTATTTGACTATACGCGTACGCACTTGCAGGGCGGCGAACATGATGGCTTCTTCTTCGGTGCAATCGATCTCGCCGCTCAGCAGACTCCACTTGGCCTGTTCGTATATTTGGTTGATGCGCACCGAGTCCAGCCTGGGATTCAGGTCGTAAAACGAATAGAACTTGAACCGCAACTTCAACAAGTCGTACTCCCTGATGCCTTGTTCCATGATGGACAGCGACGAGTTCAACCATCTGCGCGCGTCAAAACGAAAACGTGCCGGGGTCAATAACAACGCCGACGAATCACACGGATAATAATAATAAGAGTTGCGCTCACGCTACGTTCATCCTAGCCTTCTCCACCAGCGACTTGGGTCTCAGCACTTTGTTCCTCACTTCCTGGTTCAGCGGCGGCGGACTGTTGGCCAGCGACGTGTCCAGAGAACCGTTTAGCAGTTCCAGCGACGTCACGTTTCCGTTCATTTCCGGTTTGCCGTAGCCTTTCTTCCAAGTGCCGTTTTGCTGCTGCTGCTGTTGCATGAAAAGAAAAACAAAATTAACAAATTAAAAAAAATAAAATAAAATAAATCGAGCGCGTTAACGAGTACGAAGCGGACGAAGTGAAACTTCTTTCGGAGTCATTATTCGGCCGATAGGAGCGTTACGTTTGTGTCGGAATGAAACGAACAGAAATGTACGTGGAAGTTACTAAATATTCTCTATTGCGCTAGGCAAATACATATATAGGAACCGTACGAGCGGATGGCGTCTATCAATAAAATGCTTACTTGGTCACCAACCACCGCTAGATACTTTGAAACGGGTTACTTGGTTCACCGATCCTAAGTCCGACCAGCCCGAGTGTGTACGTAGTGATGTAAATTGAACAGGGAGTAGAAAATAACACACAAAAAGTGGTCAGACAAGACGGCCGTGGCACTTTTGTGAACATTTATTTGGCCCGGCGCAACTAATCTCGAGAAAACGTCTTTGTTGTTTTTCGTACCCTCCGTGAAGAAGTTTCACTTCGGAAAAAAAGAAAAAAAATGCTCCGCAACATCGGACGGACGACACTCACGGACACCGGCGAACCGATCGGCGTGGACTGGTGTTGTTTCATCGGGGCGCATATGAACGGCGACGCAGACATGTCCAGGCTGCCCGTGGAACCGGACGGGCTGTGAGTGTTGACGGCGAACGAATTGGCGTCGGACGAGGGCGTCTGGCCGTTGTTGTACTGCACTTCCTTCATGTTGTGCTTCAGATGGTACGGCTCCAGCGGTTTGCTCAGCGACAGTTCCTCCGGGTGTCTGATGTCTGCCGCCGCGAGAACAGATACACGTCGCGTTCAAGTGGACTTCCGGTCGGACACGACCGGATGAAACAGGCGGCCGCGTGTCGCGCGGCCGCGACCTACTTGCTACCCGGGCATACTCACTGAGTTCCTTGCATATCTGTATGACGGCGTTGAACGTCTTGATCGAGAAGTCCACGCGCATGTCCACGTAACGGAGGTCGGGCAACTGGACGCGTGCGGTCTTGTGCATTCTGGTGAACTGGAGTTTCGCGTCCGCTTGCACTCCGTACTGGTCCAACGTGGACCGGGTCCTGGTGAGCCACGAGTTGCGGTTAGGCCACCAGAGCGCATGGTCCGACCAGTCCATGGCCACGTCTATAAGGGAGACAACGGAACGGCAAGTCAGTACATGCACGCGGCCGGTTGAAATCGTGCGAACGATCGCCGTCGAAAACAAGTCGACAAATTCGTTTTGAGGGAACGCGTCGATCGGAATAACGAACGAGTTATTATTGTAATAACGACAATGCGTTCCGCCGCGGCGGGGCGTTTAACGGACGGCGAGAACTCGAGACTAATCTCCCGTGTTCGGTACGTAAGCGCGTGTGTGGACTCGCGTCGAACGTTTACGAGTAATGAGTCCAAATATGCTCGAGCTACATTAAACCGTGTGCGCGAGATGTACGCCGACGTGATTGTCGTCGTCGGGGGGGCACGTTGCTGCCGGCGGCACATTCCGAGGAGTACTCGTTAAAATGTATTTCATCGCCGAGAAACGGTCTATCAGATCTGGCCCGCGGGCACGGCCGTCTGGCCGTGAAAACCGATTAAAAGTCCCTAACCTAACTCGACGTGGACGGTTCCTTCTTCGCGTCATCATCGGTCGAGTGAACAGCGGCCGATCGGTTCTCTCGGGTCTCGATGAAACGGGAAAAAAAAAAAAACAGGGACGGCGGCGTCGGGGTGACGACGGTCGCGGTCGAACGGACGTCGTTTCCGTTGTGTGGTGGTCACACGACGAAACCGTCTTCGGGTCCAAGGTTGAATGGTCGTTGCACGCGTCGCGCTATAACAATTTACACGCATATGGTCGCGGCGGCGGCTTTATTATTATTATTATGCCGCGGACCGTACGGCCGTAGTGTAGACCGTGACCGCCGCGGCCCGATTTTACCGTAAGCCGACGACGACGCGGCCATGTACGGAAACTGAATTCACTCCGCGGACTTTCTCCGTATGCCGTCCGCGGTTCGCCCGCGATAACGTTTTTACGGAGGAACACCGCCGTCTCGCGAATAGGGTCTCCTCCGACGTCTGAGGCCGGGGCGGCACGCGCGGTATCCTTCCCCGGAGGCCGTCTGCGTCGCCGCGCGTTCCGACGACAATGATCGGCGGCGACGGGTCCCCGGGGGGCCAATGAGAAAGCTGCGGCCCGACGGACGACCTTATACGGCAGTGGATCTGACGGTTTCGCCGCGCCACGTCGTCCTTGTGTCGACGGCGACGCGTGTACGCCGCCGTCACAGACGTATACGATATTAAATTTTTATTTTTTTATCGAATTCTTACGCGTGTGCTCGCGTGAATTATATAAAACGTACGCAAACACCATTGTATTAACTTTATGATTAAATATTATTTATAAGTCGGCGGCGGTACCATGACCGGAGGGGAGGAGGTCTCGTGACGCGTTCGCACGACGAATGTTGCTGTGCGTCATCACACACACACACATATATATATATACACGAATATAATTCAGGAAAACGCGAACGGACGCGACGCGGTTTCGTCGGAACGAATTACGATCGTACTATCGATATTATTATACGGACCGGATAACGCGTCGGCCCGCGCGCGCGCGCACATACGATAATTATTGACGCGTACGCGCCGCGTGTTTGTTCAACGGCGGACGGTCGTCTCCCTCGTCGCGATCGGCCGAACGATTCGGCCGGCACGCTCGTCGTCCGGGTGCTGGAAACGGTCGCGAGGGACGCGCGCGCAAACCCAACCCGACACACCGTTCCGGGGCCGTACGCGTAAAACGACGACGGCCGGTAGGTCGCTGGAAGAAGGAAACGAGAACAATAACAAAGGCGCAGCACCCCAGGAGAGCAAAAAGGATACGACGAGAAACGAATCCGGCGTATATAATAATAATAATTATTATTATTCTACGACATAATGCGATAACGAACGGTGTGAACGCACGCCCCGTGAACCCGCTATCGTCTGTATTTCTCCCCGGGATTTCTTCGCGCTCTCCTCCTCGACAATCGCGTTCTCGTAACAACAACAATAATAATAACAGCAACAATAATAATAATATAGTACGGACCGTTAAAGAAGAAGAAAAAAAAACGCACGAACAACAATGATTTTCTTCCGAGCTGATTTTTGTGAAAAGCAACGCTAATTTCGAAAACTATTGCCGAACGCGCGTCAATACGTTCGTAATTGTCCGTTCCTCTCGGTGAGCAGTCGCGACAACGCACTCGGTTAGGTACCCCCCCCCCCCCCCCCCTTACGTCAACGACACGATATACGACGCGTCCCCCGTCTCCACCTGCCCGCCGGCCCTCAAGAAACGGGTACGTTAGACACTGCGGGTCCGTCGAATCCAATCGGTTTCGCGATTTTCCCGCGGGACGTTATCCGCCGTTTTTTACACGGACACCGGCGGATTCACGTCTCGTCTTGGCCGGCCGGTCACCCCGTTGTTGAGCGTTATGTTCCGTTCGGGGCGTTTTCGTCTTGTTTGTGTTTTTTTTGTATTTACACACGATCTCCGCGGACATTATCGATTGCGCTTGGTGTCGACGACGTCAGAACAATTACGGACATCGTTGGTAAAACGCACAACACGCGCGTTTATAAACACGACCCCGTTTTCGATCGAACCCGACACTCGTCGTGTTGTCTCGCGGGACGTTCGAAACCCGTCGGAACGCATATTACATCGTGTTGTTGTTGCGTTGTAACAGTATAAGCGAACAGAGTAAAAAAACGAACGTGTTTCGTAAGAACGAATGTCTATCTTTTTTTTTGTTAACCGCGATCGACGGTTTCGTCGTCGTCGTCGTCGTCGTAGCATCGCGGCGTTAGATCGTTCTCGGTGTGCGTCCGACGACCGAGACGGCGGCGCGTTATAAATTATAACGACAAAGATCGATTCTCGTCGGACCGAAATCGGACAAACGGTTCCCGGCCGGTAGATTCGTCGTGACGATTCATATCATTGTTCTACGGTGACAAATTCGAAACACGCGAGCGGCGTACCGACGAACGGACAAACGTCCCGTGTCGCATCCGCCGACGTCGTTCCGGGACGGTTCGGGGGTTTTCATTGTGAACTCGGTTTCACGATAACGTGCGACGTGCGCGGGCTGGTGTGATTCGGAGGAGAGAAAAAAGAAACGCCGTGTTCACAACAATATTGTGCAAGTCCGTTCGTTCATTTCTCACCGAAACGTCTCTCGTCGACAATAGCGGTGGGTACCGACACGGACAGACATAAATCGTCATCGAACCGTGCGCCGGGCGATTGTCGTGGCTACAAGCGCGTGTTTATTGTTAGAGAGAAATAAATAAATATAAAAATTTTGTCTCGTTCGGACGGACGACCACGTGGACGGTCCGTTTTACCCGTCTCGGACGTTTCACGCGGTGTTTTCGAAGTCGGCGCGGTGAAGATTTCACGGACAGCCACAGCGAGAACGATGCGACGGACACGACGTCGTGGTAAAACGTTCGCCAGCCACCCACGGCGACGGCGTTCCGAAAACACTATTGCCCTCGTCGTCGTCGTCGTCGTCGTGTCCTCCTCCGCAGGAGACAAGTAAAACTAATTACACCGCGGACGCGCGGCCGACAGATAATCACGATCACAATAACAACGGAACAACAATGATAACGCGATAATAATTACCTGCGCGGTAATGATAGCGCATCATATATATGCGTGTTAGGTTAGGTTAACTCTTTAGGACGGGGACGACAAGACAACGACATCCGCCGCGGCTAACAGATCACGTGCCCGTATTGTGTGCGACAAACACGCGTAGAAACAAAAAACGGAATTTTCCGTGTACGTCCGCGACGACGGTTACGGATTCGTTTTCTCTTTTCTTTTTTTAACCCCATCTCTCCCCCTCGTCGTCCGCACGCGGATACGTCCGGTAGTTTTTTTTTTTGTATTTTATGTTTTTGTTCGTTTTTATCTCGTTTCGGACTTCGGTAGGCGGCACACGTGCCTGTACGACGAGAAAAACGAGCCGTCGCGATTGTCTGTCGTGACGGACGACGACAGACGTTAATTTCGTTCAAAACGGAAATCGTTCCGTTTGCCGACGGAGTGAAATAAAAGACCATCTGGAGTAGACTTCGGGGGGGGGGGGGGCCGTCGTTCGCGTGACGTTATCACGGTATGTATTTGTTTACGCGCGGCTCCACTGGTGCGACCCGTTCGTTATAAGTGGGACTCGATCGTGGATTCCGTAAATAAACACGTAAACGATTATCAACGCGCAATACAAAACGGGTTGATTGATCGTCTCGGCGAGAATTGATCGCGCAGCAGCCGTTCCGTCCGTATTCGCCCCGTTTCCCGTCCGCGGTAATACCCCTGGCTACGGGTTCGAGTACAATTAATAATCCGACGGGTTTTCGTCGGTTTTATTTTCAAGTGCGTTTTTTAGTCCCGCGCGCGCCACGAACGACCATAGAAATCCGGATAGAACCGGCTTTCGTCGTGCTGCTCATAAATTACGATTATTATTATCATCATCGTCGTCGTCATCGTCCGTTTAGAACGTTATAGTCTCGTCGCCAAAAAAAAAAAAAACGTCGCGCTGGCTTACGGGTCGACGCGCAGCATAACAATGAACGACGCGCCGCGGAAGACGTCGTCGTCGGCGGCGTGTTTATAACAAACGAATTTCGCCCATTATATATATATGTGTACCGTTAAGTTCCGGTAATCCGACAGACACGGCGTCCGGGTCATATATCACAACAAACCGTAATATATTTTTTATGACCGTACGAGATCCGCACGTATATTAAATCGTTTAAATTCGCCGTTTTCGTACGCGGTTCAACATCATGGCGCGTGTCGGGCGGAAAAAAAAAACATTCTAGACAAACACACGCGCGCGCGCACAATACGTCCCGAAACGTAAATGTTTAAACACGACTGTTTGTGTATACACGCGGTGTTGTCGACGTGTTTTTTTTAATTTTTTTTGTTCTTGTTTTTCAAATTTCAATTACGATTTCGACTCGGGCAAAAATACGTTTTCGGCGAATACGATTGTCGCGGTTTTTTAAACAGTTTGTTATCGTTGAACGGCGCGTCGATAAAAACCCGCGTAAACATATTTCACGATTATCGTCGGCGACGTCCGGATAAGCAACGGATAATTAACGGCGAGTGGGGTGAGGGGGGGAATAAATAACAACCATATTCAATATCGCGTTTTAAATATAAACCCGACGGACGCCGCGATGTTGAACGGCTGCCAAAAGCGAAACGACGACTCGGGACCGGACGAAACACAACGTTATTGGTTTTTCTAAAAATGGGTTATAATAATCACCTTCGCGGAGACATCACACGCACACACACACATACACGCGGCGCACGTGAATGTCACTCGTCGATTTCCACACGACGTCATCATGCACTGCGGACGTACGTACAATCTTACGGTTTTATTAATCGCGTGCGCATAAAAAAGAGAGAAGAAGAAGGAAAAAAACCCGATCCGATACGCGTGAAACGTGAATGCACTCGGTACGTACGCGCGGGGAGGGAAAAAACGAAATCGCGCGCAACGCTGACCTTGGGTCGTCGGCACGCGATTACCGGCCGTTGCCGATGGACTGGGAACGCGTCATTACGATACACAACGTCGTCAGAATATAACGCGGCGGTGTCGTCTTTGACACGCGTACCTCGTATATATACGTTATATTATACACGTTCGTTCACTTTCCACGCGTTTTACAACGGTTGTCGTGCCGCGCGACTCACGGAATTCGTAAACGCCGTTAGAGTAGCGCGTGTGACACCCGGTTTCGACCAACGGCCCGAAACGCGTTCCGTTCAGTCGGGTCGAATAAAGTGAAAAAACACGTTCGGACGTTACGACGTTTACACATCCGCCCGGATTGCTGGGTTTCGAATACGGCTCTGCTCGGAACGAACGTCTGGTTCGCCCACCTCGTTAACTACGTCGGGCCAACCCAACTCCGGGTTGTTCGTACGTCGGGGGACCAGACGACCGGTCGCCCGCACGGTCAACGGGTTAGTTCTACGGTCGTACACATATCACGTCCGTCGTACGGTCGCGTCCTTGTTGTACGATTGATTTAACGGGCCCGTGAACCTACCCCTTTGCCCGGACCGATCGTCGTGTCACCCTTTCGTGACAATGACACGAGCACAATGCACGCACGTGCACATATATATATACACGTACAAGAGCGTGACGACGAATTGAAGCGACGTCCTTGACTTCGGTTCGATAAAAAAGAAATTCATAACGTATTATCATTATCGTTGTTGTTGTTATTATCGTCGTCGTCGTCCGGTCGACGGTCGAACGAATCGCATTGTTATTATTTATATTACGCGTCCGAAAGAAAACTAAAACGAAAAACGTTGATAACGTTTCGTCTTTCCGCTGTACACGACGCTCCGGCGACGTTCGGCAAGCGAGCGAGCGGCGCATTATCGTTTCGCGATTTATACGTAGTGGTTCGCGCGTATTCAAATCGATCCGTATTCGTTAACGTCGCTCCGGGTTCGGACCGCTCTGCGGCCCATTCGAATTCTCACGTTGTGACAAGAACGCCGCGACGAACAGACGGACACCATTGGGTCGGTCGAAAAAAACCGCGCGAAAACGATATCGTTTCCAGCGGAAAAACAACGAAAAACAACCCACGGCCGATGGATTAGTAAACGACGTCATCGGCGTTACTTTTATTGTGTTAACCGCGTCGGCGGAACGAACCCGTAACGATAAAAAGGCGCGGCCCGTGGCCATTAACCGTTTGACCTAGATTACGAAAAGTTCGCCGTTTGGGAACAAAAGGGCGAGCCCCCCCGCCCCCGCCGTCGGTTCATACGCATGTAAACGTAACGACGTGACCACACGGGTTCGGGCGAACGTTCCCGAACGTGGAAAACGTGAAAAAACCAAACGGTTCGCGCTCGACGATTACCGGCTCGGAAAGGGCAGACGAAACCGTTCGAAATGCCGAGCGAGTCAAATGTCAAACGTCGCCGCCGCGAGGAACACACGGTGTGAAAAACGTCGCGGGGGCCACCCGTCGAGAACACGGCCCGTATGGGATCGCGTCTGTGCTGCGGCGGTACGAGACGGTTCCGTCGAAACGCGCGACACAACAACGTCCGTCACCCTCCTGGCCGTGCCACTTTCCATTTTGGAAAAAAAAAAAATATTCAAAATTGTGTAATATCGTTTGTAACCACCGTAACTTTTTTTTTGTAACCAATCCTAAACCCCTTGAAAACGGATTTCCAAATGACAGGGCCAGGATGACGTCACCCTGGCCCTGCCATTGGGAAATTCGAGTTTTACATATGTAATCATTTGTGACCACGAGAAAAAATCGAAAAGTCCACTTCAAAACGGGTTTTTTGAACTCAGCAGGCCCCCCCCCCTATAGCGTCACCCTGGCCCTGCCATTTGGAAATCCATTTTCAAGGGGTTTAGGGTTGGTTACAAAAAAAGTTATGGTGGTCACAGATGATCACAAACAAATGACGATTAAGGCGAATTCCAATAACGCGAAAAGTACGCGCGCCGTGACGACGCGGGCTGCACGTTATCGTACACGCACGAGCCAACAACAATTAATATGTTAACGAGCGTAACAATAACCGTGTGCGCGCTTCGGCCGAGTAACGTCGTTCTCTCGGAATGGTTTTGCAAACGCGACGTTGTGAATATACGCGGGGGGGGGGGGGTTCCGCCGAACGAGGTCCCGACGACGGTTGTAAACTCTTGCGACGCGTTAAAAAACAGAGAATAGCTTGTTTTTACGACGATTCGCGAAAACGAACACTAAACGGCGACGGTGATCGGGGAGACGTTCGACGGGGTGTTCATTAAATTGTCGACGACCCGAACGGGTAATATATACGAATATTATTATTGTTATTGTCGTCGTCGTTATCGACGGATTTCCATTAAAAGATACGGACACGTTTCGTTTCAGACAGTAAAAATATTTTTTATATCGTCTCGTTATCACGTCCGCGACAAAACCCGTTAAGTACACGGTATTGATTGTAGACCGTAAACGACGTACGCGGGGCCTGTTTCTCGGCAAATATAAATCGTATCGTTTTCCGAAGGTTTTTCCCGCAGCACGTCCCGTCCGTAACGTTCTTATCCGCCGAGACTATATGAATTTTCGATTTTCCGAGTGACCGAGCCCCGGTCCTCGATTATGAGAATCGTCCCGACAAATTGATTTTAATTATAAACACGACGGGCGTTTGGATTCGACGGACCCGGCGAAGTGGAAATGTCGCGAATTAGAGGGGTTAGAGAGGTTGGACACGTAATCCACTAACCCCTAATCGTCACGGCGTGTACGTAAAAATAGTGTACTCCCGTACCGAAGACGGACGGCGAGGTGAAGGCGGCCGGCCGTCGCGTCCCGGGGTCCGAGAAAAGTCGGAAGGATTTCGTCGATCAACAAATGTTGATTGTTCTTTGTTCACACTTGTCGGACATAAAACGCGGCGATTCCGCGGGGTTTGATTTGGCGCGTAAAACGCGACGACGAGTGGTCGACGCGGACACAAGAACGTACGGTTGTTATTTATTTATGTATTTTTTTTTAATGTATTATTATCGATACGACCCCGTCGGTACCGGCGCGTAGGGCGGGTTTCCTTTTGTGTTCGCCGCGACTCGGCCGCGGTAGCGCGCACGTCCTATTGTGTTCGCGCGGAAACGTTACAACGGGCGCGGCGAGAAACGACGTTCCCGACACCGTTTACCGGAAAAAAAAAAAAAAAAAAACCCCGGCGTGTTCAGTGCCGCGCGAGGATTTCATCAACGGGTACGACGTTTGGTTTGCGCGGCGTTAACACTCTGATCGTCGTCACAGGACAATTGGGCACGTCTTCGTAAACGACCGACGAGGACGGAATCTACAAACGAACGAACGAATACAAATACCGGACGCGGGTAACGTCCGTCCGGCCCCCCCGCCCCTTATTTATTGTACGTGTCGGTGCCGTGCCGATTTCCCGCGACACGTTATGTTTCTTCGCGCACGTGTGTGTACGTGTATTTGACCGTCTCCGCGATACGGACGCCGCGTATTACCAAAAACGAGTGCCCGTCTGCACGCGACCGCGCCGCCCCCGTCCGTATTTTCGTGTTCGTGCTCCCCCGCGGCCGACCAGGTGAACGCGAACGACAACAAAACAATATACACACCTCCGCCGCCGAGGGGTTGACGGCACGCTGCGCGGGTATTGTGTCCTTTCGGGGTTTTCGGGGACAAAAAAAAAAACGCAATAAAATAAATAACAATAATAATACGCGATGCGCGCGCGGAACTTCGCGGACGCGACCGACCGTAAACATGACCCGACCGGCCAGCCGTCGCTGCCGCACGCGCGATTATCATTCCCGTTGACTTGCCGCCGTCGGCCGACGAAACGAATCCCGTTTCCGACGGGACGTCGAACGATTCCGTCACGGCGAGTTTTTTTCCGTTTTCCGTTCCGGCCGCGACCGTTTTCGGAACGTCGCGAACGAGACACACGACGATCAATTTATTCACAGTACGCGTCCGCGGGAATCGTAGTAACGGATCCGCTACGAACCGTCCGATTGCGTTATTTTGTCGGTGAACCGTCGTAAGGGCCCTCCCCCCTTTTGTGCTCGTCCACGTGTAATGTGTAAACGTCCGAAGTAATAACGGGCGACAAGTGCGGCCGGCAAGACCGTTTCACGGTCCGTTATCCGCGTTCGCTCATTAGTCGCTTTGTGTCCGGCGAGAACGAATAAATAATATTCTGTGTATTGGGAAGCGAAATCCGGTCGGAACACGTAACTCTCGTGTATACACGCGTATAGTCGTATATGGAACTCGGTGCAAGGGTCATGTATATACATATAGCCGCGAGAGAGAGAGAGAGAGAGAATAATACGATTTCTATAATTGTAATGTCCGAGGCATTGTTATCGGGAGTATTATTATTCTGTCCTGTCGGCGTGGTATCGACTTAGCGCACCGATTTAAGTTCTCGGAGGCGCAGTTCACACTGTACGGAGAGGGCGTTGTACGAACCGTGTTATGCGTCCGTAACTATTATATAAATTTATGACTGTATTATTTTTTTTTCGAGAGACCCGCAGACGAATCTCATTAACGACCGGAAAAATAACCAGACAACGAGAGATCCTCACAGCCGTTTAGTGTGTCGTGTGCGTACGCCCGTCGCAAGACGGATTACCCTTTTCACCCAGAAAAATCAACCCCCCACTTGGCGTGAAGAGCGGACGGTTATTATTATTGTTATGATTATTATAATAATTTTTTTGTCGAACTGTCGCGACGAACCCAGAAACGTTCCGAAACCAGTTTCGTTTCTCGCGCCGACCGCACAACAACAATGTGTACACGACCACATGCGTACCGGGGTTGTGGGGGGTTAGGTCTCCTCTAACGTCTCCTCCCAGCATGGTTTACCCTTCCGCCCGCTTCGGTGCTTCGTCGTCCGCACGGTAAACATTGCGCCGCGTAACAACCGGACGGACACGGTGATCGTTGTCAACGAATCGTAACGATATACGACGAGGCGTAGGCATACCACCCAAGTGGTGTTTAACTCTGCACGCAATGATGTTCCACGCGCGTCGTCCGCGAGGGTTTTCGTGTCGGATTCACGCCGCGAATACGATACAAGAACGCGCACACCACCGTACAAACGTCATTTCTTTTGTGTACGCGATCTCTTTCTTTTCGTTTTATTTTTGGTCAAACACGACACGACACGACGATTTTTATCGATACATTTTCCGGGTTAATCCGTGAAAACAAAATAAACCCCCCCTCCCCCCCCGGTCGATTGTTCGCCACCGTACACGGTATCCAACGTTTTCTTTGTGGCGAAAAAACTGTACGTATAGTGTTCCCCGCGCCTTGTCGAAACCGGTCCGGATTCCGTTTTTTCCGTACACTATGCACAATGAACCTGTTCTCTCAAGAGAGACAATTTTTTTCTCTCTCTCTCTCTCCCATTTTCACCTCGACCGCGGGCTTTATACGTCGTCGTAAACTTATTATGCGTGATTACACGCGTATCCGGAACGCCATAAGGGGAACAGAAAACGTACGGCATGAAATCGTATTTGTACGACGAGAACACGTTGTTGGTAAAATTTCAGTGCAAACTGGTACGCCAAACGCGGTTCCGCGACGACGACCGAATAGCCGGGCGTACGTTTTTTTATTTTGGCGCGGCGGCGAAAATGGAACAAAACGCGTTTCCCGCCGTGTCCGTCTCCGACCTAATTAGGGGTGGTTTTTTTTTTTTAAAAAACCCTCCCGGACGACAACACAGACCACGACAACATATGCATACCGAGCGTGTTCATTAACTGCAACAAACCGGGAAGCTCCCGAACAATATGACTCAGTGTCGATTCGAGGGGGTCCGTCCGCCGTGTTCGTTTAAATAGAAAATACATTTTTTTTTTTTCAGCTTTTTCGCTTTGTTTTTCGTGCGCTCCCCCTACTGTCGGTCGACAGAGTTTCGGTAATGGTGTCCCAATAATACGCGCGGGGACCGGGTCGACGGCTTAAGTGGCAGTCGACGGACGAGGAGGATACGAGGGCGGGCGTCGTTATTGGCCTCGGAGGGTCGTGTCGCGGGTGCTCGGCGCACGCACAGACCGCCATAAAACCCGTCGGAATTAATAAGTCTTAGCAGACACTGACCGGGGCCGGGACGACGAAAGCCGCGTATTAATTCCGCGTCCCCCGTCGCGGCCGTCAATATATTAAGTGTCGGGTTATCGAAATTCGTTCCGAAAACCGATAAAACAAATATCGATTGGGGGTTTCTCTACCGCCGACGCCCGCGGCAAACGACGACTATATTTATGAGCGAGGTCAAACGCTTTCCGCTCTCGGGATTTCGTTTTAATTTTTACGATTACCAAACGCGACGCGTGTCGTCCGACGAACTGTATATGATTCGATCCCGTCCGTTCACCGAGTGAAATCCGTCGGAACGATATATATATATACACATTACGTATACCGCTGTATCGTCCGGGAACGGGACGTAGGAGTTTCATAAACGGCCGTACGTGACAATAAATGTACTCTAAAATAAATGTACTCTCGTGCAATAAAAATCGTAGCGGGAAAACACACGACACTCCGAGCGCGCATGGTATATTAAAAAAAACAGCGACAACAAAAAACAAAAACGCATTTTTCGAATCGTTTCCCAGTGAGTAACGACACCGGCGGACCGCAGTGCGTACATTCGCGCGATCGTAAAATACGACGTGCGTTCGAAAGAATGCGCTTACTGCTGGTAATTAAACAATGATAATTCCGAGTCCGAGTCGCGTTGTGCCTTATCCCGTGCTCGTATTCGTACGGTTCCTACCGATCCGCACGTCATACCGAATATCGAAAACCGAAGACGCGTACGTTAAAATCAATCGATAGAGAATGACAGTGTTCTTTCTTTCACGAGTAGGTGGCGCGGTAACAAACGACACGGTGTTTTTTTTTTTTACCGGAATGCGCGCGTGATTATAAGAACGCGAACACGCACGTTTTTATCACGTAAAAAGTGTTTACGACATTTTTGCAATGTCATGTAGGCGTGCGATTTTTTAAAATTTATTTATCTTAAACAGAGATTGTTGCGTACAGTCGTCATTGTACGTCGCGAGAACGATACAACACGTAAATCGCGTTGTCTTAATAAAAAAAACACGCGTATCGATTTTTACGAGTTTTTCACGATCGTTCGCGTGAGACGCGTTCTTCGAAGAGACTTTTATTTTGGCCCTAGTTCGTACCTATCTCGCGTAGAATACAACGCGTAACATCCGTTATACACGCGAGAAATCTTTTTACGGTTTAAATCTGGAAACGTACGGTCCATTGAAATCAATAATTCGAACACCACAAACCGCACCACGGCGGGTGTACATGGAAAACGGAAAATCCGAGAGGAAGATCGTTTGGAAACCGTACGTCTTCGACTCGACCCCGGTCGGATGCGGACGTCCGACTGTCGACAGGACAAAACAACATGCTCGCCGTCGAGATCTTAACCGCGCTCGGCCGCTCGACAACCGTCAGAAAGACCCCCGAGCGGCATGGAGCTCGGGACGCATTATACAGAACGACGACAAAACGCACTTAACTCGACGCCATTAAAAAAAAAAAAAACAAAAAAACCCCGAAACCTCTTTCACTCGGCTCGCCGTGTCGTCGGTCCGTTTCGACGTTGCGATTGTTTCCCGTAGAAACAACGCGCGCCGCCCCGGGGACTTTGTCATCGAAAAGCGCGTTATTTTCAACACAATTCCAAGACGGTTTCGTCCGTCAAGAGCAGCGTAATAACGTTTACGTTGTGCGCGCTCTCGTTCACGACGCGCACAATATTTACAGCGCTCGTGCGCGCCCTCGGAATACAATGTACAAAGGTCCCCGACGGCACGACCGCAACGTACGCGCGCGCGTATTTCCCTCGCGGACGAGAACAGCTGACGGGCGTCCCTTTTTCGGTTTTGTTTTCTTTCCTCCTCCGTCTGACACGCAGAGAGAGAGAGAGTGAGAGCACGCCTCCGAACCGCGGGCCGTTCGGACAAAACGCGCGTATTCCACCCGAACAATCGCCGCACACGTCATGCGCCGGCACGCACCGGACCGTCCCGTACGGTTATTTTACACCTATAAAAATATAAAATCCTCCGGCGAGACACTTCATGCCGTCGCGGGTATAGCGATTTTCGCACCCTCGACCACGCACTATAACACAATGTACCCCGGCGATTACATCCGAACGGAATAAACGTCCGTCCCTGTTTATTTCACGCGCCGGCGTTTCGTCGTCGTCTCGATAGCTGTCGCGTATTGTGTTCTGCTCGACGCGCTTTTCTTTTGTCCCCGTGTCTACGCATCTAACTTGTTTCCGTATCGGAGTGTCGCGGTCACGACTAACCTAACCTTAACCGACCGGTAAAACGAAAACGTACGTGGACGAGGCGGATTTTCCAAACGGTCCGCGCAAAACCGCAGCGACCGTACCAAGGTGTTCCAAGGTCGTACGCGGACGCGCGCGTGTATGTGGTCATCGATCGTCGCGGCAAATACTCTTTTAGGACGATTTCGTTCGCGTGATCGTTACGGGCACAGAACGAGAGCGAACGATTGGAAAACGTGACCGTCGGCCGTTTCTCCGTCGCGCACTCCGTGCACGTGTCCAGAAACGACGACGAGCGACGGGGGGCGGCGTGTTACACAATGCGTGTGGATCGGTGAGGTATCGCACGGGTACACGTTATTGCCGGGGAGTCGGGGACGGGACGGGGGGGACCTCTCGACAAGCGCACGCCCGCAGGATATCGGTCGCGAACGCACGAAGTTGTCGTCGTGGTTATTATTGTTATACCCAGGTTCTTTTTCCCGGACGGCAATCGCGGACCCCGCTCGGGATGTTCGCGCGGACGTTTCGAGTAGACATATATATATATTATTCGTGTATTACGCACGCCGCGACAACGGGAACACGACTTTTCGGCACGTCGTTTATAATAACAGACTGCAAGCCTGCGGGCGTATTGATTAATGAGGTTCGGCAGCGGCGGCGACGACGTCAACCCAAGACGTGTGCCCGGGGGAGAGGAGGTTTTGATGGATTTCCGCGTCTCGGTTTTACTGCAGACGGCCGACGAGGAACGGATGCGCACGATTTCCGTGCGACCGAACAGAGTATCGGCGCTTCGTGACGGGAAAACCGAAGGCTTCATTAATAACAACATGAATAGCCGTCGCGCGATGGTGCGCACCGCTCCGGAAGGATCCCGCGTCCGTTTCGGCGGACGACGAGCGGGCGGATTATCGTGCTCGCGTACACCACAGACACAACAAACGCGTAAGAATTGGTCGACGACCGGCTCCGCAATGTTTTGACGTTTTCCCGCTAAAGGAAATGTCCGTCTCCCCGGGCGGACGTTTTGTCGACGTCGAACCGCGTAAGGTGATCGCGCCGGTTTTCGCCTTCGCGGATTTCCCAATCCGCCGGGTAACATAAATAGCGTAATATGTTGTTCGCGACGAAAACGTGCCGTTCGTCCGCCCGGCGTCACAAGTAGCAACGTCGCAAGGTAACCGTACGTGCCGAATAACGCGTGGACGCGGTGATTCGGACGGCAATAAAGAAGACGACCGATTGTCGGACCACACATGGTCCCCGTCCGGGCTGGTGAATTCAATGGACAGTGAGAAAGAATAATAATAATAATAATAATAATAGTACTGGTTGTGAAACGACGTGAGGTCGTACGCGGGTGTTTCAAGGCTCGCACCTCGCGGGTTTCGTTTCGTGTTGTTTAATTATTATTATCGTCATTATTATCGCAATCGAATCGAGTTGATTGATATCCGCGGACTTTTGTTCTACGCGTTGCTCGAATCGCATTTTTCTTCCGACAGTATATGATGTCATATGGTTCGTACCTCCACTAGCTCGCGATAACGCGATAACAACGTTTCGTTGTGTAACGAACACAAATGTTTTTCGACGGAATCGTTTCGAGGAAACCCCCCCCCACAAAAAAAAGAAAAAGAAAAAAAGAAAAGTAAACTGATCTGCGCCGACGATTCATGGGATGTCTATACGCGGTCGTTTCGCGTTTTCCGTACTCTCATTCCGACGCGCGCGCCGTCGCGGAAACGGATCGTCAACGATTTTTTGTCCTCGGACGTCGTGTCGTTCGGACGGTCTCTATTTTAAAGTGATGGCCCGTCGGAACGGCCGAATTTTCTTTACGCGGACTCGGGTCGACCTCGATGCATAGTTTGTACATAGGTCGAGAACTTCTGTAGTAGATGGTTTTCGATATTTTAGACGTACGCTTAGGCAAACGGCAGGGAGTCGGGGCTGGGCCGAGTAATGTCCGGTTCGAAACATAAGGTGGGACGGGCACTTTTACTTTCGGTACCGGCCGGCGTGTACACGCGTTGCGGCGGACGGGTGCAGCGGAGAGGCCCTGACCGGCCACGAAATAATAGCGCTATTGCTTTATAAGGCGTTTCCGAAATCGCGCTACGCGACGAAATTGCGTCATGTAATTTTCGGATTTCCGGCCAATAAAACGCACGCCCACGCCGGTATACGGTCTGACGTGCCCGAGCGAATATATTGCGAAAACCGTATACAACAACAACAACAGTAATAATAATAATAATAATAATAACGTTATCCGTACAAAACGATCCGTCACGTGAGCCCGTCGCGGCGAAACGTTAAACATTTTTCCGATGACCGGACGTAAACGCCGTATTCGATATCGTGTCATAAATATCGACCGGCCGCGCGATCGAGCCGAACGCCAGCAACTCTATTTCGGGAAAACGACAGCGACGATATTTGTTTCATGGTCGCGCACGGCTCGTAAACGTTTGACGGCGTTAAAACACATTGCAAATCGTGCGTACGTTCTGTTTGTAGAATTTAAGTAGTGCTTTACGCGCGTCCACTTTGAAAAATCTGTCAAAAAAAAATTAAAACTTTCTTTTTTCCCCTCCCCGGTCGACTGTAAGAACCGTAGTCGTAAGATCCGCTACGAACAGAGTTCTCGTCGGAGGCCGACGACGACGAGACGACGTGAACGGGACGAACGGGCGCGCGTCCGTCCACGGGCGTTTTCCGATTGCGGTTCGACGGTATTTAACGCATTAGAAATAAAATGTCGTGGGAGAACGTGCGCGTATTAATTGAGCTGTCGAATGAGAAAAAAAAATATTAAAAAAAAAAAAAAAAAATACCGCTCGGAAGCGTGAAATTAAAAGGTGTGGATTTCGTCGTGGGCGCGCGCGCGCGTGCTTGTCCGCGTCCGTCTCGATACGTACGTACAACATATTATTATAACAGTATACTATAGTGTGTGCGTATATACACACACACGAGAGCACGCGTTAGGTCAGGCGATTTTCGGTCGTCGTTTCCGACGAAACCGGTCAAAATGTCGAAACGGTTGTGCGCGCGAGAACGCGCGCACAAACAACGACGACGTCGATTCGTTTTTGAATTTGCTTAGCGTCCGCGGCGTCCGATCCGGTGCCGCCGGTTTCGCAACGCACGACAGAAAACCACGGCGAACGGAAAAAATAACAACCCGTCTTGTATTACGTTCCCACGCGTGCGCCGCGACTCGGATCTCGTGTGTGCGCGCGAGTGGTGCGATCGTAAAAGACCACGACCACGTAGTGTCCTATCAGTAGTGCCGCCGGACGAAGACATCTCGTTTTCGGATTACCGCGGTTAAATACGCGTGTACTTGTTTGGTAGGCGTACGAAAAACGAAAAAAAAACGGAATAAAAACAAATAATAGGTGTCACGCACACGGAGAGAGTGTATTCCGTCCGGGGGAGTTTTGTTTTTTTTACTAACGACCATCATAATCATTAAGGTACTAATTAAAGTCGACGGCGACGCATAAATTATTATTATTATTTCGTATATTGTTATGCCGTCATACGTACGCCGCGCTATGGCGCCCCCGATTACGGTTGACGCGTTTCATTCGTATCACGTTCAATCGAAAATACAATTCGCTATTCGATTCAAATCGTAATATTCGTGTAGTCGTAGCGTTTCCAGACACAAATGTCCGCCCGGCTAATAAACACAAGACACGTACCCCCCCCCCCCATCCCGCGCGTTTCGTACACGGTGATAATAATTATATATTGAAACGCGAAACCCGTTAACCGTTCGAGAATTCATACGCGGCGCCGTACCGTATCGTTTCCACTCGACGTGCGTGACGTATATCTATATGCATTTATTTATTTTTTTCATTCGCGTTTACCACGCGCGGATCGCGAGGACCGAAGCATATAGTTATCCGTCGAACGTAAAAGACTACACGATACAATGTACGGGGGGGAAAAAAAGGTATACGTGTGATAACGCGCGAACGTAAACCGGGCAGCGGATTATGTGCAGAAGACACTCTGGACGCGGTGTTTCCGTTTTTGTTTTTTTAAATTCGAAAATTCGTTTTTTTTCCCCCACCCAATCTTATTCTTCTATCTCCGCGAGCTACAACACATCGTACAGCAGTGTGTGTTTACATATTATTATAATACGTGTGGCAGAGAATACAATACGCTAATGGGGTGTAACGGACGGACGACGTGTACACCGCGACGCGTTATAGACGAGCACAGGACGGGCGACAGAGAGAGAGGTTACCGTCGCCGACGAAACGATAAAACGCGTACCGAAAGTGTTATGCGTGGTTCGGACGTTATAACATTCCGATTTACGGCGACGTCCGAATGTATAATTACGTCGGCACGCCGGAAATTTAAATTAACGGATGTTTTCATTCGGTTAACACAAACGTATATTTGAGGCCGCACGCAGGACGGAAGGAATCGGTACGTGTCACGTAGTCGTCGTCGTGATTTCTAAAAGTGTAGGTTTTATCCGTTCGGGTCGAAACGAGACTCTGACGCCCGTGTCGCGTGCAGCCGTTATAATAAATGGTATACGTGTACGTATAGAGGAGGTGGGGTACGCGAGACCTGCGGGCCGACTCGGGCTAATAATAATAATAATAATAATAATCGGCCCACCGTGTTTTTTTTCTTCGTCGTCGTCGTCGTCGTCGTCTTGCCCGCGATGGAAACGTCGCCGTCGTATGATAATGCAAACGCCCACGGGGTGTACACACGCTGGCGCGCGCGCTTTTGTACGTGACGGCGAACGGGGGGGAAAAAAAAAAGCGTATAAAAAATCAACAAGCCGTTTATGTAAATCTCGTTCGCCGGAAAGAGAGGCGAACGAGTTTTCCCACACCGACGAAACACACCCGACGGCGGCGACCCCGACGACATGTGTACGATTTTTTATTCGATTTTTTTCACGTAGGCATGTCTCTCACGACACGCGGTCATAACGCATGTAACACGGTCGCCGACGGGGAATGTCGGACGGATTTCCAACGGCGATTTTACCACGTTTACGTACAACTTCGGACGGTCCGAATAAAACGTGCGCGACGTATACTATACACGCGCACACACACACACACACACACATATATATACAAATATATAAAAAGACGTGTCGAACGACGACGCGACGAGGGTGAAAACGATTTCGGGACGCGATAATAATAATATTTATGTCGTGATCGACATTACCGCGCGCGATATAACGTGTAATGTCTACGACGTCGTAATATTGGTGCAGGGGTCGCACAGATATGAAACATAACGCGGGTTATGAATTACCGTTCGTGTTGGACGCACGTTTCCAAAACGCTTTCCGAGTTCCGACCACGTATTGTATACGTGTTTACGGCACGTTAATTCAGAGACGTTTTTATCGTAAACAATAGGTGCGGTGACGACGATACTCGCCTGCCGAAAGACGTATAATTACCAACACTTTCGATGAAATTCGTTTCGTTATCGTTGTGTCAATTTCCCCCCCCCCCGCCACCGTGAAAATCCAAGTTCGTTGGACGATTCGACTTTCGTCACAGTCGTCGGTAAAATTCGTGCGTATTATATTTTTTCATTTTTATTCACTTGTAAAAAATACAGTACTGTAGGTACCGTGCGTACCGTGAACAAAATATCGTGTTCGGAAACAAAAACAGCAATATAAATCATACATTCGAGTAAGAAAAATAAAAGACCGTTACGAGTGAATTAACAACGAATAGCTCGAGAGAATGAAACGCGTAGGTATACCCATACGGATGTACGCAGTCGTGTAAAACGTTTATCGATAAGTATCTGTTTTTGTTGAAAGTAATAAAACGAAAACTAGACGTCCAACAAACCCGATCGAGTTTAATCGTAAACGTGTTACGGGTGAAATGAATTCTGTCTTTTTTCTTTCTTGTCGTTTCACACAACGCCGCGAGAACTTTACATGCCGTAGTCGTATGGCGACGCGAGCTATAATTATCAATTGATTCATAACCAAACGACACGCGTCGTAACAAGGTATTTTCGTAGGACTTTAGGCGACAACGTACGCGCGATAACAAACATTCGTCACGTTTTCTCGTAAAATCGTATTTAAACGAATCGGTCGTGAAGTGAACGACGAAACACGTAAAGGCGTCAAGGAGTGATGCCGCGAACGGTTGCGGTTCTCGTATAACACGACGATTTGTCGACACGGGAACGTCCGAAGTACGTCAATTCGGCTTCCGCGTTTCCTGGTCAAATTCGAACGTTTTTTTACACGTATTTTTCAAACAATACGCGGTAGGTACGGAAGTCGAACGTTCGCGAGCTAAAACGAATATCGAGCTTTGAATGTAACGACGCGTCGCGGTTGTTGGCCGCGGCGTAGGTGGTAACGTCTTGGTCCGTCGTTCCAGTTAGTATACGATTTCACTTGTTTCGCAAGCGGACAACGGGAAGTGTTCGGTTACGGCGGTACGAACGCGTTAGGTATCGTGTGCGACGGCACGAGGGCCCGAGGGCCGCCACGCGCGTTTCGACTATGGTTTTTTTACGTAATTGACTTTTCGTTTTTTTATGACTTTACGGTGGTCTACGACGTGATACGACGCCGCGGGTGTACGCGAACGGACCCGAGAGAGCCGACGGGGAAAATAAATCGAAAACCAACGAACAAACAAAGTCGACCGCTCTCGTCCGCGTGAAAACGCGCGTGGTGGCCGTTTCGCGGGTCGCGAGCAAAGGCCGACGAAGACGGAGTGTCATCGCCCGCGCGCGCCTTTCTCGGTCGCGAATCGCTTGCTTTTCACGGCCGATGCGTATCGGTCGACGACAATTATCCCGTTTTCGCACACCGTTCCACCTGGTGCCGCGCGCGTGGACACGACGGTGAGTTCGTGTTTGTATTTCGCACTCGTTGCGTCCGTGTCGAACCGGCAAAAACGTTTTCGACCGACCGCCGCGGTATACGTCCGTCGTCGTGATTATCGATTTTTTTCTCACAAACATAACGGGACCTCGCGCCGAACGCGTTCGTGTGGGGTCCCGCGAGAGAGACGGCACCGCGTAAACGCGTCGTCAACATGCGAAACGACGGCAACGTACGAAAAAACTTCTCCACGCGTTCCGCGGAGGGGCCTAACCTAACAATAACGACGCGCCGTGTTTTACGTGTGCGCGGTAAGTGTCACACGCGGACTACACGCGGTCCGTAAAAACCGGACCCGGGAATCCGGCACTACTACGAGATTCCGATCGACGGTCGACCGATCCGCCAACGGCCCAGAGTCTTGGCTCATTCCGGCCGAGGCCGGTACACACCTCGCGCCTTCTGTTACCACGAGGTGCTGGCTACCCAAGACGCCTCGGCCGGGAGCGAGTGCCGTGTTTCAACGTCGTCGAGACGCGCACCGACGGCTTCAAACCGCCGCAGATCGGTTTTGATCCGAGTCGGTAGGTGGAGGCGGCGCATCGATTCGCGCGAACAGTCGGCGGAACTCTACGGCACGCTCGTCGCGTTACGTTATTTGTCGATCCGTACCGTTCGACGATTATCGCCGATTTTCGGTTTACCAAAAAACCACAACGACTCGTTCGTGTTCGTCGACGAAGTAACCATCGTCGTTGAGGTGAAATCGATATTGATTTCTAACACGTAGTCGTCAAATGACGCGGCCATGACGAAGATACTATCGCAGAGTGAATCAACAAAAAAACAAACATCATTAAACCGTCAGAAGATAAATGACTTCGGTACGTTATCATTTTCATAATGTCCTCCTCTCGTACGCGCCTAAATAAATATCCACCCGTGAAGACATTTGAAAATATTAAAAACATTAATAAGTTTTCGTGGACGATTTATTTTGTCACTTTCCGAGTTACGACAAAGAAAACGTTTTCATCAAAGTAAAACGTGTTTTATTTTTCCCGGCTTATTTTGTCACAGTATAACGCGGTATAATTTATAAATAACGCTAAAAACACATTTTACATAAGATTATTATTATTATTTCTAACGATTGTCGGCTGTAAATTGTAATTCTTTCAGTAACGGTGGGAAGGAGTGGTCCAAAGCCTGTCTCGCGGTCATCGTGCCAAGTTTTCAACCGACCGTGCGGTGGTGTTCAGCAGAAAACGAAAACGTTCAGCGTTTATTCAAACGACGAGCGTACAGAGTAATACATCGTCTTATCAACCAACCCGTGCGTCTTGTACGGCACAGTCCGCCGTTTTCATCGCAAACTAATATTTTTAAATTCGTTATTTTACATATATATATATATATATAAGCAAGTTTTTCTATACGTTAAAATATACTGATCGTAGTCGAGGCACCACGCACACGTACAAAAAAAAAAAAAACCACGTATGAATATATATATATATCTTCCCGCGACGAAAATAAGCACGTGTAGTAAGTAGACATTAATACACGGTTATACGCCGGTCACCGCCGTATTCAAATATTATCGCGACGCCGCAGCACGTAGGCGGTGTCGACCTGACGTTGACAAAAACCAAACAGTGAAAACATTATAATATCACGACAGGTTTACTTTTAATAATTATAATATATGCGATGTGCGCGCGGAGCGGCGTGCGCGTGCGGCGTACGGTCTCCACGCCGCGCCGTGTTCCCCGTCCGCCGCGCGTACGCGTAACGTTCGTATTATTATATTCATTATTCATACGTACGCGCACGTGTGTGTGTGTGTGTGTACATATAATATTTATTTTTTATTCTCGTTTAAAGACGTGCGCTTTGTGCGCGTAAACGTTTGTGTAAACGGTATGCGTGTGTCCCGGGTCCGTGCGCGTTTGCTCGCGTATGACGGACGATAAGGGCTGACGTGTAAAACCGTTTGTTTTTTTTTTTTGATTTGTAAATCGAATATTTGACTCGTCTGGCGTCTTCTTCATCTTCTTCATCTCCCTCGTCGTTATCCCGGCTGTTTGGTGGTCGGCCGCCTGTGTCCTAAACCTCCGCTTGACGCGATCTCACACATCGTCTGTGCGCACACGCCAGACAGTCCTCTTATCGCACCCAATCGCATCCGACCGCTTCTTCTTCGGTCGTTTCCATAACCGTTCTCACACAGCTTCCGAATATTCTCTACCACATGACATGACCATGATCTATTATCTCTCTACCATCTTCTTAACCACGGTCGACGTTACTCCTATGCATCCTCTTACACGTTCGTTCCATATCCTATATTCGCTTGTCACTCCACTCGTCCATCCAAGCGTTCTCGTTCACCGCTCTATTTTCTCGTCGACCGTCGTCCGACAGACACTCTGAACCATACAACACAGTTGGTTTCACCGCACTCTTGTAGAACCTACCTTTCAGCCTCGTTGGAATTCTCTTATCGCACAAAACACCACACGCTTCTCACAACAACTCGATCTACCCGCACTTAATCCTATGTTTCACATCCTCGTCGAAACCGCTGTTCTTTTGTACAAAGCACCCTAAACACTTAAAACTTTCAAACTCATTTACCTCGTCCCCGTTTATTGTCATTACACTCCTCTTTCATCAAAATCATACTATAGTGACTTCAGACGATAGTGTTTTTGTATATAATTGCATAGACGTGGGCGGATACGTGTCAATTTTTTTTTTTTTTTTTACGGAGGGAAGTTTCGCTCGACTATACGCGCGTCTATAACGTAGTTAACTTCTTATCGTCTAATGGAACAATAAATCGTAACCGGAATAAAACGATAAAACGAATAAAGTTACGCTCCGCATCCATCCGCGCGCGCGTGTGTGTGTAGATATTTCGAAAATTCAATCGGGATCATATATATATATAGCGATATCATAACGTATAGTTTCCACGCCCTTTCCAAAAACGGAAAACGAAATTATGTCGACAAACGATAAATCAATAGAATGGTTTACGGAGTTTTAGACGTTTTCGGTAAAACGCTGTCGTCTCGGAGTTCCCGGCTACGCGTCCGACGTTTATTGTTTATCGTCGTCGTCGTCGTCGTCGTCGTCGCGCGAGAGTAGCGAAAAATTGTCGACGGCAAACGGCGCGCGGACGAGTTTCCTAAAGGGGCCGAGAGATACCGGATGTGCGCGAGCAGAATCGACCGGTCACGCGGTGAAACTTTTTTTTCGCCGTCGTTTTCGTAACGCGCCGCGTGGCGTCGTCGCTCATAGTTGTTGTTTTTTCACGAAACGCGCTCCCCGGGAAATCGTTCGTTTTACACGGCCGTCTCTTCGGAGACACACAACACACACACACACACACACACACACACACACACACACAAAGAGTTCTTACATACAACCGGACGCGCGAGCGCCGAGTAACAGTAATAGCCGTGTTGATTCGGGACCGAAACGCGCCCGATTTGTTCACGAGACTTCATGTCGTAGACTTAGACAAAAAAAAAATCACGTCGTTCGCGCCGCGGTTAATCGTTCCCGGGCCGACAGATCGGAACGAGACGAAAACACGACGCGTAATAATAACATACGTCGTCGAACACAATGGGCCACGGCGCGGCGCACAAACAAATTCGAGTTATTTCAATTCGGTTTTTTTTCACCCCCCCGTCTTTTTAATCCCTCGGGCGCGTGGTCGCCGTCCGACCCTAATGGTTTAATTTTCGATCGTAATAATAGGCCTAACACCCTCCGTACAGAATACCGTATAATAACGAAAAAATAACAAAGTACGCGGTTTCCGACAAATAAAAATCAAAAAAAAAAAAAAAAATAATAATAATAATAAATAAACGATTATACACGATTATCATCTACACGTACAATACACACAGCGTACCGTTCGCGACTCGGTTGACGCTGCGGAGGTTTCGACTGTCGTACGTCGTGAATCGTCGATCGTATCTACGCGTCGGGACCGGGGATCCGGGGACGCGGGCAGTACGAAATTGCGTTTCGTTTGACTAATTTTAACGGGACGAGAGCGCCGAGCCAGAGAGATGTTCGCACCGACGCGTTTTTCTTTTACCGTTGGCGGGGACAAATAAAAAAAATACGCCCCAAGACGTTCGCCGGAGCGAGATGGCACGGGGGTACAACCGTACGGGGTGATAAGAGATCTCGGGTCGGCGATCGGGAATGAGAATATCCCATCTCGCTCGCACCCCGTTCGCTTTCTAATCAAAAAAAAAAAAAAAACCCACGAAATAACAACATATCGGCGGCAGCGCCCCACGCGAAATCCAGTAAAACGTAAACACGATAACGTGTTATTTGAATCGACCCGCTCAAAGTGGACGATTGGGCGTGTGGCGTGTGCGCGGCGGCGTTGTTTAATAACGTAATGTTTTATACACAATACTGTGGTTCGTTTCACGCCCACCGTGTACGACCGCGGTTTGGTTTTTTCTCGTTTTTTATTTTTCGGCGTGATATATTATCGTTGATATTGTTGTCGTTGTCGTTGTCGCTTTCGGTCACCGTAATGGATACCGTCGTAATAATTTACAAAGCGCGCGTCGGTATTGTAGAATTTACGTTTCTAAACATATTGAATATTCGTCGGAGAAACGAAAAAAAAAAAAAGGGGGACTATATATCTATCGATAACAATCGGGCGTATGGTTATTGAGACGTTTACACGTTTATTAAAAATAAAAACATTTGTTGTTTTTTTTCATTTAGAAAAAAATACCAAAAACATAAAAAAAAATACAACGGAATTCACTCGAGAAAAAACATACCATCGAAGACACTCCTATGCCGCCGACGTTTAATTGAATATTCTACGAGCTAATAATAATTTTATGACTTTTATTCGTTTAATTTTCTAATTGATATATTTATGTTGGATCAGATCTCTACACCATTACCTTTTCAGACGGCTAGAAGTGTTTCGGGGACAGTGTGACAGTTCATTAGTTATAACGTTCGGACGATTTCGGAGACGATTGTGAACGTTGCTTATAACGAGTTATGGCGGGTACTCTCAAGACCTTATGGATGGTTTGGGTCAAGTACGCGTCGTCGAAGGACCGCCGATCGAACGGTTTGAATTTCATTTATATTTGACATTTCAACGGCACTCCAGAGTTCGAGTCCGTATGTGTCTCACGTGAGTTTTACAGACCGATAATTTGCCGTGTAAGCTTGTTTATCGATACGCGTTTGAAGTGTTCCACTGCGCTGGTTTACAGCTAACGCTTATCAAGCATTTAAGCCCATAAGTGTTTGTGTCAACGAAATAAACGAATCGGGTGATTTCGATTGCTATTGTGTTTGTTCGACAATTCGATACGCGTTTTTATTTCAACGTCGTAAAAATGCGGTTACGATTAATATCTGATAATTCGACGTTTGCTTTGTGTTACGACGACAAAACAGAACGAAACGAGATCGTCGAGCGCGTCTCGTTCACGCTTCTTGAACAACTAAATGACGTGGCCACGACGGAATTTGACACCGGCAACGCCGCGAGTTACTGAAAGAACGCCGCGCGCCCGAAAGCCTATAAAATCGAACGGCAAGTAAACAATATCGCCGGACTTATATACGTATATATCCGTATGCGAACGGTAAAAGAACAAAAAACCTATAATATCACGACGGCTCGCAATTTTAAACGCGTTCTTAAACATCGTGACCAACAACACTAATCGACCGAATGCAAACAGAGTTGTTCCTCCGTTCGTTCAAACGGACCGTCATTGATATCGCATTCGCCGAGAGGAGGATCGCGTGCGTTTGCGATCGATTTTAAACCGTCTAATAACGCGCGGTGGCGTCCGCGTGGCGATTGACGCGATATTCCCGTTTCGAGACGCGACGGAAAATAGGAGATTTTGAAGGTTGGCCAAGAGTCACGGTTAAAAATAACCGCGTCGCGCCGCCGACGAACGCCGCGATGCTCGAGCCGAAATAGGGCGCGCGGGGGCGGTATAGCTGCCAGCGAAGCGCGTGGTGAAACAAAAAAAACAAAAAACACGTTGTACACGTCTGACGGGGGCCATAAAAAAAAAAAACGGGAAAAGACTTTGGAACTTTGCCTGGAAATCAAACGGAGGTTTCCACGGAGAGCGAACATCGCGTCGGCTCATGACGCGCACACCGGAACTATCGCTATCGATCGGATTTACGCGCGACAGATAAATCGTAACGTGTGTACACGCGTACAACTATCGCGTGCAACCACGTGTGACAAAAAACACAATTTCATTGCGCACACACGTGTCTATTTATTTATTTATATTGTACGGTCGAACGATCTCTGATCTTGTAAATCGAAAACGACGTATGATTTCAATTGCTCGACGAAACGCAACACTAATAATATTTAACGTTAATTGTTTTCTTTTGTCAATTAATGTCATCGGCCGTTTCGCCGTGTGGGAAATCATACTTCAGAAACGACGTACGCCTTTATAACACAACGATATCGTCGTGTATATTGTACTATATCGTTACAGATGACCCGTTTAAAACGCGACGTAAATAATAAACAATTACATGCTATTCTGATGGTATGCGTTCGATTTACTGTATCGAACATATTTGTCGGGTCGTGTTCGACGGTCGATGTTTACGTATTTGTCGATGCGTTTCCATAGAGCGACGTAGAGAAATCGTATTCGTCTGAAGTACAGAATCATTAGTCTGAAGTACGGGGTTTATTGTTCATTTTTTTTTTTACTACACTCCGTTCGAACGGACGAGTCATGTGATTAAGGTGATTCAATTTCATAAAAAACAAAAACCACGTTTACGCGTCATATCTGATGTTTAAAGATAATACGTGTTATTACTTTCATAAATAACATTAGTCCAGGTATCTGTCGAAGAACGAACGGTGCTTATGGAATTCTCCGGTGCATCGAAAACCGGTCTCATTCAATTACCGTATTCAAATTATACACGAACGCGCGGTCTTACGCCCGACGGGGGTAGCGTGCGTTTCGATAACGTTTTTTGGACGTTTCTTTCTCATTCCCGAAACGTAATAACGACATTCGTCTCGGGGAAAATAATATTGTTTCGGACCGCGTTATTGTAGAGGACGCGTACCGTGATTATACCTACCGAACGCGCGCACAGGTATCTATCCCGCGGGACGACGAATCGCCCGTCAGGAGGTCGCGCGACCCGAAGATCTCGACGGACCTTCGGAAAGACGTGAATGTCGGAACGCGTGACAGAGATGGCACGCGTTCGGAGAACAGTACCGATGCGATTCCCGTACACGCCTGCACAGTGATTGTTGAATTGGGTACGGAAAAATAGTAGGGGTACTCTGAAGGCTTACAAAACAGTTGCGGCCTCAATACGTTTTTATGAACGGCGTAGGTACTCGAGAAATTCATCGCCGACGTATGTCACGTTTACCGATATTGAGGTAATGAGTAATAACTAATAACGTGGAGTTTTTATCTTGATTCGAAGAATACAAGTATAGGCAATTTATAAAGGCCGCAATCGAAATCTGTCGGCATATTATGGGTGACAGGCGGTAATATTAAATGTCGTCGATGTAAAACAATATTATTTTATATATCGTCGGCTGTGGAAAAGCGAACACCGTCTCCCCGGCGTTCCTCTTAAAAAAAAAATAGTCGAGGTACGTTCAAATGTCTGAAATAATAGAAAGAGTACTAAGTCCTCCCGCCCCCTCCTCCACCATCAAATTCAACTACTGAACGTACGCGCCGACCACCCGAACGGTCGAGCGCCAACAATCGCGAAATCGTTCGGCGACTCCTACACGTTTGTTTGCGCGGAAGATTCGGGCCGGTGAGAACTCGCCGCGGAACAACAATTATATCATGCCGCGAGCGTTTCCGGTCTGGACGCGCCCCGTCGTCCGATCGACGCGCACCGTCCGTACGTAATTTATGCGATCGTTTCTCGCGATATATATTAAATAAATACGTATGATGCACTACGGTCGTGATGTATACTCGTCGTTTATCGACAAGCCCGTCGCCATACGACGTGTGGGCGAAAGCCCGAGAAACGTTCGAAACTGGTTTCGACCGACTTCGTTACGTCTACGCTGCGGACGACGCTCTGGAACGGCGACCGTGAGTCCACGTCGGGAACATGTGCTCGGGACGAGAGTGTCCACTAGGTCGTGTAAAAACGGTTCACGAAACGCAACGATTTCGATCGTCAGAGTGTTGTTGTTTTCGTTAAACGGTGATTTTAAAACGATCTCGTGCGCGACCGTACGAATAAAGTGCCATTACACAATGGACGAACGGCATTGTACATTATCTGTTGACAAATTACATTGATAATGAATCACGGGAAATATGATATGGGACATCCGATACTATTGACGAACATTTCACTACAATAGAACAATGATGACGGTGTATTATACGGCTGACGATACGAAGAAAGGGACTGCGATATTTTCGTATAAAACCGTATTTATATATATATATTGGTAAGTATTAGTTAATAATGATTGATCGATACCCTATAGTGGCAACCGTTACGAAAAAAAAAAAATATATATATATATATTCGTGGAAAATACGATTATTCGATAGAACGCACGTATTGTTCGACGGCTTCGATGACCGCGTGCCGTAATATTATTATTCGGTGTAGCGCGACGGATGTTTGGACGGAAAAAAAACGGACCGAACCGAAGCGACCCGGGTTTAAAAGGAAAATCGTCCGAACGAAATCTGCTTCACGTAACAAACAAACCGAATCCGAGCGGTGTTTCATGGGCGCGCGCGCGCGCAGACATTCGTCAAATACGATCGCGCCTGCCGTTTTTTACTCTGATATAAGTACCTGTGTAATATACACGCTCCCGGCGAGTCAGGCGGATGGTTTGATCTAGAGGTCAACGGGTCTACCATATGTTATGCGACGACGACGACGACGACGACGGTGATGATGAATTATTATTATAGGTGTAGTCAGAGGTGTATAACGTGTATATATTATAGTGTGTACGTACGGTATAAACATGATAAACTTGAGCACACGATAACGTGTGTACAAAACAACACGCGCGCGCGGTAGTCGAGTATGCTTATTGTATATGTTAATTTCCGTAAATATTTGGTATTTTTTTTTTTTTTGGTTTTCATAAACGGTCTCCGGTCGAACGCATTTTTTTCTGGGCCAAGCGCGTACGCGTACGCGCATACGTTATACGAGTCGAATGAACGAACCCCACGTGTTCTATCCGCGCCCGTAGACCGCGCGGAGAACCGCGTAAAAGACGCGATCGTAATACCGATAACAACGACCTCGGTAGAAACGCGACCGGGCACAACGGCGTGTGCGATCGATAAAATCGGACGATTCAATTTTCGAACGGCGCTGCTGCTCTTCGACGTTCCTCCCGTCGGACACGGGAGACACCACCGTCCGTCACATCGAATCGCGAATCGGTCCGGCCGCGTGTATTATATCCCGTCCCCGTCGTCGTACGCGCGCCCGAACGGTTACAAAATACACCCGCCGACGTGGCGTGGCGTGCACGCGCGTTCGTATCGGTTTGTTTAATCGACGGCATGACAATGACCCAAAACCGGCCGGTCATCATCAAGACGACAACGGCGAACCGTTCTCATTATTATTATTATTACCAACGAGTACGACGATACGTACGTATACGTATATACTGAATGTTATCGTTCTACGGCGCACTCGACGCGCGGCGTTTCACGGACGGGATGCCGGAGTGGAACGGGGGAACGAGCGTTCCGGTTATAATTATTGTCAATAACCATACGCGCATAGACGATCGTCGTCCCGGCGTACGAGACGTATATTTACTGGCGCGAACGAGACGGCGGAGGGCCCCGGCAGAGGGTTCATTTTAATCCGAAGGTTAACGAATCGAATAACACACATCACGTTATGACGACGACGATTATTCGAACAATGGACAATCATTTTCAGGAATGAAACAATACGTTTTTCACGAAACACGCCGCGGTAATATCGTATTATTATAATATAACACCGGCTCGGCTCGGTCTACATCTGCGTCTCGCGCGTACCGTCGTCGGGTGTACGTATCGCGTTACCCGTGTGTCGTACGAGACGTGTAAAACTTCCGGCGCGAAATCAAGAATCGTGCAGCAATAAGAACAAAACGGTAACGAGTATTTGCCGATACCAACGCAAACGTACGATAAAATCGTCGAACGCCCTCCCGAGGCGATTGAATACGGCGGGCGTCGTCCCTACCGATAAGACGGTGCCGGCGCACGGAAAAAACCGCCGTGAAGTCATTGGTAATGCGGACGAGTTGTTGTCGGCTGTCGGCGACGTCGTCGAATTCTACGGCCGAAATCTCGTCGCGCGGAAACGAGTGTATCGCGAGGGTGTCGGCTCGTAACAATCGATATCCGTTCGTTTTCGGCAAACGCTTTTTTTTCCATTTTTTTTTTGACGAGTACAACCGACACGGTCTCGCGCGGACTGTCAAGGACAAACGCGATCGGCGTGCCGTACGACGTTCGCGTGACAAAACCGTTAACCGTACTCTCCGCGGTCGGTCATCGATTGTGCACGGCCGACGCGGTCTCCGTTTCTCGTTTCGGGGACGGAAACGTTCGCAACCGCGTTTAGTCCGTCTCGTGATACCCCCCCCCCCCCCACCCCCGGCGCGTTTCGAAAACACGTGATTTCCACTCCTCACCCACGCGCCCGCCTGCCCACACGCTTTATCGCCGTAACCGTCCGGACAGAGCGATGTTTAACAATATCCAAATCATAATCGAATATTGCACGCGAACAACGGGAAACCACGGCGATAAAACACGCTTTTGCCCGGGCAAAGTGACTTTCGCCATTTACGGACGAGCCCGTTTCGCGTCCGAAAGGGTGTAACACGCATAAACGTGTACGCGGTCCGTAATAATAATAAATTTCGTCGTACAGCAATAAAAATTTCAAAAAGATAAAATATGGGCTATTGAATCTTGGCACGTACGCGTATATTTATAATGGGTTCTCTCAGATTTACAACGGACTTCTTTGGTTTTTTCCTCCTTCTTTCTGCAGACCTATGTAAATTAATAATAAAAAAAAAAACCGCCCGGGCTAATTGTCGACGTGGTTCATTTATATACGAACGCGGCGAGTTCTATATTCGATTTGAAAATGATCGTCAATAAACATTTTTTTTTTCCTAATCGACCCACGCAGTTATCACGTATAAACGTTGATCCGCGAGTGTAAACATAATAATTGTATACGCTTCAACAACGATTTGTACCAAAGCGAATCGTGGAATCCTTCACCTAAAAAAAAAAAAAAAAACTTGGAAATGATGCCAAAACGTCTACAAAAACGGTTTGGCGTGTTTGTGCCAAAAAAATGTCAGTCGTTCGTTTTACCTTGAAAATACCTGGAGAGACGAAAAGTTTATTTTATGCAAATATTAATGTAGAGCTATCGAGTTACGAAAACCCGAGTTTGGCAATAAATACACATTTATTTCAAGGAAAAAAAAAACCAACGTTTCTATTTGAATCGAACGCGTTCTATAAGCTCATTAATAACGAAAATACATGTGTACATATGTTTCATTATCGAAAAGTACTCAAGGCGAACTCGTGCGGACTGTAATTAAACGGAAAATCGCGTTTGCTTCGGTACGCGGTAAACAATGGCGCAACATCACACGAGAGGAGTTCTACGACGCGCGCGGCTTATACGCGTTGACCATGTGTTGTGCTATTTGAATATTTACGTTATATAACACACACGTGCGTGCGTGTATGTGTGTGCGTGTGTGTGTGCGTGTGTGTTTGTGTGTGCGTGCCCGACTGCAATGGATTCGGAATTTAAAGTTCTTATTTTCCTCGTACGTAAATAAAATAAATAGAAAAAGAGACCGTCGTGTATACACGATAATCGTAAGAATTTTTCTCGTTTTTATTAATTCCTTTGTTTTTATATATATATATATAAGTCGTATAAAACGTGCAGAGGTTACGATTTTTTCTTCTGTCTTTTCCCCGACGGAGATTTGCGCGCGCAGGGCGGTTAGGCAGGTAGGAGGCGTACGAATTTAATTAACGATTATTGCCCGCGTCTTACAGGGCTAATAACACCGTTCTCCTCGTGCTCGCGGTCGTTTCCATACGGACGATTTCGTCCCGCGATACCGGGGACGAGAGCAGTTATAGTCGTATATAATAACGTGTTACAACAGTCGTCGCGAGAATTAATAATAATAATAATAATAATAAAACTCCTCCTCCTCCTCCTCACCGAGATGCGAATCGGGCGGCGAAACGTTTCCATTTCGAGTTTCGACGGACGCGATACGAGATCGTGTCCGCGAGGAGCACGGGACCGGGACGCGGATAATAACGTTCGGGACTCGATTATACACGTCTTTTGACTGGGATCCAATAAAACGCGTCGGGGGACGACGCGGCGTATTATTTTATTTCGTTTTTTCAATACGTTTTTGTACGTGCGCTGTGCAGGCCGTCGTGGTTCCGCCGACGGTCTGATAATAAATATTGCCCACGGGTCGTTATTCGGCCTGACAACAATGTCGTCTGAACGAAAAACCGTCGTTTCGACCGCCGTTCCACGCGGGTTCTACCCAGCTATCCAGAAAAACGTATAATTTACATCGCGCATCATTCGATCAAGGAATTCATTATTCTCCGACTATACGTGCGCGTATACATTTCAGTATATTATTTGAGGTTTATGAACCGTGAACCTATACCGCAACGTTTTGACGGAAAAATCTTACTATTAAAAGGCGTTACCTAACGACAATATTCGACTGTTATACATAATAAACCTGGGATTTTTTTTTTACAAAAAAAAAAAAATATATATTATATAATAATAATAATAATAATAATAAAAGGTCGTGATTTCGGTTTCCGGATAGAAGAAAAGAAAGTTCACGACAATACGTGATTTATTCTCGTCCGAATCATGTATATACGTATATGGTATATATAAATAACGAAATAGAGGTAGTTTTGTGCGATCGACCGGTTAACATTTATCGACGTTTTTCCAAAAGTACAAACTCGAGTTTCGGTTCATAAACAGTATCGGCCGTACACTACGGGACGTTTATCATATATTTATCATAGAGACGTCCAACGTTCCCCCTTTTTTTCTTTTTTTTTTTTGTCCCAAAATTACTTTTGTTTTCATTGTTCGTACTCGTGTCGTCCGTGTACACTTGGTTATTCTTCCGAAAGACTGTAAATAAATCACTGATATAATTTCAACACGGCACTACCTATGTTTATGTTTTATTATCGGTATAATAGTATATGGAATTGACACGACGGCCGAACAACAATAGGCGAGTAAAAAAGAATTGGGTAACAAACACTGTCAGTTTTATACGACACTTGTAAAAACGTTTTGGTTCCATTACTTTTGTGCGGTTTTTTTATATGTATACATATTTATGTAATTCATAAATCTACTGCACTTGTTGCCCCCGTATAGAAATGTTAACCACTCACGTCGTGCGTACCTAAATACAAGTGTATAAATACAAATAGTCCATATATCACGTGTAAAATCGCAGAGTCTTAATATTACGAACGATACCCGCGTCAGATTTACACTTGCACGGGACGTTTTAAATCCGTCATTCATAAAATATGAAACGTGATTAAAACGATCGTACACGTGTATAATCACCGAGACGAGCTATACGTCATAATATTGATCAAGACGAGTACGAGTACCGTTTTAATAAATTGAAATAATCTAAATCACACAAGACGTGTATAATTGTTACGGACCTAGAAGAAGAAAAAAAGAATTATCGATTAGGTATTGTACGTCTGTTATTATTCAACAATTTAAACAGAAACGATGAAACGGGCGATAGTAAAACCTAGTAACCGCACTGCGGTTATTGCCACTTGTTGTCGTTATCTGTACGAGTATATACGTACGAAATGAATATTGGATTAATATTATAATAAAAAAAAGGGGCAGCCGAACGATAATACGACAAATTAATTACATAATAATAATAATAATAATACTAATAATAATAAAATCGTAATCGCGCAGGCGAATGCAAGTCATATGTTATGACAGTCGGCATCAGTTACCAGCAAAACATTGTACGACACGCGCATACATAATATATCATTCAACCACGTCGGATTAATCTGCGCTTGTTCCGAGATGACCCGCAACAATACGCTTGTCTAGTTATTTGACGAACGTTAATCGTCTGTACGGCCGTACGCGCGCTCGAAGGACGATAAATAGGTTTTGGATTTTTCCGTCTAGATGTCGGTATACCACCGTGTATTCGCTTGCGACCGACGTTCGTCCAAACGGTTGTTGTTATAATATTGTCGTCGCGCACTATTTATTATTCGGGGAAATCGATCGAAAGTCCTTCGGCGGTACGATATCGTCGTGCGTGCCTGGACAAGTGCGGCGTACCGATTTAACGTGGGACCGGGTGAGCGGAGGCGTACTCGCGAGAAACACATTACGGACGCGTGAGTCGTGTTTCCGGCGTACGGCACTAAACCAAACGGATTTCGCGAAATTTGTTTATATCCGTATATAATTATAATAATGATTATTACGCTGTGCGCGCGGTCCCCGCTCATAACATGGCCTACACGCGAACATTGCGCCCACGCCCGCGCACGCGGTTCGACACCCGAACGACATATAATGTTATTATCGTCGTCGTGCATTTTTAATGCGCACAATATCATAATCATAATAATACGTCTTGCTACGAGTGTTTACACTTCGCATTACGTGCGCACGAGAGTTATGCTCGTAGGTCGTGATGGCAGTTGCATGTCCCTCGTACGACACACAGGATATTGAATTTGGATATACGCACGCAAACATATGGTTCGTATACACGTAATAACAATAACGATAATACCTAAGTACGTATATGGAGAACGGCGAGCGCGAGACTGCGTATAAAAAAAAAAAAAAATGAATAAATAACCGTGGCGGTTATGTTATAGGCGTGTAGGTATAAGACCCGACGAAGGCCCATTATTATTATTATTGTTAATCTTATTATAATGTAGAGTAGCTGTAAGACCTAGTTTTGTACGATAAGACAGAAGGGTAAGGGAAACGGATGGTTGGCAGACAAGCGTACGGAAAACGTCAAGTCGAAATTATTAAACACGATATGTGTACTATTTTTCCCGTCGAACAGAACATATCAATACGATCACAACCGTTTTTTTTGTTTAATATAGAAAACACACAAGACCGTTGTTATTATAGCCGGTAGGTACGGGGCACACGTAGACAAAAACGTCTGCGCAGAACGGTTGCTATAAATGTGTACACGTAACACGTCGTTGCAAGGACGGCGACGGATGTATTCCTTTATCATTTATTTACTATCCGTATCAGTGCGGACGGCGACGCGCGCGCGTGTTTAACGTGTTTAAGGTTTTCAATCGTGTTTGGCGTGTGTGTTTTACGAGCGACGGCGAATGGAGCCCGGTGGCGGTGACCCGACGAAACAAAGCGACTGCACAGACAGGTAGCAGCAATCGACACGCGGACGGTAGCGATCGACGTTCGGGAAAATGCCGAAACGATATTTGATTACGTTTAGAAAAAAACAACAGAAAAACAAAAACGAACGACGAAAACGCATTTGACAACAGCGGACGGTCCTTTGTCCTGGACAAATGCATCAATCGATGACGGACGACGTTATATACATATAGCACGCGTCGAATGTGTGCGACGAGAGTTTTGAAAGTCGCGCGCGAGTGACGCCACGTGATACATATACGCGTAGTGTTTACACGCCGTGAATGTAACGAATACGTATTTATTATTATTATTATTATTATTATTACGAGCACAAATCGGTCCGTCGTTATTTGTGTACACGACGACCGCGGAAACATATCGCGTGCGATTTCAGGTGAGATGCGAACGGCCGAGACAACAATAATAATCCGGTCGTTGTAAATAATGTCGCCGAAAAAAAATTGTCAACGAACGATGTTCGCGGACATCGAACACGATCGTTACACGTTCAACATGCTAATACGTTACGTTTGAAACGCGTTGAATCGATTTAGAAATATTTTTTAAAAATTATACACCATAAATAAACCTCTTGGCGAGGGCGTGGTTGCGTTTGATGTTTAATCCATTATCATTAGGTTGTTAAGTATACCTACTGCGCCGACTGCCTATAGTCACACTGATTTGAATTTAAAATGGTCTGGCGCGTGTATTATTTTTCAACGAAATTCCGGCAACTCCGTAATTCGCCTCGAGTCACAGAAATGTTTAAGCGTGCTCAGACACGGGGATTCGTCGTGAAATATCCCAACGTTCGAATCGTTTGACGTGTACGAACGATTACATTTATTAAATAATTTGTATTTATCGTAACCGTGGAAATCATACGTTACAAAATGCGTGCGATACGTGCTTACCGCGACAAAAACGCTAATCGCAAAAAAACAATTCGACACACGAGTATTGGCTATAACGTTCGCACAACGCGCACTCGCCAAATTCTAGTGCGTGTTGTTTATATTATTACGCGACGCATATATATATATATTGTTTTTTTTTTTTTGTACACGGGTATTCGATGACCATAAAACAACATTCCGCCAGACGGGGACAAAAATAACAACAATCTCACCCTCGTCCTATTAGCGGTTACCGTGAAAAATATAATACGTGAACGCCCCCCCGCGTATTGTCTGACTTCTCCGAACTTCGTTTCTCATTTAGAAACGGGGAGAAAAAGACCGATAAACGTGAAACCCGGCCGAAAACGGTCGTATCGTAATTATCCTACGTTCTCGCGTCGTGCACACACGTGGTTCGGAAATATTCGTGCAAAACAAAAAATATTATACACATACATATCGTAAACTTCGTTTTTGCCGACATCTGCTTGCTGTTTTTCCACGTGAAACGAGAGTCGCTTATTATATACATTATTACATGCCGTCGCGTGTACGCGCACGACGGTCGGAATGCGCGCGATAATTATCGTACGCGGCCCGCGGTGTGGCGATGTCGCGCCGGCGTTTTATTCGTACAGATCGCTCGCCGCGGGTTTCGATCTGCGGGACCGCGAGACGAGAACCGCCCCCGGGTCGTGTCACGCAAAACGAGAACAACAACCGTACGTTGCCGGCGCGTAATGAACGTCGTCGTTACGTGGCGCGTGGAACGAGAAAACACTCGCTCGTCGACGAACGAGACGGCGTTTACGCGATTTCAGACAAAATTACGCGATATTCTCCGTTATTTGCATTCGTTCGAAAAGTCGGACCGTCCGTGTACGCGTGTTTCCCGTTACGATTACAAAAATGACAACAACCGATCGTCGTGTCGGTGGACACGCGTGTAACAAACAACGACGCGCGATGCATCATACCGTACGACGTTCTACGCGGCCTTTTCCAAACGGACGTAACATCCGTTCTGAACGATTTCGACGAAGACGACCTTAGGAGGACCTGACGCGCCCCCGCCGGCGACACAGAGCTAACCCTCTCGACGACGAGAAACACGTGTGACGTGACGTCCCCGCGCGTATAAAAATAATGCGTGCGCATTGTGAACTACGTGAACGTGGTCTACGACCCAAACCGGCCGGGCGCGCCACATGAGATCGGACGACCGGAAACCGCCGTGGTGCGCGTCCAAACGAGAGGTCCGAGTCGACGGGGATTGCTACTCCGTATTTATCCCGCCGTCGCCGAAAGGGTTAAGAACGACGAAGAAGATTTATTTAATTTTTGGAGGGGCGGGGGGGGTTTTTGCCGTCGACGACAGTTTTCATCGTTTGTTCTCGTTGGCGACGAATAAATGAACGAGTCGTGGTTTTGAACGGACTCTGCCGCAGCAACCTCGAGGTTATAATTTTAGACGGGTAACAAAAATCGATGATATCGCTCGAAATGAGACACGGAGAGATCATTCGACAGTCAAACTCTGATCGTTGATATAAACGTAAAATAACTTGTATTTAGTCGGTGCGAACCGTGTGTTTTGATAATACAATATTCGTTTTTAATAAATGGCTGACAACGACAAATAAATAAATATAAAAAAAAAAAAAATTATAATAATAATAATAACGACCTGCGCTAGACCGGTTCAAATCGCCGTCTTTCACGCTGTAGTAGTAAACGAGTGTCGAACAACACGATCTAAAACACGTCTTATTAATATTATTATCATTATTGTTGTTGTTAATATGTATTATTATAGTAAAGTAGGGAGTTTATTGGTTTATAACTAGCCGTCGATTTCTTTTATAAATGCATACAAGCGTTGCAACAAAACACGACGGTTATGGACGTGAGGACTAAAATATATCATGTGATAAATCACATTTTTCGTTTGCTCACCATGTGTGAATAGCGTCTCGTTACTAGTCAATACAATACTAATAATAACCGCTTTAGAGTACGAGTGAACGTTGTTTCATAATTTCGTATTGTCACAACGCGAGAATTAAACACACGAATTACGATAATCAATACTAACACACACGTAAAAGTCAACGGTGTCAATATTATTGTACATTAATCGAAGGCGCATAAAACGTTTGTTAACGTTTCAAAGCTATGCGTTCATACCATAATAGGTATAACGTAATCATTATATTATCAGTTGCTCATTTTGTTTTTATTTTCGTGTTGACCTCATTACCGTTGGCGTTAAAAAAAAAAAAAAAATCACGTTACAATAAGCGTTTTGTACACGCCACGCAATAATAAACAGTACGTATATATAAATCTGTATATAGATGATATTGATTTGTGTAGTGAACGGTATGTGTGCACAACATGTGCACGAATATTGATAACGGTAAAACACATAGTATACGTAAAAATATGAACGTCCGATCCGATAATCGCGTTCGTCAGAACCACAAACTTGTATAATTAAAAATTTATTTCGAAACGAGATAAAATAAAGTTGTTTTTTTTTTTTGTTACAAAATTGATAACCGACCGTCGATGTTATATAATATCGTATAACGTTAAATATATATGTTTTGTTCATCGTTACCCGTCACTAATAACAATACGGTGTCGATCCCCGTCTCTATTCAAATGTCATACTAGACTTTGCACGCTCGCGGCGTATCATTCGCGATGTCTTCGTCGAGTTTCGCGTTTAATCCCCGAAATTGGCAGTGCCCGATCGATCGGCCACACCCTCTCTATACAATCATATAACATCCGTAGGCCGTAAGACGCTTTGAACTTTCGACCGTTTGTCGTCCGCGCGCGCCTCGCGTATTTCTTTTGCAAAACGTTCTTCGGAGCGTACACAACAACACACTAACGAGCCGGCCGATTTACCCGAATTTACATTCGTTCGGTCGTCCAAGTGGGGGGTGTCGTCGCGAGTACGGACAAGATTCGGAAAAATCGAAATCTCAAGACCACGACGGTTTTGAAACAACCGTTTTCCGTTTGGACAATAATGATTCGGTTCTTTCGTCGCGCTTGTACATTCCGTCGGGTCACGGTTCGACCGACGAGTTATTAGCGAAATAATTATACGGAATCGAATGACATTTTAACGTCCCCCTCCTCTCCCCAATCCACTCGCCGTGAACCGTTCCAGTCTCCGACTACCGTTTTTAATGTCATATATATATATATATATATGGACTGTCATAAAAATAAAGTATACCCGAAAAAAAATCAGTGACCGAAATGTGCGTTCGAAACGCCGTCTGCCGTGCGCCGAAAACGATCGAATCCCGGAGAGCCAACCAACCGCCTCTCTTCTAACGCGTCTCGGCTGTCGCGCCGCGAGGACATGACACGGCGTATACGTTATGGAACATCTGGCGCGGTACGGTCCCTGCGTTAACGTAAATTAAAATGTCGGAGACACGCACGCCACACGCATACGGAACAACACGAAGACGTATTTTTCCGTACGGACCGGGCGCGCGCGGCGCGCTGTTTTATTTCCATTTTCGACGTTTATGCGTTTTCCGTCCGTCCCCGTCCGTCGCCGTCCGTCCGTAAAACGCGCGGGCCGCACGTGCACGCGCGTCCGGACCGACAACAAGCGTCGACTCGGCACGACGTACGGTTTACACGTCATAACAATATTCGACTAATTGAACTGTAAATCGATTTATACGTTTTGAAACGCGCGCCGCGCGCGTATCATACTCGCGTACACAATACGCATTAATACGAGACGATATTTTATTTGACGATACACCGAGAAACGCGGTAAATACGTCGAGTCGTACACTAATAATAGACGCGAAACGATATGAAAATAACCACGTCTCCGCGTGTATTGTTGACGTGCGCTCGTTTGGCGCGATGACGCGACCGACCGGAGGGGAAGAGATTCGTCGGACGGACAAATACACATAAAGTACACCTACGTCTCGTGGACGGCTCCTGCTCGGCGCCGTTACGTCGTGCGTGTGTGTGTGTGTGTGCGCGTGTGTGTGTGCGTGCGTGTGTGCGTGTGTGCGTGTGTATAACTGACGGCATGTTTTCGCGTGACGAAGCCAAATTGTCGTAACGTTAAAGATTTCGGTCGAAACTAGTTCAAGGGAACTATCGAAATGTTCGTAGAAACAAAAAAAAAAATAAAATAAACACGACGCGCCTACGGGAAACGCGATTCGCCACGGTAAACATTTGTCGTTCGAGCGATTGGCGGAGACGCCGCGTACGGCAAACGGAAGATTTCTATCGCCGTCGTGTATTCGCGCGATAGAAATTTTATTTGCGCACCGTTTTACTATTATTTGTTTCCGAGAACAAAGACAACACGTGGGTTTCCGTATACTTTTTTATCGTGTGATTTTAAAAATAGAAAACATAAACGTCCGCGTCCGCGCGTTTGTTCTATCGGTCTCTTGGGTTTTTTTTACCGTTCGGTATAAATACATGCACGCGTCGTACTCCGAGACTAATGATCACTCACGGCCGTGAAAAATGGGAACGTCGTAATGCGTCGCCGCGGCACGACAATGATTCCTCGGGACGGATTCCTGGGGGGACGCTTGTACTAATCCGCGCACTCTTCTCATAATTTAAACCCCGTCACGCGCATCCCTTTTTCCCCCGTATATATACACACACACACACCCGAAAACTCGGCGATCGTGCCCGCCTTAATTCAAATTCAATTACAATTTCATATAATACGAGTACACACACCGCGTACTTTATACGGTTTTCTCACAAGCAGCACTGGCCGTTTTATTATTATTTATTGCCGTAAATAACGAACGACGACAATCCTATCGGGTCGGTCGGCTATTGTGCAGGTCATGTACGGGCGCAAGCCCCGTGGCAAAATTCATTGGAAATGTTCAACGAAACGTCGTACTCACAGCATATAATTCGTACCACGGGGCCGCGCGTTCCGAGCGGTTAGGACAATAATTATAATATATATGTGTGTGTGTGTGTGTGTGTAACTAACCCCTACTGACGATACAGTGGCCACGTAGGAATTACGTCGATCATCCGATTCTTTTTATTATTATTTTTTTTTTCAAAGCGTTTCGACTTGAATACGAAAACTCGTTCGGACGAATCCGACGACATCTACGTGCTCAAAAACCACCGGCGTAATATATATCACATTAATGAATGCACTTTCGCGGGAGATTATATTACTGGATTAGTTGTTCGACGCGGGTCGAGATTCGTACGGATTCGTAAGCGTCAATCGACGTAAACAAATTAGTGTAAGTCACGGGCTCCGACTGACGACGGGTCGGCGGCGGACGAGAGGGATTATTCTCCGCGATCGCGGTCAGGGGTGCCCAAGAGTAGGTCCGCGCGAGACCCGCCACCGTATTGTTGTCGTCGGCAGCAGTATTGTGTGCTATTAGCGTAGACCGATGCGGTAGCGGCGGCGCGGCACCCGACGAGATATTTATTGCCAGGCCGCCCCCGGTCAGCGTTCCGTCGGTACGCGGACCGCGACCGTATACCTTACGCGCATTCAATGCCCACTGCACCCGGCCGGCCGCATTTACTGGAAACGCCGACGACCAGACCTCGTTTTATAGGTACCATCTGCGCCGCCGAAACAAACACACGTTCGTTCGGCCGCGCCGCCGCCGCCGCCGACGACGAATCTCGTTCCGCGCGGACCCGACGCCCATAACAATTATAAACAACAACCGTCCACGATCATAACAATATATCGCGTACGCCAAAGCGGCGACGACGACGCGAACGCGCGTGCAACCGTCATTTCGACCTTCCCGCCGCCGCCTCCGTCGTCGTCGTCGTCGTCGCGTCCTGCACCGGATGTGTAACGGGCCCCGCGTGTTCCCTATTGTGACGACGGTGGCGGTGGGTTGGGCCCGTCTTGACGTCGTCGCACAGGTGATAGGGTTAATAATAAAAATATATACATATGAATATAATGAACAAAAAAAAAAAAAAACCCATACCCATCATAATACATACACGCACGCACGTCCTTTCTGCTTACGTTGTTCCTAATGAGATCGATTCGGACCACACTATTTATACACACGCGCGCGCGTGTAAATTATATATTTCTATTTTCACGCCTCTATTATGTTACCGTGCTTCGTACGTAACCGCCCGTCTTGCCTACCGCGGCGGAATCCAAAACGTAATATACGATTATCCGATAACGCCGCCGCCTGCCCCGTACCGTGTCGAAAACCCGCGCGTACCGCTCGTAATAGTCACGATGCTCGTCTGGAAATAACCCGACCCCTCCCCCCCTCCCCAGGACCACACGGAAAACATGATACGTACGCGGTTCGGAGGAGAAACGTAAGTGCCGGTTTTCTGGTAGGTGCCCCGACCGCGCGAAATTTTCCTCCCCCCCCCCACGGTATCAGTAAATTTTTTTTTAGTATTTTCATTATCTCGAATGTGTACCAACGATGACTGTCGGTCGCTCTGTCTCCAACACACACTGTGTTTTCGTGAGTCGGTACGCGATCGATTGTGACGAACTAACCAGACGTTTTTCAGACACCAAAGCCCGAAATACACGATGCAACCGTACGAATATTCGTTAAGCGTTGTTTCAATCGTTTATACGATTTCGTTTTGGTTTTTCGGTAGGACAATTTAATTACGCGTTATTTTTATTTTGTATTTTAATGACCGATAGGGTTTACCGGTATTTTATGATATTACGATTTGCAGTGGCGCGTGGTGCAGGTGTCGTGAGAAGCACTCCCTCCTCATAAAAAAAACAACAACATTAAAATCATATCATAAAGAATATTAGAATTCGATAGACTTCAGTAGAACTTTATCGAGCAGCGGGTAGTTATTGTATGAAATGCTAAAAAAAAAAAATCTACGTTAGAATGTATATCACTAAATCCCCTTCTCACCTAACGTACGCTTGTTGAAATTGTATTTAAATTTTGTTGCGGTATTTTTATGAGTCAATCGTTGGCGATTAATTGTTTTCGAATTACATTTTTTAGGAATAAAAATCGCATCTAAAAGTGTATAATTTTTTTATTATTAAAAAGTTCGCTGTCACGGAAAAGACCAGTTTCACACTTGTGCGACTTATTGTACTATATTTACTCAGCAAGACGAAATATTACGCTTACGCAGCGAGACTATATAATTCGTAAAAGATTAAACACTCTCCGTCCGTATTGTTTAAACTCGTAATCATTATTTTAGAAACCACGTATGAAATATTTTGTACGGAGTGTTTAAATAATTCAGGACGATAAAAGAAGAAAAAAAAAATTAACTACGCAGTTCGACGTGTTTATACGCAGTTATTTTATATTCAGGTGTTCTAGTGGAATTTTATGTTTTCAAATATAATTTACGATTCGTATAACTTATCAATACTGAACCGTTTACGTTGAAATGGGACAGAGTAGACCAACAATAATATGTAATGTTACGTAGATTTTGTATGGGGGAAACGGAGACGGGAGAATATGAAAATCGTATAGGATTTTTATTTAGTTCGGCGCCAGTTTTCATGTTTGAATAAAAAACACTGAACGAGGGTCGACGGGATGATAAAAACACCCTTTGGAGGAGAGAGCGAGAGAAAGAGAGAGAGAGAGAGAGAGAGAGAGAGAGGAGAGAAAAATAGTAGAAAGCAACATTAAACCGGCGCCACTTAAAATCAATCCTTGTTCGGAGATAACTTCTTACGGACTCGATACATGTGAAATCGAGACGGCCGGTCCCGGACGGACCGTTTAACGTTTACCTACTCTAAAAACAATGTCAGATTATTGTATAGTGATTATTGATTATTGATTATGGATGGAATTAATGGGTTCCCGCGTATTCTGAAAGTGTTTTGAAAAAAATCCTAAAACATTGAATACACGCTGTTAAAAGAAATTCCAATAACAAACGAGACATCTATGTTTGTTTTGTCAACCCTTATTCGTTCGTGATAATAGTTCAACAGATATCAGAGGTATCTCACACAATGCATAATAGATATTTTCAATAATAATATTAGTTATTATTTTAAATCCTATTCTAAATTTAGGTTTACGATTTAAAATGCGCATTGGTTACCCAATCACGTACATTAACATATTTCGTTTTAATTTACTATCGGGTTTTTAATGCTATTGTACAGCTATTCTATATATAGATTTTATAAAAGTAGCGATTATATTTACGAAAAGAAATATGTACACACTGTGAACGTTTGGCGCATTATTATAAAATCATTAAACATAGACCAAGACCTAACCTCGTATTAGTGTTCAACACACCCATATAATCTATATATATATACATACTAAATTGTGACATATAAAATACGTCTACGCGTTTTTATAATTCTGTAAGAGTAAAATTTAATTGTAATAAACACACAATAAAATATTAAAAAAAAACGTCAACTCAATTCAGTGGTTACGATTATTAATCGTTTATAAAAAATTATGCACATGTGCATAAAATAAAACATTTCAATGGTTATTAAAGTTGAATATAAATGTATTGTATTTTGATTTTTGTAAGTTTCATCCGTTCCACGAATAAACTGAGACTACGGAAATACTAACAAAACCCTAGCAACAACAAATTATATTTATAATTGAATATAGTGTGGAAATTAATTTTAACATAAACAATTAATTAAAAAAATAAAATAAAAGAGAAAAAACTCTAGTTCATAAATATATATATTTATTTATACGTGCGTACCACCGTGTAGTTATAAAAAGAATCGGTGGCGTAGGCGGACCCGTACGGTAAATTAACAGCAGATGCAATACAATATTACGGCGGTACGGAGCAATATATTATCGTACGTTACTGTGTATGTACACAAGTACACTTTGAGAAAAAGTTAAACATTCATATGGACACTGTACGGGCACGGTTTTAAGCCGGGCCTACGCGTTTTGTTTTTGTATAAATATCTTTAAAAATAACGATCGAAAAAATGTATATTACACCGAACGTTCCAAACCGAGCGCGGTAATGTGGTACTCGGGTAATATAAACGTGTATCGTACCGTTTTTTTTTTTTTTTTACGATATTTGGTTAGTTTGTTTTCCACGCGAGCGAGACGAACAAATATCCTTCCTACGCGTATACACATATGTTTTATAACGTTATAAGGCCCGCGTGTGTTTGCTTTAATTACGATACGTACTGCGCGTGTAGCTCCGGCGCGGCATGATGATACCGAAACGGTGCGAGGTGACGGAAAACGTATTCTCCCGAAAAAAAATAGAACTCGCCAACGAAATCTGGACAACGATAACGAACGGGTACCGTTACGCGGAGCGAGCCGACCGAACTGCGATATTCTCGTTAGAAATCGTCAATCGATCACAACGAAATCGGCGAAGAAACACGTACACGCCGACTAAATACGTGATATAACATATGTTTTGGCACGGGCTACGTAACGGGAGAGTCGACCGAGGGAAAAATTGAAATTTTTCGCGTATTTTTTATTCTATTTTTTTTTTTTTTGTCATCGAAAATATCGGTTTTGCTTCGTTCGAACGTCGCATTTTCTACTTATTCTGTCGTTACACGAGACTAATGAACAAATCGACTTTGAACGCTGTACGGACGGTTCGGATAAGGCGAATGTGTATTATATTTTTCTAAAAAAAATTGTTCAACCCATTACGTTTCGTATTCGAAACGTATCGTCGGACGCCAGTTGTTTTTGATTCGTGACGTATTAAATTACGGTAAAAAAAAAAAAAAAAAACCGAATCCAGTTACGCTTTGTCACTAGTGTTCGAACGTGGAATACGTTCAATTGAATATTCAAAAATATGATTACGTTGCCTAATGTAGTAGACGATTTTTAAACGTGTGCACAGTCGAAACATTTCAAAACGCAAGTCATAACACGCGTCAAGTAAGTATACAGGTCGGTTGGGCTAATTATATTCCAGTCGGTTGGGGGTTACGTCGGTTTATGTCGATCAAAACTTAATCCGACAAAAACGAATTAACACGCGAATGGACTCGACCGCCATCACAAATTCGATTCTCTTTTTAACTTGTTTGTTGTGGATATGACAATTGAGCGCCATAATAAACAATAACGTGTAGAGGTACAATGAAAACTAAAAATTGTCGAACACACAAACGCGTGATCGAGGGAAAATAAAAATAAAAACCCATTTATCGTGTGGACGCGGCGTACAGATTAATCGACCAACATAACTTTAGGCATATAAATTTAGGACTCAATAAATTCGTTTTCAAATGCGATTGGTGCAATAAACGGAGTATAACGGTGTATTTTTTCTAGCTATTCGTATACAAAAATTATCGGACAACGATAGACTGTCAATTGCAATGCGTCTATATTTAGTAATTTTTCCTTGGGGGGGGAATTTTTAAATTCCAACATTATATATATATATTTATTATTACCGTCTATAAGTGTCTACCTACATTCATATATACAAATATACGTTATACATTATTTTGTGCTCGCGGCATATATTTCAGTATCGTTAATAATCCATTTTTCTTTTATTCCGGGAAGGTCTAATAGCCCGGGACCCCCCGTCTCCCCCCCACAAGTAAATGTACCGCCGCGTCACAGTAACCGAAACAACGAAATGTCCAACGACCGAATTAACGTTAGTTAATCACCGAAACTAATTGACATTGGTTTGGAAACGATTGGAAACTAAATTCGAAATTCGTATGGCCAACGTCGTTCGCGCCGAGACTATTTTTGGGACAAGTGCGACGTAACGTCATAACGGGTTCGCGTGCGGACGGTTGACATTTCTGACGACGAGACACGCGCGCAACGGTTAATTGGTTGTTTTTTCGTAAGTCGCGTATAATCACGGACGGACTCGTAGGACAGTGCCTTCTATGCGGAATGTCACGTGTGTTGTTACGACGCGGACATCGCTACTGCTATTATCCGGCGGGGGACGAGACGTGATTTCGGTCTCCACTTACCCAAGTCCTCGACGAGACGGAGCATGACTCCGCCGATGTGCAAGTCGCCTTTGACCCGGAGCGTGCGTTCCACTTGCAGATCGGACACGTAAATCTGCAGATTCCAAGAACCGTCGCCGATGATGAACCCGTTGGTGGTCATTTCGAGAAATGTACGTCACGACGGCGGAGAAGCGTTTTTTTTCGAGTTTCGGACGACGCGGGGTCCACGAAGGATGGACTACCGGCGATAGGGTGAGGGGGACGGTGGCGGCGGCGGCAGAAGACCTGACGCACGACCGATCCAAAGCCGAGCGGACGATATACGCGTACGACGGACGTCCGTTCACGAGACGAACGACATCGTCCGGTTCGAGGCGTGAAATACGACGGGAACGCGTTCTTACGATTGTCGGTGTGGCGGGGAGCGCGGACAATAACGGGACGTCACGCACGGTACACTCCTACTCGTCGACTGCGGACGCACCGCGTAGGTCTTCGTCCGGTCGCGGCATCGGCATCGGCATCGGCGGCGGCGGCGGCGAACACGTGATAACGTTGTTGTTTCGTTCGTTTCTCGCGCCGACAGAGCGCAGCGCTACCGGCGGCGACCGCTGGCACTCGGCGGCGGGCGGCCACACGGCGTCGTCGGTCGCGTAGAAAAATGCGTGTTTTTTTTTTTTTTTTTTATTTCGGTGACCTCGAACGACGCGGACGCGGACTGTTACGGCGGCGGCGGCGGCGGCGGCGGCGGCACGACTTACACGGAACGAGCCGTCGTCGTCGTCGTCGTGTCCTCCGGAATCCTCAAAGATCCGCCCTGTCCGTCGGACGTGAAGACGACGGTTTTTACGCGTACCACCGTATCGATCTGACGTTTTTAATGATCCACGCCGTGGAATCACGTCGGTCGGATCGAGGACGTTTCGGGAAATCGTCCGCGGAAACGTTTGGGGGCGACCGAACTGATCTGGTGCGCGGTCGAATGTGTCAGAACGACCGACCTTCCGACGATAGGCCGGACGTTAACGGATAAGAGGAACGCGGATGGAACGAGCCGTGGGTGTTACGACTGACGGATGGCAAAATCCGTCGGACGGAACGATGACGGAGGCGCACGTCCCATTGTTGACGCGTGCACGGGTGACTATCGGCCGCCTCCCCCCCCCCCCAAGCAGCGGACGTAGCTCGACGGATCGAGCTGGAGCCTCAAGAGATCAACCCAGATGTCGGATTCGGGCGGGCTGGGATAGCGAAGTCGCGTTGACGTCGGCGCGAAATCGGAGTCTTGCTCGCCGGCCGAAGCGTCATCCGTCCTTGAACGGCGGTCGGGTTAGGTTAGCCTCGCGGCGGGCTTCGGCCCGGGTAAACCGGGTTCGTAGTTCGTGGGTCGCGGGATCCGAAAGATGAATTTCATTCGAATCGTGTGTTTGGGGTGTAGCTAGCGTCGGATTCCGGGTCGACGGTCAACGGATCACGTCATCTGCCGAAAGCGAACGACAACTGGACGTGTTTGACAACGGCGTTTCGAGAACCACGGAACCCCGACAGGCGCGGATCCAGAACTTATTTACGGGGGGGGGGGGAGGGGCATTTTAATCAAAACAACTTTAATTCTCATTTTGTCGCGTCGAATAATAAAATATTTTCCAAAACGTTTTATTGGAAATCGTTTGCGATACACCGAAAAATCCCATAGCTACAACTTCATTTTAAATTGTCTTTCTATAGTATCATAGATAACAGTTAGAATTATAAAACAATACTAATAAAAAAATTTAACAAGAGTCTACGGGGGGGGGGGCGATCGCCCCTTGGCCCCCCCCCCTTGGATCCGCGCCTGAACCCCGATCTAACGACGGCCCGCGGTTTGCCGACACGAGACGTCGCCGCCGGCGGTCTGCACGCGAGTGCCGTCGTCCGCGGAAAACGTGAAATCGGGAAATCGTATTTTCGGACGCCGTCGCCGCGAACCCCACGTGTCGTCTGCGAACCCCGGAGTCTTATGCCGGCCATACGCGTCACGGTCTACCGGAGAGGTATACCTGCGCGTTTTTTTCACCTGTACGGGCGACCGGCGCAAGATCGAAAATCAATTTTCATAGTGACACCGTACCGATGTACCTGCGCGTGTGTGCATGTGCTCCGGTCGCGTCAGTTGTTATCATAAAACGTTGTCGTCGCGTCGTGTGGTGGTGATACCGTAAAGTCACGTGTATTAAAAATGCATATGCAAAAATGGCCCGAACAGATTCTACTAAAAAAGTCCTTGAAGATTTTATCGAAATATATAAAACGCATCCATGCCTTTGGCAAGTCAAAAACAAAGCCGCTTATAAATTGCATAAAAAATCGATAAGTTTACACGACTATAAGTTGTTCTTTTCAATAACCGATCCTCACACCACTTTTTTGGTTTCCTTTTCACTGGTTTTGTTTCTTCTTTATTCATAATGAACGCGAGGGCTAACAGAGCTGGTGCGTCCTCGTTCGATGCCATCGTTGAAAAAACTGAACGCCTCTCCGGTACACCGGAGACACGACCGATGTCCGGTAATACCTATCCGGTAGACCGTAACGTGCATGGCCGGCATTATGTACCGAACGACACGTTTCACGTCAGTCATTCCATTACTCTGATAACAGAAATGGCCGCGTGACTCGCGGGAATCCTCGAACGCGCGTCGTTTCTCGTCCCGGCGAACCGTCGTCGTACTCGGTCGCGTTCGCCATGGCGGGGGCCGCCGCGCGTTCGTAAACTCCTTGATTCTAACCTGGACAGCGTTGAACGCACACCGGCGCGTACCCGAACCGACCGTCGTAGCCGTGTTATTATATCCGGGCCGGTCTCGTTACGAACCTAACCTAACCTAACGCGCACGGGAGGTGTCCGTACCCGACTTAACCGTGTGTACGCGGATAGCGTAACCGGTACGAAGGCTTCCGCGACGGACCGAACAACGCCCGAACTCTTCACGTTCGAATCGCCGAAAACACCTGCGGACCCACGGACTGAAATCATGCGTACGTGTCCGGACACGTTTGCTGGAAATCCACGAAGACCACTGGCAATAACGATATTTATCCTGTATGTTGTTTGTCGCGTTCGTTTGCACGTTTTTAACGTTGTGAAAATACTTCAGGTGCGTTGAAACGATAAGTTTAATAATTAATTTAAAAAAAAAACCGCTTATTATTTAACGATAAGGAATGGTTTATAATTCTACTGACGGTAATAACAATAACGGTTTGGTAGTAACTTTATATTTTTCATCTGAATTAAAGCTTTACCAATTAGATCAAACCGTCGGTAGAAATACCAATATAATAATTCAATTCCGGACGTAATATTAATAACGGTCGTTACAAGTAAATTTCCGGTCAGTTTCGGCTCTACTACATCATTGTATATAACCATCACTGTAATTCCCGGCGTCGTTTAGTAACATTTAATAAATCAAGATACTGTACGCTGATTTACAGACAAGCGGAAAATAAAATATTCTAACCTTCTCGCTGTCCTTGTCGGCAAGACGTACACGCCTAAAAGTGACGGTGGGATTTGCGTACATGTGTGAGGCAAAGTACTTCAATATGCTCGAGAAACACACAACTCGTATGATGAATATGTTTTCGTAAAATAAAAACTTTTCCGTTCTATTAAATTGTCGCATGTACCATTCATAAACATTGATTATGACGGTATAAACGTGCTTGGTCGAATACCAATTTATACATTGAATTTAACGGGTTGTATTGATAACATACAGAGTTTTGGTGAAATACAGTGACATACAATTTGATTTTATTCAATATTTTACAACAAAATCAAAGTACATATAAACTTTTGTTATTATATACATTTTATTTAAATGATCGACATTTTAATTTTAAGGACTTCCTAACATTAGCAATTAAATAAATTAATATCTCAATGATTACTATATAGTAAAAAAAAAAAATATATATATATATATAAATAATAATAATAATACACGTTAACAAATAATTACTGTACAAATTTTAAAAACTTATCGGTATTATAATATTAATAGTCCCAGAGTCCAATTTCTTTCATTTTTATCTGGAAAATTCTTTCCAATTCAACAGCACAATTAGCCCAGTATGAATCTTCGGGGTTGAATTGTTTGCAATTGCTAAATATCCGTTTCATATCGGCGATAAACAGTTTTCTGGTTATATAATAACCATCGGCTAACCGCTTACTAATTGTACTCAGATCTGTGTACAAATATGAATTCAGTTAAAATTACACTATCCTTCTGACGATATTTGTATACATTGTTTAGGTACACACTCACCCATCGGATATTTAATTAGTTCGTAATAACCGGGCACCTTCTTGTCAACTGGATTCAAAAATGGTTCGGCCATTGTGTGATTTTTTACCTAAAACGTAAATATCACACGTCTTACTAAATTTTAAATTGAATTATACTATAAACAATAATAGTTGGTTTCAACAAGTTATGTCTAACTTTAAATGTCATTGACTAACTTACAGTCAAGCTTAAAAAATTATCTAACGACTCTTTAAATTATGTAATCAAATTAACTATTTTGAAGTAACCGATAAATTAATTTTGACAAACCGTTATTTTTTAACTATTGTTAACAAAACCATCAAATAAAAATTGTTAATATTTCATTATCAACACAACATTTTACTTACAAAATTTAATACTTTTTTTAAGTTTTTGGCTAGTATTTCAAAATCAGTAGTTTCTTCCGTAAGACGACTATTTCTAGTAGATCGCGTTGACGGCACCCAACCTGTATCCATGACACCTGGTATTGATTCAATTGTAATCATTCGTATACCATCTAAGAAACAATTTAAACCCGGGAAATGTCTTTCTGCTTTCGTGTGCTTTCCTTGCATCAAATTTTTGACTATCTAAAAAGTTACATATACAATAAGAATCTTAAAATTATAACATTTTAATATAGATTACACAATTCATATTATTGTTATCAAATTTGATTAAAAAAAAAAAATCATGAAATATTACCAGATTCTTAACTATCTAAGAACAAATAAAAACAGTAAAAAAAAAAAAAAAAATAAGGTGAAATTCTATATTATATTATTTGTATGAAGTAAAGAAAAAGAAATAGTTAAATGAATGAAGAAATTACATATGTATAATATATATTTTCCTATATGGTGCAGTTATTATAAAAAAAAAAAATTGTATATGGAACACGAAACTTCAACTCACTTCCTTTTGAATACGTATGAGTGATGTTAACTGTGTATAAATAATTTTTGGATTTAATTCACAATGCATTAAAATAGCACCTTGATAGTGTTTTATATATTCTTGATGTATTTTCTTTGAGATTCTCACATCTTGACTAAAACCTTGTTTTTTAAAATATTCTGCAAAACAAGATTGAATAATATTTAACAATAATCAAATATAACAATTATTTAATAAGTCATACCGATTGCCAGTTTATCAGCATAGGTGAGAAAATTCAATAAGTTATGTTTAACATGATAATCTTTTAAATGATTCATTAATTGTGTGCCATATCCGCATTCTTGTTGATCAACTCTGACCGCACAAAATACGATTTCTGTGAAACCTTGAGAGACGAATGGACAAAAACATATGCCACCAATTGGGACTCCATCTTTTAATAAAGTTAATGTTTTGTGTCTCCTATTTTAACAAACATTTTTTTAAATAATAAATATCGCAGATAAAAAACTATAGTTTTGGGTTTTGTAATTAAAAAATAAATTAATAAACATTTATAGTTGTTAGAGAAATATAAGTAAAGATTGATTTCAAAGTCATTCTGATTAAATCACTAAAAATTAGTAAAAAAACAAAACGAAACAAAACAAGAATAAAAATACTCACGTATCAAATACTAATCGAGTAATGTATCTAACAGGCATTCTTGGTAATTGTGTACGAAATAAATTTCTCAATTGCATAAGCCATAACATAGTTGACTTCTCAACTCTAGTACTTAGTGAGTTACCAACAACTACAAAACGTATTAATCCCTGTTCTTCTTCAGTACGTGCTTGATGTCCTCGAGGACCAGTTTCCAATCCAAATTCCTAATTAATTTTTAGAATAAAATAATTAATTTAACGAAAATGTGTATTTTTTTAGTATTTAATTTGTAATAAATTATACTTTTGAATAGGTGAGAGGCGTACGTTGCATATTCTTTAATATTTCGGAAATGTTTTCTTTGGATAAATCATTTTCAATATCATTTATTTCATTTGTAGTTATAGTCAAATCACTGAAATCAAATCATAAATTATTTTTTTATTTTTATTTATGAGTTATTAGATAACATAGATAATTATATCAGAAATTTGTACATTTGTTTTACAGAATTTTAGAATCAAATGTGTTTTAAAGAATTATACATACTCAATTATATGTTTATCTTTTTTTTTCCGTTCTATTTCTTCTTTTTTTACATCATCTAATCCAGAATCAAAAGTCTCTGAAATATAATACATATCAATTAGCAATAAAAACTACTTAGTATAATAATACTCAAATTGAATAGTATTATCTACAAAAAAAAAAAAATGTATAATTAGTACGATATAACCAGACAAAGTAATGTATTGTTAAAAATATTTGTGAGTATACGCCATTTAAAAATAAAATAAAAATTAGGTCCCAAAAATCATTCAATCTATGTTTTAAGCTTTCAACCTCCTTTTATTATATATTGAGATAACATGTCTTGAACCAAACCATAATTTATATATTTTATAGGGATAACATTCGTTTTTGAAACTTCATTTTGTAGCTTTAAAAAATAAAATAAATCACCATTTATTTGAATAAACATGAAGTTTTACAATAAAATATATATAAGAGAACTTGTGATTATTTTATACACAAAATGTTTGAAACCCAAATCACAAAAATTATACACAATAACCGCGTATACGTATTTCGACAACTACGTTGTCATCATCAGCGCAAGCTACTAGTAGCTAAGTAGCTTGCGCTGATGATGACAACGTAGTTGTCGAAATACGTATACGCGGTTATTGTGTATAATTTTTGTGATTTGGGTTTCAAACATTTTCTGTATGAAGTTTTAACAAATTATACTTGTACTACCTATTGCATTTTTATATCAATGTACAATGTTAGCTGTTGCTGTTGATACAGCACATTGAGTACATAATAGACTCTTTTGTTCTCTTTTCTCTTATTAAATTTTAAGTTCTACAATATTCTTCCCTGGTCATTTATGTCCTTTCATATTTCCCAACTCAAAAACAATTATATAAAAAACTAGCCAATGATTATCTTAATGTCTATCACCAATGCAGACCTTTCTAATTTAATAGTATTCTTTTGTTTAAATTATTTTATAAATTTATATACTTTTTATTTACCCTTTTTATATACCCTATGTTTTAACATTTATTATTATTATTATTAATACTACTTAAATTTAAGTTGTATATATCGTTTTGGTATTCAAAAGACTCAACCCGTTAATTATAAATAAAAAAATTATACATGTAATCAGTGCTGTTAGTCTACCATTTAATTTTGTCGTTATACCCTAATAAAAACAGCTACTATTTTTTTAATTATATATTTTAGTATTTACTTAATATGATTACTGATATTTACATAATATTATATAATATAAAACTAAAACAGTAGTGTTATTTTTAGTATTTATAATATACAAACATATAAAAAAAAAAAAAAGAGTAAGACGTAAACATCTTAATACACAATTGACTATACAAAATATTGGTATCCAATATAAAAATGTACTACACTTATAAAAATTAGTATTAATATTTGTATTTCAATATAATATGGTTATTAAGAAGATTAATGGTATTACCACTTAGGAGAACTTTTTTGAAATCGGAATCTTTAAAATGTAAGTCCCAAATTGGAGAATGAATGGCATACACTTCTGCCTCTAGGAAATTCAAATATCTGATAAATAAAATACAAAGATATTATTAAAATTAGAAATTACAATGAAATAAATGTATTTGGAATTTTAATTACTTAGGCAAATAATTCATGTAGAAGTGTTTTCGTTGTCCAGACTTTTTTGAAAATGTTGCATGGCACCAATCCATTAGATACATTCTGAATACCTTTAGGATATATTTTAGAACATCTTGTCCAAATATCATAGTCATTTTAAAACACGGTCCCACTGACTGAAGGTATTTTGGAATTCGACAAAATACCAAATATCTAAACCAGTTTATATAGTGTTATTTTATATATAAAATTGTGAAATTAATTTTTAATTTTTTTTAATTCAAATAATTTAAAATTACCTTTGGTAATAAAATTCGTAGTTTCTTCTTTGTAGTAGAGTTTTACAAAATGACAATTCTTTAGGAAGAGTCCAATTCCATAGATCAAAATGCCTTAGTAAAAAGGTACTTAATTTTAATGCAATTTTTAATTGCTGAAACATAACATTTAAATAATTTGAAATATCATAAACAATAAACGTAAATATTATTAAATGTAAATAAATGTAAATATTATTATATCATAATCAAGATACAATCTATACTGCGTTCGCGTATCAGACTGATTAGATGTAAGTCGTGGTTCATAGTCGATAGACGATTGCGGTGGATAACCAGTTTTAACCCACCGCGCACTTCTATTTTCTCCACGAACGCAGTATATGAAACAATTAATAAATGACAAATTAATTATTGGTTTTATATATATAAAAGAAATACATGCAAATCTTTTTTTTTTTGTATTTAATTAATACTTTGGCCAAAAATTTTTAAATAGGTAAAATATAATTTTTGTTATCAAGGATATATTGTAATTTCACTTACTGAAGTGTCATGGCCAAACTTATACATATTAAAGTTCATTAAAGCTTTAACTATATTTGGATTTTCAAATGGCGGAGTTCCATATAGTTTTTCAAGCGTAATAAGTGATCCTGGATATAAAAATTGTTTTAATTCCTAAAATATAAATAACCAGAATTAATCAAAAAAATTCTGAAGTGAATGAGAATAATAATAAATGTTACTCACATGATAAATTGAATTATATGTTTCTTCTAACACATAGTTCCTTTCAGTTTTCGGTTTTTTAAGTTCATTGTTTATGGTAACTGATATATTATCAAGATCAAATACTAATCCTAGTAATATATTTAACTGTTCGTCCTCGGCATCTTCCAAATGTGTTACATGAGAAGCTAAATTAAAAGACATATAATTAATTCTTTAAAATGTTCATTTTTATAAATATTCTAGAATATTATAATTATAATGTTGGTACTCTTCAATTATCACTCGCTTGATAAATTTCTATTTTTTTACTGTTATAAACTTAAAATGGTCTTATAAGCATTTTTTGTATTTAAATAAAAACAATGTTTTTAATGATTAATTGCTTATAATTACATCAAAAATATTCCACAATCTGATATGAACTTGTAAATAAAAATAAAAATATTTTAATCAAATATATGGCGATAAATTTCAAATACTACTGAATGAAATGCTGTGATTGTACAAGCATAGAAGTACATGTAAAAACATATAAAAGTAGTAATTATAAATATAATGATAATATGATATACAAAAACATACTCACAAACAGTAATAGTAATAATAAGAATTATAATAAAAAACAAAGATGAGAGGAAAATAGTGGTTTTTATCAAGGGAGAACAATGAATATTACTAACAGAAAAGTTCCAACAGTTCAATTGTTTAATATTTCATTAAAAAAAAAAAAAATTGTAATTTTATATTTAATACTCACATAATGAATGATTACAGTCAGGTTTAATGCAAGTAGAAGACATTGAAATGTTATCTTGGATACCATGCCATCCTTTACATTGACAAACCGAAACCTATAATGTTAAATATTTAACGTATCATAAGTTACTACAAAGATATTTAGTCATGTAAAAATGTATTAACTTTATACTTATGCATTTAAAAATATTTTTTAAAATTGCAAGCGTATTGTCTAATTTAATTTAATTGTAAATGTTTATTACTAAAATAAACTGTCCCGATTATTAAACACAATTATATACCTGACAAGTAGCTTTCTTAGACAATTTCACCAATTTTTCGTGCCTGGTCAAATTTAATTCTAACTGTTTGGGTTCAATGATCGTCTGAAGTACCCGACCGTTGTTCGTACAGAACGCTGGTATTGATACGGACGACGAGGACGACGTGGATGGTTGGCATTTCTCGAGTTTCATTGAAGACTTGTGCATGGCGGCGACCGCCGTCCTGCCTTCTGTTCACCACAAACTAGTGTCCTTCCACTGTAGGCTTGACAAGAGACGCAATCGTTTCAGCCTGGACGTGCAGTTCTCTATCCTATACCATTATTACGGTGCGAACGGATGCAGCCGGCTGGCTGTCACGGACGAGATAACGTGTGTGGTTATTGTACTCGTATACGATTCCGTCATTCGGGTAACGAGTAACGACGTGTTGAAATGGCTGACAAGTAACGCGATTAAACGAGCGCAAATTCAGTCAAGACGCATTCGGCATGTCAATAGAACGAACAAACGGACTGGAATCACTACGTTCAAAAAAATGATTGTTTAATATTTACTAACAACGTTATAAAAACATTCACGGAACGCGACAATCACAAACAAATCGTTCGCACTACGATTTCGCCGTTTTTCGACATTAGACATTTCGGTAATGTTGTTTTCGGGTTTATGTGAACCTCGACAACTCGAGTCCGAACCGACGATTGTTCCACAGATTGTTACGCAATTCAATATTTAGTCCCCCACCAGACAATACGGGGAAGAAAATGTACGGAGAAGAAATGGTTGTCTTACCGACGGAACGTAAATCTGTATATTACAGTTGTTATAACATACGATTACGCAATTTTATTTTATATTATTATTATCATTGTTATTGTTATTATTATTGTTATTAAATATTAATTTATTATGAATCGTATAATTATAAATTTAAACGCATAAACATTATTCGAAAACATAACCGTGGTATAGTACTAAATGGTGCATAAAAATCCTTCGTTGTGGTTGGTTTGTAATATCTATGTCATATCAAAGTGTAAATAAGATTATCACGCAAAAAAACATTTTATCTAAGAAGACAGTCCCGTGATAGTCGTAAAATAAAATTTCAATTCTAATTTAGGACATTGTTTACATTGGCCGTATTAAATGATTGAAGTCAGTGATCATTTATCACCTATTAAATATAAATCGTGTTTGTTTCCAACTTGCTAACTTAACAATCACATATTAATTTCAATAAGTAATAATACAATGTAACTTTTGGACGAAATATTAATGTCTACTTACAATGCCTCAGTTTTGTAATTTATTCATTTCGTTTAAAAATCATTTGACCAACAAGTAGTGTACCAAATACACTTGCGTTTTACTTAAAGGTAAATTAATATAACATTATTATCCTAAACTGTGAAAGCTTGTTTGTCTATAATGAAAACATTTTTTCATGTTGTTATTTATTTGTTATACCCTATTACAGACAAAACTAATAACACAGTTATATTAATGTCAATACATATATTTATAATTAAAATAATAATTTTCTATATTTAATAGAGTAAATCTTTATTAACAAAATCATTAATTAAATGATAATTTTGCATTTGTTTCATCTAATATCAAATGTGTCAAAGTTTAAACAATAATTCATCATTTTGATTAAAAGAAAGTTTTTTTTAAATTTCTGTTATATTAGCTATTTATGTTTATTTAATATGATTAAATAAATAAATTTCTCTAATTTTTATAATTTATAACATATTTTTTAAAGAACACACAAATAAAAAGTGATATCGGATAAAATGTAAATTAAAAATTGTTACAATAAACATTTATAGAATATAATTACTTCTACATTAATTTATATAGATATTTGACTTGTTTTTAGTTAGATATGGCATTTCATAAACGAAGTATTTCTAAATCAAAGCCTCAACTTAAAGAAAAAATTGTTCAGATTTATGAATCATTTTTTAAAGTAAGTGTGCTTAATAATATTATTACATACATGTAAATTCATATTTTAATATTTTTTTCTTTTCAGGGAGAAAATGTATCAAAAGATAATGAAAACTTTTGGGATGAATTTTTTCTTTTAAAACCTAAAGTAATATTAACTTTTAATTTATTTTTACTTTAGTATATATTGTTAACATGAATATTTAAAAAATGTATATGTATTGAATTTTAGGTATCATATATTGAGACAGAAATAGAAAAATTAACTACCGAACAATTGATTTCACTCCAAGATAATATACGTCTATTATTTATTAAATGTATTGAAGTGTTTGAATGCAGACATCAGTTACGTGTCATATTTTCTTTGAAAGTAATATTATTTTATCAAATTTTCTGTTACTATTTTATAAACAAATGATATTAATAGATTACATTTTTTTCACAACACTATTGCTTGTAAAAATCATGTATTAATATATGAGTAAAGAGTATTGCAAAATATATATTTTGGCCAATATTTTTCGATTAGTTTTTGTAAAAATTTGAAAATTATGTTGTTTAAACTACTCTGATGTCTATCAATATTTTTAGTGTATAAATATTAGTTATTTCAAATATGAATATATACATGCACACAATTAATAGTTTTTTAGAGCATGAAAATGTGCTTTTTAAATTAATAACAATTCATAATTCTTAAATATTTATTTATATTAAATGAAATATAAATTATAAAATAAAGAAACATAATTTATTAATTTCCAAAATTAATTAATGATTTTGATTTTAGACACTTACATGTTTATTGTACAGCTTGTACAAAAAATGTAGAATTGATGAAACTTTTGATCTTATGTCAATATTGGTAACACCCACAGATACGGATATTGTTTTTGAGAATTTATTGACAAAATGCAATATATTATTATGTGGTTAGTATGACAATAATTATGTTATAGCTATACTAAGAAAAAAAGAAAAAAATGCAATTGTGTTTATATTTATTTGTATAATATTAGTGAAAAAATCTATTAGTGGATAAGTAACAAAAAATTGTAGGCTCCTTTTTTTTGTCATGGATCTATTGTTATATTGCTTATAATTTTAGTATAATAATTATTTATTTTTAATTATGCTTATTTTTTAGAACCAGAATGTATTGTTATCAAGAATGTATGTTTAGAATTGTTATTGACAATAGTTACTGGTACAGATAATCTCAATGAAAATCCAGTTTTACGACACTTTATGACAAACAGTGTTTTTGAAGCATTGACAGAAGTATAAATTAATATTATAGAATTTAAATGATCTATTATTAATGTATTTTTTTATAGGTACTTTCAAATAATGTATACCAAACTTATCATGGAAATGATTGTATTTTGCTATTGACCATATTAATGAATGTTGAAATTACAAAGAAAACAAATCCATATATAGTTAAATTATCATTGTTGGACAAAGAAGTTGTTTTAAATGGTTATAGCCAAGTAATTTTAATAGAAATTACCACATTTAAATTATTTAATATTATTAAGTTAGAATTATACATTAGAAATGAGATAAAAACAATATGTTTTAAAGTATATTTAACTGTAAAATAGTTTAGTTTAAATTAGTTATTAAAAGTAGTATTATTTAACTTTCTTTTATTTTAAAATGTTTTCAGACTTAACCTATATGTTTAGAGGCCACTATTAAGAACCTGAATTTAATTAAGAATAATTTTTGTTTAAAGGTAATTAGATTGTCCTTAGAAAAAATTTGTCAACAATATCGTTCTGAAGAAATAACACAATATTCAAATAATACATGGTTTAATACATTTACAAATGTTGTTAATATGTTATTTGTGCCCCCAGAATCCACTGAAAATATTGAATTATTTCAAAACACCAGGTAATCGCTAATTATTAATTGTGAATTTTAATAAAATAAATAATAATTAAATAATTGCTTGATAAAAATGTAAAATTATTATTATTTCAAATCTCTTGTGTGCATGTATGATAAAAGTATAATGATTAATTTCATTTCAGGTCTACAAGTGGAATATTAATTGCGTTGTATAAAGCTGTTCAATTTAATAGAAATTTTATGACAATATTAACACATGGTCACAAGTCTACATATGAATTACACCCAAGTGTTATGCAACAAACACAATTAGTTACGAACGATGGTGATCTTAAATTGCCAACTGATAACCAGTTCACAAATCTTCTAGTCATATTTTTTCAATATTGGTAAATTGAATTATTATTAATGTATGATATTGTGTTTCAATTAATCTTTGCATTATATTTTCAGTTCGATTGTAATGCAAGACACAAAAACTGAAGCCAATTCAAATAATGTAATGCTGTGTTTTGTCATATTATCAAGTATTACCGAAGATCAATTTGCAAATTCACTTATGCATGACGTAAATTTACAATTTAAAGTTGATCTCTACCGATTACCAACCAGGCGATATATGTTTGTTCCAGAAAAGTCTACAAAACCTTTGGCTGCTGCCTTGTTAGGTAACATTTTAACATAAAATCCATTATAATATTATTCATAAATACAATTATAATTGTTATTATTACATCATGACAATCAGAGACGAACTGTCCCAAATGATGAGGTAGTGATTGCCAGTTGGCCGGTCTTCTGTGTTTAGGTTGTGGCCCTGTTACCTGTTTTGCGAGAAATAATATTTTACATTTTTATAATATATTTCATTTGGTAATAACTAATAATGTTCTTATTTAATTCTAAAATGTATTTAAAATTCTAATCTATTGTACAAATAAGGTGAAGTAAGATATTAATATAATATAATATTTATGTTCATTAAGCTCGCAAAAATGCATTTGTCCGCAACGTCTATTGGTAACTTATCTGTTAACAGTATTAGTACTTGTATCCAAAAGAGAACTAGGATTTTTGAAGCCCGGGGAAAATGTTAAAATTACCCTCTACTATAATATTTTTAGATTATAAACATTATAATAGGCTTCCAAAAATTTTGCGCCACCAAATTTGTACGCCCGTCGTTCAATCTCTGTCTTCCCCCTCCCCCCATTTCTGCCACTGCTTGTATCATGGAGTTAATTCTATTATATTAAATGACAATTTAAAAAAACTTAAATATTACATATATAAAAAAAGTAAAACACTAGGACTATAGAAATTTTTTTTATGAATCATATTGCAATAAAATGAATTAATAAATTAATGAATTTTTATAATAGTTGTTATTTTACAAATTATATTTGGATTGTTATGAAATACAGATACTCAGGTACTCAAAAAGGTATTTTGTTCAGTAGTATAACAATTTCCAGGTGGTCTATGAGTCTACCAGTCCAACCCTGATGACAATGATTTGATTTTAATTATTACATCCAAAATGTGTTTTCATTTTAGATTTGATGATCGAATTCATGTTGGGTCATATGAAAAAAAAAATGCCATTTGATGAGTACACAAAATGTTTAAACATAATTCACCGCATAATTTGTTATCAAAAACGTAATAGTGTGCGTTTATGTTATAATTGGAAAGATTTATGGAGTTCTTTAATCACGCTGTTAAAATTTCTTATGACATATGAACACCAACTTTCACAAGATATGAATATATATGATTTAGGAATACAGGCAAGCATTTTTAAAACATTTAGTAATAAAATATTTTTATTTGAAATGCATTAGTAAAAGCAGTTTTTTTACAGATTGTAAATATATTTAACTTGTTTATTACATATGGTGATATGTTATTACCATCTCCTAATAGTTATGACGAATTGTATTATGAGATTATTCGAATGCATACAGTATTTGACAATGTCTATGTTTTATGTAAGTTTTCAAAAAAAGTTATTTATATATACCATCATCAGGGATTTTTAATACATTTACTTGTTAAACCTAATTTCAAAATGTAAAAAAATCACATACATTATTCATTTTAATTTTATTAAATCAAATTATTTCTTTCCAAATAAAAATCATTAGCATTACTGTATAATTTAAAATAATAAAATAAAACTCTAAATTGCCTGTTTGAGTTTCCTACTCAAATTAATTAACATGAGATCCAAATCAATCTGAATTCCCCATTTTTTTTTCATATTAATAATAATATTATATGTAATTTATATGCCATTTTAGGTTCAAGAAATTCGTCGTCAATAAGTGAACAGAAATTATCTGCTACAAAATTATCCAATTTCTTGATTAATATCAGGTAAACAGTTTTAGAATTTAATAAAAGTAATAAATAATCAAATATTGTTAATTTACAGAGCCATTATTAATCACTATATACCAAAAATTGACAATTGGTTGGAAAAAAATAATGTTACAACACCTACAGGCGAAGAAGTAATTATTTTACATCTATTTATTTATTTAAATTTACACTTGGAAAATATTATTTGATAATAATTTGATTATTCGTTAAGTCTATTGTATTTCATCAGCATATAAATTAATTCATGTATTTGTATGATAGATATTAGAAGTGGTCAGAAATAATTACGACACGCTTACATTAAAACTGCTCGACTGTTTGGGAAGTTATGAATCAAAGTCCAATCATGATAATATGTCAAGCTCGTCACTCATCAAACTCATGGTTAGAAAAGTAGTGAAAGATACACGTCAGTCATTAAAAAGTTCCAACATCGATCTTCAACAGGTTCTTCAAAATTTTTCACTTTATGCTAACATATCGTAAAAATATATATATATATATATATATCATGTACACACAAATAGAGCAGTATTAGTTGTATTCCAAAACTATTCAAACACAATAATATATGGTTCTTGCTATTAGTTTAGATGAAATAAAACATCCATTGTTAATGATACGCCATTATTTTTCTGTGACTAAATTAAACCTATGTTGTGTTATATATATATATATTTACTTTCTTATACTTACTTTTGTATTCTTTATAAAGTTGGAAAATATATTGATTATACTTTACAACTGTTATTGTGTAACATTTGTTAAAAAATGTTTTATCTAACTTTACAGTTGTGTCACCAGATAGATTGGCACAGCAGCGGTAACAAAAACCGATGATTCTCTGTACGCAATGTTATTCACTAATATGATCAACAAACCAACAATTGTCATTAGACATTTTATAATTTATATTATTGTTATTAATTTCAAATCAAAAATATTCAGTCAAAGGTTTCTTTTTTTAAAACCTTTGAGTTCAGATTTTATTAATTTGATTGATTTGTCCTAGCGCCAATCAAACTGAAAAATAAATTTGAGAGTTATAATTACTGATAAATGACACTAGGGTCTATAATCTATTTGGTGACAACTGTAACAACGTTCTATTAATTGAAATTAATGAATCGCACACAAACAGTTGTACCCAAATACTATGTACACATTTGTTATTGTTTTTTTTTTTCGATAAGATTATATGTATGTCTACTCCTTAAGCTAATTACGTATTTTATAACAAATAAATTATTTATTAACAAGTTTAATTAATAACAGCTGGTGTATCACAGTACTTAGTCAGTAACTGGTGTAGTGTAATTACAACCGATCAAATCAATGTATTTGCCCGACTGATAGTTTATTAAGTCATACTACATAATACGTGGACACTCTAATTGCAGTTTGGCCGAATACGATAAAACCGTACAAGACTATGTCATTGGTATGTGTAATTACTCATCGTCTTATTACGGACTTATTAACTGTTGTCCGTCAACGTGCCAATAGGTACTTCGGACATTGAGAACCATTATTAATCGGGGTGTCAAAGCCCGGTTCACGCTATCAACCGATGGTTACCATCACGTGCATACGCGTAACTGTTTGTACTTTTGTACAAAAAAAAACTTTTCTAAACAAACTGTTTGTTTGTATTGTAACCGCGACTATCATCGCCTTAGCTGCGCTATGGGGTACACGTGCCTTCCGACTGTCGTGACCACGCGGGTATGGCGACGAGAAGCACACGGTGGTAGTCCCAAAGTGTCTCGGAGGCGGCAGGGTCAGGCGCGATCGACGGCCTCGCCGTTCCCATACTGTCCGAGTCGTTTCTCTGCCGAAACGCGTGCCCCCGGTGTCTGGCTTGAGAGGGATTTTTTCCGCGTAGGTGACTCCTGTTTATCCGCCACCACGTAACCGATTCCGACACAGGACGCTGTCCGAGGAGTCGATCGGGTTTGGGCGTTGACCCGACCGGTGTTTGTTCCTCGAATTTTTTACCCAGGTACTTCGAACAACAAAATACCGTAAAATTCGACTGATTTTTTTTTATTTTAACACGTTCACAAATTGTCCGACGTACGGAAAACGGACGATTCGTACCGGAGAAAAAAAGAAACACTGTGAAAACGAACAAACGACGCGACGGACGTGCGCGTTATTTCCCGGACGGTTTGAATCTCGCGGTTTCCGCCGCGTCGCCGTTACCGCAAACGCACTTTGTCCCGCGACGACACAAACATTTGACCGAGCCCGCGGCCGCCTTTGCTCCTTTGCGCGTCGCTGACGACGACGACGACGACGACGACGTGCCGATCGCGTTTTGCGTCAACGAGATGTTGTCGATGTTTTCCCGTCGGGCCGGCATCGTCTTCATGGCGGACAGTCGCCTCGAGCGTTCCGTTTGTTGTTCGCGGAGACTTCCCGCGCTCGCCGCCGTCGCCGTCGTCGACGTCCGGTCGGGCGCGTCGTCCGTCTTGTTGTGCGGGAAACGCCACAGGAATATGCCGCCGTCTCGCGCTCGTGCTCACCAAATACCGGCCGTCCGGACTTATTTTCACGTTGGTCACGACGCCCGCGTGACCGATGCCGACGTGCGTGGGCACGCCCTCGTTGTACAGCCACACCTTCACCATTTGGTCCGAGCTGCCGGTCACTATGTAATCTCCTGTAATGACGTAATGGTCGATCCCCGTTCGAGCTGCAAAGCGGCCGCCGCATCCACCTGCGGACCTCCTCATGCAATGCGCCAAGCGCGGTTTCGTGGTCCCGCCCGAGTTCCTCCGGCTTTTGCCGGTAGAACCCGAGCAATGCGCGAGTCCAACGCGGGTAAACCGCGTCCGTAGGTGGCGGATAACGGATAACGTCTCTGTGTCGCGGACGCAGTTACGAACGTACAAATAATCGACCTCTCCCGCGAGGGTGATTCCGGTCCTGGCCGCTCGAGGAATCGTCTGCGGGACGGGTTCGCCTCCTAGCCGAAGGGGGAAGTGGACTGAACCCAATATAAACGCCTCTCGGATGCCATTCAGCAGTGGACATTACGAGGTCCGAGGGTTCGGGCAACCGACGGCTGGTGTTGAGGCAAAACCCGTGAGATGGAAGAATAACGGAGGCATAAGTTATTCGGAGCACGTCCTATTGATGATGCGTATACGGGCAGAAACACGGGTGTCTCTACGGCCCCGCGGCAGGGACCACCCTAACGGCGACAGAGACACGGATCGAGCTCTCGGTCTGGGTAGGATTCGTGTGGGCTAGGTTTCGGTACGGTAGTTAAGCCGTTAAGCCCGCCGCGCCCATCGGTGCGCATCATAGACGTGAAAATGCGGTACGAGTACTCGGTCTTGGTCGACGCTATGTCGATCAGCGTCTCGCCCGGCGACTTGCTCGTTTTTATATTGCGTGTCTCGCGAGTAGTCCGCCGAGAGCGCAAATGGACGGCACGCGCGCACGTCGTAGCGGCCGGGGCGTCGTCTCGTCCGACCGTATTAAACCCGGTACGCATGTTAAGCGGCCGTGACACGCGGATTTTCGTTCGTTTCCGTTTACCGACCTGCAGACGTGACGTCTAGTGTATTCAGCGCAGACGCCGGAGACCCTTCGATCTCGCGAATCAACGAGCCGTCGGTCGCCTCCCAGAATCCGATGTACCCGTTGGTGCCGCACGTGATCAGTTGGGTACCGTTCGGATGGAACATGGCGCCGGTGAACACCGTCGACGAGTACAACATGGCGACGCGCGCGAACCGCACGATGTCCCAGATGACGCACGTGCCGTCCGAGCTGGACGTGATCGCTTCGCGGTCCGTGGGGTGCATGTGCACCGAGCTCACCGGTTCCTTGTGCTCCTTGAACGCGACCAGCAGCACGCCGCCGACCGCGTGCCGCAGCCGCCAAACGCGCACCTGACCGTCGCCGCCGCCGCTCACCAGCGTGCTGTCGTCCCGGGACATGGCGATCGCGGTGACGCCGTTCTTGTGACAGTCGTCCATTGTGTACGTGGGGCTGCCGGATTCGGGAGTGAACGCGCGTATGCGGCCGTCGTTCCACGACGTGACCATCTGCGAGCCGTCGTGCGCGAACAGGACGCCGCTGCACGTGCAGTTCTTCACGGTTACCCGGAGCAGCTCGCGGAGCGTGCGCGCCGACCAGACGCGCACGTCGTTCGCGCTCGCGGTCGCGAACACCTCGCCGTAGTCGTGCGGGAACGCCAGATCGTGCACGGCGGACGTGTGGCACGTGAACAGCCGCATCACGTTGAAGTCGTCCATGCCGACGGTGAACAGCTCGCACGCCACGGTGCCCACCAGTATCGCGGCGTCCATCAGCTGTATGCTGGTCACGGACGAGCAAACGTCGGCCGTTCTCACGGCGACCAGGAGCGGACGCGTGGGCGCGGCCAATCTGTTTTCGCCCGCGGCGCGCCACCACCAGTCGTCGCGCGGTGGCAGCGGCCGTGGCGGTTTCTGTCGCACCAGCTCCACGACGCCGTCGCCCGAACCCACCACCATCGTGGTGCCGTCGTCCGCGACCAAGTGTAGCGCGGTGACACCCTTCCTGTACATTTCCACGGTGACGGCCGCGTTACCGCGCCTGGTGCCGGCGGTCGGGTACTTGGCGAAGCATCCGACCAGCGCGGGCGGCGTCGCGACCGTCGCGTCCGGCGAGACGTTCAGTTTGATCTTTAGCACGTCTCCGGTGCTGGTCCCGCAGTAAGCGTATTCGTCCAGACAGTCGACCGCGACGCAGAGGATCGCGCGCTTGATCTTCGCGAACGTGGCGTCCAGCCCGCGGAGGCTCCTCCGCTCTTCGTTCACCGTCCACAGCCGCAGCGTGTTGTCGCCCGCCACGACGAAATACTCGCCGCGCGAGTGCACCGGCCTGAGCACCGTCGACACGCCCGCGGTGCACTTTACGGTCGACGAGCCACACAGCACTTCTTTCTTCTCGATGTCGTACACGATGACGGTACCGTCGTCGAGGCCGCCCAATGACATCAGGAACCGTTCGCAGCACGAGAACGCCGCGGACTGGACGCGCATCATGTGCGACTCGTACTTCGCGATCACTCGACCGGTTCCGAATTCCCATACGATTATCGGCGACCGGAAGCCCATGTAGTTCACTTGGCCGGCGCCCACGTACCTGCCGGTCCTCGAGACCGCCACGGTCGATATGACGTTGGTGTGGCCCTCGAAAAACCGTTGCGTCTTCGTCGACCAATTGTACGCCGTGATGTTGGTTCCGAGCGGATAAATCAAGTGCACGCCATCCGGGTGCAATATAAGTCCGTTCATTGGGTTACCGTCGAACCCGATCAATGATTGCAATTCGAGGTCTTGCACTGCGATTTCTTTGTCCATTTTCCAGCGTTGTACATTAAACAATAGAAACGTATGGTTATTTGTGTTTAATCACACTATTCATGGAATTAAGTAAACGTGTACACATATTTTGATGTTTGATTTTCGTAGCAACGTTTACAAAAACAATTGTTATCAATTGTAATTGATAGTAATATAATATTAAAATTCGTCATAAATAGTAATAAATTCCAAACGAATCGTAAAATTTTAAAAATAATTTACTCATCGATAAAATTGTTAAACTTTATCGTTGCATTCTTGTGATATTCATGTTTCATATCAAATAATATTTTAAACTTAAATCATAGTTAAAATAATTGAATGCCAAAAAAAATGTGTTATAATTTAGGCTCAGTTTCTATAAATAGGTACTACCTATATAAACGAATTTTTTTTTAATAACTCGTTTTTTATTGATATTCTGTTAATGATTTTATCTGAACAACTAGAGGTGAAAAATATTTTTAAACATATTCTGCATTCCTTCGTTACAGAGAAAAATTTTAATTACATTTGATAATATTTTTTAATTGTTTCCAATGATAAAAAATTCGATAAAATTCGACAAAATGAAAAAATATATCTTTATTTTTGACGGACAATTTTTTTATGATAATTAAACATTTTAAAATCATCAATGTATACAAACAAAAAATTAACTTTTTTTTTCAAATTCAAACCACTAATTTGTTTGATATACTTTTGTAGCATTTTTTTCCCTGAACATATTGGTAATATAAATGTTGGTTCATTACTTTATTAACTATGATTATTTACATGTTTAAAATGTAGTTAATAAAATAATTATTTTTATTTAAATAACTCGAATACATTTAATAGAACTATTTTGTAAAATATTGCCTGTTGTAAATAAAAATCGGGGGTTTTTAAATTTTGTCGAAATTTCATTTTATACTTTTGTAATTATTAAAAAAAAAAAAATCCTTCGAATAATGTCATAAGATTTACACTGTATATGTGTATGTAATTCGTTTGAACACTCCATTCATTATACTATGGTTGTTCGATATGTTGTTTTTTTTGCCATGTAAGAAATCGAATAAATCATTAGAAATCATTCATGGTTTAATTGACGATAACACGGCTCTTCGGATAGGCAATTCTGCTACGTTCTTGTGCTGCGAGTCGACCGTTACCAGGACCGTGTTAAGAGCAGTTGTTTAGCGTCGTATGGTTTTGTAATTTAATATGTTATACCGTTTTAAAATAATATTTTGACACTTGTTTAAGTTGAATTTTATCCTATTAATAATATCCATCGAATAACGTTTTATTTGAATTTATCATCGTTTTAATCATTCCACAGTCTCGAGTTGACCGAGCGCAACGATCAGTTATGTATTTGCGAGATAGCCCAGTACAATGTATAACGATGGCAAAACATACGTTATGTCTAATTTTAATGAACATTTTTTTATTACGTCCAATACAACGATTTTTACGATTCTGCAAAACATAAAAATCAAATTAAGATTGTGTAATTTCTGTAACTTTTGGTGGTTTTTGAGTCAAACACATTTTTTTGAATGTATAAGTATGACAAGTCCAAAAGATTTGGAACGTAAATGGATTTCAACAGAAATGTTTACATTGATGTTAATCTTGGGCTTCCAAATATTATATGTCTGGACATATGGTATTTGATCAAAACGATAAGTGTAATTTTGGACTTGTTGTATTTGACTGGAATTGTATTTTCTTTTATATATTTATAAGTTCTCATAAGTATGCAGAAAAAGTCGTATAGTTTTTGATTTTCGGTGTTTTATAGCGGCATTTCAATAAAGAACATAGAAAATATAGCTAAATTGTTAGTACGCCCGGCACGAAATCCCCGTATGTAAATAATTATTTTATGGTAAGTTTTTAATCATATCCGGTAGCGATTTCAATTAAAAATCGATTTAAACAGTGACGTATCCTACGATATAGTTATTGAACCATTGACTTAGGCAGGCACTATAAATAATTCAAGTGGACAGTCCGTAATTTCAATAAATCAACGTTGTGTGTACGATTTTGATACGAACTAGATAGATCGTATAACCGTTTTCCGTTGTCCGTTTGGCCATTCGAGACGCAATCTAACGTAATGTGACGAGCCCTCCTGAGAATATCGTATAATATTGAAAAGACTTAATATAAATTAATATATTAATATTAAATATTAATGAATTGTTGTGTGCATTGTTAACGTAACGTAACGTCACAGATATACATAAAATCAGCTATGAACGCACGAGTTACCGTAGCACGTATTGATTTCGCGACATTAACGAATTCCGATCGTGATAATCACGACGTGTACACGCGGCGATTACGAGTATTTGGAACGAATTCACCGCCACCGCCCGGCGACCGGTGCGCTGCGTCCGCAATTCGGCTGGAACATGCATTTCTCATGTTCACGCACACGCGCTATAAACACGAGCTGCCGTCGGTACCTCTTCGAGCCTTTGCCGTTTCTATCGCCACACTCGCCACGTGGATCGGTCGCTAGACAGTCGTGCGCCGTTGGTCCTGTCGTAACCATCGATACCGTAAGCTGCTCTTCACGACGTCACTCGATCCCGTCGACGACGCTGCCCCGCGACTCTCGTCGCCACGTTAGTCAAGTCGCCGCGTACAGTCATACTTTGGAAGCGGCCACGAGCACCTGTCGTCGCCATTGACGGTCGTGCATTCACGGGGCTTATATATATACTGTTACAAGATATAGATAAAGAGAGATATGGACGACAAGAACGGTTCGGACAAGACGAACGATCCGGCCATGAAAGCCGTTGACATGGACCAGGCATTGGAGAAAGGAGGGAACGCGATATTTCGTCTGGAAGGCGCAGTATACTCTATTGGTGAGCGTTTTATTTATTTATTTTTTGGGATGGGGGATGTCTTTCCTCCATGACAAGTATTTTTAAATCTGATTTTTGTAACATCTCATGTGATAATATGCTTAAATAAATTCCATATAGTATTGTAATTGAATTGTAAAAAAAAAAATTACGTACAAATTCAAGTTTTTCCATACCTAAAAATTACTATTGAACTAAAACGGTACCACTGAAATCAAAATTTCATAAGCTTTATAAAAATATACATTAATAGTTTGTCGGAGTTATGGACAATTTATTATGTAAATTGAACTGTTTATGTTTGTAATAATATTTAGCACATAATTAAACCATAAATGGGTATGACGATACTTGAAATTGATCTGATTAAACTGGCTTAAAAAATCGTCCAAAGAAAATCAATAAAAACGTTCCTCCTCAATTTACAATTACATGTAACGTACATTTTGTACGTTTTCTTTTATAGACAAATCATTACGTCATTACTCATTAGTAAAAAGTACGATAATGAATTTCGAGTGATTTTTAAATGATATTTAACATTATTGATTTATTTTGTACCTTCAGAAATTAAACTTATGTGGCAGGATGAATTGTCGATGATATGCATAATTTCCTCTACCATTAGAAATAACTAAAACATAATTAATTATAAACTCATTACTAGTAATTCGGGTTTTAGAAGTTCTGCTTGATGCCTTTCGAAATACCCGTTGTTATTTTCATTACACGTAAAGTTTTTGATCACATTCAAATTACATCTTAAAAATGGTTAGGACAAGCTATGCACAATTATTAGCACACAGGAGAATCACACGCCACCCAACTTCATGTTATATACAAGTATAATCGTCATTCCCGTATTTCCGAAATAAAAGTATTTGTTTTTCGTTTTTAATCTCAACGACACAAGTTTCTAAAAAGTATTTAGAAGTGTGGCGTTGGATATATTTTTAAATCTGGAAATGATCTTGACAACATGTGATACAATTATTTTCGAAAAAAATAATACATAAAGTTTGAAAACTAGTTTATACATATATAAATTTTAGTTGAATTTGAAAACGATAAGCATATTTTAATTTTAAAATTTTAAACACAAAATAAGTGCTCATTTTCAAAATAATTAAAAATGAAAACAAAATCACTCTGTTATAATAGTTATCCAAGTTTATAGTTTCATCTATAATCTATATCTTATGGAAATGCGATATTCTTTAAGAAAATTTTATCAGTGATACATTATATTCACCTTAAAGATACACGTCAGTCAGGTTTCGAGAGCAGGTGGAAAATAAAAATGTATTGTTGATGGACAGAGATAAAAAGAAATTATTTGTTGAAACATAATTGTATTTTGGAAATATACGAGCATGATTAAAATAAAAATAAAACAATTAGTAAAATAAAAATAAACTTTGTATAAATAAATAAAAATTAAAAAAGAAACAGGTAGTGTACGTAAACGGAAGTTGGACACTTATTTTATTTCTATTATCACAGTCGAAGATAGTATAGTATTATTGATATAAATTCGAAAGCACTGTGAAATAATTACATCCTAAAAATAATTTTTCTTAAATCAATTATTTTATTGATCCGTTCTGAGAATTTATTTATTTTCTTAAATACATTATTGTATTATACTCTTAAAAAGATATAAGTAATAATAGTAATATATGTATATATAATATGTATAATATATGTATATATATATATATATATATATATATATATATATATAATTTTCCTTATTTATTTATTTATTATTTTTAGAAAACATAATTATAATAATATTATCTTAGTTGATATACTATATTTATGCTAACTATACAGTAATAATTTATTTATTATAGACAAATAGACAATTTTTTTAAATCTATAAATAAATTTATTTCAGTTTTATTAAAAAAATAAAAATATGTTATTTAACCAAGAATAATATTTGTAAGTTAACCTTATGAATAGAGTTTATTTAATCTTTTATCATAATTAGTATAAACTACAACGATGTGTAATTCATAATATAACTTGTATTTCATAAGATATTTAAATCCAATCAATCGATAATAATTTGTATAAGTAATTATATTTAGCAGCTACTCGATTTTATATTTTTATGTATTATTAAACGGAGCAAGTTGGCATATCAATCAGATAGTTAAATTTACTTTATATATTTTAATTTACTTGTATGTTTTATTTATTTATTTTATACACATTAAGATCTTAAGTTATCCTCTCATAGCGTTCATTTAATTAGTTATGGTTATGAAAAGTTAAAATGTATAAAATGTTACATAATTTTCAGTAAATTATTTTATACTTTAGCTGAATTTACCGGCCAATTGCAATTTCATTTCTATTTATATACTATAAAATATCACGCTAAATACTTTTGTGTCTTATTAAATGCAATCTGAGGTGGATATATTTTCTGCGCGTGTTTATAAAATGTATGTTTCTAATCACGTATATTTATGTATAGATTTGTTTATGAATTTAAACATGTCTCGTTAATATTTAAAAATTAAAGCGCGTGTCTATAATTTATTAGTTATTAATAATAAGATAAATTAGTAAAAGGTTAATAATAACTTATTATCTAACCAATGGCAGTAGCAAACGATTTTTTTTGTTAAAAAAAATTATCCTAGTATTATAGATTACAACTAAATAACTCGAATGAAGTCTATTATCAGAAACGTATTCAAATTTAGTATTTATTAATTACTTATTGGTACTGGATTTGTGTATGATGTTTAATAGAATTTACATTTTCGTTGTGAACAAATTATTATTTAATTTTAATTTATGAACATTTTTTTATAATTTTCTTATAAAAATACTTAAAAGTATATTATTATATGTATTTGGTATATAACAATTAATGTTCCAAGAGTACGGTAAGATCGATAAAACTTGAAGAATAAACGTGTAATTTATGACATTACGTAGTAAAATGTATTTAATTATTGGACAAATTTCTTGTTGGTGTGATTTAGAATGCATACGTATGATGCTGTAGAATTAAAAATTAAAATTAAATGATCTAACTTTATATTTATATTTATTGCGTAGTTTTATTAAAAGTAACATTATATTAATATCTATACTAATTATTAAAAAATTGTCATTAAACATTTTAATTTATTAAAGTAACAAAATAAAAAAATTGTCGAAATTAAATTAACATTATTATATATTTGAAACGTGTATTTTTTATTCTAAGCTAATTAAATATTGACGAGAAAAACAGTAATAGTATGTAAATAAAAGTAATAAAATAATAGTAATAAAATAGACGTCGAAACCTATTGAGTAGCTTTTTTGTAGCTATTATACTTGTTATGTTTCATTGTAGACTATGCGACTTTTGCAAATAATTTTTGTACAATCGGACAACCGATCGATGTAAAGTTATATTTATACATTTTATTTTTTGAATTGTAATTCCAACTACAGAACAGTAGTTGTCGATATATTAATAATGTTACGATGTACTTGTCGGTCGTTACTAACACATTTATGTTAAACATTAAATATTAAAATGCATAAAATATCATAACTTAAAAGAGAGGATGCTATACTATGCAAATTGAAAAATATATATATTAATAATGTTAACGCATATAGTCCGTGCAAAACAGTAGTCATTCTGGGACAATACGCTCGCGACACGACACACGTTATTTGCAAGACCCACCAACCCTTTTTTTATCATTTGACGGTACAGTAAAATTTACATAGTCGAACATGTGTATGGACCACAAGCAAATATATCCAATTACACAAAATCGGTCCATCACTTTATTAACGTATTAAATATGTAGCTACCCAATTTCTCGCAAAGTTTAATGTTAAATAGATATGAAAAAAGACAAAAAATATATCTTTTTCTTCGATTATTTTCGATTTAATCCAAATGCTACACATATTATGATTTTGAATAATATTGTAATCAAAAAATTATTCGCAAAACAAACAGGTTTATTTCAGTATTAGTAGTTGTTTGTAATTAATGGAAATACGTAAATTCAGCCGTTATTGTTAAGTGGTTATTTAAATATTCCCTGAAGTGTACAGTAAGAAAATATCCTATCCGCGAGCTTACTTAATATTCTCGGTTTATACTTATATACATACAGTATTATACATATATACATAAACACATGTTGGATATTGTAAAAGTAAAAAAGAAAAGAGGTTTTACTTATTTGAGTCCAACGTGTTAAATTATTATGTATGCAATAAAAAGTATAATATTTTACAAACTATTTCACTTTGCAATGGTGTGTTTTGCATTTTTATGAGATGTAGTACAAAATATTTGTCATTGAGAACCTCTTATTCTCTTTCTCTCTCTTTCTCTCCCTCTCTCTCTATATATATATATACAATTATTATTAAATTATTAGATACTATGCATTTCGAGTTTTTGAATTATTAGGTACTTATACCTAACCGCAATAATCTACAGTAAGTTGATACTTATTTTTAACGATAACGAAAAATTAGATATTTTACGTGCTGGGACGAAAAAAAAAATACCAATATTTTAAATAGCCAGCTGTAAGACTATAGACCATGTTTTGTGTTGCAGTCATATATAGGATTCGTTATGCGTATTATCGTCGGTGTGCAGAAAAATTACTTTATTTTATAAATATCATCTGTAGGTCAGGTCATATTATCGTAATTATGTAGTTAAGTCCGTTTAATCTTTGTGTCGTTTAAACTGACTTCTTAATTATCTCGAATTTGTCAAACTCGTTTAAATTATCGCTCTTTTGTTTTATTTTCTTAATGACGATAAATAGATGGACATTTGTTGTGCGCATTGTAGAGGGTACAAATTTGTACTGAAGCCACAGTGCTGTTATTCAGACGAAATTTCCTTAAGAGAAACGAAATTTTGAAAGACAATAGTTTAAATCAGCAATTCTTAAACTGAACAGCTATATATACCAAATATAACGTTCTATCTTAATAATTGAAATATATTTAATGAACAATACATTTGTGTATACATTATTTTATATCCGTCACGTTTTGATATAAAATTGTGAACTATACTATAATTGTCCAGATGAAATTATTGTTTACGATGTAGTTTAAGAACTTGTAAAGAAATTCATTTTCAACCATTAAATACATTTATATTTTAAATTTAAAACTTTTATTTTAAATTAAAAATATTAAGAAATAAGCATGTATGTAGCACCAAATCTGAGTAACTTAAAAAGGATGAGTAATCAAAAAGTTTGGGAATAACTGATTTAAGTGCTCTTTTAACAGTGTTCTTATCTTCAAGTTTTTCACGAGTCATCATTATGACATACTTAACGTGAATCGCCTATGGTGGAAAATATTTGAAAATAAAAATGTAATTTTCAAAAGAAAAATTATCTTCAATTTAATAAGAAAAAATAAAATTAAACAAAAAAACAGTAAGACTCTGTACCGAATAGAAATATTATCAGAACTCAATTAAATAAATTGATGTAGGCGTATTGTGAACTACGAGTAATATTAATTTGACATATATAAATACAGGCGCTCGTTACAATAAGTTTTATTTTTATCGTGAATCAATGCCGTTTAAATGTTTTATCATTATTATATAATACATATTTAGGTAAAATAATTTCACTGTACTAATTGTAATGAAAATTTTATTATCTACGTAGGAAATTAATTTGAAATGATGAAATATAAACTAGCATGAAAATGTGACTATTCTTTACTATGAAAAAGCGACACAAATGATTAAAAACATTACAATTTTTATATCAAAAACATTTTTTTTTCACAAATACTCTTCACTATATTACACCACGTAATATCATATCGTATATGTAAACAGACACACACATATACATACTCAAATATACATATTAAATATAATACAACTGATGAAATTATATTATTTCATAAGAAATAATAATATAATAATAATAATAATAATATATATAATAATAGGGTTGAATGAATAATGATATTTTTAAAGAATATTTTTTTTTATAATAATAATCTAAATATAACGAGTAAAAATAAACTCTATTTTAAAAAAGACGAATTATATAATGTCGTATTACGGATGTTAATCTGCCACCCCGATTATAGCTGTTATAGGACTATTCATTGTACATATTTACTATAATTTGAATGCGGTGGATTATATGTATATTTTCAAGAAAATTCGCTCGCATAACGCGTGGGAGTAAAATGTGTTTTTTGTTTCGTGTTGTCGACACATACCAGCATAGATGACAGACGTCTAAGAATTCACTGTTCACATAATAATATGTTATTAATATTAATACTATTACCTAATCTATTATTTTAGTTATAACTTAAATATATTGTATGCATGTCTATAGAAAAAAATATATATGTATGTACGCATGGATATATATTAAAGTGATACTATAGACTAGACGTTTATATTTCCTGTGGCGTCATCGGTTTGAAACGGGGAGGACAAAGAAATATACTCGTATAGGTAATTTCACAAAACAACGACGAATGAAAATAAATCAGTGGCGTTAGTGCTGCGTGATCAATCTTAAATTGTTGTCCGGACGATGTCGCAGGGATAAAACAATTTGATAATTTATTCTCCATCATTACCCGCAAGACCGATATCATTTATTCATATACCCAGAGATAAACGAAATATATCAGTCTTTCTGTTTCGAATACGAAAACAAAATACTTTCTTTTAAATATTTATAAACGAAAAAATTATTATCAATTGTTACACGTGTATTAAAATGGTGCCTATATTATTACATATTTATTTAATCTAAATGAAAGAAACGCACGTACCACCCAGTAGGTACTTTACATTAGTTATACTTTATGCGATATAATGCTTGTATCAAGTAATAATTAATAATTATAAACACACGAGCACAATGTACACATTATAAGCTTCTCCAGTATTGCTGTATAAACGAACGTTTATTTTCAAATTACATTATTTCGAGCACGTCAACACGCGAACAAGACGCGTTGTAAAATTAATTATGCGCATGTGTGCGTTGAACATGTTCCGAGTAATATTATACGGTTATCGATTCAACGAGAATGCACGCGAAATTATTGTTGTTGTTTTATAAAAGTCCGGGCGCGTATTTTTCCGTCGGTAACCGCAATTTTGCGAGACACGCCCGGCGTTTTAATAATGAATTCTCAACAAGACGCATAGATACCAGCATAAATGTACAGATACCAATTTGCATACACATTCGCGATCGTCCGTTGACGGATTCCTCGGATGAACTACAAGATGCGCATATCATTAATGTTCGGGTTTCTTTAATGTGAGGACATCGTGAATCAGTGGACGAATCTACGAATGGAAAGAGGAGGAGAAGGACACACGCGAATGAATTTAATTTACTCAAAGCGATGTGTCGTGTAAGAAGTGTATTATTTTACGAAGATGTGCTTTTTTCTTTATATACGTATACATACATATGTGATGAATTATTCAGGTCGAATGTGTGTTCCAAAAGTTTCAATCAACTTAGTTGATAGGTCGAGAATTCGACGTAGAAATTACTTGTCGATTTTCACTAGAACTTTAAACGCTTGAACAGGATTAAAAAAAAAACCGTTTGAATTGATGGCACATAACTTTAGATAAATTGACGTTGGTCGTGTTTTCTTGTTAATCAGTTAGTATTGATTCTAGATGATTGAAATGATATTCACTGATTATTTAATTACATATATATATATATACATATAGACATGATGTAGTTTTTAAAAATGTTTGAGTCTAATAATGAATTGTAAAATTAAACAAAAAAACTTGTTGCTTTTATTTCAAAACATTATATTACATAATTTAATTAAAAACATAATTGATCGATTTAAAACTTCCTCAAAGTGTTCATAATTCGTAAACAATACGTGAATTGGAGGTTTGCTTCGAATAGTTTTTCGAGTTATATAATTTTACATTGTAGTTTTCCAAACTCGAAGTCGATAAAACGACTGTATTTATGGTTTTTTTTTTTACTGTCTAAGGTTGTTATTTCGGTGATTTTTAACTAATCGAGGTTCTTGGGAGTACGGATGGATGTCATTATATACATGTGAGAAACACCGTCGTGGCGAACAAACAAATTTAGGCGAGAAAGAGAAAGAACGAGAAACAGAGAGGGATATTTAAATATATTCATTCTTCCGTGGCGAGGAAACCGTTAGTAATTTATTATTTATTATTTTAAGATCAACAGTTTCTATCCGAATTGTCGATGCACTTTATATCTATCATAACGTCTGAGGAAAATATAATTCATGTAGGGTTTACGAACACGTTCGTATTTAATCTATTGGTAACTTCTATTTAATATATGTGTTTTTTTTTCCACACCCAATAACATGTTATTAAAACAATTTTACGTTCTAATTGAAAATTTAGAATTGTTCCTAATTTTTTTTTATCAGTAGAAACCTCATAGTTGATAGCGAAAATCATCTGTGCCGTAAATGTTTCATTGATACTACATCTTATATATTTAGTTGGGTTAGTCATTGTTATAAATCTTAAATACATTTAACCTTTCCAATTCACAAACCTAACTCTAACAAAAAACAACAACTTACCCAAAAACTATCATTAAATCTAAAAAACTATATGTTAGTTATATTTTGGAATTTAAATGTTATTATTATATCATCGATCGATTCTATTTTGGTGTATTCCACGAGCAATTCGAATTATTATTTGTCTTGTTTATTTAGTTTTATCACATACCCGCACATGGTTACAGGTATATTTCAATTTGATTTCAAATGTAATTTATGTATTATTCTTGTTCAGAGCTTTAGTCACAGCAATAAGTAAAATGTATACTGTAATTTAATTCATATTATGTTAGCGTATCAAAATAAGGAAACCAATAAATAATTTAACCCAAATCATGGGATCCATTTGTAGGAAATAATTTGATGGTATTTTTTTTTTTATTTGTGTGGTTTTCGGAAATACCCATGTGGTAAATGTTGTTGTTCTATATATGTTCAACTATATATGTTGTTCGTTATATCTAGTTTTAAATCCCTATTAGTTTTACTTATATAAAATGTATTGTAACTCTGTAGTTGACAATAATTCACTTAGAATATTATATGTAAGCAATTATGTTTTATTATTATTACAAAATATAATTTTATACATAAAAATAACTCGAATGGTTTGGATTATAAAATTTAATTATCAGTCTTATAGTGTCTGAGGTTAAATTTCAATTGCAAAATAAATAAATATATATAAGTTTGATAATCGAATGAATTATCGCTTTATAGCATCATCTTTTGTCTAATGATTCTGACTTGTCGATCATGTTACCAGACGAAAAGCGTACAGGTCTCACTATTTTAGCGCCCGAAGTTCAATGTGCACTCACGTTGAACGTACAAAGTTACAAGTGACATGGCGTAATTCACAAATAATATTACGCGGGGTCACGGGAATTATCTATTTTGCGACAGTTATCAAGTCAGACTTGTACGTATACACTTGCACGGATTCCAAATGTGTTTTTCTGACACAAAGACCGCCGAACTGATGCGATCTCTAAAACGCGTATGTGTATTTAGTTACAATACATCGAGTCAATGGGATTAGTGAGATTTTCAAAGTGGTTTTCGTGTACGGTTTTTACGGAAACGTCGGTGGACTGCCGGATGATCGCGCGAGCATGACCGAAAATTGCGTGAAACACCCCTAATTAGTCATTCGTTTTGCCTGGCCTGTCCGCTTTGATATACGGCTATCGAATTAGTAATTAATCAAGAACGCTTTTAATATCCTCTTAATGGTATATCGTCGTTGACAGTTTTTCTATTACGTACGGCAATATCACTTATCCGGTAACGTTTGACCAATATCACATTATATATATATATATACTCGTATATATAAAGGGTGTCCCAAAATGTACACAGGATTTGAATTTGCCGTTATTTGTGTAGTAAAGTGTAATCCGCAAAAAAAAAACAGTTTGACAGCTGACAGCTTAGGATTAATAAAAATAAAGCACTACACGAGAGAACAACGCGTTTCTATTGTTTAACAATATTTCGAAAATAATAAAAGTTTGGTGGCTACAGTATTTTCTGGTCGTATACTCTCGTTTCGGTGATCAATATTGACCTCCTAGATCATGTAATTTAACACCACTGGATTTATTTTTGTGGAGTTATTTGAAGTCAAAGGTATCAAGCCCACAACCACCCGTATATTGAAGGTGAAGATTCAATGCTGTATCAACGAAATTCAGCAACATGCATGCAAAATAGTCATGGAAAATTTCGACAAAAGAGTGCGTATGTGCCAGCAAAGTCTTGGAAGTCATTTGCCCGATGTGCTATTCCATATATATCCTTATGTTTTGTACTTTATAATTCAATGAAGAAATTACAATTTTAGGAAAAAAAACTGTTTTCTATTAATATTTAATATATATCATGCGTAAATTTTAGTACACCCTATATATATATATATATATATATATAACCACTTTTTAGACAATATAATGTATATAGTTATTATAGTAGTCATATTAGTTCTATCGTTATTGTTTTTTTTTCTTTTTAACGAGAATTATTACTATAAATATAATATAAAACATACTATATATTGTTTATTTTAAGCACTAAATTTTTTGTATGTCTAATATCTTAGTGTATACAACATTTGCTAGTTCACAATTATTATGATTGGTTAAAATTAGTTTAATCTTATATTTAGAAATACTTAAAAACTCAGTGGCATATCTGAAGCTCGTCCAAAAAAGAGAGTTGGTTATTTAAAATTTACCTCACAGTTCTTCGTACGAATATACGAATCAAATGTATATTTAATTTGAAGTTTCGATATTATTGAAATTAATATAAAAATAATATAACACATTTTTTATTAATATATATGTCTTTTTTTCTCTTGTAAATCAATCTACGATCATTGGTACTTCCATATGAATGCTCCGACGCATTTTTAATAAAGCTAACCCGGCCGGTCTTCATTCACACACCCTTAGACCGTAGCCGTGTTTTTAATTTAACAATATAAAATAATGTGCAATGAAGTAAAAGAAAAAGTAAAAGCTAACAGCATCAAATCAAATTGATTATGTAAAATGGTTAATATATATTTTTTAGTACAGATATGTTACATGACCTGGGATGACCAGGTTAAATATGTTATTCAGGGAACGTTTTCGAGTAATATTAACTGTAGCTTGGGAGAAATTATACGATATTAGGAATATTCGAAATAAAGAAATATTAGTTTCAGTAATTATTACGTCGTAATGCCTATTTATTAATAAATCAATGTAACTTACAAATATAGAAGTATGAAACACGTTTAATTAATACAATTGTTGATCATAGGTGATACAGATATAGTTCATCTATTGTCACCAGGTGGTATTCGTGGAGGGCTAACTATCTTACAAACTGGGTCTTACATGACTATTTATAGAGGGGGAAATGTCACTGGTCAGCATTTCACTACATACATCTACTCATACACATACCCATGTGTACTTTGTGACGAGACTGATAGCATCTGACTTACGACGATAATTAATAATATACTGTAGTTAATAATATTATGTGAAGAGTAGTTTCTAATGATCTTATTACGTTATAATAGTTCTATTGAATTAAAGTGAAAGTTAATACGTGAAATTCGTTTATTATCCAAAAGTAGTGATAATAGTGCTAATGAGTTTAATACTGCGATTAATGTACTCGTAACTTAACAGTAGTTATTAATATTTAAAATGAATTTAAGTACTGTTTTCATAAATCACGGCAAGAAAACACATCACCTTAAAAAAAGAGTCAAGAGAGAAGGAAACATCTCATCTACACCACCCTCTCTCATATATGCCACTGATTTAAATATTATTATGATAACTTGTATTTTATTATAGCATATTATTTGATAACGGATTATACAATACGTATATTCTCGTGAAAATGTAGTGTGAATATCCGAAAGAATCAAATCTTGAGGGGAAAAAACCTCGTAAAAATCTATGTTTTTCATTTTTTCTCGAGAATGACATTACGTTGTGGAATTTTTCAATTATTAAAAAAAAAGTATAATTGGATTTTTCTACGATTTTGTTATTTGATCTTTTTCGTATCTTACGATGTTTTGTAATACGTAAAAGAAAAAAAAACAACTGTTACGATCAAATTTCACACTATACTTTTATAATTCTGAACCGAGTTTGAGAGTAGCGAAAAAAAATTTTAACCTCCACATTTAAGGATCACCCTGAACATCTACTTATTTGCAAGTTTTTTATTACATACAATAATTGATGTTTTGTGTAATGTATTAATCTTAAAATTTTATGAATAATTTACCGGTTAAACCGAATGTTTGAATAACTGTTATCGTCAACATTTTACGTGTAGTGCGTTAGTAGTACCTTATTATAATATTATCATACATTTCGCACACATCTCGTGCGTTATGATTTTATCAGCATTGGCTAAACGAATTTACTGAACTTAACGGATTAACTGTAAACTAATTAGGTTAATAACCAATATTAAAACACAACACATAAATTTATGTGAAGACGATGTAGTTCGTATTTATATACGTATTATAACTTTTACCCTGAAATCGCTTTATGTGCGATAAATTTGAAATTTAATTTAAACCGGGCTTACAATTTTTTAAACTCTAAAACTAAACGAGCTGAAGCCATTGGGTTTGGTTTTAAAAGATACATTTTCTTCTATAAAAAATAATAATTCCACGTTACAATATGTATTTAGTGTGTTATTGTTAGGTGGTGTCCTACTGCATGGTAGAACCAGTCGATGAAGTTTCTATAGTGTTTGTTGAATAACTTGACTTACGTTAATTACCATAGTTCGTTTGTATCTGTATATGATGTGTTTTATTGTGACGGTCAAGAAAATATGAAAAATGATATTATTTATTATTTATAATGATATATTGTTTAATGAATGAATCCAATTATCCGTGGGTGTTTGGCTGTTATTACGAGCCGCACTATACAATACGAGTCTCTAATAAAACGTACGCTTGTAGTTTAATTTGAATTTGATTTTAAACCTATTGAAATTCAAAATGATAAAGCCCTTGTCGTTTTCAAATAAATGGCAAAATTTCGCTGAACATTATACGATTATTATTATTACGATATTGTAGTTATTGTTGTACATACTTTAAATTTGTACTTAATATTGTATTTTTTTTATTGTTGCTGAAAAAGTAACTTTCTGTTTTGAAATTTAAAACCGAACATTAAATGTAAAATTTATTAAAAAACGGTCAGAATCAACTACAATCTGCACAAAACACTTCTCGTGATTGATTTCGATTAATCGTGCAAATTTCACATTATTATCTACAGCGTTTGAACACGTTTATTATAGCCGGTTTGAAAATATGCACCGTAATATTCTATATACAGTAAACGCGCCTCTTGTATTTGCGCTCCTCGTGTCGGTCCAATTATTGCGAGAGCTACAAAGAATGTAAAACGCGAGTTCAAGTGTATCATTACTACCCTAGTTTTAAATATTTTACAGTACTGTTATTAAAACACTATACCTACACATTATATTACCTTTGTTGTTATTTTATAAACGAACTCAAATATTTTAAAACTACATCACATCAACTTCAGACAAACTTGTTTTTCATTAACGCCTACACTACGGTACTTATAGGCCGTGCATGTTATCAATGTTTTCCACGGTATGAGAGCAATTCAATTGTTCTCCTCTTTACATTTATTTATTTTTGATAACTAATTTTCCGGTTTTTACGAATTCATTGCTTGGCGGAAAATGACGATACTGTTATTGATCAAAATTCTATCGATTGTACAGTGTATACTTTAAGGTACAATGTATTAAGCTTTATGGCATATTATGCGTATACCGACACACTTGTTGCAAACTTTATAGTATACATTATTTTCCCCTCTCCGCAGCCATACGCTGATATTATCCTCTCTCCAATCCAAAGTTTCCGGAGTGTACGACCTGACCTCTACGTGCTCTTCTAATTTATTTCGTTAATCCTCTATATTTCCTGCACTATTTTCTTAGTCGTTCATTGTTAAATACACTGTATAGTATGTACACTGTACTGTGTAGTAATGACTAATGAATTTAACACTACTGCAGTGTATTTACATAATACGTCTCGGGATATAAAAATCGATTTATTTATCTCTACTATGTTAAAGTAAGAGTATTTTTTATAAATGGTATTATAAAAAAAAAAAATTGGAAAAAATGTGTAGTTTTAATATAATTAAAATAATGTTTCACAAAACCTTAACATGGTATGATATTTGTCTCATTTGCTGATTGATGACGTATTGATGTGTGTATGCTATAAAATAAATAAATATTAGTGTGTGGGGTGGTGGGAGGGTTCAACACTCACATTGATTTTTGGAAATATATTGTTTTTACGTACTTAAATATAGAACCAGACATAGTCGCAGTATTAAAATATAGAAGAATGGCATGGTCCGGTCATGTATGGAGGTCAAATAGTTTAATGAAAGCGGTAGTAAAATGGAAACCTCATGGGAAAAGACCACTCGGCAGACTAAAACAATGGTGGATTGACAAAGTGGAGAAGAATTTAGCAGAGATTGGAATACGAGATGGAGAAACTATAGCGCAGGATAGAGATAGATGGAAGCAAGTTTGTGTTGCGGTAATGGGCCTCAATGGCCTATAAAACCGAAAAAAAAAGTACTTAAATGTATTTTAAGTTTCATATCTGATTTCAAGTAATTTTCAAAACATAATTTTTTTTCTTATCAATCCTGTATTATTTGATAATAATTTTATTCACAAATGATACTATGATAATAGCTTAACCATTACATACTCAAGGTTATTAGAACATATTTATCATATTGATTTCTATTGAAATCAGAATTAAGGTATAATTATTTAATTATAATTATCAATTTTATGTTATATTAGAGGTCACTGTCATGTTTTAAATTACATATAATGAGAAAACTTCATCAGGCGTTTGGGAGATGCATTTGCCTTATCTTATAGTAACAATACATTACATAATAAGAACAATAATAAAAATATTTCAACCTCCCTCCCTCATTCAAAATTCCTGAACACACCTCTGGTGTGTATGCGAGAAAGTAAATAAATATTAGCATGTATGTGTTATTCTATGTTTTTGGAGAATACATTTCCTCATGTCTAGGAGACGTATAATACTGAAATTATACAGAATAATTTTATTATATTATGGCGCATTTCTATAGATCAATGGCTACTTTCAAAGGTTTTATTTTAAAGTTAGTATTTAGTATTTATTTGATTGATAGACTTTTCAGTTTTCTGTTTTATTCAAAAATAATGGCAAGTAGATATTTAAATCCAATTTTAAATTCACATACATATATACATACATACATATATATTTATATAATGTAAAATAATAAAATCTATATTATATTTGATCTAATGTGCCAAATTTAGGGAAGGAGATAGGAAGGAGCTGTCAATAAATTCACATTAATGGTATATAAGTATTATTTATGATATTTCATTTATCGATTGTTATTCAGAACTTCGCTGATATATCTAAACATATTTTGTGTATGGTATTATTTTTTCATAAAATGCATTTTGATTGCAATATACAACGAATTTAGTGTTTGGCTTTATGAATTGATATAATATATATAATAATACAATTATTTGTAACGATACTTTTATTCTTTATAATTATATATTTGATTATTTAGTGGGTAAAGCATTGTTCTAGATATTATATATTATTATTTTTTGTTAGAATCGAGACAAAAAAAAATTTAATCCATTTTCATCGATAAATTTTACTGTAAACATAAAAATATCATTAAATAATAAACACTTCACCAAAAAATTTAAACATATAGTATATACCTACATATTGGAGAATTATTTCTGGAAAAATAATATTTGTTTATTAATTGATAGAGTAACATTAAATGTTGATTAAATTTAATATATTTAAAAATAAATTCAACATAAAATGTTGACAACAATTTTATTAAGATTGTTTATAGTCCACGCAAAACATTCGACTACAGGATACATGTTAATACAATTACCGATATTACACTACCGATCACGTATTCCCCACAGACGTTTAAAAATGAATAATTTGAAAATGATATATATTGCGTACATCGATCATTGTCTCATAAAATACGCCTGAATTGTTAAATTTCTTAGAGCGGGAAATTGTTTGTGGCCTCATCCACTTCCGACGACGCTCTTCTCCGCATTACCGTGCGAGTTCAACAAATTCTATGTACACGTGCGAATTGTATCGTACAGTGTACAACACAAACTGTTCACTGGTATTGTCCAAATGTCTTTTACTACTAAATATTGACTACGACCGGACGCACAGTGCAAAACAAACTAGTGTTGCCCCTACTCTACCGTCGCGATACTTATAAATATATCATGTGTCACACCTTGAAAATTCTTAGAAAAAATTATTACAATTATTACAACCACGATTACGATAACGCCGTGGTATCTCTATCAAAATAACACTATAAATATGAAATATTCATCATCGAATTATAAAAATGTAAAAATATTATATGTAATATAATTACGCGATCATCAGGGTCCGTAAAAAATGTGTCCGCGGTCCGCCAGTCGGTGACCCATGTTATATAACATAGAAGAGATATTGCGCCGTGTACAACAGACGTATGTTGCTATACACGGGATACGATACGTGGCGCATCGGAGCGTAATATTATGCGCGGACGTTCGTAAACAACGCGAGGAAAACCCGAAACAATCGATATGGCGAGCGGAAAAACGTACCAATATAATAAAATATTCGTCGTGGAAAGCAGTTTTTGAAATGAGAACAGCTCGCGAACGACGATGCTTCTAGTGGTATGTCGGCACTTTTGTTCGTAGCGTTTTGAGCGCGCAGGCATTTGCCTTCTCGTCGTGTATACATGTCAACGCGTGTACCGTTTACACGATACGCGTTAAAGACAAAGGACGCTCGCGCGCACAAAAACAGCCGTGACGTCGGACGGCGGCGGTGGCGTTCCTTCGAAGACGTCGTCGCGCACGAGCGGCCAAATATATGTGTGTACGGCGGACGGATCGGCCGAGGAAAATCGTCATTGCCGTCGCTGACAAAAGCAGCAGTTAGCTCGCTTTTGTATCGTTATTTTACTACAAATGGTGTTAGTTTGACAGTAACATATTGTCGTGCAGTGTGTAACCGGTCAAAAAACGGATCCATTTCTTTATAGCACATATATATATATATGTATATATTTACCATATATACGAGTGTACGATATATCAGGATTTTGTTTTTTGTTTTTGTTTTTTCGGAATGGCAAAAACATACATCAATCCCTCGGGTATTGCCCCGCGTATCGAGCGCGAGCTTCACGCGCATTGCAGTTAAACGTAGTAAACGACAGGATCGTAAAAATAGCCTACCAGTAACGTAGTTACAGCTTTTAAGCGGTCGGGAGAACAGAAAGGCGCAGAGTTACTCGTTTTGTAAGCCCTCCACCGGAAAAAATAATTATTGTCAATTTTTTTTTTTTTTTTGGTGACCGGTCGTTTGTGTAATCGTCATCAATAGACCCAGTGGCGTCGGAGAAGGGGGGGCAGAGGGGGCAGTTGACCCCCCAGATATAATTCTGAGGGGGCAAAGGTATACTTTTGCCCCCTCGGATAAAATTAACAGTCATCATTATAAACATGTAAACATGGGATTTTATGTAATTAATGAATTTTGATGAACAGGAAATAGGAAAAAGTACTGAATAATTAAAATATAATATAATTTAATATTATAAATTTTATCTGCTGTGGCCTGTGGGGAGACATGTCATGATAGTGATTAGTGGCGGCTGATATTATAACAATAGCCGAACATACACGAACAATTCAAATATAAAATATATCTGTCAGAATATATTTAGCGATAACGTTTTGTTTTTTGTACATAGTATTTTTAATCCATATACGTACATTCTTACACGACCAATTTCATCGGTTAAGGAACAAAACCTACGTAAAACCCTGTCTTGTATGGCTTGCTAATTGGCTCGCGATCACTTGAACTACAAAAATCTAAAAATAGTTTGTATTTTTCAATTTTATAAAACAACTAGGTATAACAGCATAATATTAACAGTATCATAATAATAAAAAATGACAGTCATTTTTGTGACCTGTGTTTTTATTCAACTAAAGTTTAAAATAAGTTTTTATTGAGCGTTATTTGTTGAAGTTTTTCATAATGAATTCGAAAAAACAAAGGTAAGGAGGCTGTCAATGAATGCGATAAAAAAGAACCAAATTACAAATTGCAGCTCAATCATGTTACAGCATATCATATTTATTTAAAAATTCGGCCAATCAATCAAATAATGAAAATATGAATTTAAGAACGTGCCCAGTAAGTGGTTCTTTAAAAATCATTTTAAATAAATGAAAATAATTATCAATTAATCGTTTAACATTTTTTTTATACATTAACATAATTCCATCATTTTAATTTAGAAAAAGTATGTAAATCTCTTGAGGACAATAGTAATATGAAATTGCCAGAATCTAATATGTCGATATCACACTCATTGATCAAAAATCGAATAGACAATGAGAAGTTATTGATAATCTTGATCCTAAGGAAGTAAGTAAATTGATTTTTGTTAAAATTGTCAATACAATTATTGTAACCATTTACAGAAGATTTAAAATTAAATTAAATTAAAATTTTGTTTTAATGATAATTTACATATTTTAATTTTATATTTAATTTATTTTTATGCTATTTCCTAAAAAAAATATTGATTAATAAGAATAGTATTGTATAATACTTTATCAAATAAATAAGACTATTATATTAAAAAATTTAATTTATTAAAGTATTGAATAAATTTATACTTATTAATAATATTATGTTCCAAAGATCTATATACTGTCAACATTAATTATTCCTTGTACTGGTGTTAGTTATCAAATATGTGGTTATTTTTTTTATTAATTATTAACCTTATAAATATGTTATCATAACATACACGCACGCACGCACGCACGCACGCACGCACCCACCCACCCACACACACACACACACATACACACACATATTCTATAAAAGCCTATTAAGAAAAAACTATGAAGTATTATATTTTTCATTTATATTTGTATATTTAACTGGTTCCATATTTTCTTAAATATTTTATATAATTATTTTATTTACATAAACATATTGGTGAGAGTCTTTATGTATAACACATTAAAAAAATATATATTAATCTAAATTGTTTGCCCCTCCAAGTGAAAAATAGTTCCTGCGCCACTGAATAGACCCAAACTTATGAAGATTCTACGGGACTTTCACGTGTCCAAGTCTAGACTATGTTTCCACAACACCCCCCCCCCCCACCACCCAAAAAAAACTGTAAGTGCGATTCAGTGAAGAACACTTTTAAGAAGTATATCAATACTGAATTATATTTTCTTAAAAGTGTTTCGATTTCTATTCAGAACTTACTTTTAAAGTATTAAATTCAAATACCTACAGAAAGTATTTAGAATAATTTTTAAATACTGATTATTTTTCCTGTAATCTTTATCTTTTATAAAAAATATGCACGAGTCGGACCAATGCGTCATCGTCGAATACTCGAATATAAATGTGAGCCGTATCAACAATTATCGTATCAAATAATATTGAAACACATTTTTATTTAATACTAAAAAAAATATAAGATAAATTTAAAGTACTCGTTATAAATGAATATTCAACTGGGGGAAAAATATAAAAACTCAAACACCATAAAAAATACTTGACGTTTCATGTATTTCAATAAGTATTTAATACTTAAAAAACTGAGCTAGTATTTATAAAGACTTTATTATTTAAATACATAATAATAATATTAGAGTTTGGAATGTATTTATAGTACCTACCATAATGAATTATAATTTTTTTTAATATTTAAAACGTGTTATTTATTAGCGTACAAAAGTAATAAACTCTTTACAGGCATTTCTCGGATTTTCTTTGTGTAAAATTTTAACAATGTTTGAATGTTTCTTCTTTCAGAAATTGTTAATATATTTATTATTTTTATTATAAATTCGGCACAATATACAAATAACAACAGATGATATTGTTCTAATCTGTTATTAGACAGTAAATTTAATTGATTGACGACAACGACTATGGTTATATAATTAGTATGCAATTTTTACTATAAGTAAGCACCCGCCATCCTTCATATTCTACAGAACATTATAATTGATACGTTATGTATTCAAATAATACAAATTCAAAATTCAAAAATATTTCTAACATTTCGAGGAGTTGCAGCTAAGACTACAGTCTTACTCAGTTATGACACCCAATCTTTGGATCTCTTTCGATATTATTATTATTATTTTTTCTCACGCGAAACTTAGAAATGGTTATTAACGATGCTTTGTGTATGCCGGTCGTATAACAAATACATATATTATACATGAGTTTCCATATAGTGCTGTGAAAACACAATATGGTAATGGACGGAATTTGTTTGTTGGCACGTCTCTTATGTGTACAGTCTCTGATCGATAATTTGACAGAATCTCTCCTACCAGCTGACCCGAAAACCGTTATTGCACAATTCTTCATGTTCTTTGCCGTGATGATCGACCTCCCCGGCTATGTTATCGTTCAATGATTGATAGCAAACACGTTTTTTTTCTCGTCTGGACGTCATCCATCCGTTCGCCAGCTCGAACCGTTGGCAGAGCCATCTGCATCCTGTTTTATTTTACAACTTAATTTTATTCGTGTTTTTAGTGGCGTGGAGCAATCGATTGGAATACAAACCGGAACAATAATAAAAATACATTTAAAACCGACCACCAGCGTCGCCGAGTACTGAAATCCCTCGTGACACCAGAATTATATTAGACAGCGCAGCGACGACGTTTCCACATTTTTCTTTTCCTTTTTTTTTTTTATTTTTCACATTCACACTATCGACGAAATCCATATCATCCCCTATCGCTCGGCTTAGGTTACAGATAAATGTACTTTTTGTAGTGTGTTTTATTTTTCGTATAAACTAATTTACATTTTTCTCTGGTACTTACCCTTTACGTCATCCAATATCGCAAGCGTGAAAAAGTAAAAAATAAAACTCCACACTTGTTTATATTACACTACATTGGATATGTGTTCACATATGATAATCATACTCGTATATTTTATTATGCAGCTGTTTGGTTGTTAGAATTAATATTACAAGTAAACGTCATATGAACCTATACCTAAAACTAAGAATATTGACAGTACTTGGCGAAAAATCTAATTTCATTTACTGCTATAGACAGATATATTTTTTAAATTAATTACAAATATTTTATTACGAATCTCCAAACAATATAAACGACCAATATATGAAAATGACTTAAACGTCATTAACATATTCCTCGAAATTTAATTCATATAATTAAATTTACAAGACTATTTTAATACACTTCCGTTTATAATACACAGACGCATATAAATTTAATTATTAAGTGCGAATTCAAGAGCATTCATATGATGTGGTACATAGACCATTATATAGTTGAACGACAATGACAAATGGACTGCATTTTGAAACTAGAATATTGTCGGGCTAAACGAAGCGGTCGGTAAAAATGGCGAGCACATAAATTTAGGATGACGGACAGGCGATGATTTTCGACACAAAATCGAGTATAGAAGAAGCCGTGTGGGGGAAGAATTAAGTTTTAGACTTTTGAGAAAGTTCTTTTCCATCTTTCTCGAAATTCATCGATAATAGTGTCAGTAGAGTGATCATGTCAAATACCTTGGGACGTTGGACCAGAAGAGTTATTCGTGAGAATAAAAGTAATAAAAGTAAAGACGACGAACTATTAGTTTGATGAATAGTATTTAAGTGCGCTTGGGTTCATTTTATTCTGGTACCAAAAATATTAATCAATTACCGTGCCTAATCACGTACTGTGTTAAAGTATTGAACAATGTAATAATATTCATCAAAATTTGAAAAACAATTTCTGTTCGTAACTGTTGTTAGGTAACATAATAACGAAAAGGTATACATTCAATTTAGTAAATGCTTAAATTATTGCTGGCCTTACGTCATATGTTTTGTATATTAAGTAATGTTAGCTTGGCCATGTAATGTACGGTAGGTAATCTCGTAGGTACCCTGAGCATATGTTCCATAGTGTATGTAGTCGGCTGGCTTGGAACGCTTAGTGACATACGATATCTTGTTAGGAAAATCAAAACAAACTATTAATATTTTTAGATTATTTTAAAGAGAAATTTGACTGAAACGATAGATTCGTAAGAGTCGTAGATTTATTATTGAAATTTGGAATCATTTTGACGCAGTGATAGCAAAACCTCCTCAAAACAAATAATGTGGTTGAAGGCTAATAGGTTTAATTAAAATTGAATAAAATATAATAATAATACAAATAAAATATCGCAAAAAGAAGAAAATTATATCGATATTAAAAGTTGATCAAATTTTAGCCGATACAAAACCTTAATGGAAAAAAATAATGCAAAGATATTTTGAAAAGAATATTAATGCTTTGTAAAAAGTTTGATCATTTGCAGAAAATTATATAACTGATATTGCTTATAATTTTTAATTTATAACGTACTTCTTTTCCGTGTTTGTAAATTTTTTTCAACATTCACTAAGCCAGCAGTTATTAAAGTTTTATCAAAAGTTACCAAAATCATAAATTATACAAATATTTTAAAATAAATCATATTCATCCTTTATCAATTTTTTGCAAAATAAATGTTTTAAATATACGTATTCGTAGAATTATTTACTTATTTTTTTAAAAAACACGTATTTAATAAAGAATTTGCACGTTCGTAAAAAATCTTAATAGAGTAAAAATAAAAAGAGAATTCCATACCTTTTTTTGTTATAACTCACATTTAGTTTATGATAATAAAAAATACATTGCTGGAATGCAACAAAAATGTGAAATGATACATTTTATTGTTCATAAATAGGATTTTTGTTTGATATTTGTTTTTATAAATGTTCATTTTTAAAAAAGCCATATTTAAAAAAAAAAAAAAATGTTCATTTTATTTATTTTTGAACTTATAAGTGTTTAATTAACAAATTGATACACACACACACACACACACACACACACACACACACACACACACACAAGTGTATAAATATTAAAAACTGAATTTAGATTTTATCCTTTCTAGTTTTTATACGTCACACGGTTTATTATTATTATTTATTTTATTTTTAAAAATAACTGCCGAAGGGATTTCAGGGAATTGATAAAAACATAATGTTATTTTTATTGTTTGAATAATCATTCGCGTTTTATTATTTTAGCCCAGTGGTATATTTTATGCAAATTTGTGAAACGTAATGAAATAAACAAGACATGTACACATTCTGATGTACCTACTTAGTCTAACCCAATCATTTAATTTTAAAAACCCTGACGTCGTTTTCAGCTGTATCAATATTACTTAGGTACGTCGTTAAGTAAATAAAATATTTAACACAAAAAGTTGTATATTTCATAAATGACTACATTCTTATTGTAAGGGCATTGGTTTTATAAAAGGAAAAGTTCAATTTAAAACCAAATGTCGGTTAACAGCGACGTTTTTTCAACGAGTTTGTGTGTAGCTACAACAAAACCGTTAATCCACTCTTTTGAAAAAAATAAAGAAATAAAGAAATAAACAATATGAATGTGCGTGTGTGTGTGTGTGTGTGAGCATTTTGACTATTGTGAAACAGTTGGGTTAACGAATACTTTAATGTAATATATAATAATATAATAATAATATAAAATAATATGATAATACATTATCAACAATTTGGTAAATTAAATATTCAAATTTCTCATACAAATTTTAAAATGTTGATATTCAAATGAGTTTGGAAAACATAAAACTCAAAAATTTTTGTAGTTTAAATTATTTTATAAGAAATTGAATTAAGAGCCGAATTTACATTAATTTAAATTTCACTTAATTTTTAACGTGTTGTTGGTTTAAATTGATTATTATTCAAACCAATACAAGGCTGTGATTATAGGTATGTGAAATTAAATTCAAACATTGATACTTGAACTATGCAATTTTCTAATTAAAAAAAAATGATACATTTATATAAGTTGAAACATTTATTTTCTTATGAAATTTGAAAATTGCTTCAAAACCAATTTCGCACAAAATCGTTTTAAATTGAATAAAAATATACAAAATCTTATGAAAATAATCCTAATTGTCTACCTAAAGCATTAGTCTCTTAAAAATCGAACAATATAAGATTTCTAAATTCGTAATTTTTTTTTGAATTTATATTATTAATAAAATAATTCATAATATACCTATACTTGTTTCATTTAAACATTGATTGTTTGTAAACAGAGTATCACATTTATCTGGTAGATATTGGTTACGTATGCTGTCGAATATGCTGTCAAACATTTTAATTAAATATTTCAAAGTTTTATTTAAGATATTTAAAACAAAAAAAGAACGTAAACGTGAAAATGTTATTTAGTACCTATAACGGAATAAAAATTTGATAGAGAAATCGCATTACTTTTAGCTACATTACATTATTTATATTAAATTATAGCCCTCCCAAAAAACCACTTTTATTGGACTGGATTTTTAATGGAATTGAATATAAATATTTTTATTTGCCAAAAAAAGTCTTAAATAAACCCGAAATACAGATATTTAATTTTTTTATTCACACTTTCTGCGATTTGTGTTAAAGTTTACAGTTTTAATGAACATCTTAAATTGAATTATTAACAAAAAACATAGGGCTTTTAGCCGTCCCTTAGGATATTTCCATCGTTTTAATACATTTAATAGTCAACAAGTGAATAATTAAAAAGCGATTTAAAAAAAAAATCATAAGTAATAAATTACTATGTCTCTTTTAACGTAAATAGCATTTATCTGAACTTTGATTAAGTATTCGACAAGAAAACAAGCATTAAATAAAATTAAATATTTTAACAAAACGGCAGTTGGTGTTGTATGTCTATACTTGTTTTGGTACAAAATTACAGTATAAAATGATTTTGGCAACAACTTGATAATAACTTAACTGCTATATGTTATGTGTATGTGAACGTTTAAAAATATAAATTTAATTATGCTTATCGAACTTTGAAATAAATGAAATATCTCGTTTCAAAAATTCATAATCTTATTTTCAAAAGTTATACATTTTAATACGTTATAATGTAGACTATTTAGATTATAACGTACGCCAACGGTATGGTCAGAAAGACTGACAAACTCGAAATTTTTTTACGATTATATAATACCAAAAATTTATTTAGAAAAACTGACGATTACGTGTATATTACAGTATATTATATGTAGCTATTATACTTACCTACTTGTCACTCTGTGGGGAGATCACAGAAATGAGAAATGCAATGCTATAGAATGGGAACGAAGGATCATTATTTTTGTGGTAGCAGTGACGTAGAATATAAATTTTTTATTTAATGAATTATACATTACGTCGGATTTTTAAATGGACATTTCTTGTTATTTTCGTTGGACTTTTTTCAACATATCCTCACACAACTGATCTCTCCGTAGTTACTGGCTCCACGGTTTTTAATATTTTTGTGTAACCCACTCACAAACGAGTACTTATACATAAGTGTTCGAGTATATAAAATTCGTTGTCACGTCATGCCTGCGCGCCAATAGAAGTATGACGGAAATTTCTGAATTGTTGATCGGGAAATTGTAAATCGGTTTTGAAAACGTTGTAAACTATGTATTAATATTATCGTCGCCATAATGCGAAATGTCACGTAATGAAATTACGTGCAGTTTGATAAAATAGATTTGAAATGTTAAAAAAGACATCAGAAATCATGTATTTTACAGTGACAGGAAATGAAATAATTAATACACTAATTCAATTTTTTCTCAAGTGAATTACTTATTTAATGAAAAAAAAATTGTTAGAATAAATAAAAATGATCAATTATATTATATTAGAGTACGTAAACGCCTGTACAGTCCGAAGTAGTCGTTAATAATTGAAATCCGAATTTGCTTTTCTTGCGATCATTTATAAAGCAGATTTTTTTCATTATTTCAATCTTTTTAGTTTTTTTTTTTTTTATGAACAGGTGTATTTAGAATAGAAATATGAGCAAATTAATACACCTTTTAAATGTCATCTTTACGACAGTGCCGTTCTGAGCGAGTATATCCAGTTTACCTATTCATTCAACCTATCCTGACTTATATACTGATATATATATATATATCACAAGGATAACTCAAAAAATGAAAGGGAATTTCTTTTCTCAACTACTGTAGTTTTATTAATAGTTGTTTCACTATAAGTACGTATTTATAGCGATGTACAATGTTTTATACGTATTTTAAATATAATTAATTTTTGTATTACTTTTCGTTTGTCAATTTATTTTGTGTAATTCATTATTGTGAACGAATGCATGAAAAACAAACGAACGTTGCATTGTAATTTAATGTTCAATCAACGTTTTAATATTCAACTGTTATGGTAACCACAAAGACAATTGGTAAGTTACGATATATTACTAGAAACGGCGATGTCGCGAGTATCGTACAAACGACGGCGACGTTGTGCTGTCGTATATTTATGTCCGTTTCTGTCGACGTTGCAATGTCAAGAGATCATACACGTATTTGCATGCTAACATTATAATAGTTTACAGAGCGCGTTCGTTATTTTGTAGAAACTATCACAAGGTCCAATTTATCAACGGCAATTGTTGTACACAGATGTGTCAAGAGGTTTTAGGATGTAGTGGCATTAACAAAAAAAAAAAAATTCTGAAAATTTTATGGAAACGGTCTTTACAAAACAGTGAATTAATATAAGGTAATAGTTATTGTTTGTGTAGCGTTTTGACAATTATTCGTTTCTTAGTTGTTTAGTGACAAGTCAACATTTTCTTAAAAAATAATTATACGTCCATTAGTGTTTTAAAGTTTTTATCGCAGTTTCTTACATTTATAATGAGTTTCGAAATTTAAGCCAATCTCATTATTCCGAAAAACAACTTTACGCTATTAAGATAGCGGCGCTAATCATGCTATCTTGTCGGTTGAAGTTTCAATAATTGTTTTTATTAATTTTTTTGTTTTTACTATATTCATTATTAATTGAAGATTTATATATTTCTTTGGAGCATTTCAAAAACTTAAGCTCTTCAATAAATAAGAGAATATTAAAATTAAATTGAAGTACTATTACAATTGGATGTTGAAAATTAAAAATTTAATGTAAACATAAACAAAATTCTAAATATGAAAAATTCGAAATGTTCTGGTTTTTAAATATTGTCTTAGTAAGTACTCAATAGTGATTAATAAACACATACCTAGGGATATAATAGTAAGTAGATTAATGTTATTTGTAATTTCAGTAGTTAAACGTAGATAATTTATGTGCGAACCATGCATTGTTGCATTGTTACAAGGTATAGAACGATAACTAAAAGTTTTAAAAAAACATTTATAATCTAATAATCTTATAGTTTATCAAATTATTTCAATTTTTACATAAGATAAATTAAAATAAATTATTTGATAACAATAATTTATTATATTCTGTTTCAACTCATTTTTAATTGTGATAATATAAAAAAGAAAATGTACAAATATATTGTAATTTTTAACGTTTTGTGTTATATTTTATAAGCTTTCTTAAACTTTATAATATTATTAGGTTTTATTTATTTTAGAAAAGTTTTTTTTCTGGAAATATATTGTGAATGTTGGTGAAAATGTGTTAATAGAAGTGTAGAAAATAATCAATATGATTCGATAAAAAATACTTGTGAGAAGGTTTTAAGTAAGTTAGCCGAGAATGAAAGAAAGCTTTTTTTAACAATATTCGTGCGAGCTTAACTTTTGTCAGACTGTCGATATTAAAACTCTAGGTTTATTTAGCTTATACAACATTGCCATAACAAAAATCTCGTTTATGTGAGATAAATCATAATAGATATTTGGTATGACAGTAGAAAATTATTATTATTTTTTGTTTTTGTGTTAACATTACGTTTATTTTCGAAAAAAGTCGATAATTTATACTGTTATTTATTGTGTGTACTCGGAGAAGAATCGAAAAATTTTGTCTTCGGTTAATTAGTTATTTTTATTTTTATTATTTCATAAATATTCATCAATTTTAAAAACAAAGCTTAAACCAAAATATACGTAACACTTAATTCCTTAAATAAAATTAATATTATTCATAGAACTCGTTTTAAAACTACAGTTATAACTTCGATTTGTTTTTAATCTAAACTCAGGGCTTCACTATTCAAAACAATCTTATCATATTTAATGTACTTTCATTACATTTTTTTTGTGTTTATAAAAAAGAAACATAAAACGAGTGAAAACGAAATTACTTTCAAATCGTGTTACACTAAATTGGACTAAAAGAGGATTAAATTGAATACCTATTTGAATATTATTAAATAGTAAAGCGTGGAATTGGAAAAAAAAGTTAATTGATAATGTAAATTTATGCAAACTTATAATCTTGTTAACACAATTTATTTATAAATTTCTGTAAAGAATGAATTATTATAAATACATGTCCGGATAAATACTCAAAAGACCAATTTAATTTTACTCCACCTCGGTCCTCGGGTCGCATACTAAAAAACTAAAAAAAAAAAAGGTTTTGAATTATATTTACATTCTTTAGTTATAATATTATTATGTACACTTTGACGTCATTCAAAATTCGTTTCTGCAGCTTTATTCAAACATGTACAATTTATTCAGATTTTAGTCATGAAATTAGAAACCAAATCACAATAGACATGAGTTAATTATACTACTTATTCTCTTCATTTACGAATTGAATTACGTTTTTAATGAGATTTCAATTATAGAACAGTTAAACACATTGAAAACATTTAATTTGAACTCATTATATTATTAGAAAAAACTGAAAATTCTTAATATTTCTTCAAGCCAAGCTTATAATTTGAATAAACTAATTTTATCGTCAATTATAGTCGATATTTGATGGAATAAAATGTACACATAAGCAAAATAATAAGACAAGAAATAACTTCCACGGTTTTATGTATCGTAAATTGAATGATTTTAATTTTGAGTTTAATCCTAAAGAAAACGGCTGATGCTTGGCGATTAAAATTCGTTGGTATGCGAGTGCATATCGAGCTCCTTCAATTACCGGTGGCCCGAATGGCAAATTAGCCGAATCATATTTAACACGAAAAATAAAAAATGTACAAATTGAACAAAATGCACTTTATATTGTATGTGTGTACGTACTGTATAAACAATTTATTTAAAACAAAACTACGTTTTTACTATTTACGCGTAATTTCGTAATGAGAAAAAAGAAACTGAAACTTTTTTCAATTTAATTTCTATTAATATCAAACGCAATATTATACAATATTCGTTTACCCGAGTAAATAAATCCTATAATGAACTTTAAATTAATTAAAACACTTTTAACGGTCGATTGTTCGCATTTATATAAAATACACGTATATATATATATATATATTATACTGTTATAATTAGAGTTATACGCAATAATCATCATTTATCATATTTCATCGTACGCGCATACTTACGTATAATATTATAATGTACGATCGAAACTTATATAAAACTTAGTTTATCTATACTTGCATGATTTTCGAATAACAAATACGGATTACGGAAAAATAAATAGTATTTGAAAATGATTTCAAATTTTTTCATGGGGCGTTCGATTGTATTTTAAATAATTTTAAGAAAAAGTGTTTGAATTAATATTATACAAACCTAACCTAACCTCAATAAGTCCGCGGCTTTATCGCGATGGCAAAATACTACTAGCCCTCTGCCATACCTCGAAATGAAATCCTATTGCAGCAGTGTAATAATATTTCACTGGTATTAAAACGAAAAACAATAAACATCGTTTGGTCGGCTATCTAAACGGTCGGCATAAGCAAATAATATTGTTTCGCGAGTCGTGCCTGATTTATCGGATTAAGATGATGTACAAAATCGGTTTCGCGGAAAATTCGTTATATGTTCGCGGTTAAATCGTTTAACGATCAGATTAAATTGAACATTTTAAATATTTGTTAATATATTAAACTCGCGTGAGTGAACGTTGCCACCGAAACGACCAACAATATTGATAGTTAACTAGAATATTTGTGTTTAAAATCGATATAACGAACGGCCACGGTCGCCAAATCTCTCGCTCGGCACGAGCCTACAATATCGGATTTAAAGCTACCCCACCTGGCCAAGTATAGTTTAGTTCAGCAATATCAGTGACATCAAAGGTTTATACATAAAAGCTATACGATACTGTTATATTTAAAAACTCATTATATTATACTACCTATGATTCGTCATGTAAAAATCAATATATAATTTGAAGAAGTTACATTATACAAGTAATTATATTATTAGTCAACAAAATACAAATAAAATTGTTTAACTAATAAAAAAAAAAATAAAATTATAATTTCCCCAAAATTGTTTATAATTATTTAAAATATTGTAGTAAAATTTATCACTTGGCACATAAGTTGTTGATAAAATCAAATTCTTGTTATTTTTATATAATTCAGAGGAAAATAATTCAAGAAACTTGAAATTGTCACCGAGTGTTTTAAAGTGTATTTTTGAGGGATCGTCGAAGAACTAGTGTTTCTCACGATAACAGAAGCCATTTAACGGATAAGGAAATTTTGACTAACAGCATATAATCTGCTCTATCATGTCTCTAATTAGTAGCAATTATATAACCTATTATGTTAAAATCAAAATTTAAATCATTTTCTATTATTGCCGTTAATGTAATTGTATTTTACTATATGAGCAATATACATTTATTTCAAACGCATATGCATATATATTTGTCCATATAAAATACTTTATTGAAATTATTATATATATATATATATATATATGTCGCTGTAAAATGCATATGAATAAATAAATAATAATAATTAAAAAAAAAAAAATTCGTGATCTTAAGTGTAAATAGTCATAAGAATGAAAAACTGAAGGAAAAAAATTAGACGGGACTCCGTCCGCGAACGCTAGTATTGTATAGTTACAGCGGGTATTTTTACTGTATTTTTCTTAGGAACGTTAAAAATAAAACGTTGGCGATAAAAACGTAATTACGTGTTGCGTCGCATCTTCGTTTTTATCCCCCGCTGTGTCGACTATTTTCTTATACCTACACATACGCGCGGCAATAACGCGCGAGTTTAATCGTTATTTACGAAGCGCCGGCACTGTAAACCATTTGTTTCAGTTATATCTAAAGTCATGTTTAACATACTCGTTTGCCTGCACTAAACTTATGTGTCCCTTTATGCACGCCACGGCATACTTTCCGGGTCGAAAAGAGAGAGATTTTTTTAAAATTTAAAAACCTCTAATCACAATGAATTACCTTAATATATATATATTTAAGAACACCGAAGACAAACTGTGGTGTCCATATCATGAGAGTGTCAAGGTGGATAAATGAAGCGGCTTCGGTAGAAGACGAAATGCCAGAGAATAGATTAAAACGGATCAGACACGTTTTGAGGAGAAAAGAAACAGAGACAGTGAGATAAATAAAGGAAATGTATGTAGTACCAAGTGAGGAAGTGGAAAACAAAAAAATGGGTGGTTGTACGTGATTGAGAGCAATACGAAAAGGGTTGGTGTAAGTGTTGCGAATGTGGGAGGTTGAGTTGAGCAGAAGATAAGGACTAGAGCGGCTGACTCTTTAGATATTTGGGATAGAGCGCGAGGGAAAAGAAGAAGTGTGCATAGTGTATGTAACAGAGTCACAACTGTACACCGTAGTTGATAATATTTTTACTTGTATTATTCTGACGAATAAAATTATGTACAGCGTACGACTGCTCGAAGAACATCGACATGACCGATAAAAATAAATTAAATTGAAGTCGTCGCGCTTATATTGCGTTAAATAATACGTGTTAAAAATTAGTTGTCCTAAACAGTAACGTATTTCGTCTGACGCTAAATCCGGCGCCGGTCGTTTTGTGTATGCTTCGCCACGACAATGCGAAATCAAGTACCGTAAAACACACTACACAGTGTAATACGACTTGTTACGACGACAACGACTCATGTATGTACTTATACATATATAAATACTCACAATTCGTATTCCGGTGTAGGATAACGCGCAGCGCATGAACTCGACGCGAATTGAATTTACACGGTTTTAGCGCGGCGGTACTGTTTGCGTATAATGTAGCTCTACACGCGAACAAGCGAAATTCCCCTTATCCGGGGCGATAATACTCATTGTGCACGTGTACGTGTGGGTGTGCGTGGCTTTTTCGGGCGATGTATCACAATGTTTTCGCGTGTCACAGCGCGAGACGAACATCCGTTCGTACGCGTCACGAGGCCCACAATTTCCGAAATCTGACGTCCCAGAGGAGTTGTCGGACGTGTATTGAAATCGCGGGACAGCCGTTTCGACCGTGACCGGTCGCACGGTGCTCCGACATTAGCAGTCGTGCGCGCGAGAAAATCGTTTTTACTCGGCTACGGGAAGTCAGTCATGCACGCAATTCAATTCAAACCGTTAAACGATCACCGCGAGAGTGTTATTGATTAATTTTATATAATTAAATACACAGCACTTTGTGATCTTATGTATATAATAGTGACGTTCGGATTTCGTGATTCAGTTACTCTTACAAAGCGTTACATTCTATGTAGAGACTGAAAACGTTTTCCGGTCCGAGAAACGTACAATTACATCGGCCCGTGAAATCGCTCGTCCCATAATTCTCTATAAAGAGTAAAAGATAATGCGTTTGTTTCTATTGTATTAATCTTTAATTTTATATCTTTTGTTTTTTGTTTTTTAGTAACTTAATAATCGACTGAAATATTGGTTTTGTTAGTTTTGAAAATTTCCACGGTTCAGTTGTCGTTAACACGGCGCTCCGGATACGCAATTTTAACACGGCTATGCGTCGAGAGCAATCGATTACTGTTCACACAGCGTTTACATATGTCTCCACACACCATTATTAAATATTATCATTAATAATTTGGGCTGACAATTATATGACGTAAAAACTGATTGAATATGTAGATTTGACTAAAAAATTATCAAAATATGTTCCAAATATTTATGTGCTCGTATAATATTTTCTTTCGAAATCAAAGTTTAATGCTAAGCTATTCTTTATGTACATAACATATTTCATAAAGTTGAACCTGTAAAACAACAAAATATAAGTACACTGAAAGAATATTTCCTTGATTCAGAAAATGACAATATAATGGTAATTTTTTTCAATTTGAAAACAAACGAAAAATGCTTTTAATTGTACAATAAAAAATTACAATAAAAAATTGTATTTTAAGTGTACAAAAAAATATGAATTTAAATTTATTTTTAAACCATGAATAATTATTTCGTACTAAATATGACACTATGCAAATAAAAAAATACGTTTTTTGCCGGTTAAAGTAAAGTTTTTTAGCATTAAAAAAATCTCAAATATACATTAAATGTGCATAAATTTTAAAATATGCCAAAATATACAGAATCATTAGAGAAGATGAAAAATATTTTGGTATTAACAAGTTATTTACTTGGCCGTCCAATAAAAAGATTAAAATACATAAATATATTTGTCCTGTTATAAGATACCTTAATATTATAATATTATTTGATTTTTTCGGAAATTATTGAGAAATGTTTAATTTTTATAATACTTTTTATAACGCTACATTATTTAACTGGTTATTATCGGTGGAGATTTTTTTTTAGTTTTTATTTTTTTATCGGTTGTAAATAAATTAAAATTCTTTATTTATGTGTCCATTTACCCGAAATAAAAGGAAAGCAAGATATAAATCCACGCTATACCAAATACTTAATGAACGATGAATATTTGAAATATAATAACTACACAAGATTACTATTTATACCTAAAAAATATTTACGCATGAAAAATACAGTTATATTGTGTATACAGTATAAAGAAAATCAAAAATTTCGATATTTACATCTTTACTTGTGTCATATCAAAGAAATTATTTTATTTTCTTCATTACAAATGAGTTATTGAAATATGAAATTTTAGTATAGTTAAAAAAAAAATTATAATTTTTTTATGACTTAAAATTGTTTAAAGGTAGTGAAAATATATAAGCATAATATACAAACTGTTATTCATATGTCTTATCTTACTCATTAATTCAAGCCACCTTTTATGCGTATTACGTGAAACATATTTTATTATAATGAATATTTACGTAATATTAGTTGCCTGGCATCCGTTTTGATGAACGAACAAAGTCGGTTTGGAATTTCGAACGTTAAGATTATGATTGCGCTCAGATGTTCACGGAAAGTACATTTTAAAACAGAAACTATTGTCTATTAGGTATCTCGTATTAAGTGTGCGCTATTGCTTCTAAGAAACACAAAATATTGTCTTTGATCAATTTTGAAATCATAAAGTGTATATCATTAGGTTATAAAACATAAATTATTCGTAATTACTATGTTTCACGTAACGCTGGAAATTTTAAAATTTAAATTACAAATTAATTACGAAATGGTTCGGACCCATTTTGGTTTACCTCGCCAAAAATGTTATTTAACCGATACGTGTTATTAGCATTAACGTATTTTAATATTGTTATTCGTATTTCGTAAATGCATGAAAAATCCCGTTTAAGTAAATATTTTATAGTTAAAATTTACACTCTGGATAACACGTGATATATAACGATATCTATTAAAGACATATTTTACGGATTTGTCAAACGATAATTATGGAACCCTTCAGTTTGTTATCTGTTTTGAAAATGTCACGTTCGGTAAATGTGTTGGCACGAATGTTACGTCGAAACCGATGCGTAAGATAATATGTTGAAATATGGAATACTATTAAGGAAAAACCGTTCAGACGTTCTTATCGGCGTAATGAAACACGGTTTTATCAAAAGAGGTCGTTTGAAACAGTTCCACAGGCACAAAGCGTATGATAAATTAAAGCAAATATCTCACGTGTTTCTCGTGTTTTGCTTACGGTAGATATTTATTTAAAATACAAGCATACACTAATGAAGATTAATATTGTTGGTTTTACGTAGATTAATATTGCAACTTTACTATTGTACAATGGTAATGCTGGTCGTTATTATATAATTTGTATTTTAAAATAATTCAATTATTTATAGAGTTCAGCATATCATAACGTATTTTAATTTTTAATTAAATTTTCTTCGTATCGTGGACATTAATTTTGTATAGTCAATAATAACAAGAAAAACAAACACCAGGTTAAATAAAAAGTTGAAAATGATTGAAAATTCAACTGATAGTATACAAATATTGTAGAATAATGGAAATTCATAAAGTTTAATGTTAATTATATTTAAGTCTTCTAACTATTATTCTTATTTTTTTTTATTATTCTATTTTTAATTAACTTATTATAAGTTTCTAACATTATTTGATGTTATTTGTATAACCGGAAGTCATATGGATGATTTGTGTAATATAATGTATGTCATTCATAAGAATGATAGATTAAGTACACAAATATAATTAGTTATGTGATTCAGCCTATTTATAAAATGTATACGTTTACACGAATGCCTTTTTATACTGCAAACGGTATACACCAATATAATACGCATAAATACGTTTTACGGATATCTATTAAAATCAAAAATAATATATTGATTTTCCGTTTGCTTAAGTGAATGCTTCATTATCGAAGTAAAGCAATTTATTTAGGATATGCAAGATATTAATTGCAATCATATTTACAATTATACTGGAAAAGTTTTAAATATTAGAAATGTCAAACATTTGAGTACGCTCAGAGTTAATATTAAAACATTTATTTCGCGGTTATTCGAAATTAATCTCGAATACGTTACATTTAAATTCGCTTATTACATTTTTGACGTACTCATATTTAAAATACATTTTATTTGGCAAGACGTTATTTCATAAAAGTTTACTATTAATTAGTCATTAAAAAAAAAATTAAAATCATTTATCAATCTAAAACATAAATTATTTATGAATTAAATCAGTTCGCATTTAAATTTAGTTTAATTATATACGAATTTTGATTTCTCATTATTTTTATTCGTGATGTGTCATTGAACTACATTTATTATTAGGTATAAAATATTTATTGATGAATATATTAAAATTTATTAATTAATTGATAATATATTTAGTAGGTATTATTATAATAACACGATCATCCGGTTCGCGCGAATAATGGTCAAAAATTATTTTGTTTTTCAGTCGTTTAGTATTATATAATAATCATCAACTGACGCGCGTTTCTCCGAATACACATATTGTTCGCGCGTTTTTTTTAATTATCGTGAATATTTGTCAAAAAATATAATATGTTAATATACGACGCAACGTCGTAATGATGAAATAAGACGTTATGTAATTTTTTTTTTTTTTTTGAGCAAAGTTTCATTTTTTAGCATTTTTTCATTATTTTGGCAAAGAAATTGAGTTATGTTAGACACATTTTGATGTATACCCTTACGATATTATGACGTTCATCTGATAAGTCAAAAAAACTTTTGTGATATTAATAATACACAGTATGTAAAAGTAATTCGTTTGCAACTATATATGAGCCAACGATTTTCACGGCGAGGTGAAGGTGATGACTAATAGGGACAGAGAAACTCTACAACTCTCAATAAGATCTTGCTGGCACATTGTCAGTGAAACATTCTGTATATAATATAACCATGGGCGGACACATAAGTCAATATGTTTGAAGTGAAAACTTGTCTTGGTTTTAGAAGTTCTCCTCAAAGCATTGAAAATCCATTCTATATGAAAATTAGGAAGCATTTGTAGCATTATATTTGTAATGTATGCTCGCCTTAAAACGGGACAATAAAATGTATTTATATTGTTATTTTTGTTATCTTGTAAAATAGGTATTACTTCATTTGTTTAATTTCTACTTGAATCTTAAATGTCTTCAAATATATACATATTTTTTGAAAATAACTTTAATTACTTAAAAAAAACGCCATCGAGTTCGAAATACATTGCGTAAAATATAACTAATTAATTAAACTTGTTAAGAGAGTTTTTAAAGTGTTTTTTTTTAAATTTCAGAATTTTTGAAAAAGTTTAAATTATTATTATTAGCGTGTATTATCTTTTCCACTAACTTACTTCGGGACAATTGGTGTATATAATTTCAATTTATGCTTATTGCAATCACAAAATTCTAAGACTTTGGATGGTCTGAGTTCAATATTGTAAACATGTTAAGATGTTTTAAAACGTTTTCGAGGGAATAATGTAGGCGTTTTTCGAAATTAAAATTTATACCATTGCTGTACCACACATGAGCCACAGGTAAAACGTGTTTGAAACAAAGACATTTTAAAAAACAATAATGATGTTAGAAATCTGTAAATCGAAAAAACATATTTGTTATTCTCTAGAAAACTTTAAAAAAGTTCTACACATTTTTACTGAAATCGAATCAGCCGATGTCTTAAAAATTCGCCCGAACGTCATAGGTCTTACGTCATACGGTCTTCGAACGTATTTTTTTTTATTATTTCACAGCTACCTAAACGTACGAATAATTCAACTAGTCGAATGTTACTGATTAAATTAATCTCCATCTCATGACGTTTTAACTAGTAATTACCCAGTCTCGAATATAATATTGTTACTTAACCAAGTCATCTCTGTAGTTGACCCGACACGAATTCCCTTCATATGGACGCATTATCAAGTATAATTTGCAGTGGTTTCTACGCATACGAGCGCGCAATAAAATTAACTGTTGATAATCGTCCGGTTACGATACGTCTCATTAAGCGTCGCGACCGATAAGCCCGCCGTCGACGTCGGTCCAGGACGTGTAATGAGGAAGAAAAACGCTATCTCGTCCCCTCGGAATCATTTATCATTTGTACGAGACTGTAACGGACAGATCTTCGCACGAACAATGTTAATTAATATCGACAGATCGTTATATCGTATTCAGGTCTGCAAGTCAGTAATTTTTTTTTTCATTCATCTTCATTGTTCTCAGTCCTTCGATACAGCGTTTCAAAGCTGTCAGTGTCGAAGCGTTCTTAGCCACGAAAACTCGACTCATAGAAAACTCACCTCTCGGAGAGTTAACACATTTTGATATTATATTAAATTTTTTTATTTGCAACAGAATGACTTTTTACCGTTCATCGTTTTACTCGGATTATATTTAATTCAAATTTTGGAAGTTCTATTAAACTTTCTATTAAATTTTGGTCTTCAATTAATCTTTTTGGCATTGTTTCAAAATTTATTGACAAAGAAAGTCCAATACAAAATTGCTTCTTCTTTTTTATGAAAAAATAAAAAAAATGATCGAAATCCGACTGTTGTATCGAGTAAAGCCGAGTATCCGTAAAGCCTTTTTTTCTAACCGGAAATTGCCTATATTTTATTCGTTAATAAATGACCGGTTCTTAATTGTTTATGATTGTTGATCGTCAAATGCGCTGGCATAATATGAAGTATATATATAAGTAGGTTTAATATTTTAATCGTTCAGTGGGAATAAATAAACGGAAAATTGTTTCATTAACTCATTCTGTTTCAGCGATTAATATTAATGTATTACGCTTATTTTTTTTTTTTTTAAATCGCTCGTAATAAAAACGGAAGTTATACGAGAACAGTATGAAAAATATGTAATGTATTGTTTTCCGGTCACTGATTTTACTACTGAAATCGCTTATACACAATATTATTTTTGTCTGTTTAAGTCGAATATTTAGAACTTGATTAATACGATTTTAGATACAATTTTTTTTTTTAGTACGTCGGTTTAGTTATTAATATCTTATACTTTCGGTGAACTCGCGTATTGTGTGTGGTTTATAACGCGTGACGATCCGACTGTAAAACAGTTCTGTAATAATAACCGAAATGCTGTATTTATGGAATGGAACAATAGCTCGTGAACGTTACTGTAAATACACGGTTATTATACATTATAAGCTCCGTCGAATCGGCAGGATTATAATAAATCGAGAATTAGCGAATGGAAACTGAGAGGTAATACAATTGTGAACAAGTACGGAATTGATGTGAATCTTTTTCATTTGCTTCCGGTTATGATAAAAAAAAAATAACAAAAAAAAAAAAAAACGTTCTACCAAAGAGTTTTACTCGTTACCTCAACAAATCGCTCTTGGGCACAAAATCGTAAACACATATATAAAAATAGTATTTTTTTTTTGTCTTTCGATTTAGCACTCGAATAATATGTAGCTGTAAGCTTCGGAAGATTATGCCTGAAGGTTAACGTTCAATATCAGAACAATTTCATGTGTCCTTTTCAATTCATATTTTGAAAGCGTTTTTATTTTTTATTTTTTTATGCGTTCTTTTAAATTTGCATTTTCTAATCGAATATGTTATGCTACCGTTAACTCAACACCGTGGACTGAACAGCTATAGATTTATTTGTACGCGACGGTGAACGTTTAAAATCACACAATTTAACTAGATTTTATTCAATGACAATTTTATTCGACTATTGAAAAACAAATCACACGCTTTAATTAAGACATTTCGCAAACTACGCGCAACGTGTTTTTATTAATATTACGCGGGCAGTAAATCAACGCGTTTGGCTCGATTGTATTAATAAACTACGTCCAATCAAAAACATATTGTTTTTAAGTGGCTTGCAATGCATTTTCATGGAAATTCTCCAATTCTTATGCACAACTCGCTAATTGTTTCCAAATAGTTTGAATACATTCAAGTTTGTGATAATATTTTATAGAATGACATAATAATTAGTTTACACTGCGACGGTGTATTGTGTAGGTGATTCGCTACGTTTACGTATGTAGCATTTATTTAGTAAATGAAATGTTAGTTATTATATATTTTTATATGCAATACTACTGTAAATGATTCTATTACATTACATATCATATTAGACTGACGTAGTTAAATGAAAAATAAAATTATAACACGATACGCATTTTATGCGATATTATTATTTGTCGATATTTTGGAAATAAAAAAAATATATATATATATATATTTCCCCCTAAACTGCTAAGAAGCAAATCGGGTAATTTAATTATTAAACCTTTAATTAAAAATTAATTCTTAAAAGAATACAAATTAAATATCTTAATACCGTAAATAAATAATTGGAACAGAATTGAAATTATTTTATAAGAATTCGATTTAATTATAATTTCTTAATTGATATACAGACAACTAAATTTTTTAAATTAAGTGAAATGTTGTAGTGTCTTATTTGTAAACGGAAATGTACGTATCTCATAATAATATATTGACTGGGTTGGAAAATTACGATTTAAGGGTACGCCTCTAAGACGTCTTATACATATTGAAGAAAATAAAAGATGCCAGAGATTTTAATTTAATACTTTTTTCAACTATTATTCAACTAATTTACATAAAAAAAGAAACTGCCACCAATAATAGATTGAATCTGACAAATGGTCATTTGTAAGTGGTTCCGTTTGTTTAACAGATATTTGCAATTCGATTTTAAAATATACGATCGCGATTAATATTCTTTTACTACGTTCGAAGTTTGGCCGATATTAAGAATAAAATAATTTGACAAAAACGTGTTATTTGAGAATTTGAATTACTACAACATCAAAACTCGAGAATTTCCATTACGTCTACCAAATCATCTCACCTACGACGGAAACGCGTTTCACTGAGTATTTGCCACTATTATTATTTTTAAATCAATTTTTTCATTTCAACCGTACCAATAAAATTACGTGTATAAAACGTCCGCATTAATTATTCAATAGGCGTGTATTTTTTTATGTCGCACTTGACATTATTTTCATTGTTTAAAAAAAAATCGACAGCCGTGTGTAATAAAATGTGAAACAAAAAAAGAACGTCGCGCGTACATTTTTCTGGCTTGAGCAAAAAATTATATAAATAACGTTTTTTGGTTATGTTTTTTTCAAATGTGTTCATTGACATGACCTGACAAGGTTCTTGTTAATGCTCGTCACAAGTGCGTATATAGCAGAGAGATCGTGTTATGTATTTATCTATGTATATATATATTACTGTATGTACGAAACACTCTCTTTCTTCGAGGGGAGATTCACACTACCAGTGGAATGAGCCCTAGTTGAAACTGGATGACGCAATCGTACGAAGGCAGGGGTCAGGTAATGGCGACCGCACAGAACCACACATTTTTTGAACCGTGCCGCGAATCTAACCACTCTCGACACCTATATAAATAATAATAATAATAAAAACAATCAGCCGCAAAGAAATCCGTAAGCATATCGAAATATATTTTTGAAAAAGCCTTGTATATTCTATGACGCGTAATAATATTTATCGTTTCGGAATTTAGTTAACGGTTAATATTAATTTTAACATAGTTGTACATCAGTGTTCGTCGATAACAAACGCGATTTTACGTTTCGAGTGACTTTGTGCAGACGTAATAGTTGAACCGTTTAGCGCTTTCATAAATGAAACCTACGAGACGGGTCGATTTAAAATCGGCGTATGTATCGGAATATCGACTGTCGTACACGGCATTTCACTACGTCGTAAATAGGGAATGTCGGGTTTTATTCGTTACATATTTTCGCATTCCGACGCGTGCGCCTTTACCGTGAAAACGAAACGAACCCGGTCCAGTTCACGAACGCGACAAGCGCATCGCGTGGTCGGTCTTCTCGCAACTCGCATGTCGCGCGTCATACGTTAATTGCGTTTGGATAAGGTCCTCGACGATGGACCGCGGTCATCTCACATTATTCCGAGTTTATTACTTTTGTTCGCTCGACGCGAACCCAATGCGTCACGAGGCGTTCGCGAATGTCGACCTCGTTCACTCGAGCACGTAGCGAACGCCGTATTAAAATTTTCCTTTTTTCTTTTCCCCCTTTCCATTCCCGGTCTTACACGCGCGCGAGCAATTATTTTTATCGCGTCACGCGATTCGCACGTACGCGTATCTCCCGGGCTCGCCGCGTGTATCAAACAATAACATCGTCCGCCCCGAAAACGTATTTGTACTTTTAATCGACAATTTATTTTGATAATAAGTCGCAGAGCGTTCGTGTTCGAATCGTTTTCGCACACGGTCATCACCGAAATCGGACCCGAAATAAACTATACCGCCGTTTCATAATATGTCTTTGATATTTCCGCGCGGCCCGACAAACCGAAGTGTTCCGCATATACACACGCACACACACATATATATTATTACTAATGATATCGACATCCCGTAAACGTGAAATATGATGTTTTACGCGTATACGGAAACGGCTCGGAACGTACCGAAAATTGATTAACCGTACGTTACTGATTTACGGGTTGTGCGATCTCCAAACGAATACGGCGTCGTAACGAAAGGAAACGAAATTCGAAAAATTCCATCAGGACGTACACCACTGCGGGTTATTGCGGAAACCGTAGAGACGAATGATTAAACGTCAGCTGTTGGAAAGTTCAATTTGCAAGCCCTTAAAACAGTCTCGTTGTACGTCTTGCGTTCAGGTTTTAAAGCACGCCGAGCGGCGACGGCTCGGTCTCGCGGTGCTTGCGCGCGATGTACGTGTTATTCGAATTCCACGAACGTACATTTTCCTTTTCGTTATTATTGCGAGCTTGGTAGATCAAACGGGTTTCGAAATAATCCAGAAAATCCCACCGAGTTCCCGTTTTTTTAACGCGACCGTATATTACATTACACGGTCATACAATCTGCCGCGATAAATCTCTCCGCGCGAAACTTTGTATCCAACGCAGGTTCAAATCGTACGGGTCTCCGTAAACAGACTTTAGTCGCTATACGTTACGTTGTATCTCGTGAAACATATTTATATAATCGTGTTTACGTACGCATAAATGTTTCGTCGGGTTTTCAGTCGTCGGAACGTAGACGGTATGTCCGACACGGAGCTACTAACCCAACAGACGATCGCCGTTTCGAACCAATATCGTTTAATTTATATTTTGATTAAGATGTTAATGTATATATATATATATATATATATACGTGTTCCGTTCGTAAATTGCGTAGTTTCGTACGCGATCCGAAAACCGAGCGAGTAAACACTTCCCGACTGTTATTTTTTAAATCGATGGCGGAAAACTATATTATGATCGCGCGCGGGACGATAATTCGGTTGTTTCAAGGTCGTCGGGGCGCCGGAGAGTTTCACCCGGTAAATTGTTGGAAATGATATATTTGACAGGAAACGAGCGGACCGGCCGCGCGGCGTGCAAATTCCGCCGGTGCTTTTAGAATTTTTGAGCAAACGGACGTTAATAGCTTTTGTTTGATCAACACGAAACTCTCGCCCGCCCGCCCGACCGAAACGGCGACGAGGACGAACGCGTTTTCGTTCGCGAATAACGTAATAAAACGATATTCATCGAACGTCTCGCGCACGAGACCGCGAAATGCGTTTTTGGCGAACGAACGTCCGTCGGATTATGCGATCGCACGCAATCCCGTACGGCTGCGCGGATACCTATGAAACGATATAAATATTGTATCCGGACGCCGTTCCGATTTCATTCCGACTTTATCGTTTTGCCGCAATTCCATTTCGTTTACGACGACAGTCATTACGATTATATATATATATATATAACAAAACAATATTATCGGATAAGGGGTTTCGACGCGATCCAAAACCTAATATCGCGTACGTCGATCGACGCGATATTTTATTCGTATAATCGCTTGCACTGGATGTCGTACAAAGAATGTTTTCGTGGTAATCAAGTCGGTTAATAACATATTTTATATTTTTACGTACTGATTTGAATAATTTCTGTCTACGCATATCGTTATTAGTCGAAATACGAGTAAATCGATATATTCAATGTGCGCCGTAATTTAAACATTATTGTTTTCGAATTATATAATTGTATAAAAACATTATGCACCGTAAGAGTTATTATTATTTTGAAATGAATAATATTTACCGAGCGATTGCTAGCAACTGGTCGTCTACTCATTAATCATAAAAGATATATTTTAATATATTCTTTTAATCGTTTTAGTTCTATTTTTATAACAAATTAAAATCATATTTAAAAAGTGTATAAAAACAAAATTGTTTTAATTTAAATACATGCTAATAATATACCGGTCAAATATGCCGACCGTGGTTGCTGCGGACACAGTTTATACGTGTTTTTCAGGCAGAGATTTTACATTTTTATTATTAGTTTATTAAAGCTTTCATGGATTGAGAATTTATTAACTATGTGGTTTTCGGAAATATCCATGTGATTATATATAATCACATGGATATTTCCGAAAATCACATAGTTAATTTTTATTATTATTTTCGATTTGAAAGTAAATGGTACATATTACATTATGTTCCTAAAACGATGTTGAGCGACGCTATTGGAGTTCGTTATGTTAAATTTTTTTTAAATATTAGACGTATATGTCTGATCTTGCATTACTTGTACATTTTGAGAGCTCTTAAAAATACAAACGTTTTTCTTATTTGAAACGAATATGTCGATAATTGTACCAGTTTTTTTGTAATTTTCGGGGTTTTTTTTTTTAAAATTACGTTATTAGCTAACTATTGGAAAAATCGAGAAACCTGTGAAAAATAGCCACCAGGTACAATTTGCTACTGGAACGTTTGTTAACGTTAACGCACGTCGAAGGTCGTCCGACTATTTCTTTTACACGAAAAAGTGATCACATATAAAAAAAATAACACATCGTTTTTCATTTCACTCTGAATCTAATATTGTTACTCATTAAAAACACGATGTATTGTAATTGTAATTTATTTTGAAGTGAATTAAGGTGACGAAAGATACATTATATAATTTATTTCTTATAAGCCTAGTTATAGACGTTTTAGTACAAATAATTTTTAAAACGTGTGCTGTACACCGTATATTATCAACTAGACGATAATAAATATAAAATAAATTTTTAAACAACTAGATGTTTATAATAATCTTTAATTTGAACTATATTTATAAACGATGCTCGAAGTATACGAAAATTGCTGCACATACGCGAAACTTATAAGAAAAATAAATGATATACCTCAATCGGTTAAAACGAAATGGATTCAAAACAAATTTGAAACCAATTAAATATTGGTTAAAGTCACATTATGCAATAGTATTGTTTCGTATAAGGTTACGTAAAACCGTTATGTCTGTTCAATCGATTTTCACAAACATTTTTCGAAAACATTTCTCGTATTTATTGTTGTGCGTTCGTTAATATCCCACGTGTTATTTTTGATGCTCAATAAAACGTACAAAACAGACATTTGTTATAAATCGGTCGAATTCAATAATCACTGTTCCTTTAAATTTATTTATGAAATTAGAGAAATAAAAATATAAAATGAGCAATTAATTAACACGTTACGCATTTCTTGGAATGCCAAGAATATATTTTTAAATATAAATTTTTTTTAAAAATTTTTTATATAATAATATATAAAACACAAATTAATTTTTACTAGGTTTGCATGTTTGTTATTGTTGTCAGGAAAATACGTATTTTTATAAAACATTTTGTTAATTTTAAAATGTCGAAAATAATATGACTTTACGTTTTTTGTTTCTTGTTGTCCTTTTTTGTTTCATAATATTACGTAAGAAAATATGTAAATATAAAACTATATCAATATTGATTATACCAGTGTTGTATTATATTTTCCAATATTGTTCTAATTATAAATTAAAATATGTTTTTTATGAGACTATAGTTTTTAGATAGTAGTTATTTATTTTGCTGCTGGTATGTTTAAAAGTACACTTTTTAATGCATATATTTACGATTAAAAAAAAAGGTATAATGAATTATTCATTATTATATTTTCGTAGTTTTCTTTGAAAATATAAAATACGGATGCCCCAGTATCACGGAAAACGAATGATCAATATATATATAATTTGTTGTGTAATATATGTTGAATTTCCAATGAGATGCGCTAACAAATATTTTATGAATAATTTTCTTTTATATATTATTTATTTAATAGACAATTACGGTATAAGTTAAAAATTGCTTCGGGTAGTAATAAAGTAATATGAATAACAACGTTAGGTTAGGCAATATATTTGAATATTTTTCATTTGTATATATATATAAATACAATTTCAAACTTTTTTTTCACTGAAAAAATTCAAAAGCTGAATATTTAAATTGTTTTTTAAGATATAAATTTCCACTACAACCAGAATTTAAAAAAAAATACATACCAAACAACACATTTTATTACTAACGACATGAGTTCAGTTGAAAATACAAAAAAAGAATACATGAAAAATATGATGATTAGCATTATTATACGTTCTTTATTTTTAATTACGCTGTAAAACAGTGGTTAATAAAAATGTTTTAATATTCTTCTCTTAGTATTTTAGAAACAGTTTTAAACACACAAAATCGTTAGGAAAATAGTTATAATTAACGAATGAAATAATAATATTTCTTCACAAATATTTCTTATTATTACTGTTACGCATATTATTATATAAAAAAAAATATCCATTAGTATTACAAATAATCTTATGCAAAATCGATAGAAAGTTTTATTTGTTCGTAAGCGTTTTGATTGACCATTGTAACGCATGAAACACTTGTTAAATGTCTAATACGATTCAATTGGTAAAATCAAAATCTGCTTGTGTTGAAGTTGGTCGTACTGTTTTACGCGCAGCAGGAAATTATTATATATCGTCGTTGCGGACCATTAATTAAATTACAATGTTTGTAAACATAGTTTAACATATGAAAGATGTGCAAAGTTGACGAAGAACCTTGGCCGTATAGACTTTGTACGCGAGTTGTAATTTTCACCAACAAGTTGTAAGTTTTTCAATAGAATTTAAATACTTAGCATATTCAGCGGTAACTTTATACACTCGTGAAAGTTTTAAACGAGTTTCATTCAATACCAATTTAATATGATCTCAGTGTTAAATTAAAATCTTTCGCGTTGTTGTTACGTATTATATTTTGGGTAAAAATTATACTTGCGGTAAGTAAGTTTTTACTATTTTACACTAAAGGCATTTATAACGAGATATACATTTTATAACGTAGATCAGATTATTATATTTGACTTGATTACATTAATGCATGATAACAAATAACTGATATAACGTTCCTCAATTTATTACATATTTTATGTAAATATATTTTTTAGAATATAAAGAAATATTTTCGAACTTTAAAATCTTAACAACATATATGTTATGAATTTTACACTTTATGATATTATTTTATGTAATTTTAACTTAAAGTTAAATATTAATATAATACTTTGGTTATAGCGGAATAATTTCAGATCATTTATTAGTAAGACATTGGCAACTGAAATTCAAAATCGAAAACTAATCAAGGGCTAAAATAATAATGATCTATGTTTATAAGTTGTTTTCATTGTTTTCAAAAACAATTTGTACAACTTTTGATAAAAATTTAAGTTTTTAGTATAAAAACTTGATGGTTTTATAAAATTTTCAATCAATTTTGTAACGTTAATTATATAATATGATTTATATCATTTTTTTTCAGTATTAATATTTTTGTTATAGAAAAAAATATAAACTGTACATTTCTTCGAGCGAAATTAGCGTAACAGTTATTAACTAAGGCGTTGTCAATATTTGTTAACTCGTAGTCTGTTGACGTAAATACTCATTGGAGAACGACCGTAATTATAATTATTATAATTATTATTTTTAAATATTATAGTTTTCCGTCTCGTATTTATTGATTATTTTTCCCGGCACTGTTGGATATTTCATGAACGAAAAATATATCATCGTGATCAGACTAACGGTAGAACAGTGTTCGGCGTAATGCGATTTATAGTTGAATAATCGCGTAATGTCTGGTCTAATAAATTTAATCAGGTTTGGTGCTCGTAGCTTATTACTAACTGGTTACTGTATAGTGTTCGCGTCTATGGATTGCTTTGATCGCGTCAAATGCTAAAAGGACGTTCTGTCGCAATCAACAAACATTTACGAATTCCGACAAAAAAAAATCGTTAGTTCATTGAACAATGTTTTAATTTTTTTCGTTACATTTAAATAAATATGTATGTATTTTTTATTACGTTAAATCAAAACGCATAATTTTCGAAATATTAAATTGATTTTACGAACTAACGAAGTCGACGATTTTCGTTGGGTGGGATAATAATATCGAGATAGATGCCCTTTAGTGATTTGAAACGACAGAGTGTTTTCATATTTTAATTATTTTGTTGAATAAAACAGTATATTATTAACCTCAAACACTTAGTAAATTTAATCGTAGAAGCGGGCCCGATGCTAAGATGGCGTTGTTGGTGAAAGAAGGAAATGGGCAGGTGGTGAGAATTTCTAAATTCTCGCCTTTTCTTTGTTCCCCTTTTCGCCCCAAGGGAAATTCATGAAATATATATTATTACTTCGAACAAAAACCAACTGGTAACACGCGGTTTTGATATAGTCGCTTGAATTGAAAGAAAATATTCAAGTCTCCGACCAATAAAAACTTATCTTAAAAGACAGGATGGTTAATTCAAAGTCATTAGACGTTGCAGTTGTTTCAACTAAACATAAAAAAAAACAAAAAATAGAAAGTACTCCAAATTAAATTTATAGCATTTACCGTTTTTGTATATTGGTCGATTTCATAGTAGGAATCGTACTGTAAATAGAAAAACAATAAATATAGAAAATGTTGAAGTATGTTATTTTATCAATAAACAATACTTAAGTCGTCGAGTCAATATGTCTCTAAATTATTTTTAATTTTTCACAAGATATGAAAGATCCTAGTATTAAAATCGTTTTTAATAATTGCATTTAAACTGATTGTCTAGTCCATTCAATTTCCGGTATTAATTTTTAACAAAAATGGTTTTGAAAATTATTACATGAAATTTGTATCAGCGTGTGAAGATAATAATGAGTAGTGTTCAGATAATAGATCGTCAAAATATATGACTGTTTGTGGCATGATTTTCCTGATGTATTTTGGTGATTTATTGGTATAAATTGTATAATATTATTTATATCATGTAAACGAAAATTGTGTTTTAGTACCAATTTTAACAAAACTTATATTATAACAACTATACTTTAGTCGAAAACTTTTGTATATGTAAATTTGTTTATACCTATGTAATGTGATTTGTAATATACACAAAATAAAGTTGATACTTAATACATAAAATGTTCCACTCACTGACATTTATCGTGGTAGACAATTATTTACCCATCTATCTTTGCTAATTCTTACATTTGAATATTCTTATTTTTTAGTATGTTATATTATTATGTAGTTTAATAACCCATCAATAAAATATAAAATAATTTAATATCCTTTCATACAAAAATTTATTTTAGATTTTCCTAATGTATATCAAGAAATTAATATTCATTTATATTGTATAATAGTAAATTCATTCGATTTAACTAGAACTCAGTTAGGTTATAAGGTACCTAACTAAACTTTTTTTATAATTAGTCCTAAATTACTTCGAATAAAAAATGCACGTCACACAATAATTATTTATGCTTTATTTGAACTAAATATTCAGTTATAGTTTTGCAGATGTTTACTGAGATAAATATATTAATGCAGTATTGCAATATCTTTGTCTTCATTCTAAGTTTTGGAAACATTGATCATTAACATTAAATTTACATTAATTTAGTTGTTTACATTTATGTATGTGTTTTCTGTTTAACCTCATTATAAGTTTACATGTAAAACGAAGTTCAGTACTTAGTTTAAATTTTCATTATTATTTCATTTAAATAGCGTTTTCGGTGTTATTAAGGAACTCTCAAAATGTGATATTTATACTGCTACGAGTATATATTATATAGTAAGGATGAGTTTTATTTTTGTGTTTTACAATTTTGAGTTGGTGAAAATTCGAACGATTTTTAAAAATATTTTGACCCATATTTCTCGAAAGCAATTTAAAAAAATTTATTAGTTTCATAATTATATATCTGGTGACGGTTTTTATGATTGGAGTAGAAATTCATAAACTCGTGTTCTGAATACATAATAATAATATCGATATTATCATGTTGTGTTACGTAATCGATACGACACATGCATAATGTACATATTGTGTGTATTGTATATATACATATTGTATTATATTGCGGATATATAAAATAATTCATACCGTTTACAGTACAAATCGCATGAATGACTAATAAATTAATTTGTCGAATCACTTAATAATGAATAATACGTTCCTTCTGATCGATTTATTTATTAGTCCGTTGGAAATCATGTTTTACATATTTAATATATTATTTATTTATTCGTTAGGTAGTTGGTTATTTACTCGTCGTTATTTCAGTCTATAAATATGATTTCGACGTCTGAAATCGTGTCAGGATAATAGTTTTTTCTGACGGAATCGTTTTGCCGTTTTTCGTTTTTCCGTAATTTTTTTGTCTTTGCGCCTACAACTTTCATATTATTTATTGTGGTAAACCATCGTTGATTTCTATGAATAACATTACTTGGTGTTTTCAGCCGTTGTACACCGTTTCACGTGGTAAAATAATTTTATCTTTCATCTCGTAATTACGTGTCCACAGAAATAAAGGCGGAACGTTGACACGGAAAACCCGCCGTCCCTAGTTCTTTGATATTCGATAACGCATATTAAATCTAATCATTTTCATTGCGCTTGTACGTCAATGTTTTTTAATACGGTAATAACAATGCCATTCATAGTGGTAGTACGACGTAGCGGCGAGTTCGTGGGCACACTTTATTAGTGTCTGTCATACGCGAAATAGCGACGGGGCTACGTGATGTAGCATGTCAGAATGACTAAAAATGACGTCATTTTACGACAGACTATGACAGGCTACGACAAGCCGATTATAGATCTCCGATTTAAGGATTTCGCCACCGTCCGTAAACGCAGAGGCGTGTTTTTCTCGCAGAATATTCGTTTCGTGTTTTTATTTTGTCTTTCAAACGGTTCGTTCGAAGTCTGTTATGAGAATGTCGTACGACCTGCGGTTAGGTCTTCACCGCGACGCGAGTGGTTCTCAGACCGATTCGCGGTGATAATTATGCGGTTGCGTGCCACTGTTGCGATAATATTTTATCAATACGTGTTACGAACGCTTATCGATATCTGGACATGAGTGCAATGAGTGCCAGTCTTATAATATTCGGTGGCTCAACTTACAGATTACATCTGTTAATAGTTTAATTCGATAAAAAGAAAACGTAAGACTCATGTGATTGACTTTAAATGCTTTTCAGCAGTCTCACATATTTTCTAAGTGTTTTTCTATTTCCACTGTTCGCACATTTTCCCCGGCTAAGGCATCGAATTGTTCGACGATTTCGTTTTTGAACATTACCCCAATTTTTGTCTTGACCATACGGTTCGGCTTTTAAAAGTACTTCTTTTTTTTAAAACCTTTTTTTCTTTTAACGTCTCCAATATCTCAGTAATCTTATTTTTAAAACATGTCAGATTCTTTTTCACTATTCCAACCAGCGATTTTGTATTCAATTTTTATAGGTATTTTTGGTAATTATTGGCTTCCAATGGAAATAAGTTTATTATTTTCTCATCAATTGAAATATATTTACTCTGATTTTTCATTTTCGTAACATAAAATAAATTGATTATCGGTTCAACTGCTATTATTGCTCTATTTTTTCTTCACTTTGATATTGTAATCTCTTTATTTCTCGTAAAACAATCGTTTCATTCTCCCGTCTTCGTTTAGGTCATAATCATTTCTCAGCTCGTTTCTTTAAATTATTCACCCCACCACGATGATTTCCAGTAATGTAATTTTTCCCATCTTCTTTCTCATTGTCCTGCCCTTTTATTTACAAGCGACAACAGCTCGCTAACCTTTTTGCAACCTTATCGAATCCCCTTTTATTCTCCATTCCTTATCTAATCTTCCAAAAATGATTTTATAAAATCCAATATTAATTTCTTCTTGCCGGAAGGATTTTTTTATTATAATTTACTTGGCATTATTTTTTTTTTTGTCGTCTTTATTGAAATTTTATTAGTTTTCATTTACAATAATAATAATAATAATAATACATATTATATATCATAATCGTCTAATTGTTTATTTTCAAAGTTATTCACTACTAAAAAAAAAAAAACCAAATGTCATTGGTGGAATGAAAAAAAAAAAACTAATATCCTGTTTGTCATCATTCGCGGGAACAGAGGGTAAAGTGACATATCTCGATGAGTTTTTGTTATAATATCAATACGAACGCATACGGTTTTCAGATCAGCGTTTTACACGCTGTGCAGTGCGTCGTTTTGACGGCGGTAACGATGAAAAAAGTCTCTGTCTGTCGTCATGATTGATGAAATACTACGTTCGAATACTCTATTACGTTTTATGCACATACAAGAATGCGCGCACTCAATTTAAAGTTGTTTTAAATTAAACAAGTGCTTTTGGATCAGACGCCAATGCGTTAAAACTATCCCAAAAACTGCCACTGCTACTACTACTAGTACTTGTACCAACTATAAATCGGTTTTCATCGATCGCGCACACGTTTAGTCGGCACACGTACGCGTCTCGCTCACTGAAAAACAATTTATTATTCATGATGGCCAGTATTGCGCATTATCGCATTAACGTTACGGTCCGATTTAATGACTACGTCGTGTTGGTGTGCACTTAAACGATGTGTGTTTTAGATTCTGAGCGAAGCGAAAAATGTACCTGTGTGGGTCCTATCTCGGAAATATAGAAACACATAAGTCTATAAATATTTTCTAATGAAGCATAATTGTCTAATAGATTATATTTAGCTATTTTGTTCGAGAATCGAACACGGATGATTAGCTTATAATTAAAAGAGTTTACCGTGAACAAAATAGTAACTTCGACTGTATTTTGATAAACAGGCTTCGGTCAAAATTATTATTTCAATTGATATCACATCATAACTATTAAATTAAAAAGAGTAATAAAAAGTTATCTATACTTTTGCTGGACAATTGTCAGACATAAAAATTAAAATATATAAATACCTATTTTTTTTTAAATTTCAAATCTAATACGAATCAATTTTATTTTTAATGTTATCTTTTAAACATGATTATCGCTAGCAGATTATATGAATGATAAAACGTATTAATTTTTTGAAATTCCAAATGTGTTTTTGATTATTTTTTTCAAACTATTTTTACAACATTTCAGTGTTTTTTTTGCATATTATTTATTTCTGTTACATTAATATTATTATTTCGAGGAAATGGTGTTGTTTAATATTTACGTATTTTATACATCATATAACAAAAGGAGGAAAAGGTGACTATATGAAAGGAAAGTTATTTCTAAAAAAAAATTTACGTTCAGTAATTACAATAGTTATAAATTATTATTACAATAGTGTGTTTTTTTTTGTTTATATAAACGGTACTATAGTGCAAAATATTAATTAATTATCGTTAAAATACTTTTAATTATACATTTGATATGTTAATAAACGCAATATGTAATATAGTCGTAGTGTGGTAATTAAAAACTCATTTGGTGCCAGTCAAAAATAGCATACAGTTTTTTTTATCTACATAGCTAATTTATAAAACTGTGAAATAAAAAAAATGAATATATATTAATATACTTAGTGCGTCTAAATATGTATAAGCGTAAACTGCTTGGACCCGTTAATTTTTCGATTCGAATTATCTCGATTTCAATGTACTAATTTTTCTGTTATACTTGTATTTATATAATATGTGCTAAACCTATTACACTTATATATATATATAAAAAATGAAATTTCACAACTATTATCTACAACCCTAAATACTAAACATTTTTATATTGTATGTAACATATCTTCATATATTTTAAAATACACATTACATACATACACGTGGTTTATTACAGGTCATACTTTCTTCATGTGATGCGATTGGATTTAAAGATTATACTTAAAAATGAGGGGTTTTTTGTACACGATATTTTAACCACGATATTATCAATTTGATACACCACGTAATCCAAATGTATTCGAAACGTTTACATAATCTACAGATGGTGTGATGTTACGTTTATATCGAACCATATAAATATTCATGTATCATCAATATTTATATGCATCTTGCCCTTGACTGCTGTGGAGTTGTCGAACGAATATTGATAAATAATTTTATAATTTTATTGTAACATGAAATTGATTGAAATTAATTATTTTATCGTTATATTAGAATGCATTTTTAAAAATATTAGTTTAGCATAAAAAAACGTCGAAGAAGAATATGTAACTAATTTTCTTTGAGTAATGTAAGTAAACAGATCAGTCATTCAAATCAAATATTAGATTTGAAATAAACATTAGTCATACATTATATAATATCGATCGTCATACGTAGTATATTTTTGGCGAGTCGTAAAAATATTTATATCGTCCTAATATCACGTGATTTCCTGATAATCGATTAGCGAATATAAAATATAATATAAAATATAACGGAATTCATTGTGTTGATTTTAATGAGTTTCCAGTATCTGATGTGCAGTGTGTGTATAACGCATGTCATAACTTTATAATGTCTCAAGTACTCTGCACATATTTTTTGTTATGAATGAAAAATAAATTACAATTTCATAAAAATAGGTTAGATTATTCTAATGATCATGCCTTAGCTGACAACATTAAATTAAATATTATTACGTGTACGTGTACGATGATCGACCGAACATTATACATTTAGATAAATACAAGTTATTATTATTTCTCTCTAGAAACGTTCAGTTGGAAGAATAATGTAAAATTGTTATTTCGTTTTCATTTACTATATAGGACATACTTTGGCCATCACTGCTTGAGTTAGGTTAGATTTGATATGTCTACATCTTATTCAAATGACTTTTTTCCTAATATGTATATATATATATATATATATATATTAATCGTATGTTTACGATGAGATATGAAAAAACTATTTAACAAAAAACTGACTAACGGAAAGTTTTTGACAGAATTCGAAGTTTGCCAACATCTTATTCTAAAAATGATTTAAGTCGGTCTGTTAGGTTTGCTCTTTTGTCGTTCTTCAATATTTTAATTTTCTCTGTGTATAGTAATGGGATAACGAGAATTCATATTCGCGAATTTCTTATAAATTTTAAATTAAATTATACCTGTTTGCGATTCACATATTTGGCTGATATTAACATAAAATCGTATGTAAACGTTTATGTATACCGACATGAATTTGTTTTCAATTTTCGATTAAAAATGATTGTGTTATGAATAATCATTCGTATTCGTAACATAAACGCGCGAATTTTCTTCTTTCTTAAAATTTAATGGAGGATTTCGTAAAATTAAATAAGAGTATTATTACATTTTATAATTACATTGAATAATTGGTAATTTTTTTTTAAACCACTACAACTATTTTGATACATTATACGGTAGACATAAAGTATACGTTGCCGGTAAATGTTATTGACGATTTATCATGGAATGCAATTCTCCGTCATCCATTATATTGCAATTAGTTTCTTGTAAAATTTCAAACGACGGATTCCACAATCCGCATGGATTTAAAGAATATGAATTTATAGTATACGGCTCCTGTCAGAAGCCTTTACACTCTATTCACGTATATATATATTGTTGCTCTTTTAAAATGTGTATGTGAATTGTTATTACATCCGATATATATTACTATAATAACTCATTAGTGTATGATAATTTGTAATTCATTAGGTCGAGTAGGATTTCAATCGGTTTTAGATTTAACGGATAGCTTCAAAGGTTAAGTGTATTAAATTAAATTGAAATATTTAATTTTAATTAAATATTATTTTATTTAAAATAAAATATTATTAGTTTAAATATTTTATTTTACTATTCGTTTTAAGTAAAACATACAACGCGGAACGCATATCAATGCATTTGAGAAATTAAAACAGTTGAGTGAATAATAAACACAATAATATATTCTCGAAGTTATTCCAACAGTGTATTAACATTGACGATAACAAAACATTAAAACTTCTTATAAAGTATAAAACGCAATTAAAAGTTTAAGTGTTCAGCACAATTTTGTCGTTTGATAATTTCATTTTAATATTGTCGTATCAAAACGTATCGATAAAACGATATAACTCGAAACGAAGTGTCTCGTAAAATAAGATAACAGCGAGTATTAATTAGTACTGATACCTATTCATATTATCTGAAAGTGACAAGAATTAATAAATTTAATAAAAAAAAAGATTTTTAGTTTAATGTCGATTTAAATTTGTATTTGAATAAAACCACAGAACAATGAAAATTATTATTGAAAAAGTCTTAAATTTCTTGAATGATTTATTAATTAAACTTGATTTTTTTTTAATGATCTTCAAAATCTAAACCTCAATATATTTGAATAAATCACGTTAATAATACATTAAAAAAAAAAACGAGACTGAACAACATGACATTATGTATTTATATTATATTACATATTTCATCGCGTAACGTAAAAATAAATGTATACGTTGATAAAAATCTTCGCCTAAGCAAAATTATATTCCCTACATGAATTTTTTGTTACACGGAAACATAAAAAAAGATCCACCTATATATTGTACATGTTGAGACGATGTCGGGTATTTTATGATACGACTACTGTATAATATATCATTGTGATTACAACTGTAAATAAACGCGGACTCAGCCGTACATATACGTATGTATACGCACACATATATAACGTTTGAAAATAAATAATTAAAAAGGAAAAATTTCACGTTGCTTAGTTGGAACACAAATGATTGTGGAGTATTGCATTGTAATTTATTCCTCGGCCGTAAAGAATTGTACACCGAACAAATTGTATGTGTAATGGTTGGCTTACCCGTAACAACAACATCCGACGGAAGCAGCGAGCGTTATTTTTCAACGCTATGTCGTCTCAAAACATATTTAAGGTCCGCAATGAGTGAAGACTCTCTTAGACGTACTAGCTTCATTCAATAATTCATATATGTAAACGCTGTGACCGGAAAAGTTATCAGCGATTTTCTTCATCGACGCATACATTTACTATAAGAATAATAATAAATTGATTAATAATAGATATGACTTATGCAATGAGCAATAAAAATCGACGCATTTCCAAATAATAATTATAAATGCAGTGACAGTTTCGCGATCAGTAAACAATTATACAAATTGTTATGCATTTAGTTATATTTTTATATTGAACAAAGAATGCATCGCAATAAAGAAAATCTGTTTTATAACCAATTGCTACTTACGAGGTAAAATTCTGCGCATGCGTTTGTTTCAATACGTTTTACCTAATGTATTTAACGCCAGAAAAAATATAAAAGTCGAACCTAATATTATATTATGTGATGTGTATATTTTTCTGATTTATTAACATCAATAAATAATAAAAAACTACATCAATCCTGTCCGAGTGTTTGTCATTACGAAAGCATGTCATTTGTACGAAAATAATCTGTTAGAAATAGTTTTTTTTTACGAAACGCGTGCGTTTGCCGATTTATTTGGTCTATGGGCCAAGTTATAAGTTGACGTATCAATATTTCATTGTGCAGGTTATTATAATAATCAAATCAAACAGTTCGATGAATGAAAAATATGAAAATCTAATTTTAGGATATATAGCTGTCGTTTCATAACGAAAAAAGAAGCATTGAAACAACACAGAAAAAAAAATAAAGCTCTAATGGCTACTGATAGTTTGGATTTTTCATTTTCACTTGAATATAAAGTATAAATTTTCCAGTCAATAGTTTATAGTAAAAAACATGAATCACGATAAAAATATGATAATTATTATGACGATGGTTCAAAAATGTGTGTTTAAAATAATCCGAATTTCGGTTAGCCGACTGAAGACAATATCTAGCACGTCCTACACGTGTTTATCTTAAATGGATTAATGCTATACGTGGGTAAAGACGTCCAGAGGATAAAATAGAATACACCACACTATTCTTTACAACGACGAGTCGAACGGGGTTGAAACAAAGTTTTCTACTTTCAAAAAAATGCGCACTGAAAACATAATATTAACTCCCAACATAATGTTGACAATGAAATAATAACCGATTTGTTTTCTATTCTGTTTAAATGTAGTTTTGCTTTGTGAATACATTTCAGTAATATTTAAATGACTACGAATAATTATTTCAGTATATTTTTGAACTTTTCCAACAGATTTTTTGAATCGAATACGACGCGCGTGTTGATATATTTTATAAGAATTATATGTTGTCGTATATTTGTACCTATCGCCACGTTGTAGATGTGTTTCAAAATATGATATTTTGTTTCTGAGTTCTATATATTATATCGGACGGATTTCTTCGATAGTTTTGTTTGTTTTGAAATTCGACAAAAAATAAATTAACATTATACGTAATATAATAAATGACATATATTTGACTTGATACATGTTTGGCGTGTGTCGAGGAACAGAACGATTATTCAGTGACCGGACCATCGAAAGAAAAATTAGTACATAAGTACTTGAAATACATGATTATAACGGTATCGACAATGGCGATAACAAAACAATACTAGCATGCTAAACGTAGTCCGATAGTAATATTAGATTAAAATTCGTGTCTATGAGTATTTAGGTTGCCACTGTGTGCAGATTTTCTGTTAATAACTCATTTTCGCTTATTGAGTTAACACTTGTATTATACTTTAATACAAATATTTAGTGGAATTTAAAATGATGACAGTAAAACGAAGACATATATAAAAACATATATATATATATATATATAATATATATTATATTTAGTTTTGGTTAAATTCGAATTATTTAATAATATTGTTTTATTGCGACAAGCTAGATTTCATTAAAAATATATCAGACGTAGTATCTACTATCATTAATTGACTATGGTCTGTAATTATACAATACAACGGCAATGTGTTATTTTAAAATTAAAAAAAATATTAAAAAAAATAGTTAAAATTCATTTTTTTTCCAATGTCTTTATTTTTCACCAATTTTTTTATTCTATAACAAAATTATATGGCGTCTATCAGGCTGCAAGAGGCTATGAATCCTTTTGAGATTATTTTCATTCGGAACACTATTTTTTTTTATGTTAAAACACTAAATTATTCAGATTCAAGTCATTCTTATTTTGCGAATCTCCTCCCGAGACAAATTATTTTACACCCTCGTCAAATATCGATATTTTTAAAATTAACATCGAGTGATTGTATATTTTAAAGCTTTGGTCTAGCTAAATATAGTAGCCTATATTTAATATACACTCGTCACGCTCCCAGTTAGCATTTAAGCAGCGAGAGATGAAAATTGATGTTTTGGATGTGAAAATGGATTTTTTCCCCGTTCGGTATACCGCAACAAACTTTTCTATTGTTATGAACACCGTACGTTCGTCCCGAATTTTAGTTATTATCGCGTCGGCTTTTGAGATTAACATAACAAAAGTCCAATTAATTATTATTCTCCACGAGCGGTTTCTTTCTTTATCCTTTTTGCCTTTTTTAATTTCCTCTTTGTTTTGTATTTTTACCTTTAAGTCATTCAAACACACGGACGACCGCCACGCGTACAGCGTTGCGAGTATACGCGGCGTATTCGTTTTAATTAAACCGACATTGTTACGTTGTTGTTTGCGGAGACGTCTTTGACCAGACACAGGCATTGTTGTAGACACGTCGGTGGGGTGACCCATCAACCCTTCTGCGGACGTGCGAATCTTTTTGCCGGCGCGTCTCGTAGTGTCCGCGCGACAATAGCACCATTCGCTTTCTGTTTTCCGCGCATAACAAAATTTTCCCGACGGATATAACGGATCAATTACGTCATTCGGACGTCGGCCATCGATTGAATCGAATGTTGGTTAACAGACCGGGTTAATAATTAACTGGCATACTCTCTGTCTCTTGTACGCATAGACGTTGTTTTGACGGCGTCGAACCTCGGGGACGGCCTCTCTTTTCCCTCCTCGTATATACCGCGGCTTTGGAGTCGCGACGACGGTTTTTGTAGAAGGGACGGTGTTTTAAATATACTCGAATGGTTTTATTCCGGTAAAAGTATTTTGAATTTTTTATACTCGAACACGTATTGTAAATATGTTTTATTATTGTCATAGAGTACACTTTTTAAAAGATATATATATATATATATAAATATATATATATACCCAAATAGTTATTATATTCCTTGTTGTCATCGTATTATATAACATATAGGAATAATGTTTTTTTACTATCAAAATTTAAAACTGATATAAAAATCAGTGCATAATTTACAGTGTAGACTAAAATTTGGAAAATATGTGAAGCATTCGAGTAAATATTTCAAATATGTCTTTGGAAACATATTCGAATACGTATAATAAATACTCGTTTCTCTACAAAAATCACGGTCGTCGTTCAATACGCGCGTATAAACAATTCGACGAAACGTGAAACGTATTTATTTATTTATTTAATTTTTTTAGCGTTATGCCGACGTTGGTAATAAATGCAATTTTTTTGTTTTAACAAACCCGGTACGATTCATTTCAACGTAGCACACGATTCGGCTTCGTATTTCGACAACTTTGAAACGAAACACTGGCGAAACCGTCACTACTTAGGTATGTTATTACTTTTTGGCGAGAACGTGTCGCTCAGGAAATCAGAAAACACCGTAAACACACGCGGTGCACGCGAATCGTGCGCGGTAGGAAAACACGTATTTGTTCTGCCGGTTACGTGTCACGTGACGAGAGACGAGACATATCGGTTGGTAAATATATCGAACACGAGTGGGCTCGGCGATTGATTAGACACGTGCGCTTAAATAACGTCAATCGGTTTGCGCGTTGTTCGTTTATTAACACGTCACAGTAACGTCGGTATGCGTTTGACCTTTAAATCTGAAATCGATGCGCCGAAACGTAAATCAATTTACACACGCGCGCGCGCTTACACTACTCGCGTTTAAATCGATTTGGGGTCTGTTGTCGGTGAACAATTCCACAGGTCATATGTAATCAGATGACGCGCAGCAGACGATCAATCACATTACACTACGAATATTTCCGAAAACCCCGTCTGTCGTACGGTATGGCGAGTACATCTAAACGAAACGCATTTTACACGGAGAACGTCGTTGTGGCCGGCGTTTATTACGCGTAAATAGTACTGTTCCGATAGCCGTTAAAATGTATAAAAGCGAGTTGGTTTTTCTCGACTCGTCATACCGATTGGAATTGGACACCTATATGAACAATATGATAAACAATTGCGCATATTTAACACTGTTTTGGACGTTACACGAAAAAAAAACTTAATACACGAAACTCGATTTCACTGAATAAAACAGTAGATTGACGCTTCGTTTTAAATTGAAATTGGGTGGAATAACAAAAAATAAACCAAAAAAACATTTTTACGTCACGTTCAGCTAATAATTCCACTTGATTTCGTTATTATATCAGTCACGATCCTTTTCTTGGATTAATTTCCCAATATCCGGATGAGTTTTCATCAAAATATCCGGCCGATCGAAAACATATCAATATCATTACACATACACGTCTAATTGAACGGCCCGACAAAGTTTAATCATGACAGAGAGAACATTCAATTTATACTGTCACGCGACAACGTACATTACATTTACGGCCAATATCCGATACGGTTTACTTTAATTTGATTTTGGCGTCTATTTACATAGTACATTATATAATCGATAGATCTTACGACCGTAACAAATCTCAATGATCACAAAATAAATCTCTTGATTTCATAGTAATCATCGCTTAATCGTGATTTTTCACGATTGATAAATTATGTATTTTTTATTTGACGACAATAGTAAATATTATTAGTAATCATTTGACAATGAAATAATAGATGATTTAATTCAGTTTACTTACAAATATATGTCATTATACATTTATGTTTAATTATAATACATATACATGTATATTAATCTGAAATAACGCTGTAATCTTTAAATTGATCAACGGCTAAGCACGTCCGTTGATAATATTTGCATGCGTTTTACGTTGCCGACAAAGTTTAATGAGTTTAATAAGTTTAACATATTTTTGAATGTTCAAATATAACGAGTTCAAAAGATTTGGGATATAAAAATTCTTATATTGGTGTTCATGTCTAAATATAACATTTTTTCATATATTGTATTTGAACATCACGATAATTGTAGATTTAATAGGTTTGAACAGTTCTGTTCAGTTTAGTAACTATTTTGAAGATTGAAACAACATAGTATTTTTCATAAATAGCATTTTTTTAAAAAAATAATTTTATAAGTTTTTATGCATAATTTGATACCAAATTTGTGATTTTTGTCGTTATTTATTATTTTGATAAAGAACAAAAATAAATAAATAACTATCCATAAAATCCACTTATGTCGTTACCGCAAAATAATAATGATAATTCCTATTTATACCAAACCCGTTTGATTTTCAGTTAACTTAACTAAAAGTTTTAACCGACTTGAAAAAATAAATAATTATTCTACGGTAAATTTTAAATCCTATTCACTAATAAATTCGTTTAAAAATTAGTTGAAGTGAAACTTCACTAGTTAAACTACAATGGTATGAAAAACTGTGAATCTTTAAATGGCTCAACTGAACGATTTTATATTTGTGACATGTAAAAATGTGGTTGTTCAAAAAACCTCACTACACAGTTCTACGAAAAGGAGAGATATAATTATTTATGCGTGTATGATTATAAAAAATGTCCTAAAATAATATTAAATTAAATTTATGCGTACTTATTATTATTTTTATTGTGGTTGCGTATAGCGTATAGCGGTGCACGTATGGAACGGTTTCACAGCGGTTTGTTGAATCGGAAATTCGAGAGAAATAGAAAAAAAAACTCGTAACAATAAATGGGACTTGTGGGAACTGTTGAAGTTCACGTCGACCCGTTAGACGTCTGACGCGAGCAAAGGCTCTCAAAAACGGCTATCGAGAAACAAAGTTGGCTCATACAAAACCCGTTTTGCCGTTCGCAACTGCCGAAGAATCGCCTGTATTATAGAAGGGTCGTAGAACGAGCAGCAATACTACACCTGTCAGACGTGGTGGCAGGCAGGTAGCGGAAAGTTTAAACAAATATATTTACGTCGTGTATTACGTGGGACGAGATTTATCGGCAACTCCCTTTCCCGCACAAATCATAATCCAATGTGGTAAAGCCACATTGATTAATTGACCTGTTATTGTTTTTATTTATTATTTTTTCATTTTCGTCGATTACAAAGGTTTATTTTCTAAATTTGCAACTTTCCGTTGGCTGGATAATATTTTTCGTTTTGACATTTATATATTGACATATATTTTTCCGCCGTCGAGACAATCACGTATTATACAGATTTTAAAAAAAAAATATGTAAATTTAAAGCTGTGCGGATGAAAACACTCCACTAATATTTCATAAAGAATACGTCGGACCGACTTGTGCAATGGACGTGCAGCCACACGACAGATGGTTCTTTTTGTTTTTCGTAAATATAGGTTAACTTTGAAATCCGCAAAAATCGGCCGAACACGTTTACATATATTATTTAATATTTTAACAGCGATATTTTAAAAGATTTAATGTTTAAACGGCTGCTAGTAGTTCGAAAATTGATAATTGATTGATGAACACGTCGATTGGTACGTGAACGTTATAATAAATGTATTCACTTTTATGTTTTTGTGCTTCATAAGGTTGAAAAAAAATATATTAATAATAATTATAATAACTTGTAAATTTCAAACAAATTTTTCTCTCATGCTGTAATTCGTGATATAAATACCAAATTTAATTCGAAAAATAAAACGTAATTTGTGAAATTGTTGAAATGTAAGTTTCTCGTTAGACTCTATTCGTCTCTTTAAAACTAGCGTCTGTATTTGGAAAGAAACAACGTAAAAATAAATACTCGAGGCGTTTATTAACACTTTAAACGTTGTTTACCTCGCACCTACTTGGCTATACGGTATATTTCTTCTGGAGAATATCTTTGTTTATGAAATATTTAAATATGTATTTACACTAATGAACTGTTTCTCATTGGCACAACAAAGATAACGAGTTGCGCTTCAACGTACTTTTATTATCTTGTTTTAGTTAGAACGAAATAAGCCAACGATTTGAACCGAACGATAATTTATGTAAAACGTAAATATAAATTATTTTCCACGTGCACGAAACGTGTAAGTGGCTTTCAAACGTTTCAGGATTCGAAAAGTATATTAAAATGTTTATTATGATCAGAAACGTGATTAAAGTCTGCGTAGGATTCGATACGTACAAAACGTTGATTTTCACGAAATCTTATCAAGACTACAGTTTTAAGGAAAATAAAATAAAAATGAGGCGCTTACTGCAAAAATATTTTATCGTTTCCACACTAGACTGTTTTACGACGATATCAATATGTTGTCTGGGAAAAAAGTGAATAAAACGGCTCGTATTATATATTTTCGACACGTCTTATTGCTATAGCGTACTTGTTAAAAAAAAGTATATCATTATGTTTATTTTTACCAAAGAACTGTTGTAAGACAATAATAAAATATACGCACGACTGCCAACACATATCGAACGTATTGTTTACGTGTACGCACAGTGAGAACTCGATGGCGGGTCGAAACCCGGTTCGCACCATCGATCGAAGGATTAGCCCAAACGACTAGTGTCGGTAGAGGTAAAGCCTGTGAGCGTCGTTTACACCGAACAGTTTGAAGCCGTCAACGAAAACCTCGAAGACGCTCCGCGAAACGAACGGTCTGGTAACCGGCATTGTTGTTTATTAGCCCAAAAATGGTTAAGGTGTTATCGAATGAAAACGTATAACATCTATCGTTTCGTGCAAACGTAGTAATTGGTTTGACGGATCGTGGTATTTCAGCGCTTCTGAAAATGGTGAATTTTAGACCCCCCCCCACGCCACTTTGAAATAAATGTCTGTCCGTGGCATTGATTAGGGGACAAAATAAACAAACATTTACTACGAATACTCAAATGCTCTGTGTCAATAATATTCGTTAAATATTTGAAATGCTGTACGCAATAAGTATTTCGAATATTAAAGAAAAAGACATTACGGTTGATCAATAATAAATAATAATCTTTACGGTTACACGTGCAACGGAGTTATTTTATTTATTTATTTTTTCAATTCGAATTACAAACGGCGAAATCTTTAGGCGTTTGAAAAAAGAAATTGATCGAAACACACGAACAAAACATATTTTTCAAAAGGTATAAAACATTATAGGAAATGTTTCGAACCACAGTAGATATACTCGTACATATTGAAATCACGTCGAATAATTGAAAAGCTCGCCGGAATATAGTATTGATATACCGACCAAGTCTAAATAAATGTCACGTTTGTTAATTAGCGAATATAATATCTTTCCGAGGAGATGAGTCGTGTAACGTGCGACACAAAAGTAAACGGCACGTAGTAAAAATACATATATATATCATATATTATATATATGTACTCTTGAAGTGTAATAGTAACGTCAGCGGTTAGCCGGCAGACATGTGTAAGTCCTTGTGAAAATATAAGTCTCAAAGTTCCATTTCACCGTCGTTTTTACTGCTGGCATTATAAAATTCCAGACGTGACTGAAGGCGTGGTCTTCTCTGGCGACTTCACCGAGTCTGTCCGATAAGGTACAGTTGAACACAACCACCGCCACACATCATCCTATTGGCGTTGTAATATTAGTATTAGGGCGGCCATCCTTTTTAAGTGATAAAAAAACATCGTTTGGAGAAAACTTCTCACTCTGGCGAATTCGTGAGACTTTGGCCGGTCCGATTTTAGTTCTGTGAACAACTGTAGTTTTCTATCTTATTGAGTTCTATATCTTAGAAAATAATACACGAAGTTTTTCGAATTACACATTACCGACATCAGTTTATTAAAATGTTCTTATTTCAAACATTTTTTTGCCTGTGGATTATCAGTGGAGCATTTGCTGGGCGAATATTAATTTTGAAAATTGTTTCCGTTAATCTCTGGATGTCATATCGAGAAATTTTACGAAATTAAAATCGGACAAGCAAACGTCTTACAACTTTGTCAGAATAAATGGCCCAATATGACGTAAAACACTTTGTTTTTCTTTATCTAAGTATAGTATGGTATTAAACAGAACGAAATTAAAAATGATTTAAAAAATATACGGAAATGTGGACATTTTGAAAAAGCATGTACTCTGTTCTTTATTTGCATCAATGTTTTAATTTACGTATTTCTAAAATGTATTTGAAACTAAAATATTTTTTGAAATTTTTTCGTATACAAAAGCGTGTAGATGAATAAAATCTAAAAATTACGTGGAAAATGTTTTACGAAATCAGTAATTTCAATTTAAAAAAATTAATCGTCGTTTATTTAGTCTGATATTTCGTTACTTAATTTTATAATATAAAAATCATTTGTGAAGTAACTGTACGTTATATCAATGACATATTTTACGATGTCACCATCGTCTGTTCAACGTGCACATTTGGTTTATTAAATTACATTACTTTAGTGTTTTGTGTACTTACTCGTACAAAATACACGGAAATGAACAAATATTTTATAGTAACTTATATTCAAAATAAATGTTATCACCAGATCAGTATATAGATTTATCTACGAAAATAAAACATCAAACAGCACGTTTTCACGCGAGATAACACGTTTTCGTCCGTTTGTGTAGCATCGTTCACTTAATATAGTAAACATTTTTGGAACACAGGACTCTCGATATAAAATTTAGTTATTTTTTTTAACTTAGGATAAATAGTTTGATGTTAAATAATCGAATACTGTAGTTGAAGTGCGAATGACGTTAACAGATGTATCGTTCCAGTGAATTAAATTTTATCGATATTTGTTAACACAAAGTTTCAAAAAAAAAAAAAAATTTTATCGATTCAAACTAGTATTTATTAATCGTTTTATTTATATATAAGATTGTTTAAAAAATGTCCTACTGTATAACAGATCTTAAAACTTAGTTAAAATGTAAAAATGTCTAGTTATTAAAAAAAAAATTGTGTGTAGAAATATTATTCTCCTGTGATTTTTGACATGACAAAAACTTTTAGTTTTTCGTTTAGTAACGTTAAAATGAATATATAATTTTATCATAGCTAGTTAAGTTTACATTAAAAAAAATATTATTTATTACTATTTAAGATTAAGTACTAAGGAAAAACGATAAAGTAAACACTTTTTGTTTGTATTCTTATCTAATGTAAACATCATAATAAAAATACGAACATTAAGAGTAAAAAATCAGTTTTGCGATTTTTGTGTTTGTAATCGTATGATCAAAACAGTACTTTCACAAAACACACAATGGTTCAAAATAGAGAAAATCAATTTTTTGTGTACCTTAAGTATGTTAGTACGCTTGAAGACGTTTAGTAAGAAGAAAAAAAAAGAAATGAAAAAAGTGAATTACCATTGTAAGTACACAATATAAGAATTCATATGAACGAAAACCATTCGAATGTATCGTGTGCTTAAAAACGTCTAGTCAATATAATCAATTTATAAAGTGTAATATATTACGATCCGCACTGGAAAAATAAACTGTTTTTGTGTACTGTGTGCTGGAAAACATTAATTTGAAATGCATATTTACGTTTGATAAATAAATATTGTTTTTGTACTTAATGTAATACAAGTTCATTCGACAAGATAATTTAACATTGATATTGCATACAGTTTCGAAGTTACAACGTATTTCGCGTTCTAAAACAATTGCGAAGGCACATTTGTTTGTTTGCGAACAACATAATTTAAGAGAGTAATAGTCAATTAAACACATTATTTTCAGGTAATCATTATTTTCGGAGTCTACGGGTTTATAAAATACTTGTATGATATATCGTCATGTATTTTAACAATGTCTTACAGCAACTGATAAACATACTATTGTTATTATATTTTGCTTTTAACAAACAATAAAAGCAATCTATAATATTATGATGTACGACTTGTTGTGGACACATTGTGTGCGTTGATTGTAACGAGTGTTAGTATCATTTATGTGAATGAAACAAAATAGACAGGTACCATAAGTAACATGACTTGGTTAGGTTTGACTGTTGACTTAATAAACAACAAATGAAATACATTCGCTAAAAGGAAAACGCAATTTTAAAGATTTCATCATTATTATATTAAAACCATTTTAGATATGATATGTAAATCATTTTTAGTGATGTGATTTTTTTTAGGAATTGGATGTACAATAAGTGCTATAGAATTGTCAACTATATATATATATATTTACGACAATGTTTAATACATCAATTAAAAACGAATAAAACAAACATCAGATAATAGTAGTTATTGGATATAATTCAAGTATTTAGAGTAAACAAATTATATCAAATGACGATTATCGATGGAAATCTTTTTTGTTGTCGCGGTGCTTTTTGAATTAGAACGAAACAAATAAAATACATTTTCTTCGTGCCATCAGTTTCACTGATTTTTGCTTTCTCAACATTTTTTAGAAACTATCTAATAATAATTTCTATACAATTTTCGTCCATTTTTATTCCATATAGTGGCTAAATGAAACTTTCTGAAAACTTCCTCTATTCAAAAACGTGTAAAAAAAAAAGACGAGAAACAAAAAACAAACCATCGTAAAACCAATTGAATTTTCGCCCCGGTCAGAATTAAAAATAGAAACTGCGGTCATCGACGTGTGTATGCAAACTATCGATTACAAGAAAATATAACGAGTGTTATCGAAGTAATATGTTACAATCACACAAATATTTTGTTTTAGATTACTGAAGGACAAAATTAATTTATTACGTTGTGGTGCGGTTTTTTCGAGTTTACCGATAAACGTTCACCGACGAACTCGCGCGTATAGTAGCTACCCACAGTGATCTGGTTTGCGTTATTGTGCCTTTTGCGATAATAAATATTCGTCGACGCGAGAGTCACGCGTATGTAGACCTCAAAGTCAGACTGTTCTCGGTCGATCCGTCGACATACCATCTCTGCAAGCCCTATAGATAATTCCGATAACTTTTCATTTACGGATACCACACGTGTATAATTATCTCACGAAATCGACATTCGAAAAAACGACTTCAAACGATATTTGTTTCGTTGCGGTTTCATGAAATCCAAACTTTAAACACGTAATAAAAACCAACGAGTTTCGACGTTGTGAAAATATTACGCATATTAAAAATCATAAAATATTTCCCGTGTTCTGGATTGCAAAACGAACATTTTATCTGGTTTTCGCAATTGTTCACGATCGTCGAATTTCTCTTACGTGCTAGAGAAAACCATTGCGATAATGGAAAAATGTGTCAAATAAAATAACGTTTGTGCACGATTTGCTAACGGAAAGTAATGCGTAAAAAAGAAAAATGTTTACACACCCTCTCGAGACTCCCGTCTCGCTGAAATACGCCTACGGTCTCTGATTTTTGTTATTCGAGAGCACGTAGTTAGGCGAGTCAATAGACGCATTCGTTTTTATTATTATTATTATTATTTATTTATCATTCGTTTATTTATAATATCTCCGCCACAAAGTCGGATCCGATGAAACCTTTATAATACGATACGTATTATATAGACCGTCTGTATGGTTTGTATGCCTATCTGTATTTCGACCAACGGTTTGGAATATTCGGTTTATCTCGTATGTACACGCGCGTACTCCATTATAATTAATGTTTGCTACTAGTTTGTGCAGTCGTTTCATCGGTTTGGTATTGATAGACCGAAATAATCATATGTACGTAATTGAATTGCAAACGGCGAGGGAAGGAGTTACACAAACACGGAAAATACCTGCTATTTTGCGATTCCGTGCGTGTGTTTTAACTATGAGACGGTATTACGCATTAGCCGAAAGAAATTTAAACGTTTAAACGTTTTAACGCGTTAAACGGCACTTGTATATTATACTGTATCGCATGTGGAGCAGTGGTTCTCAAACTTTTTCGGACAGCGACCCAAATTCTCCACCGAAAATCTATCGTGTTTCACATGATTTTACATTTACAGGATGAAAAAGTTTAAAAAACATAAATTTTTTTAGAAGCTATATAATTAAAAAAAACTTCTCGTGACCCACCGAAAATTAACTCGGGACCTATCAGTGGGTTACGATCCACAGTTTGAGAAACGCTAGTGTAGAGAATATTATTTTTTATAATACTAGACAAATTAGCCAATTAGCTAACCACTCGATTTAAAGATTCGTTTATATACCTTTCGTTGTTTATTTATTTTGCGATTTTTCAGAATTTTCAATTTGATTTAATTGAATTCCTTATAAAATCGCGCAGAGTTATACTGTATATTCATATTCACATTATTAGATACACGTTAATATAGCAATATTTATATGGTGTTGCGATAATCTAATTTTACAATTATAGAAAAGATATGATGAGATGTAATAAGGTGATTTCATTATCACACTCGAAAAGTATCTGTAGGGCAGCCACATATAGTGACAATTTTTTGTCACTAACGAAAATAATTACGAGTACATGTGTTATGTGTTTATTATAAATCTGTGCTTAAAATAATTCTATTATTCAGTATTTTTATGTTTATGAATTCAAAATGTTATAATTTAAATATTATTAAATTATTTTGACGTTAAAAACTTATATATATATATATATATATATATAGTCAATTGGGCATTTATTTTTTATGCATATAATTCACTGTGCTTAAAAGAAAAACTATTATTATTATTATTATGATTTTTGTGTACACATTAAATACAATTAATTTTTACGTATCACCAGCGTTCACATCATTTAAATTAAATTAAGGTCATTTACGTCTTATTGCTGTGGGTTCTGCATGCGTCACAAACTGTTATTTAAATTTCCAATCATAATAAACAACAGACAATAACGGATAGAGGACGAAAAAGTGTGAGCACTCGTTTATTTACATGTTGTCGACATTATGTTTTCGTACCTGCATACGACAATATTGATAAAGAATTTCAAAGAGAAATTTATGTGGATAATTTTATTAATGATTTATTAATAAACGAATTGTTTATTTAACTTTTTTCATTCATAAAAAAAGTTATCTTCCACTTAGTAAATAAAGATATTTGTGTCACATACTATCAATACAATAAATAACATCAGTCGCAATTCTTGAATTAACTGAATCATATTATTCCCAACTCGTTCTAAAAATAATTTATACTAGCATATGCAATTGATTATATTTGGAAATATTATTAAAAATAAATACACAATGTGTATTATTGTACTTTTATAAATGTTGTAAAAGGTTTTCGGTCGTGACTGAACAAAACGAAAAACATTCTATAGACGTTATTGCTAATGACGGTGTTCCTTTTTACTGCAGGTACTGTAATAGGGACCGATGGGAAAAGGAAAACGTGGCAGGTAAATTGCTAATATTCCCTGGCTCTCAGAAAAGGACTATTCCAACTTCCATCATACGATTTTAAACGCACTTTGATAGATTTTAATATAAATTGAAATACTGATTGCACAAGAGGTAAAATTTCTAAATCAGATTAGTAATAACCCATTGAATATTGTTCATTTGCATACATATGAATAATAAACACCTGTTCATTTGATAACTATTCAATTTTGTTCGATTCTAGTTTAATTTAATTAATAGTTTGAATTGGTTATTTCTATTTGAATAAAAAAATATTATGAAGTTATTCGATGTTTTAAACTTTTTTTATTACTTTGTATAATGCTATAAAAAGCCAATTAAAATATAACAATATACACAGACACTTTAAAAGCAAAAGACACATTTACGTAAAATCTTAAACGAAGATAATCTAATGACGTAGGTGTTGTTAAAAAAGAAAAATGTAAAAATAAGAATATGTATACGTGTCCTTTTTAATGTTGAAAAGGAACGCAATTCAATTAAAGTATTGATAAGGTGTCAATGTTATTTATCAGAATTTTCGTAAAATATTTTTAATCGTTTTTATTTCAGTTAACATTTTACTCGATCGTATATATTTAAAAGGTCGGAATGTATATATTGTGCGTACCTTTTCAACCTTGCTACAAAATAGTTCTATTGAAAATGTTTTTATTAATACTTTTATATGAAGTAATAAAGTTGTCAAGTTTAATCGATATAATGTTGTTATTGAAATAGACTTAATGATTTATCCTTATAAAATATGTTTTCCAAATATATGGAGACCTCGCTAAATTGTTTTTTTTCAATCCAAAAATGATATATTTTGCTCATTTAATCGAAATCCTTGGCCCGTTTTCAAGATAGAAATTCTAAATAAGTATACATGATTAAAAGAATCAATGTATTGTAACGTATCCAGTATAAGGTTATATTTACATATAAATACAATACAATTGTTTATAATTTATAAATTAATGGTTATTAATTTTTATGACAAAATAAAAAGAAACAATAATATAATTAAATGTGCTACGTGAAATGTTTATGCTTTTTGTTTTTGTCGTTATAAAATATTATTCTACATATATATAACAGGATATTTGATTTATTTCAATAAAACGTATTTAATATTGGGAGTCTTAGTCAAATCCAATTCCATTTGATTCCAATGAAATTCAGAATGCCTATAAAATTACAAAGAGCTAGTAGCTAATAAAAAAACAACACTACATGGAATATTATATTATTACATTATTATTATACTAATAGCAGTTATAAAAAAAGTATATATGATTATTAATTATTTAAATTAATACTGTTTTCGATCGTATGACTTTGACATAGTAATACAATTAGACACATATATTATACATAGAAAAAAGTTTTTGATTCTGAACAGACCGAAGAATGTATTGATTTTACAATGATCTTTTTTTGCCCGTGATCACTTTTAAGTGAATGCTCGGACGATCTTGACATGCGTTACATTCCGATAGCGAAATATATCTAGTTAATACTTTGTTTGACACGTTTTTTCGATTTTCCACTAGTTTCTTAAATTAAAAACAACCGAAAAACTAAAAACCTATAAAACTGTCGACATTATATAAAACATAATTTTTTGGACATAAATTAAATAATTATATTTAAAAGTTTAAAACGTAACACAAGACATTTGATATTTGAACAATATTTATTATATTCATTAATTACGATATAATACTAACATTCGCTCAGAATATTTTTTTCGAATACAATGCTTTAACATTGCTTTGAAATTCATAATAAAATTTCAAAGTGTATTTTTCAACGATCTACTTGAGCCGATATCTAACAACAGCCACTCGCTACTTTTTGTTTGTTTGCATTTAGTATCATTTCGTATCGACGTTAATAAAATTAAAGCGGGTCAAATTTTGTGTCGTAATATACGCACGAATATATTTTATTTCTACGAAACGTATATTAATAATAATAATAATAATTATGATTATGTGTCGATTTGTGTGTGTGCGCTAACTGTTTTCAGTTTGGCTTATAACAAACGTACGTACTTGCAGATCGATATTTGAAATAAAAAAATTAGAACTTTTTGGTACATAATGCGAGAGCGGTTTATCGTTTAAAAGTTTATATTTTAATTACGATATTGGGATATCATATCAAAACCAACAGTATAATATATTACAACGTTATTCATTAATTGTTTGAGAAATCGATACCATTTAATTGGATAATATAACAAGAGTATCTACGCGCACGTCTTGTTATCGACGCAATTGATGATATAATAATAATATGCGATCGTTTTCAATACGACGGTAGAATCATTTATAATGCGCATTTATATGCCCTATTGTAGGAAATAATAATAATAATTCCATAACGGGGAAAAATGTGACCGCACGCGGTGCAGATCATTAATAATAATATAAAAAAAATCACCCCGTTTCAATCCGCGTGGATGGAATTCCTCATATCATTAAATACCTGTGCGGATATTATTAATATCGGACCGATACCTTAAAAATATTTGATTTTCACAACGGTTATATAATATTCGTCAACAACAATATGCTGTCTGTGTATACATATTGATTTATTCGCGTATTCGTGTGTATACAATATATCCCACGAAGATCTGACGAACGCAATCACTTTTGTTCTATTAAATATTTTTCCAATTACTATTTTTAAAAAAAAAAAGAAAAAAGTTAGCATTAGAAATGTTTATTAACCACTAGTCGTTGATTTTCTTCGATTTTTCAAAGCCAATGAAAATGTAAATTTTTTTCAGCAAAATGAGCTTTGTCGTTTTGCTCACCGCATGGGTTTTATCGAATGAATGAATAAAATTGATATTTTTGTACAATAATTAATTTTCTTTTCATCCCGTGTTGTAAAAATATCAAAACAAATCTAAATCGAAATAATTGCTGCGTACGGTTCGATTAATTACTGTATATTTAAAAAAAAACTTTCAAAAATATTGAATGAAACAAAATTTATCGCATTTGCGAATAATTATCATAACGTATCAGATCGACAATTGTTTCAATCTGTCGTTAATATTTTAGGTTTTTCAACTTTTCTGTTTAATAACGGCAACGGATATAAAAACGTTGAGAATTTAAGCGGGACTCACGGAAAGACGGGAAAATATTTCGCTACGCCCCGCATCACTACATTCGACTCGCCTAAACTTTAAATGTCAATAAATAATAAACCGTTGGTTCGATATTTGTTCTGTTATTCATCACCGTTTATGGGATATGTGGAGTTGAACATAATATAGTCGCGTTACATTGCCGGGAAATGTGCAACGAACGGTAAAGTTATAAACAACTATATTCAACGTTGACAATCATGTACGGTTTACCTGGTTTTGACACATTTACGGATTGTTCGATAATTGTCCGTAATGCGTGTTATTAGGGCGTGGATTTATGTCCAAATATATCGGAAAACCACGGAAATCATATTGATTCGTTTTCGTTAATCATTATTTTTTTGCAGAATAACAAACCGATTTGGAACAGATAAAACAGATAATTCCAATAATTTATATTAATAAGGCCTATAAATTATCAGTAATTTCGAATTTCGTATTACGACGTACTCGAAGGTAGAAATAATTAAATATGTTTTTTAAATATTTCATGTATAATTATATCAAGTATACATTTTTCAATGTTTAAATCATTCCAGAGGATTTCATAGGAAAGGAAAAATGATTTAAAAACAATAGGTAATTTTGTTATTTGCAAAAAACCGGGTAATTTAATATATATATTATATATTGTGTATTAAACGTTTATACTACGTTTTTATTTTCCTCCGTTCCCTAAATTCCAGTGAAATATTTATAAACGAGCATTTATTCGGATATATTTCTCTAACAATGCCTTCATTCGTGTTTGGAAAAACGTATTTTGAAATATTTTACATTAGATCGATATTCTATGGGTTTTAGACAACGGCATAGGCGTAGTCAGACTTTTTGTTCAAAGCATGCGAACATATTAAATAATAATAAGCTCAGAATACATCTGAAAACAATGTCAGGAAATAAAAAGCTTTTTAAATTACAATATTTCGATAAATACTTAATTAGAATAAAAGGTATTCGGTTATTATAACATCCTTATTTTAAATCAACTTAGATTTTAGAACTCGTCTATTACGACTCGGTGTCAATATCGATAGCGATTTCTTCTTCAGTCGTAATCAAAATTAAACTATTGAACCATAGTAGTTCCTAATTTGGATTTAATTCGAGTTGGTTTGGAGAACGACCTCTCGTACGTGCACTAGTTGTCGGGGAATGATTAAAAATCGTTCCGAAACGATACGAGTCTAGTTTACGTATGTAAAATCTTTGTCATGTTTGACTACAAACGAAGAATATTTTTCGATCCGGTTGATTTTTTTGACGTTGTCGGAATTCTAACATCATCAACCGGCGTTCCACTATTCCCTGTCCACAGTTCGGGCTTTCCAATCCGTTTCGCCTATTCTATTTTGATTTCCTCTGATGAATGTTTTTGTACCGTCGGCCCGAACAATCGATCCGTAATGATCCGTTTTGTCGGCGAGTCGGTGAGCTTAAAACGATATGAATAAAAACGCTATCGGCAAATCGAAAACTGATGGAAAAAAAAAATGTAAAAAAAATGCTATACGCGTGGTCACCAGGCGACCGGACGACGCGACGAATCCGCCAAAAAAGAAAAGAAAAAAAGAGATATACGATCGCGCGAAAAGACGTGATGACTACTGTAATCGTCTGGTCGTCGCGCGGGTAAGCGCGATCGTAAAGCGGTCATGCGAACGTCGAAGGCGACGTTGCTCGTCGTCGTGGCGGCCGCCGTGTCCGCGATGACCGCCGCGGACGACGGCGGCGTCAAGGAAGCCATACAGGACTTGTACGCGGAAATCATGTCGTCCGAGGGTGGCGGCCGTTCGTCCGCGATCCGTCTGGACGACGCCACGCTGACCAAAGCGAAATACGTCTCGGAAAGCCTGCGCAGAATGTTCGGCGGCGACGGGCGGACGGACGTGGCGCAGGCCATCGATGACCGGTCGGAAGCCGCGGCAGACCGGTCGTCGGGGCCGCCGTCGCTGGACGTGGAGGCGATCGAACGGCGGTTCTTCGACGTGATCGAACGGTTCGAACGGTACAGGAAATCGTCGTCCACGCCGTCAACGACCGCCGGCGAGAACGGCCGCGGCACGTTTTCGTCCCGTCCGGGTGGGCTGTTCGAGTTTCCGCCGTCCGCCAGGAAACGCGTCTCGTCCGCGGCCCGCTGAAGGCGCGGCCGTTTCCCGTATCCAATTCTATCGTCGTCCCGCTCCACGGCGTACAGTGGTTCGCGGCGACGTTTACGAAAATACGTCCGGTGTGGGGTGACTTACGGTGGATTCTCGTGATCGTTAATTAATTCAATGATTTTTTTTTTTTTTACTTCGATTTTTCAATTAAAATAAAAATATTCGCTATAAATAACACACACACACACATATATATATTTATTTGCGTGTACATACGTTCAATGTGTATAAATGTGACGATTTTATATTATAAATAAATCGAACAGCCTAGATCTGTTCGGTTTATACTAATGTACACGTATATAGAACCGAAACGTTCCCGTAATTTTTAACATTAATTTTTTCGTTTACAATTTGTACTCCTCCAAAGTATCGTTATGCGGTACAGACGCACGGTTACCCCAATGAGACTTAGGACTGCTGGAAACATGTTCGACAACACTCTATTTGAACGACCCCGAGAGTAGTTATCGCGTTGAGTTTGACGTTTTCGACCTAAGACATATTATTCGCCTTGGAGTCCAAATTGTAGTTTCGGAAATAACCAGAAATCATATGGTGCAAGATCGCCCGGCGAACACGGTGGTTGCCGAAGATGTATGACACGTAGCATTGTCGTGGTAAAAACAAAAATATCGACTATATATATATTATTTACGCGTTAACGATTCTAAAAACGAGTAAGTAATATTTCACAGCACATAATTCGTTGAATATTGTAATATGATGTCGCGACGAGAGCACAGCCCGTATATTATTTGAGGTAATAACCTCAAATAATATACAATAATAATGACGGTACCCAAAGACACGTCGTTATTCGTAGGAAGCGTACATTCAATTAAAACTACATATAACATTTGTCGAATAAAAATATCCATAATTCCCTTTTATGAAACCTACAGATTAAAATAAACACTCGTGCCGAATATTAACTTGCCAAACGATAGCGTGCATTACTGTAATTCGTTTTGCATAAGTAGTATTGTAAAACAGCCCATCAGTTTGTTTGACTGGAAGGCACGTGAAATTTTTTGATTTCAATCTATACGAAGCAACGAATGTGTTGAGAGATTGCCAAAAAGGGAATATTTAAATTGTCAACACATCCTATATTCACAAAACTTTGAATTTCATTTTTTTTCAATTTAAATAGTTATGATACAAAATACTTTAAATCGACTTATTCATTTCACGGTATCATTACATAAAACGTAATAAAAACAATTTAATATCACGTTAAAGTTTTAAATTAGCATATACATATTTTTATTAGATCATAGAAATCCGCTAATCATATATCAGATATAACGGGTATTTTGAATTTCAGTATGACGCGACGATTAAACGTATTCATTGTTTATGTTATATAATACGTAAATGTGCAGTTGGAGAAAAAAATACAATTAAATAATAAGCGAATAATACTAAGTAGTGCCACCATTATGTTTATACACGGGAGAAAACCCGGTAATTTGCACGGATAACGAATTTGTTTTCATTGACAATTTTAATGGATTTAGATTGAATAATAGACCGCGATTATAAAACCCTTAGCGTTAAAACGTTTAACCTAGAAACGCTATTCTTATTATATTCGATTAATTATATAATGAATAGAGCTTCGTTCAAGATCGTTTCTTTTTCGAATTCGACAATTTATCATATTGCTTTCAAATTAAAAAAAAAGAAAGAATAATCCAACGCTAAAATAATCAATCAACCTACAACACTGGCTAATTTTTAAAATTTATTTTTATTATTAATATTTTTCCAACTCAATAAATTGCCGTGAATTAAACAATTTCAATTTATTACACTAAAAACGCCAACTTTAGATATCCAGAAAATATTTTACAAACGTGCCCCTCATATTATGTATATAATTAATACATATTATATTATATTATATATATTAATATATAATCAATATTGTATAATATTAATTTTTAATTTTGAGATCCAACGGAATTATCACTGCAATGTCGTAACATATCAAGAACGCATATGATTAATAATCTCTCGACTTTTGGATCTATCATTTAGTTTTGAAATTAGTAATAATTATCTAGTATTTGTAACACAACATATTATATTTTATTATTTTTATTTCATATTAACATAACTAGGCTTATTTTATTTTTAATGTTGCTAAAATTGTGGATGATGTATATGTCCGCAGGAGTCTTATTTTTTTAAGACTATATTTGTCATATTATATCTATATATATTTAGACTTTATATTTATTTTTAAATATTTATTATATTTTATTAATAATATACGCTTCTTGGCGTGTGTATTATCAATGTAACAGTTCAAAATCAAATACTTTCAAATTACATTTGTCCTTTTGAGATATTAAATACCTACTCGAGTTTCAGTTGAATGAAATCAGACTATGTCAGATCGATGTCATGAGAAATGAAAATAAAATATTTATACTGGTACAAAAACGCAAAAGGGAATGACCAAAAAACGTTTTTCCTTGGTTTTTATTTTTTATCTTCCAACTATACATTTCGCAATTTGTCCTTATATATATATATATATAGGTTTTCATAAAGTTTTTACGTTTGTCTGACACAAAAATCACTTTTATTATAACGCCTTGTGAGAGGCAAAAACACACGGTTGTTTGAATTTAGCGTGCGCCATGTCGGCGGATTCCGCATTACTCATTTAATGCATAATCGGACGGCGAGCTTTACAAATAATACCCTCCGCCTTCACTCGGTTGATTAATCGGAATCTGAATAGAATCTACGCTGTTTTATTCATTTGAAACCTTCTTTGAGGTTTATATTTTATAACACCCGTATTATTATATTCATTTCAAAATGCAAACTCCTTGAGTGTTTTTTTCCCTTAAACTACATTTACATAACGTAGTATAAAATAATACGCCGCATTAAATTCAGCCAATCAATTTATCTATTAGTCATTTTTCTTCATATATAAGAGAAAAAATAATGTGATCTTATTTGAACATTATGATTCTATCGATGAACTTGGACGACAGGACATGATGTGATGTATTTACACAAACGTCATTTTTATATATACATATATGATAATTTGATGTTAATGTGACTTAAAACAAAAATTGAAAGTAATTGTCTAATTAACAATAATGACATTACGAAAATTAGTCTAAAATCGATTTTTAAGCGTTTACTTGAACATTTTTTTTTTCAAATGGTAGATTTGCGGAACAATTGATTATAAGAGTATTATTAAAATAACAATAGACAACAGCAGACGTGTATAATTATAATTTATTATGTACGCGATTAAATACATTTATGATTAAAATATTTTAATTTACATTTTTACTAGCTTCAGTTAACTATAGTATTACAAGCTTACAAAAATAGATTAATAAAAGAAAATACTTCTAGAAAAAAATAATGTAATAACGAAATATGGTAATGTAAAAATGTAGAGACTTAAAGTGTAATAAATAATTACGACTTCTGATGTTGGATTCAATGTACACATTTAACCTCAAAACAATTTTTGTGAATTTTTCAATTAATTTTTATGTTAACATTTCCAATGATAATAATAAAATAAAAAGATTCTTAAATGTTAACATTTCTTATGTTTGTGTATAGCGTGCAACAAATGATTATTATTCAAATATTATTAGTATTCTCAAATTTAATTATCCTGTCCCTATGCTTGGCAAAAACCATTCCACCGGCTGATTTAATTTATAAAATTAGTGTTTTTTGGAAAAAATATAACATTAAACGTCTAATGTAATAACAAAATTTACTGTTGAACTTTACCTATAGCTTTATTGTTTGATAATATTAATTGCACGAATCATAATTTTATATAACAATGAACAATTTGTAAAATATCGATTAAAATATTTTCAATTTTAAAATTAATTTACGCTTTACCGTAAATTTGATTAAAGTCGAAATATATATTAGATATGCGTACAGTGTACACCACCATAAACGGTTATCAAGATAAACGTGCAGAGCAAGAAGATAAATATTTCTAACAAGCGTGTTGTGTACATCTCTTTAATGCGGCCATCGCATTAAACTATACGACTAACCAGTAGAATTTAAGTTTGGCTTATCGAGACATTAATGTCGCCCCTATAAACGTGCCATAATCAAAAGGTGCGATATTTATTTCATTCAAGACGTCGCGAAAACACGCACGAATAGTGTTTTTTTTACACAAAAAAAAAATCGCCGGAACGACTAATTTGAAAATCCGTAGAAGAGATATTTTGTTTTGTCGTTGGTTGTTTGTCGTAAAAACCTTATTCCGTCGACTGATTGTGTTCAGCGTACGTGACGCGTGACGGTCACCGAGTGTACGTGTGCGAGTGTTCACAAACCGTATTTCATTTTCGCGTTTTCGGTCGTTCGAGTGTACGGATCGCGTGCTATATCTGTACTGTTCTCACGAAACGCGTCCGCGTCCGACACGAAATTACGTCGAAGGAAAAAAAAAAACCCTGTTCGTGTCCTGACCTATATCCTGAAATATTGGGAACGCGAAAAAATCGCGAGTCGCCGCGACGATTTCCCGTGGTCGTATTATATATTCGGTCGATTTTCTCGGCTCGCGGACGAAGTTTTCCAATCGGTCGTCGAACGGGTGTGACGAAGGGTTGCGTGCGACCCGTGCGCACGTTACGTTTTCGTGCCGTTTGGCAAACGAGTTTACTGTCGTGTAGCACGTTTACGTACGTACGCGGTTCGCCCGACTCGGACAGGTGTGTCGTCTCGCGCACGTCGCGCTGTTATTTCGCCATCTGAACAAGCTTTCCAGGCGACGAATAATCGCGATAACGATAACCGCGGACCACCGCCCGGTCGGTAGTTATTATTTTCAACTGGAGAGCGACGGCGACCAGTCGTCGACAGCGCTTGTGAAAACGATGTCGATGCGTGTGAATAACGTTCCGCCGTCCGATTCTATTGAACACGTTTTGTAACGCACGTTGTTCGACATCGTTATTGAATATCACGCGAATATATATTATCGTTGTCGCATTACCTAGGCGGAGGGTAAGCATTAGGGTCTGTGAGCGACGATTATTTTCGTTTCGGGTCCAGCCACAAATTACGTGCGTTACGTTGAGAGAGAAAAACGAAAACGAATAAAATAACAAACGAAACCAGTAAACAATAACGACAAATACATTATTATCGAGAAAAAACATTTCGGCAGGAAGTAATCGACGAGGAAGATTTCGGAGTGTTGGAAAATGAACCAAAGCGGATTTGATAGGATTGAAAAACGTTCAGTGAGTTGTTGTCGCGTAGATAATAGAACGGATAATGGAAAAGAAAATGGGAACAACGACATGTATGAGAGAAACAACAAAGAGAGTCTTTCAAAGAAAGAGAATAAATGATAATACATATTATTATTATTACTATCAAAATTAAAATATACAATTTTACGCAATATGTGTTCAGTAGAAACATTAGTATTGAATCGCTCTCGGAGAAAGGTGACAAAGAAATACCGAAATTATGAAAAAATTGTTCATAGAGTTATACACGCGATTGCGAGGACATGGGTTTGTCGTATCATTAAAAATTTAATTTACAACTATAACTATGTATATAAAACAGCATAAATAATGTGTTTGTAATACATATAGTCTGGATCTACTTTTTAAAAATATTTTAAATTAAATATGCGAGTAAATCCAATTGAACGGTTTAATACAATTTTACAAATATGTCGTTGGCATCGGGAAAAATAATAATCTCGCATATTTTTTAAATTCGTTTTTTACTTATATATTATTTGTGTTGTAATAGAAATGTAATATACACACATATGTGAGTGTAATATAATGAAAAAACCATAAACGCATACACGTTGCGTTTATTAATTAACATGCTCAAGATTCATACAATTCGTATAGTAATAGGTCCTCAACAAACTTTGTCAACGATGAGCCATAATCGAGTTGGACGGTACAGCATACACACGTAGATGTTCGTCAGTTTCACTGGCAGATTATTTTTTATCGTAATTAAATATATATAAAATAATACAAGTCAGTTATCGTCCATAAAAAATTATATCTCTAGTGCGGTCGCTTTCGCGTACGGTATCTCGTGATTAATTGCAGACGGCCGTAGCACGTCGAAATCAATTTTCAATTACTGCTGAACGTTCGAGTGTCATCGATCGACGGGAGTTCACTGCCGCTGTCCAATTATATCCAAAACACTTAGGTTCACACCGACGAGTTTATTTCTATTTCCGACATAACCGTTCTGATAATTTCTAAAGTTTTTATAGTTAGTTAAGGGTCTGAATGGTATTTTGGTTTCGAGGAGAAATTTCAATTAGAAAAATATAGCCAGTCACGAACGCCGTGGACGTTGTCGGCACAAGTGAGTTACTCAGACAGAGGTTTATTATTATTTGAAATTTTTGAGAACTACGGTGAATCATTACGTACGTAAAACTATTCTGAGCGACGCGAATGTCATATTATATCTGATGAATACGATAAATATTATTAAAATAATATATACGAGTATGTCTGAACTTATAATATAACATATTAATAAATTTGTAATAATATTTTAATACTAATATATTTCGAGCCTTTCAAAAATACGAAAATTTTGCATGTCCAAAACGAATATGTATACAATTAAATAAATATTTTTTTTGTTGTAATTTTCGCGTTATTTTAATTTACGGTTAAGGAAACTACCGAAAAAATCGAAAAACGTACATAATAAAGTACCGATTAAATACAATTTGCTACTAGAACGTAAGGCACGTCAAGATCATCCGAGTAAATGTGTGTTCACTGACAAAATAAAAAAAAAAATAACACATCACTGTAAAATCGAAGCATTCGTTGCTTTGCTTGAAATCTAAATAATACATATGTAACTATAATTTATATTAATTTTGTGGTCGACATTTTTAAAATTTTTATATAAAGTAACAACATACATTATTTAAAAAATATAGAACCAAATAAATTAAAAACGGTAAGTATGCATAGATTTTGAGTGACGGGGTTTTCAATTTCAAAATAAAGAGTAATCATTGTGTTCATAAAAATAATGTTTCAATTTTGGGTCATACATTCCTACATAGTTAATGGAAAATTGTTCTATTTTTCGAAACATGGATCAACATTTGATGGCAAGTTTTTGGGTTTATTCCCATTGATTTAAAAATATATTGATATGATTTCGTTTTCGAATGGTAAACCTATAATCTATCTTAAAATTATATAATATTATATCAAAAGAACTATTTACATATAAATATTCCATGTATTTATTCAGTAGTGGGTGTTACTTTATTTTTTAATTATAAATTGAATATTCAATCGAAGAAAATATTTAAATGAAAGCTTTCTAACTATGTTTAAGTGCCGTACTATGTTTATCGTTTAGAAAAAAAATACAATTCACAATAATCAAATTAAAATGATATTATTTTGATTTTATATTTGCTAATTATTCTATTGAGTATTTTATGTTTTGTATAATATCATAATTAACGTATAAATCAATAAAATAATAACAAATTTTCGTTCGATTATTTTTACATTTTCGGTGGTTTGCTTTTTTTAACAATTTAAAAGACAAAACAATATGACAATTGAAATAAGTCTAAAAATAACATTATCATTTAATTATAAAATTTTGTATTTTATATTGAAATTTGATTTGTAAACAGTTATTACTTAATTTTATTTTCTCTTTAGACTCAGAACAGAAAAAAATTAAGTTATTCGATTGTGAACAACGCATTTTTTTTTTTTTTTTTTTTTGTTCTACGCCACGTATTGATTATGAATATTATACGAGGAGCCGTTCTGTTCTCACTGCTATATATATATATAATGTTTACATACATATTTTATATACACATGGTGCCAAGGCCGGTAACATTACAGAAGTTTTATTTGTATTATTTTTTCGTGTCGTCGTTTCTTTTCAAAACGTTCATGTGTAGAGGTTAGGTGTTCCGATCGTAGTAGTATACAACATCTTTAACTTAACTTAACACGGCGTTTTGCGAAAATATAATACTACATTGTATATATATATATATATATATATGAACCACGTATATGTACATGCTGTAAACGCTGTCTTACATGTTCTCTCCGTTTTTTCGCTCACGTGTGTAAACACATATTTTCAGTCCATTGTTGTGTGCGGATATTTTCGCCAACGACTGCAGGACGGATCGTACCACGTCATTGGCCCTGGAGATTTCGAACGACTTACGTTCTGTACGCTTTACACGCACGCATTTTTATTGTACACCTTGTACAAGTAAATCAATATGGTCTAAATCCTGAACATCTTATATACCCGCGTCCTCGTTTCCCTTCATCCGACCGAAAAGATTACATGAAATAACGTTACGCGTGATATGGAAAAAAATATTCTTTACTTTTCACGACACAGGACCTTTTTTTATGTTGCGTATCTCTCGTCCAATAATGAATTTAGGAACATCGTTATAAGAAAAAAACAATTTTTTTCCATTTGACAACGAAAAAGTGAATTTTCGAAAGAAATGACTGTATACATTGGATAAATGTGTCGAGAATACTGGTAAAACACCCTTTTATTATGCCGATAATCTGTAAAATATCGGAAAAACCTGTTGAATCAGAATATTTAACAGCGTCAAAGATCTTGGTTATGATATTTTATTATACGAGTATAAAACTGTTTAAGCGTCGTTTATTCGAAAAGTCTACGGTTACGATTATCGACCATTGCATTAGTGTATCGTTACGTCGTCTAGCTAATTAACATGTTTTTCGGTAGTGGCGAAGAAAATAAAGCCATTCATAAAAATATCCAAATGATTAAAACTGCGTTTATTTTAAATAGATTATTACGTTGAACGTGAACGGGGATTAAAACTAAAATTTTAATTTGATTAATAATTATTATATGTTCACGTGTTAACGCACCAGAAAACTAATTTTTCAAACCAGAATTACGGTCTGTCTAGATTATCCAAACATAAATTATTAGGTAGTAGTTATATCATTTATTTTTTTTTTTACTTTTCGCTGAACTAAAAACACGAAGTCAATCGTTTGCACTGTACACAATACTTATTATATGACGAACTCGGCAAAATATTGTATTATTACGTTTACCCGACGAGCTTACTTACTCGATAATATATTTGTTTATGTTTATCGTTGCGTTCAAGGTTTGATTTGGAATATTTATACGTCCTGAAATAAACTATACAACAGTCAGGAATTTCACGAATGATTATAATACTGTTCGACATGCATTTTTTATTTATATCGACTTGGGTAATTATACCCTAACCTCTACTTTACTATAAACCCTATTATTCAATTTAAATATTATATACGGTTTATAGTGAAGTCCATAAAAAAAAAAAAATAAAACAAAAAATGAAATTACTGATAATTTAGGGACACGAAGTCCCTTTGCACGTTCTGAATAGAAAATATGTCTTGTACGATATTTCGTGACGCAAAACGTGAACTTGCTTCATATATTATTTATTTTCTTTAATAATTATGAACTGTATGACATATGAATGAGTCAATAACCAAGTCAACATTACTAAATTGTTAAGGAAATTTAAGTTTTGTCTAATCGTATAATATAATCAAATATTTTGTATTTTTCCTTTGTCATTTTATTGCGATAAAAACTATGTATATTATATTTAGATAGACGAACACTAAATGACACAGTATTTCATGAGTAACGATAGTAACATATATTATCTACAGCACTTTTCGTGCAACTTGTTAACTGATAACTAAGGCTCGGATGTTTATGAAATTGCATATTTTTCTATTTATCTAATTTAATAATGATTTGGATACAAATTTGATTCATGTTCTACTGAACCAAATAATACTATTTGTATTTTACATATTTTTGCATATTTGATGGTTTTATATTTTAAATGCATATTTTAGGACTTTAAGAATATAAATGCATATTTCAGTACATTTTTTATCTTTTTTAAAAAACAATTTAAATTAACGAATAATTTTAAGCAACTATAAAATTAATTTCATAATATTTATTTTTTCATTGGTGTATAACAACAGTCAACCACATATTAACGTAAAATATAAATGTAACATCAATAGATGTAGAACGGAGTTTTCACGCTACAAAAATTTACTTTCCGATATCAGACGCAGTTACAAATTTGATCAAATTAAAAAAACCATTGTATCATAGTGTAACGCTTTAATTAATATATAATATTAAAAAAAAAAAATAAAAATGTATTAATATTAATTAATATTTTTGTGCTTATTTCTATGTTATTTTAGAAAAAAATGCATGTTTTAAAATTTTAAGTGCATATTTCGATTGCATATTTGGTAATTTTTTAGTGCATAAATGCACACATAGTAATTGTAAGTGCATAAACATCCGAGCCTTACTGATAACTACACTAAGATAATAATGTTTTTTTAAATCAATTTAACTCAAACTAATTAAAAATAAAAAGTAATTTGCTCAGTATTATCAAATATATAATAAATATAGAAACGTAGTATGCGAAAACAAATAATTGAAATTATTAAGAATAATTACATTTTGAAACAATGAGCAATATTGCGTTTGTAAACTATAATTCTATAATGACTTTTAAGTGAAAATCAGACGAGAAACCATTGATAATGGCCTTTGAAGTAGCCGGAAAATTTCGAGAGAAGATCCTCGGTCAAGTTCAATGGTACTCGAGGAATGGTTTCGTTTGTTTTACCGAGAACTGGTGCGTGTTACAAAAGGCGGTCCTGTGATGGGATTATTCTCAAGTCCACGTGAAGTCTAGGTTATTATTATTATTTTCGTTTATATTTGGAACGTTTCTCGTTTATTGTTCAGTATTTTTATATATAAGTCTGACAGTTTTAAAATTATCAGTATGATTTTCTTCTCAGAGAGGTTAACTGGCTGCGGTGTCCTGTGGTTTCAGAAATCTTCTGTTGGATGGTTATCGCCGCATTTGTGGATATTAGAAACAATAATATTTTTTTTTTTTTACAAATAATACGTGTAGATATTGTTTTTTCTGATAAATCTAAGGCGATAGATTGCATTAAGTGGTTATGATTTATGACATGATTCAGTGGCAGCGCGAACTCATTTCTACTAACGAGCAATAGTATTTTTTAGATAGGTACACACCCTAAACATCCTGGTTCTACACTCGTATTAAAATATATATTTCTACGTTTATTTTATTGTTAGATATGAATTTAAACTTTGAAGATTTTGAGAAAATTCGTGGTATAATTTCTATTGCACTCATATTAGGTACCTATACTCGTATATAACTGTGTTAAAATTATTGAATTTTAGTTAATGTTAACTTACTTACTTTAAATAATGTTATAAATTTTGGTATTAGTGTAATACTTCAAAAAGTAAAATATAGAAAGCTTAGTTTTAATTAAATGAGAATTGAAAAATGCGGGGTGTAGGTCCGAGAATTTTTTAAGAAAAAATTCATAAAATAAATAATAAAATTTCGGCGGAAAAAATGAAATAAAAATAAGGCGTTTATTTCTTACAACTTTTTGAAATTTATGAAAATGTCAATGTCTTTCATTAGCTGTACACAAATTTTAATGGAAAATTTAGTTGACATCCAGTAGCTTTCTTTCGACGCCCACTAATCAATAACATAAATTTATTAGAATTTATATTTGAATTTATATATATAATTTTAAGCATTTTTAAAAATTAACGACGTAACCTAAATAAAAGTTGTATATGCCAAAATTTTGCTGATAATTATATTTAAAAAATGACTATTTTAATTAAAATTGTTTTATTTCGATTTCCTTTTAATAAAAATTAACGTTAATAATACGCTAATTACATAAAAATATTTAATACAACAAGTCATCGCGGTTGTCAGATGTTCGCAGGACGCCCTGTACATACAATCTGAAATGACCTGGATTTATATTGCAGTCGACAGTGGACGTGTTTTCGTTTTCAATAGGTTCCATTAGTCGATTTTTTTCTTGCTTCTAAAGTGACCATGTTGGTTTATTTACATATTATGTGACTGACATACTGCCATAAGGGTACGCGAAAAGAACAGAAAGAGAGTGAAAACCAATAATAAATTCAATGCATTGCACACGTACTTACCGGAGGGCACATGTCGATTCAAGAAATGATAGCAAAGTTTAACCGTTATAAAGTGCTGCCGCGGCACTTGCACCTGCGCCCGTCGGCACAGAATGGTCCGTGTCCCTTGTAAGTTTATGTGTTATTTGCTTTAAGCCCATAAAGTGCTCCTGCAGTAGAGGACGATATCGATACGGTTAAAATGGGTTCGCTCTAGAAACACAATACGAAAAATCAATAGTCTATGCTCGGCCATATACGTATATATATATATATATATAACGGATAACATGTTTAGTGTTTCTAGTCGACATCCATATAGAACCGAACAATTATTTTTTCTTTTAGTATATGGACTTATTCACCCGAACGAGTTTGATGGAACAATATAATAACTTGTACAATAGTATTTAAAATACGTGATAGTTTAAAGAGAAAAAATGTTCCCGGAAAAAAGGCTTTCATTTGAATTTGCTTTGAACGATATTTTTTACTTTAAAATTAACATTACTTAGCATTGATTTACGTGTTACTGGAAATATATTATAAAATACAATTTATTTTGTAAATATATCGTTGAATCGATCGAAAAAATAATGTAATGATATGCAAACATATCACTATTTAATCATTGTTAGTAAAAAACATTTTATGTATTGGTGTATTCATATATAATACCATACAAAATTTTTCGTACATTTTTTTCTAAATATAAATATACTGATGCTTTCTCATTTCGAAATACCGATTAAATTTATGAGTAAAGTTACTTGAGTCATAATACAAATATCGAATAACTTTACCACGGACTATCCGAATAAAAACGAAATAATAAACAACTAGCACACACGAGAGATATTGATCATCGGGGTTGCAAAAAATATCAACTTGCCACATAAACATAACACATTATACTTAACTTAAACAAAACAAAATATGCGTGAAAACAAACCAAAGATAAACAGTCTGAACGCTGAATATCATTCTTATTGCAAGGGTAAGATACAGTAAATTAAATAACAAATTGGCCACTCGCTAGACGGACCGCCAACATAATCTGATATAGTAGAAAACTGTCACAAAAATATAAATAATTACACCATAGACACTTCGATAATCTCGTCTCCTTGTTCAGTGCGTATGCTCTCTCCATACCGTGTGTGCGTTAACTCCAGTTACGAGCCACTACTCCCGACAAAATCGGTTTTCCGTAGGACAACTTCAGTTTTATGTATCAACGTATTGGCTTGTTTAATTTGTCGGTGAATTCAACTTTGAAGTGCAGGCACCGCACCAACCTATTTTCTCAATCCTGTTTGTACGGTCAATTATATTCATAGATATAATAAAAAGTCAACAACGAGTAGCAAGGTAAGAAAAACAACATTCTATTTATTTTACTTTATTTTTATTTAATTTTCACTTTATTTATTTTTTTATGACTTCTTTCTTAAACAATTCTCAGACCTATAACCCGCCTTTTCTTTTTCTCATTTAATTTTTTCCATTCTTTTTTTTTGTATTACTATAATAATTATACAAAATATTTTTACGGCAACCCATTAAAAATATTATACAAAACATACATTGAAATAAATTAAAAAATATTGCACAGATGTTGTGCGATAGATGTTGAATATTTACGTGAGAGACAAGTAAAGATTAGAATACGGTTAACATACTATAAATGAAATTTAAATGAAGTTAACGTTATCAGTTTAATTTTATTCAGTTGTAAGACAATGTGTTGTATTGCGAATACTGTAAGTACACCAACAAATGAATTGAAGTAGAAACGTGTATCACGCCATTAACCAAATGGTATATTTAATCGTTCACAAGCTAAATTATTATGACCATAAAATAATAAACGTGTGTATTTTCCAGAACGGTATCGATATTTTCATTTGATTACGTTTACATACGCACATAAATAATATTATTTATTTAGTTTACCGGGTAAATGAATAAATTGAATTCATTTCTTACTGTTCATAAAATTCCATCCAGTATGAATTTTTTTGTGTTTTCATAACGTTTTTTGAGAAAAATATTTCCTCGCATATATTATAAATATTTTTGTCATCCTATAGATTCATTATTATAGTTTGACGAATTCAAACGAGAACATTTTTAATAATTTTTCTCTGTGGTCATAAATGTTTTCTCTCGTTCCGATTCGCGTGTAATGAGTTGAAGATATATTTCTTGCTTGGAAAGCATAAATTGGTAAGACGTTGCGCGAGAGGATATATAAATATATGAATATGTGAGTATCATTTCATATTAGTTATCATATTAAGTGACGACGTAATGAATAATACGAGTGAAATATATTATTTATGATAATATCGACCGAATATAAACGGGTTTACACTAGAGCGAAGAACCAGCGTGGACGTTCGTTAAATGAACAAACTATTGTTTCCTTTCCCCCCTATAGTTTGATTATGTTAGGTCGGCGAATAAATACGATGTAAATACTATTCACGATGAATTGCGAACGTGTAATATTTAATAATGTTTGCATGGCGCGTAGCTAATCAAAACGACCGTTTCCAGACCATGTTGTACGGGTAAAACGCGGGACACGGCACAGATGTGACCAAACGGCAGATATTAAACCTCAGATTACATACAATTTTCACACCAACCAGTAAACGCGCAGCTTTAAGTACAACATTCACGTATAGTACACCGACACACTGAATGATTAATTTTGACCAAGTAAAACGGCACACAGTAGACTGACCGCGCTTCTGTGAAGGTACGATTCTAATCTTTGAAAAATGCCGTACAAGACGGGAACAAATTGTTTGTTCTCAAATCTTCAATATTGCGACATTATATGCGTATTGAGGCGCACAGTTTTATATACGCAAGTTCAGTGGTACATTTGTAACATTAAAAAGCAAATACAAGATTGAGAATTAACGAATTAAGTCAGAAGTAATTGTTTTTCATATATTTCGACTTAAAAAGTTACTATTACAGATGATCAACTAATTAACTTAGTGGAGTACCTTTTACTTTAATGTAACGTAAACCTAACGAGTTATTCAACATTAGTCAACATAAAACAAACTATGTTAAATTTAAACTGATTTTTTGTGTTTTCCTTGTCATACTTTGTGATAAAAAACGATAATTATATTTAGGCAGACAAAAACTCAATGACATAGTAGTCACTAAGGATCTTTGGCTAACTACGATTTTTCAAAAAGGAAATGTTCTGTAAGATTGAGTTAGACACTGTTGACTGGAATAACATATTTGAAAAATACTGAAGGGAAATATTATAAAAAATCGAAAAATCTGAAAAAATCGAAAATAATTCTACACGATATTATATAAAAACGAAACGGCATCCGTTAAATAAGCACTTCACCAAAACCGATACTATTCGTTTACACTTATAAGCCCAAACTTGAAAATGCGATTTAAAAATTTAAAAATACGACGTGTGTCAATGAATAGAAGTCAAATAGAACACGATCAAGTGGAACATTAGCGAGCATAAATTGCATTTTACTTTTATTACTAGTCGATATTACATCTCATTATCACACACTTTTGAATATTGACGAACGAATGTCTGTAGAGTAGAGACGTTTGAAAAATAACGTAGTTTAGCTATATTAATATATTATTTAATAATAATAATAATAATTTGCATACACATTAGTAATTCAGACTACGTACATGTCATTTCAGGCACTGGCGTCTCGGTGTTCAGTAATAAAAACGAAGCCGTTGAGTTCGAGAGAATTTAATATTACATACAATTATAAACTATAGCGAGAACGAAATACGACGCGTAAGACAACCGTCTTGTTCGAAACCATTTTAAAGTATCGGAAAGAAAGGCGCGTACGTGTACCGACCGACTATTAATAACAATCAAAAGGGTTTCTTCGAAGCCGAAGACACTTCAACTCGTTTATCAAATCCGTATTAAATCGAATAAACATACTGTATGCCGCGAATTTATCGTATACACTCGTCCCGAAATATATATATATATATGTGTATACATGTCGGAGCATTGTTTATACATATACCTGCGACTGATATATAATATAAAGTATTTAACAGTTTTCCCGTTATCTCGCACGTACATTATTGAATCGTGCACACAGGTTTCCATTGTTGCAGCGGACTGTGCGGAAATAGATTTCGCCGATTCGTCCGCGCACGCGATTGTATACACGTATATCATGTGTATTAGTTGCCCGACGTTCGTACATATTATACTAACGTTGCTGTGCTATACTGCGCACGTATACGTATACACCATTTACGCTGAAGCCTAGAAAACCGATAGTGAATGAATTATTATAATTTTTCGTGAACAACATCCGTTTTCGTGCCACAAACGAGAAGAAAAAGAACAGATTTTAATCTACTGGTTTCGATTTTTGTTCACCGTCGTGTCTGTCGTTATTTCCGCCGCATACTAATTTATTATTTCGGTTAAATTCGGAATTTATAATACCGTTAAGATATACGATTTTAATAGAATGCATTTCATTTATATATACTACGTAGTTTCAATGAGAAAAAAAAAGGTCCAGACAACAAACGTTAGAATGTGTTTATAGAAATAACCGCGTTTATAATATGTTTGTATATCGATATTTTATTATGAAAATCCATGGCAACTGAACGACGCCATTAATGGGAAAATCGAGTTTTACTAATATACTTACAATTTAAAACGTTCACCCAAACGATATTTTTTTTATAGATTTTCACTATGAACTTGATCGCAGTTGTTTAGAAGTTATCAAGAGTTATGTCAATAAATACAGTACGTTTTATCATGAAAAACCTTGTTCCATATTATATAGTTGTTTAACATTATTGATGAAAAATAACGTTGATTATTTAAGTAGTCTTTAATTTTTAGAAATTAAAATATTATTTCCTTACGTACCTATAAATATTAGTTATTTGTTTTATATCATTACTTCTTTAGGCTTGTAGTGTTACGATATATCTGGCTCGAATTTTGTTCCACGTTGTTTAATAAAAAATCATGTTGAGGAAATAGGGCACGGAGGTTTTTACAGATAAGTGTTCGGACGAAAAATGGTCTATATCATCCCTCCCGTTGTATCTGCTACTGGTTCTAACACGCCCGGTTTAAGAGGGTTTTACAACTGACTCCCATACGTAAAAAAAATTAATAATAATAGGCAATAATGAAACAACAAATGTGTCGAAATATCACTGTCTACTAGTGTTTTGCGAATTGTTTACGGCGCGCGCGCGCGTGTTTGAAAAACATAAATCAGAACTAGAATAAGCCTTCCCGTCGTAGAAGAAGCCGTAATTATCCGGTATTGTGTTATCCATTACGAGCGGAAGTTAGTTGTTCATTCAAAAAAATCGACGTTGATGCTATAATTGAAACCGATTCCACGTGCGACGGAGGAAATTCAGAAGGATGTTGTAAACTTTGGCCTCAAGAGTGTCAAAATGAAAAATCACTTTATTAACGGAGGTCGCCGAATACTTTTATTTTTGTTTATAAATATAAACATTATACGGGAGGTCGGTGCGTCATTACCATAATATATATTTTTGCCGTCTCGCAGATTTACATGTCTAATAATTCATATCGATATTTATGGTAATAACAACGTCAAAATTATCCCGTATAATATCTCGACGAGTGTAACCGAAGCACCCCAAACCGAATACACTTTAATTTATTTATGGTGACACCTCACGAAACGAAATAAGATATACGCTTATAAGTTTTACTATTTATAAATCGTTGCGGACTGTTAAAATGCCCTCGTGCCGTCGTCGACGTGATTATATTGTACGTTTATGATAAAAATACGATTTTTGTTATTATTATTATCGTTGTTCTTTTTTAACCAGGTAAAATTTATAACTTGAGAAAAATATTTGAATTAAAATATATTTCGTAAACAAAAAATACTCATAAAAAATACGTTGTTATTAAACGGCTTGTTAGATATACATTACACGATATCAGACGACGGACAACTCGTGATGTCTGTTGACCTTCGCAACGCCCAGTCGTCATTTCTAATCCTAGTTTTTTTATTTTCCGTCGTTGCTTTCATCATAAGATACAAAAAGAATATTGCAAATGAACGAGCCGCTTTGTTTAACCGTAGCGGGACAAAATATATTCTAAAAAATTTTATTTTTCATCACGCAAAATACATTTTCCATTTGAATTTAAAAATTGTTCAACACGAGATCACGAAATATCGATAAAATATTTACGCAGGAATACCCAATGTTAGGGAACTTATGAATAAAACAATTCGCTGACATAAAATGTTGTGTTAATTGAATTGTCGTCGATCAGAAAGATTATTGACATATGTTAATTTGACGTGTTTGGTTCTTTGATTTTAACGTCTAACGAATTATGGTTTTTATACTTGGAATATAATTCGAGTGAGTTTATCGCATCTGTTTATCCGTTCGATTATTTATGTTTCCGAGAACGTATTTGTATTTCCATCTCGGATTTGCTGATACTTACGGTCCTCTTACATTATTGATGGGATAGGAGAAAAAAACAAATACTCAGACAAATCTACTTTCCTGTGATTCATAATCAATGATGTTTTTGACATATTAAAAACATATATAATATTACATTAACGAGCGACAACATAAACTGAAACGGAGCAAATTCCTCTCTCTCATTGTATTTAATATATTTTTAAATGTATATATTGCGAAGGAGACGTTTTCAATTCCAACAAATGTGATAAATAGCTTGCTGTTAATCTTAAATAAAAATATATATCAATTTCAGTAATAAGTGTACGACATCGATTGACTGTTATTTTGAAATTAAAACCAGTATGAAAAATGTTTTCTTAAAAAAGAATAAATCTACATACCGTCTTCAGACAAATCAATGTTATATGCATAAAGTTAACGAGCAATGAATATATACGTGTTTTTCATTTAATAACATTAAATTTTTGCTACAAACGTATAATAAATAGTATAAATCAACTCGGAGGAACGCTTGGAATCGAAATTTGGTATAAGCCTGTTTGAATTTGGTTCACTCTCAACTATCATTAGATAAATTGAAAACCCGAATTTCGAGTACTTATTAATCTTTTTTTTATTAATTTCGTTAAGAATTTATCGAATAAATATTGATGCATCGTTATATTATAATGTGTATGATTTAAAATCGTACGGAAAGTAATAATATCGTAACGTGTTCACGCTCTATTGACGAAATATTTTCGCCGGATTTGTCCCACTGAAGAAAAATGTTCGGCTTCGCCCCCGTATTCGTATTATAAGCCCACCGACTAGACACGTCGTTGAATAATTTATCAATGTACTTTTTATAATAAATTTACTTTATCGCGAGCTCGAAAAAAAAAACGAAAATCGAATATATATTATTTACTTTACTTATTCTATTCTTTTTAATATAACATCGCCCGATTCATTATTTAGCATATTAAAAAAAAAAAAAAACGTTCGGAACAGAAAATTATACTATATTACAAGAAAGCGTATTCAAAGTACTTATGTTTACGAGTTGAGTTTATGTGCGTGCCTACGATTTACATTCGTATTTCGATCGATTGTCTGTCCACGAGAAAATATTCGAATACGTTCACTGCCTATCTTATTCGTGTTTTTTGGGCGACTACAAAAAAACATTTGTTGCTGGACAAAATCCTACTCCCAAATCGCTCACTTGCTCTGCCCGGCACGATGCTAACGCGGCGGTAAAAAAAATGACCGTTTTTACCCGATTTCGTACGTTTTCTAAATCGTATTTTTTGCACAGAAGAAATATAGCTGTTTTTACGCTTAGACCGATATCGCGTAAGAGCGTATCGTAGGATTTTTTTTTCAACAGTACGAAAACGTCTAAAAAAGCGTGTCAGACAATATATACACGTATTTCGGTAGTATATGCCTACACGACATGATTGAATGTATGTGTACACATTTGAATCGGCATTGCGTTGAATACAACAGGCGTAATTTTACAAATATAAATACAGTATTACAATTATTATTATAATTAGCTAAATATAATATAATGTAAGAAATGTAAATTATGTTCTTCAATACGCCAAATTTCCTATCTTCACAGACGGCACAAGGTTTTTCCTGTGCATTAATTTCATCATCGATCGTGTTCTGATCCAAAACGATCTCAACCATTTAGTCTAATGTAGTCAATCCTTTTGTTTATTCTTGAATATTGCTAAATGTTGTACTACGTTTTTTTTGCGTCAACGATCACCCTTATACACTCTTCGCGTATAAAATCAGTCAATTATTTACCTCTGCCGACGAGACAGTTCATGATTAGGATTAACTCTCACGCGTACGCTCTGTTTCAACAAAAACATTTAAGTGGTTCGTTGCGTTTCTGAGATTTATTCAGCATACCTCTGGAGAATTGAAATCGGTAACCGTTCTCAAGACGCCATCTTGTGTACTCTTATTCTTCCCATTTCGAAAAATGGTACGATCTTCTGGAACACGTCCTCCCCCACTGCTAGTCTTCTAGTCATACATGTTCAGGAAGAATTCCTCAGGCGATTGTACATATACAATTACTTGTCTTCCGCACAATTACGATCTCATTCGTTATTTACTCTTGATACGTTTTCTATCCATAGGCACGATGCCAGCTAATCCTTACATTCTAACATCTTTAATAATAAAATTGATTGTTCTTCTATATTTTTTCTGATTAACTTTCATGTTCCAATAAAATACAAATGTTACACTATTGCTTTTTTAATTACATTACTAACTATAATTAGTAATCCCCTACTCTTCGTCTAATGAACTACGTCAATAAGAATTCATCGTTTAATGCTAATATAAATTTTAGAAATCTATATCCGGTTTCTATCATTATATATTATAAATCTTATAATTTTATTATAAAAATTCTGTTGGACTTGTCCCGTATTATATATTGTCATAAATATATATAATAGAGAAGTTTATATTTAAACAAATTTAGTATTGAAAACTAATAGTTATGCAATGATAAATTTAGGAAAAGTATGGAAAATAACTATACATTCATGTTCGTTATTTTGAATGAAATGTAAAAAAGGAAATATATTAAAAATATATATTATTTAACAATATTTTCTAGCAATTGTATTTCAATATATGTATATAATTCCTCCTTTTAATTTATTTTTTCAAAATGTTTAAATATCTTACAGTAATGTTATTATATTATATATACATTATATTTCATTTTGTTTCATATATATCAACTTTATAACATTATATTTCGATTGCGGTTGTGTATTAAATTATTTTTACAACACTAGTGTATTACAAAATATAACTTAATATTTTTTTACAAATTTGAATTTAAAAATATGATAACATTGAATTTTAAAAAAAATATGTTTTATAAAGTATCAATAAATTACCATACATTAGCTTATTACTTGGCTGAGTTTATATTTTAGTTAAAATATTATAATTATCTAAGTTCTTATAAAATGACGTTTGTTAAATTAATATACGTATTATTTATTTTAACTGTCGCTTCAAGGTTGTGTGGCTAAATAATAAGAGACTTGAGATTTTTGATTGGAACAAATTTCCAATAATTATTGATGATTTTTTTAAAATTTACAACGTTGAAATCGAGAAAGTCGAAACATACTGTCCGCGGATCAACGTTCACACGGCGCTCCGGATATGCATTCCTGATACAGTTATGTAAGAGTCCACCGCAAGTACAGTCTGCGGTAGCAGAAGATGCAATAATAATACTTTCGTTAAACAGTATCACCCAGTTCGTTTTGTTAATTAATGGTCTGTAACAAACATAAAATATAAAATAATATGCATGGAAAATCATGATAAAAAGAACAATCAAACAATTACGTGTTATATAAAGCGCAATTCCTTCGATTATAACACCGCCTATATGTATTACGCGAATTACTATAGTCATGTAATGATAAACGAAAATGTGGTATTTAAAACATAATAAATTTGTTTTTATCGATCGTAAATAAAAACATCATAAATGTTTGAAAACATTTTTCAAATAAAACATATAATTATGCATTTTGACAGACATTACTACACACAACAATCGCGAATAAAAAAAATCAAAATTTATGCACAAAAAGTAAGTAACAAAGTAAGCCCAAAAAAACATAACGTGTACTAGCATTTCATAAATGGAAAAATACTAATATTAATAATTATATTCATAAATATATATATATATTTGACGACGTAGACGAGTTGCGATTCAATATTATTAATGTGTATACCTAAAATATTAACAAGTCAACCTTTAACATTTCAAGTTACTAAAAAAATATTTTTTTTCGGTCAACTCATAATTTTTTGTATTAACTTAATTTAAAAAGTTTAAAAAATCAGTTAACTTGTCCATTCCCCCTTGTTTTCTGTCGCATTTGTCGGTTACCTATAAACGGAGTTTTTTGATAATGGTTGGCATCACGTTTTCAGAAATAAATCATACATCAGGTCATCGTTTTCATACTATGTAAAATAAAATTGTTTTCGTAGCAAGTATTAATCATAACACCACGTGGCGATATTAAGTGATAATTAATGTTATGTGATGAGCAGTTCGTATACAGTTTATTAAAACTCGATTCGTGTGACCGAAAACTATAATATTTTTAGAATATTTCAAAAGAACTATTTCTTAGACTTTGTTCGATTTATGTTAAAAAAAAATACCTCATTAAAATCGACTGTATAACGGAGGGCGCATTTTTAAAAACCCCTATGCTACAAACGGTACAATAGTTTCCATACAATGATAATTATTTATAATCGCGATTTTTAAATCAAGGAACGTACGGGTAATACATATATGAGTGTGTGTGTGTGTGTGTATACATCGTGTTACTATGGATTTTTAGTTTTTTATTTCACGAGAAAAAAATAAAAAGTTACGTTTACGGCCAGAGTATGAATACGTGTATTGTGTGGTAGGCTTATCGCGCGCAAAGATGAAAAAAAAATCCATTTCGAGTAAAACCTCGAAGGCGTCGGAGAAATGATATTCGGTATAGGGGGTTTTTTTTTTTACTCGGAATAGGAAAAAAAATGATGTCACCGCGAAAGTCGGCCGACTTCCGTAATCCTATTCGCGCGGTGGTCAGCTTTGGCCAGGATTATTTTTATCATTCCTTCGATCCCCGCGCTACCAACCAATCTCACATATACCTTGTCCCAGTTATTTTCAAAACTCGCCCACCGATCGCGATTATTAAATAATAGTTATTTAAAAACCATCCATTTGATTGATCAAAACATATTCTATTCATTTATTTTTCCATAATAATGTATTATAGATATATTTAAAACAATATATATATTCTATGTATTTATGCATATTTTTTTTTAATTAGTTCGTCTGTAAAATATTTTTTTTTATTTTCAATTTTTAATTACGAACCCAAGAGTTCGTAGTTAAGGTTATGGTCGACTGGGTGATGTACAGATTATCTAGCACTGACATTTACATTCCGACTTTACATTACATACGTTATCACAGAAGATAATCAGATAAGATCGACTTTGCCTGGAATCGGAGTTTATATATACATAATATATATTATATATATATATATATATATATATATACTATTAAATTTACATGTTTTTAAATAAAAATAAAATTGTATTCAGAAATGTTTTTTTATGAGTTCTTAACGAAATTTATTTATTAATTTTTACAAATACCGCGAGGTAAATTCGTTATAATAATGCTGTATAGTCCTATCGGTGCTGCTGTCGAAACGATTTCTAAATAAATTTGAAATTTGAATATAAAATTTAATTTGAGTTGAATGAGAAAATGTAATCCGTTTGTACAACAATACTAAATTATAATGTGCCTTTAGTTCAGTGGAGATAAGTATATAAATGTGTATACTGTTACCAGTCGTTGCAAACGTTTCCGATTCAAAAACTCAAACAATAAATTCACGAACGCTTGGTTATCGTTATTTTCTACGGACATTGTAATGAGTCTGTAACAATTACGGTTTGTTAGTATATTTAAAACAGCGCTTTACTGGATAGCACGACTAATCGATTCGAAAAGTGAAAATATGTAGATTTTGTTAGAATATTGATAGGAATAATAATTTTAATTATAAATATACGTTTTTTCAATTGAACAGAATTACATTTTATGAGCCCTTATATTTCAATCGATTTAATAAATTATACCAATATAAAATAGTCAGATGTACTTTATTAAATATATATATATTTGAGAATTATGGTGAAAATATTATTTTGCTCTGAAACATGTCCACGTAAAATGATTACATATTTTCCTTATATACGACGTAAAATATCAAACTTATATATTATCGTGCTTAAGGAAATATATACGATCAATAATACTACAAAACTTATTCATAATAGTATAAAGACTAATATAAACATGTATAGCATGCTTCGATATTTCGCATTGTGAAATTCCATATTAGTATTTTTCTATATATTTTTTATTTTTTTTTTTGCAATAAGTTATTAAACTCGACAACCTAAAATTTGTATTGGTAATAAAAATACAAAAAAAATTCATAGGTAAACAATTCAAGTAGATTTCGTTTTCTGGATAAATTTTCTTTTAGATCTTATTCATTATATACGCTAATAATGAATGATTTCGAACAATGAACTATTCGACACATATAATTAAATACATTTTTAATGACCGCGGTATTAAGGAGCAATGTTTAAAGTAAGTTTGATAAATAAATCTTATAGTCTATGCGTCGTATGTATAAAATAAACGATTAAGATCTTAAACTATTATTATACTTCAAAAATAAATACGAGTTTTTTATACTCTGTCGTTAATGTTTTAATAGTAATTCTGTCGATTATATATTCGCATAAGTCACAATTTATAAATTATTTACGCGTTAATCAACATTGAACAGTGCACAAATATTACGTATATGACGTTTGGGCATATTTACAAAATAATTTTTAACGTTAGTATAATATGTTAGCATTGAGACGAGAATTAAAATTACTCAAAAGACAATATTAATGTATTGTTTTATTTTATCATGTTTTAATTTTGAATGATTTTTCATTTATTTCAGGTACAGGTGAGCGAATGTTTTGACTAAAACAATATCAATATATAACACTGAAATCGACTTGTAGTAAGTGATACATTCGTTTGACCTATTACGATTGTACGTTTTCAATAATCGCACGAATTATCGGATTCAACGGTGTAAAAATATTCGTTACACGACGGGCTTAATGTGACGGGGTTTTGTTTTTCGTTCGATCAATCGAATAAATTAATATTAATTAAATACGTATTATGCGAAAGCGTTCTTCGGGGCGCGGCCCGCGAGTTTTAACTGTATGTCTATGCTTTTATGAATGGAGTTCATCAAATCTCGTGCGCGAATCACGGACGTAAACAATAATTTCGTGCGTGTGTGTTCCGGTTCCGTACTCGGAAATTATTTTTACTTGCGTTTCTCGAATAATTCAAGCACACGATGTTAATACAAAGCGCGTCGGCAAAACGAAAAAAAATTGTCGTCCGGTCGTCGAGAACGCCGTCCGCCTGGCGACAACAATTGCGGTTCGAACACTCGCCGACGTTATCACGAGGGTTTTTTTGCGTTCACGCGCACGCGTGTATGTATGTAAAAAAAAAAAAAAACCGTACAAAAATGCACGTGCGTCGGCGGCATCCGACCGCGGAAACACGGGCGTACCAGTACCGTACAGTGTGTATGATTAATGTTATTGAAAGTACAGCAGCTGGTCTCTACCACTCGTACGCGTGTGCGTGTTTCCGGTGGTATGATAACTTATTGTCGGTCGCAGCTAGTGACGGTCGTATTTTCCCGCGGCCAGTTTTGTACCGGCGCATAAATCTCTCGGGTTGTTCACTATTTTTATAAACCTCTCCGACGGGCCCGCTGCTGCCCGTACCGAACGCGTAACTCCTTCCACACCCTACCCCCCCCCCCACCACCCATCATGGAAAAAAATCCATTTACGCGCGCTTTACACAATTTCATGACGACGAGCTCATCGCGTCGCTGTTACGATGGGAATACGAACTCGTAGCGAACAACGAGCGTGCGACAAATCTTTTCACATTTTTTTCAATATCGATTTCAAATATCGTCGTATACAAGTCATACTGATTACGTACCGAATAATTTAACTTGCGTCTTGTGCAGATACGTAATTATTATTATTATTATTCGATTTGAAACACGATCTAATTCCCGTGTTTAATTGAAAACAGTACGTGTGTTATGATTTTAGAATTTGTTTTCGTGAAATCGATTTTGGTATATATATATCATTATTCGTTTCAATCAAACGTTTATATATGGCGGATACGTAGTTCGCTATATTTTACAACTATTCGGATTCAATTTCTTAGTTTCAAACGTACACCGAGTAGGTTCATTTTATACCGTCAGTATAAGTTTTCGGTCTGATTTACAACGATAAAACTTTTACACGCAGTAAGACTTTAGTGTGTTTTGTAATTGGCGCTTACAAAAAACTTTATACCGCTCGTCGGATTCATTCACCCATTAATAACGTTTGTTTGTTTTGAATAATACCACGCAGGTTGGTTTTTAATAATTTCTACCTGTATTTATTGTGAACATAAATGCGAAACGTTAAAGCACGAATTAATATATTGTACGTGATTTATAACTCGTCCATTGATCTATAGACATGTCATCGCGACTTGACACAACGTACATTTGAAGAACGAATATGGTTTAACCTGACCCAGTTCTAGCTTAAGCCGTGAACGTAATAATTTACGATCAACACACAACTCGGAAATTATTAATTTCGAGTAAACGTTTTCGATTTCCAAATAGGAAGCACTTTCGCGTGGGATTCCTGTGGGAACGATATTTCGCCACGCGCAAGCAAGGAAACATTAAATATACCGTTGCCACGACCGGACGTCGACTGCGTTTCGAGCACCCTAAGCATGCTATTGCAAGATGTGTGTTTCTACTCGTGTACACATCGGTAAGACGTGAGAGCCCGTGATTTCTAACTTAAAACTTTGTTTGAAACTCCTAAATGTAATTTTAGAAAGTATATCTTTTGCGTTTTCGTACTAGTATGTGAGTATCCTTTAAAGGTATTTAACGTTTGAGTGGAAAACGATTATTTCTTTTGTTATGCTACAATACGTGTGTTCACTATCGGTACACCGGATCGAAACTAATTAATTACATTATTTTTTCGAAAAACAAAATATTTTAATTATTTCGAGCTAAATAAAATATAATTTTGGTAAACATGAAAATTGAAATATTTCTTTTACGTTATACGCGAGTGCTATTCGAATTCGAGTATTGATTGTACGAGTGTATGAAATATATTATATATTTCACTTACAAATTTATTAACAGCACAATAAATCATGGTTTTAATATTTATAAATGTAATTATATATATATTATATGTATATTATTATTTTTTTAATGATTTATATTTGTGTAAAATAATAATAATAATAATAATTGCGTTTGCTCAAGAGGAATTTTTATTCAAGTAAATGATAAACTCAAACAAACAAACATAAACAAAAATAAAAGTGTGTGTCAGTTAGTCACGTGAACTAATGATACAAACTGTAGACATAAAATTTATACGATAAAGGAACACGTCAAACGCAAAATTTAAAATTAATACATTAACATTACAACTCAATAACAACAATATATTGAACAAAATAATAATATTATGTAATCTATTCAGAATTCAAACCGTAATATGTCATAATATTATAGCTCATATTTTAACCGAAATTATTATAATTTAAATGCCCTGTATGTTACAAAAAATAAATGTTGTAAATTAAATATTAAAATTTACAAAACAATTTCACTATTTTAATGTTAGAGTAGAATTATAAATAAAAATATCGTAAATAAATATTTTATATTTCTTTTTTTATTGAAAATTAAACAAATCAATATTTTTAGCAATAGTTAAATTAAAATAGTTAGAATGAAAAAAATTAACTTTACCTAATTATATGAATTTGACAGAATTTAAGAGATTATAAAATATAAATATAGATATATGTATAAAGAATAAATATAATTTAAATCGTCAAATTTAATAAATAACATATTTAAATACACTTGTAAAACATAACCTAAATCATTAATAGCTGAAAAAACTCGTCAAATTCAAACAAATATTCATCGGTGAACATAATTTTTAATTCATTTTTGTTTGATTCTGTTGTAACATCGCATCGTAAATTTATCGGGACGTGTGGAAACTAACAATTTTATGATCAAATGATCAGATTCGCTATCTTATTACTTGCGTTTAATATCAATAGTTTATTTCCAAGCGCACTCTAGTCAAGAACTTTCGTACTGATAAAAACTTAAATCGTCCGCTAGAGAACAGTTTTGATTCAACATTACGTATAATATAAACTCACAATGAAAATAGTATAGTAAAATAAATCAAATATAACGTTGGAACTATATGCTTCATATGATATATTTATTTTCTGATCACAATTAACAAAGAACTTATATAGAACTTATAAAATATCAGTACGTCACGTTTATTATGTATTACTTATTGGCCATAGCAACAAAGTTAAATGAAATGTTGAAAAACTAACTACTTTCAGTGTTTTTTTTTATGCTTCAAAAAATAAGCACTAGTTCCAAATTTTGGAAACACCATTTAATTCGGGGTGAAAAAACACTCGTTTAAAAAACAACCAAAAAATCACTTGGATACTAATCTCATTTATATATTGTTAAATCTATTTCTCCCTTTATATATAGACTAAAGCCATTATTTAATGATGACGACTTTCAGACTAACGTAAATCAGTTAACTTTTTCTGGTAGAAGAAATGCTTGAATGCTTAACTCGCGTTAAATTCTGATAACAAATTTGATCTAGTCGGTGCTTTATTTGAAACGTTTTAAAAATAACGTTTATTGTTCGATTATTATTGTTCGTTTATTGTTTGTTTAAAGCTCAACATGTAATTCGAGCTTAAACATATATAATACTAAACAAGCTTATTAATTATAAAAAACTACTAACGTCGTTCAAAATCACTTTTTATTACAATCATTTATCATTACTTTCAAATTTAAAATAATAATAAAATTACTTAAATGCTTTTTTAATTTATTTTCATTGTGTATTGTCAAAATTGAATCAATTTTAATACACTTTACGATAGTACATATATATATATATATATATATATATATCGTTATACTAGTCTTTAAAAAAATAATTTTAAAACTCATCGAGAAGCTTTCAAATGGAGCAACTCGCGTTCTCGACATTCAGTGGTTTGTGGTTTATGGTTTGATCAAAAGCATTCGAGTGTTTTTGTAGTATTTATTTCCAGAGTATCCGAGCGTGTGTTTTTTTTTTTATAATAATTTAGTAGATTCGACTCTTATCTTGAGACTGTGTTCCGATAGTACTATTTTACTCGACTTCTCAAATTCGTATTTTCATTTTATTTGAAATAAAATAAGATTACATATAGTTCCTCAAGTTTTTTTGTACATTACTTTAATTGGTTTTTATTTATTTTTTGATTAATTTTCTATATCGTTATGAAGTAATTTTTATCACTCCATGATGTATCTTTAAGTCACGTTTCGAAATTCAAAAGCAAATAGAAAAAAAATATCACGAATGTAAAAAAAAAAAAAAAAATATCGAATGTAAAAAAATATCGAATAACACAACATTTTTAGTGCAGACCGAGAAAGCTCCCCGAATAAGTGTTACCCGACACCAATATAAAAAAAAAGTTATTTTATTTTTATGATTTTATGAATAAAATGAACTATATTTTTTCTTTACAAAATAAATTTAATATATATCTAATAGTTAAATATAAAACTATAAATTAAATAAAAACTCGTATAATAATTAGTGATTAATTTAAATTATTGTTAATTTTTATTATTTATTATTTCTTTGTACGTTCGATATCGAATATACGAATACATATAGTTGTTATAAGTATATTTTCCAAGTTAAAAAAACTGTGTATTTTCTTTTTAATTATAATGTATAATGTTCGAAATATTTACACAATTTAACTTTAAATTTAAAGTTCAAATATTTATTTTCAAGAATAAACTATGTTACCACAATCCAAAATGATATATATATATAAGCTTACCTAAAAATTAAAATCACACCAAAACTAAATTAAAATACACTCATAATGATATTTTTTTGAAAAATACAAAATTATATATTATATCTTTTTTTATTCGGCATGTTCTTCAAATTAAAATGTAACAAATATAAAAAGAATATTTGAAACTTTATTATACATTTTACTATACTTACTATATAAATTGTAATTAAATTGAGAGTCTTGTTATTTCCACTTGTGTACGTGTTATAACCGTTTAATTCGCATGGCTTCTTTAGTTTTACGCGAATGCCTTTTTAACGATTCTAACATTCCTACACGATAACAAAATTAAAACATTTCTCGAAATAAGTTTCGCGGACGGTCTCAATTAATTGTAAACACGAATTTTATAAATATATGTATTTGTTATTTTAAACATTCAAACGTTGACAAACTCGACTTAAATAGGATTTGACTGACCTAACCAAACCCGATACTAAGATGCCAAGACGTACCAAGTTGTACGCAATTAATCTACAAGCAAAATAAACATTGCTTATAGCCCTTAATAAATCCGACCCGTAAAACGGCTGATATTTAAAATATATATATTTTATAACTACAGTCGGTCGTTAATTCTTCATCCAATACTCGGTGAATTATCATATTAGATACACCAAAAGTATTTTAATATATTTTAATGTTATATTTATTATAAATGTGATTAGTTTCAACTTATTCGTTTGCTTACGGCCCGCAAAGAACTTAATCCGTCGCTAGTAGTACGTACGGCTTGTTCATACAGTATATACAAACGAATGTTTTTATTTTAATTACAAAAATCTGGGATACATGAAAAAGACAGTAAAAATGTATAAACTAAAACGTTTATACAATGGTTTTTTTAACAGTTCGAGTTCTCGATTTACATTACTTATGGTAAATCTTTCGATAAACATAAAAAACTCATTTTACATTTGTATAAACTTTTTGTCGAAATTATATCATAAAATTAATATGAATTATGCATTGTATTTATGATAGCTGTCGGTAGCCCTATAATAATATGTAAAATAACCAATTTCAAAAATATTGTAACATTGTTTTGCTTTCAGTGACAAAACAATTAATATTAAAATGTGAAGTCTCACGGAATAGAATCTTACGGAATATTTTAATCGAAAAGTAAATAAAGTATTTACCATTAGATTAATACTACTACTTTTACTACTACTACTACTAATAATAATAATAATAATAATAATAAATGAAATTGTCCAGAACAAAGATTTTAAAATTCAAATATTTTTTTAATATTATTAATAGTTTAAATTATTTGGCTATCAGCCTAAACTTTATATTCACTTATACAATTTTTATTTATTAAGTTTCATGCACTTTAAATAATTAATTAAAATCATTTGAAAATTATATCCACTTTAAAGAGGTACTAGACATGAAATATTTTTAAAATGAACATCTCTAATTAGAGTAATTTCAATGTCAAAATATCAATTAAGAATTTTTTTTAGGGTAATTCGTATAATCAAGATTACCAACGATTTAATATAAATTATTCTAATAATTAAGCAAATTGATTTCGAATTTGGCTTATCGTTTTTCAAACATTTTGAAAATTAAAATAAATGCAATTTCTTTTACTTGCGTCTTTCTCTTCAAAATAATAAATGCGTTGAGGTTTAAAGTTGTTTGAAATGTAATATAATCTTATTAAAATGCAGATGGTCTTAAATACTCGAAGCTAACCGACTTTGTATGCAATAATTTTAATTATAAATGAAATATTGAAAGTAAAAATTGAAAAGCGTTTTCATTAATTTTTTTTAGTTATATAACATAGCGTTAAATGAATGTATATTTTGGGTATATCAAATGGTGGAAATTTCGCTATAATTATTTATTTATTTTTACAGCTCTGAATGGCTTCGCTCGGTTTTCCATAAAAAAAAAACCAAAACTAAAATACAATAAGTATATATTTTTCATTTGCACAATCAGTAAATAAAAGGTTTTTAGTATTATTAGTTCTCTATAAACTTACGTGTAATATCGCGCATGTTAAAAACCATTTGAAATCAAATCAATTCCTACAAACATAAAGGTCTGATATTGTAATTTATTAAATATTTTATGATTGTGAAAAAGTACTCCAGAGCATACTGTAAATGTATGATAAAGTTTTTTTTATGAACCTTTCTAGGTTACAGGGTTTTAAAACGCATTGCATATTTTGTACTACTTTTTCAAGAGATGTGATTCTTCTCAAACTCAATTTAGACAGTCAAAGTATACGTTCTTTCTAGTTTTTAAAATTTCTGTAACTTTTAACAAAAATCGAGCTTAAAAATATATATATATATATATTATGATATGTATAATTCTTCTTTTCTGAATAGTATGCCAAACATATAAAGTACTAAATGATGCACTGGTTCCGACCGAGCCGACTACCCAATCTAGCAAATACGTTATGAAAAAGCGGAATATGAATGTTATTTTTGGGCTGAAGAGATTATTCGTAAATAACGACAAATTATAAAATTATACTATATAATAACCGGATAATTATGTAGAATCTGCTAATTGAGTTGGTCTCTGCACTGACTAGGCTGTCAAGTTGGCGTCACGACGATCGCAAAAAGTTTTTTCTCTAATGAATTATTTACACAGTGACTAAAATGTGTACAATGCAAAACTCTGACGATTTCTAGCAAATGCAAAACAAATGTATTCGTAATATTATATGAGAAAGTTTAATTTTATTTTTTTTTTCACATCTCACGAATATTTCACAAATATCAATCACATTCACAGTATGTTATAGAAGTCTAAAATATGTTTTCAACGTTTCACACAGACGAATAAAAAATACAACCGAAGACATTGAGTTACTAATTCATGTATACCAATGGTTAAAAAACAATTCATGTAGGACTCGTAATATAGTATTTTACTCTACGGTATATGTACTCGCTAGCTAAGCTTTGATGTATAATTAGTGCAGTCAATTTTTGTATCGTGAGTCAGTGATTATCATATCTCGTAGAAAATGTGTTGTTTCGCCGAACGCATTTTATACCAGAACTTGGAAAAAACAAAACGCCCAAACGGCGTAAAAATTATAACGAATAAAAAAAAAAGCGCATAACCGTTGTATTGTTGAAGAAAATCGACACGGGGATAACGGGACTGTGTACACGTTACGCACGCGTCGCGTAAAAGGATATTGATAATAATGTCGGCGGTCGATTTTGGAATTTCCACGATAAGGTTTTCCTGTTGCCATAGCGCGTGTGTATTCAAACAATATATTACGCAATCGGAAACGCTCTGCGGTACTTAGGTGCGCGACGTACGACGGTGACGTCTTGCGAATCGAGCTTTGGGACGATTCTAATTGATCGTTTTGCTATTAAGATGCGTCCCACAAAATATGTTGTCAATAATTCTAGAAAAATATCACTTCAATTGTATTTTAAGAGACGTACTGACGCAATATAATATATACGATTAAATGTGTTCTTAACAATTCTTGGAAAACGTGTACTCAACTTTTGCTTATTATATTCTTTTAAATGTTTCCTTGGTCATATATTAACACAATCATAAAATGGGTTTATTAAAATATGTTCTTTATAACATTAGTTCAATGTTTTTTAAAAGTGTTCATAAAAATATTTCCTTTCCAATATAATGAACATATATCATTACAATATAAATTAGTTAATTAATTTGTCTAAAACATGTTACTGTCCGTAAAATAGTCACTTTGTCAACAGATTTTTTTTTCTTAATATTTCCAAGAACAAATCTTTTTTAGTTACTATTGGATTTTTAAAATCAGTATGTCTAAATTCTCATAAAAATATATCATTTATAAATTTAAATCATAGGTTAACGTTTAAACATAAAAAGTTGATATTATATCAAACCGAATAATGGACATTGATGAAAATATTTAAATTGCAAAAAAAAGAAATTAATCGTTTTTTCCGTGATATAGCCATGATAGAAAGAAAAATCATTCTTTATAACGCGAGTTATTGAACCAAAAATGAGAATATAATTCGTATTATAAAAAAGAAGAAATAATAATTAATTTCGAACTTTGACGTCATACGTTTTAATCAATTGTCGTTTCCAGTTTAAAACGATTATTAAGACCGTAACAGCTTTCGTTCTTCTCAAATTATCACGTTACGCAACATAATCGTTAACGATTAATTAGTAATTTATTCACATAGATTAGTATAATACGTTCATCAAAGACAGCACACAGGATAATTTTACTTAAGTTTTAATATTAACTTATTATTAAATTTAATTGATCACAACACTACCAACGTGTGTGAGAAGGACGTGTTCAGAAAATATACAACAATATCAGAAAATGTAGCGGATACTAAGGCAATATTCAGAAAGTAATTTCCGGCTTCGTTTCTGAATACAACTTCCGATGAACACACTATGCACGTATATTTACAAAATCCATATTTTCTATCGTAAGAATAGTTTTATTTCCCTGAGTTTTTTGGATCGGCTGAAATTACTTATTTCGATAAAATATGTGAATATATTTGTTCAAAACAGCTGCTAAGTGCCTATGATGTGAGTTAAATAACTACTAGATTCCTAACACGAAAGGCGACTCGATTATTTGAACACTAAGATTTCCTTTGCCAGCAAAACACAGTTCGAATATTTGCCTAAACCCGTGTAAGTGAAAAACATTTTTACGCACGTGCACAATATTCACGTTTAGGCAATACAGCTACGCAAGTACACTCCAGTGCGAGCGTGTGTTCGTTTTACACAGTTCGCGCGCAACGGTAACGTGAGCATTTTATTAATAGTCTCAATAGTTTTCAAATAAAACTTTAAGGCATTCGCGGTTCACTTATTTTGGCATTCGCGGTGTTACAGTCGATTAAGCGATTCGAATTATATTTGAAGAACTGTTAACGGTTTTGAGAATGAAATCTGTTTCAAACTATATACGTAATTTTTGTTTCAAACTATCAACAGCTGAATACCGAAACCCAAAATCATCAATATGGACCATTTGATTATTTTTATTATTATTATTATTCTATGCGTATATATTGTTGTACGTATAATACAAACGTCTGTTGTTACATAGTTACGTAGTCTGTTGTATCGTTCATATGGCATTCACGTTAAATTTAAATTTTCCTTCAACCAAAATTTAAAATTGTTTACATATATATATAAACGAGTATTTATTAATAAAGAAAAACATTTAAAATATATGGTTCAACAATTAGGATTTAACTTTAAAAAAGAAATTAGTAAAATAATGACAAAAAATAATGAGGAATGTATTCTTATAAAAAACTTTCAGACAGTGAGAAATTGACGAGGAAAATTTTGGAAAAAGTTTAGCGAACAGATAAATAGATAAAAGAGCATATTAATGCAAAAGAAAATGTTAAGAATCACACTTCTGGAGATCATCGTGGTGAACAATAAGGCGAATCGTTTAAAGAATAGTGATACATTATAGTAGTAAATGAGAAAGCTGATAGGATGGGGTGAAGTATTATTTTTTATAAATGCATATGCGTATTATACTGGTATGTAAATTTCGACACTTTGAAATTCGAGAAGAAGCGCAGATGTGTTGAAAAGCATAATGTAAACGGTTTAATAAATAAATACAGTCTTTGTTCTGATCAATCGTTTTTGAGTATTAATACGGGCTTTTGCAGCTTTCATAATTAATTCTAATTTTTACTATATAAAAAAAAATACATTAATCAAAAAGTCAGAATGATATGTCGAAATCCGAAAACAACAGAAACCCTGTTTTATAATGTTTAATTCTATAAAGTGATCAATATTTGGAATTTTAAGTATTGCAAATGTTTTTTCTCTTTTTTAATTACGATTTTTGAACACATTTCCAGACTATTTCCTGTTTCTTTTAAATTAAAAAACATTCTATTTGAAATTTATTTTCCTCTGATTTTGCGGTAAATACGCATGTCTTTGTTTATTGAGACTAAAATATCTACAGATATTAAGAACACTCAATTTGAAAAACGAAATATATTAATTTTTCAATTGAGAATAGCATTTGTGTTACTTCAGACAATTTGCGGATCTTTCGGAAGACACGTAATTTTAACCACTAATTTTGATAAAACTATACGAGAAAATATTCATTTTGATCGCGCAATCAAAAATATAACTACGGCAACGACTATGGTTGTAAATTTCGTATGAAATATTTATTACGATTAAGATTCGAGTATGATACTATGATATATCAATCTGTAAATATATTTTTTCGTATAGCAATATAGCGTATACAATTACTGCGATTGATCTTCGAAATTTCAGCAGTTCTCACCACATTTCATAGTCCACAGGACGTTGTAACTGAAGGGTTATTTTTTTATATTCGGATGATACAAATAACAAATTAAACAATATTTCTCAAGTATCTACAGTCCTGCTATGGCCACGCAATTGTTGCGTGTCGTTATGATATATTACGCGCGTTTGTACGTGTAAATAAACTAATGGTCTAAATTCCAACAAATAGCGTTTCCTTTTCCAACGAACGTTTTTTCCTCATTTATTCGTTTATTTTTTTGTTTTCGTCAGCATCGCGTGACTCTATTCCTTGTATAAAAAAAAAATATTGCATATTAAAAAAAAAAACACGTGCCCCGTCACGTTTCCAGAACTGACAGATTATAAAAATAGGAATTAAATTAGTTCCCTGTATATCACATTATATCATATTATAAACGCGGTATATACATATATATATATATGTATTCAGTATACTAAATTTCATATTATCATGTTACGTAGCCTTAATCTTTTCAAAGTGTTAATGAAACGTATAACGATTTAATATTGTCTGAAACTTTGACAATATCGCGAGTTAAGTTTTCGTTATTAACGACACCCTGAATATTGAGATTATTAAACATCGCACGTCACCACTAGATTATGTTTACATGAGCCGTTGGATTAACAAATATAAAATCTCGTCAAAATGTTTTTCCGGAATATCAGACACGCCATCAGTAAGCACCAACATGTTTACGACACCAAACCGTACGGCACAGTTCGTCGTTATTGGAATCGCACCAGTCGATTTATATATTTCTGGTTAATTAATAATTGTGTGCAGAACTTATATTTATACTTATAACTGAAATAAAACACCTTTGTTGAATGCGTTTTTTCTGCACATTATTTTTGAAAAGTCTGTAATTAATTTCGAAAAAGGTTTTTTAACCACAACAAAATTTACATAATAACGGTACTGGTCATTTGTACCGATATGAGGTTAATCCGTAATCTTAATATACTTTACGTAATACGGTTTAAACCCTATAAATCGAGGATAACTCAAAATGTATTTCGTGAAATAAAAAATATAATTTATATGTAGTATAATGTGATAACATATTTATTAAAATAAATTGTAAATATTTATTGTATAAAACAGTTAATACTCTTAAGTATTTTAATTTTTTTTTTCTAATAAACTATTTCTTAATTTTATATTTTGACGAATGTTGTAGTCGATTTGATAGCTTACGGTTAGGTCAACAAATAGCCTAAAAATTGAAACAAATCACAGAACGTTGGCTAATGATATACTGATAAGTTCCACAAATGTTCCAAATCCTGTTTTAACATATCCAATCAGTGGCGTTAATAAGAAAAATTGTTAAAGGAGGAAGGATTTAAAAAATAATAATAATAATTTAATCAAGTTATTTTTTAAATTTTTAATTATTATATAAAAATGAAATTAGGATTAAAGTCAACAAAGCGCTTCAGTGAAATTTGGTTTATTTATGATGAAATTGTTTGAAACATAAAACAAATTACAGATACAATTTTCCACGTTTCTCAACAAATGTTTTGATATTACTTCTTCAGCTGAAATATCAATTTCCCAGTGGGATATTCAAAATAGCACTGCTGTTGAGCCGTTCTTTTCTAATTTCATTTCTTTGCCAATCCTTTTAACGTCTTAAAGTTAATATATATTATTTTTAAATTCAATTTTTTCCAAATACATAAATATTTCGAGGTGAAGGGGGTTTGTTCCACATCCGTTACTACAACACCACTATATCCAACACATATATAACTGTTTCTTTACTGAAGCGAAAACGACGTTTAATCATAATTTATTTATTGAATCGGAATACGATGATCTATTGTAAATTTGTTTTTGCATGAAAATATTTCTATGTTCGAATAAATCTATATCCGTTTTACAATTATTTGCTTCGACACATTAGTCTTAAAATGAACATGAAATTTTAAAAACTACTGAAAAAACTCGTTTGACAAATTGTTTAAAAATTGTTTAAACGAGAAGTAACCGATTTTTAGCACAGAGTCCATTAATTATGTTAAATGACTGTTAACGTACAGTTTAAATCGGGTCGCGCTTAAGGAAATTTAATTTCCACTTTATATATCGTGCAACACGTTTCACTTTCAAGCAATCCTTAAGGCACGCTTTAAAATTTATGGTTAACCAATACAAATACGTGGATTTATTCATGCGAATCAAAATTATTCGTCACGAACGTATTAAACGTCGAACGCTTTCCTTGCGAAAGATAACTTAATGCATTTTATACCATAACATATAATATTTCAATAGCATTTTAACAATACAGTTTAATTTCTGGGACGGTCGTATTGACGTTGTGCAAATCTGATTTATATAATGGCCGAGAAAGATATTTCGCTAAACGAAATCCATGAAACTATCACATGCGCCCGTATGTGTGCATTTCGATGATTCGAACAATCGATTCGTTTCGACGACTTTTCTATCGCATTTAAAACGAACGTCTGTCAACACTGTTTCGACGTATGATCGAAACGTAGAAAGCACGATATTTTTATTAGTACCCATAGAAGCCCGTTACTGGCCGTGCGTTCACTTGTTCGTGTTTTCACGGAAACGAACGTCAAGAGAATAAAAGTGTCTTATTTTTTGCCCTCGTAAACTTACTTATCCGGGTACGTACAGCGAATTCGGAAGCAATCCAACTTTTAATCCCGTACGTTTTCTCGTGCGAGTTGCGCTCACGATTCCCAAGCGGATTAATAAAAATAACAAGAACATGGCGTCTCAGTAGTTGATATAAATACGCGAATTGGATACGACGTATATAATAACGCGACGCTGACCATATCTAACTTTGTCAATCTATATAGCGGCTGGCCGAAGACGATCTATTTTTTCTTCTCGTTTTTAAATTGCTCGTTTTCCACGAATCGAACGTATTGTTCTCGTGTGCGAGCGGCCGTTCGTATACGGTCATTATTTTCAACGTACCGATACGTAAAAAAAATCTAATGGCGCAACGCTTGCGTTACGAGTGATTGCAAGCAGTGGTATATTCTATGCT